>CP139501.1:270369614-271569614 GCA_021014915.2 Artemisia tridentata subsp. tridentata | reverse complement strand
CTTTCATTAGATTATAAGTCAGCCCATTGTATGTTCCTAGCCCTTGTTAAAAGTTTTATTGGTCCCTTCATTGTTTACTTCCATCGAGGGGTCCTCCTTGTATTGTTAAGATTTTATTACCATATGGTACGCGGACGAGTTTCTCATCGTAGATGATTGTGGTATTTCATTAACCAGACCATACTAAAAAAATGTCTTAGCCTCAAGTTCTGTGGGCACTAGTTCGATGTCTTATGGGTATCTAGTTGGTTTAGGGTGCAACCTCGAAAGATGACATCGGTTCCTATTAGCAGTCAGATGGCTAGTTCGTTGGTACACTTAATACTTAACGTGGAAGGTAAAGTCTTGAAGAAGGTTGTTGATTGCTACTAGCAATCAGTTGGTTGATTCAGTAGTGTACTTAGTGTTCAATGCGGAAGGTACGGTTTCGATTAAGGGACTGAATGTAATCGTCATCACGATTGACACCGATTTTTAAAGTGAAGGTATGTCTTAGTCACCCTTGGGGTTATGAGTCATTCGGTAGTTATCGAATTTAGAGGTTGTCTGTTTGACGGTGGAATTTTCGAATTTGGAAGATGTGAAGTAAAGCGAGATGTCATAAGGTTAAGTTTCGTATGAATTCTTATGGTCATAATCGTAGGTAATCCCGTTGGTAGGTTGCCCTCTGATGATTAGTGGTGTAACTTGACCTCTCGAATTGGAACGTGATGCGAGACAAGGCTGAATTTAGGTGACAAGGTTAGGTAGAAGTTTATCTAGTTACTGTGTTTACTAGTATGAATACCCATAAGTTGCAATTCTTTTGTCTACTCACGTGAGTTTGTGATTTCTCGAGAATGAAAATAGAAAATTTGACTTTGATAAAATTTTAGGCAACCGTTCTTAGCATAGCATGATCCTACCTGAATTATACATAGGTGTTGGGTCTGAAATGCTGCTGATTGGAGAATTACAACTCTGCCGGATAGTTATGTAACTCTGCTGATTAGCATAAGAACTCTGCTGTTTTGATAACTCTGCTGTTTTGGTATAATAGGCATAGTGTAACTCTGCTGCTAGCTCACGAGGACTCTGCTGCTAGAAGGATTACTCTATTGCTTATTAATTATGTAAAGTATGTTAAGATAAGTATAGAAAAGATACGTATGAATATTTTACTTGCATAGGAAGTCTTGTAAACCGACTAGGACTCCTTATGCTATAAAAGGAGGTTCTAGGGTTAGAGTTAGAGGTCGATTGATTAATCATCTTAGCATACATATTATTGTTTTCACTTCAAGGTTTCTTGTAACCCTATTGCTATTCAGAGCAATCGTTATTAATATAATTGAAGTGTTGTTGGATAATCCGTTTGTGTTTTCTTCTTAAGATCAAATATTAGTTTCCGCATAATATTTGATATACAACCTAAGATCAGTTTCTATACCGATTACTTTAGATTTATCTAAGGTAGTTAATAAGATTGTGAAGCTCAACTGGGATCAACAAGTGGTATCAGAGCTTGTGATCTAGAAACTGGTACCAAGAAGAATTATTCAAAACAAAGATCTGTTTAATCATCAAAGCAAGCAATGGATTCCGATTCGACTCACATGGTTACTGCTTCAAGAGTTCCCATGCTCAAGACTGGAGAGTATGAGATCTGGAAGATGAGGATGCAACAATACATGCGAATGGTTGATTACTCTCTCTGGGAAGTTGTTCTTGATGGTGATAAGGTGCAAACCAAGACTGCTACTGGATCAGTCTTGACTCTCAAGACTAGTGAGGAGAAAGCTCAGAGAAGATTGGAGGTTAAGGCTCACAGTATTCTCATGATGGGAATACCTAATGATTATCAATTGAGTTTTAATCATATTGAGTCTGCTAAGGAGTTGTGGGAAGCTATTGAACTTCGATTTGGTGGGAATGAAGCTACCAAGAAATCTAGAAAGAATCTCCTTAAGCACCAGTTTGAGACTTTTTCTGCTATGAGTTCTGAGAACATTGAGGGAACTTATGATCGACTTCATAAGTTAACCAGTCAGATGGCTCTGTTGAAGATTGAACCATCTCAAGAAGATGTCAATCTAAAGTTTTTGAGAAGTCTATCTTCTGAGTGGAACACTCATACAGTGGTTTGGAGGCATAAGGAAGATTTTGATACTATGACATTGGATGATCTATACAACAAGTTAAAGGTGTATGAATCAGAAGTTAAAGGATTTTCAAGCTCATCCTCTACCACTAACAATCTTGCCTTTGTCTCCTCAAGCAACAAGACTTCTGGTAGTCATCAAGAGCACTCTGCTGCTGGTACTTTTGCTCCTGCTGTTGGTTCACATGTCTCTGCTGCTGACTCTGCTAACCCCAACACCATCAGTGATGCTGCTATTTGTGCTTATTTGGCTGAACTTACTACTAGTACTTCAGTCATGCCTCAAGATCTGGATGAACTTGATCCTGATGATGTTGAAGAAATGGATATGCATTGGCAGTATGCAATGCTAACTATGAGGGCAAGGAGGTTTCTTAAGAGAACTGGTAAAGAGATGAAGTTCAGAAGAAACAGGAATGTGGGATTTGACAAGTCAAAGGCTGAATGTTTCAATTGTCGAAAGAAGGGACACTTTGCAAGGGAATGCAAAGCACCCAAAAGAAACATTGCAGATACCAAGAAGATTACTGTTGAAGAGTCAAGTCCTGATGCTGCTGCTGCTGCTATGGTGTCATGTGATGGGTTTGGAGAGTTTGATTGGAGTGAGCATGCTGAAGATGGTCCTAACTATGCTTTGGCAGCTGAAGAGGAATCTCAAGTTCAACACTTTGCTCTTATGGCCTATTCTTCTTCTTCTTCTGGATCAGACTCTGAGGTATCCAATGAATCATCATGTTCTTTTAAATCATGTTCAGATAAAATTGATGAACTTAAGTCTAGCAATGGAAATCTTAAAAAGGAAAATGAAATACTTAAGTTAGACAATCTCAGTTATGAATATGGTTTAAAGAATTTAGAAGAGAAATTGGAATTCTATAAAAAGGCTGAAATTGAATATCTTGATCAAATCACTATTCTTAAAAATGAGCTTATTAAGAAAGAAGATGAGATTAAGGTACTTATGGGAAAAGTAGAGGAGGCTGAACAGGCTAGAGATTTAGCTAAGAATGAGACTGAAAAACATGTTGTTAGGATAGAAAAACAACAATTTGCTACTGACATTCTTAGTAAACCAATAGGAAGGCACTTTGCTGATTCAGGTAGTGGACTAGGGTACAATGCTGTTGCTCACCCTAAGAAACTTAGTGTAATACCTGAAATTCAGATAACCCGTAAAATTACCAAATTACCCCTGATAATATAAAACCTTGTATTATATATATAAAACCTTATAAAACAACTTATAAGATTCCGAAATAATTCCAAAACATCTGAAATCGAATTATATCTGAAACAAAATAATTTCTGAGACAATGTTCATCATTTTAAATGTTCAAAAAAAAATTAACTTACACATTTATATAATTAATTCCGAAAATTACAAGTTAAATAAACATTATGTTTTATTTCTTTTAATTAGATTATATGTTAAATAAATTAAGGAAATATTAAGAAAATCAAACCCAATATTTTCTGGATATTATGGGCCAAAATATACTGATTTGTCCCCCCCTAAAGTCGGTTCCCAAATATTTAATCAAATCCCTTTTATTTTGTTCTCCAAAAACAATACCGACAATTATCCATAAACCCTAGCGATCTAAGAAATTCGACCATGGCTTCTATACGAATTCTGGACTTGATCAAATAATTTTCTGGTGTTCTTGGAGGTGTAAGGAGGCTAGGAAAATTATTGGTTGCTGCGTTTTCTCTTTGGTTCATGCTTGTTCTTAAATTCTTGTCGAGTAGATCAAAATCAAGGTAATAATTCGTGCAACTTAACCAAACGTGTTAAAATTAATATGGCATTTTTCCAGTGATATTTAGATGTTATATAACTCATATAAAATATCAAAATCGATCCATGCATGCTAATTCTATGCGTATGATAATATAATGGCTATAGAACACGTAAATTGCAAATATATGAAATCCAAATTTCTAGGCATGATGGCTATTTTATTTAGACCTCTTATGATATATTAGACCTGGGAAAAATGATAGATCGAATTGTGGTGGCCTAAATCAAGTCGTTGTAATTTTAGTATCTAAAACATACGTAAATATGCAATATATGTTAAACGAATTTTCTGGGCATGTTCACTATTTTTCGTGGGTTCCTTATAAGTTATATGATCTGGGAAAAATATGGTTTTGATTTTTAGAAGCTTAAATTTAACGTGGTTAATTATTGTAAAAACCGGATTTTAGAAAAACAAAGAAACAAATAAAATAAAAATCGTGGGTTCTAGGGTTTGTTTTCTTGGGCATGAATCTGAGCATTTAATGTGTTTTAAGGATAAATAAATTATGGTCCAATGATTGGTGAAAATTAGGGTTGGTAATTGTTTATAAAAAGTGTTACCGATTTGAAGTTAATTGCATAAGGACCTGTTTTGCCAAGTTTGAAACTTCTGGGATATTTTTGTAAGATCATATACATCTGTAAGAATGTGGGAAAAATATAACTTTGGGGTCCTAAGTGTAAATTTTGCATAATAATGAATTAATGGGAAATTAGGGTTTCGTTTGGAAATTAATTAAAAGTGAGGGACCAAAAGTGTAAATCTGGAATTCTAAAGTTGTTTTGTGTTAATACTGATATAAAAAGGTTGTTGGGTAATTTTGAGGATTTTTGGGCTAATTATGTAATTGTTGTGTAATTATGATTTAATATATATGTTTTGTAAACTTAAAGGGCTAAATATGTAAATTCTGAATTCTGAGGGGTCAAATATGTAAAGTACTGAATTCTGATGATATATTCTGTAAATTTGATATATAATATGTTTGGTTGGTAATTATGGATGTTGTAGGGCTTAAATTATAAAATGTGTAATTATAAGGTTGATTTTGTAAATTATGAAATTAAAGGGGTGTAATCTGTAAATTATGAAACTTAAGGGAATGAAGGTAATTCTGAATAAAGTGAGCATTTAATTCTGTAATTTAAAGTATTTTTCACTAATGACCTTGTAAATTAATGAAATTGCATTTAAAACCCTAAACTTTGTATAATTGTCATTTAAAACCCTAAACTTCTGTAACCTGATAAAATGTACTGATATTCCATAATAATCTCTGAGTAAGGGTTTAACCTAATCTGAAATGATAATATCTGATTAATCTGGAAACCTGCTAATTATGGGAACTTACTGAATCTGGAAAGTTACTAAAAATAGAAAGTACATAAAATGAAGAGATTAACTAAAGGAATAATCTGAATAAGGAACTTTAGTAATTCTGTCTTCCTCTTCCTTAGGTGTGAAGAAGGAGAAGTCTTGATCATCTGATTTCTGTGTTTGTCTGTTTGATTTCTTCTGTGCTAATAAGGTACAGATATTCTGCCCTTTTTCAGTAAGGGTTTTTCATCCCTTTTTTCTTTCAGTTTTCATTTTCTTTATTAGGATCTCTGATACCACTGCTATGTTCCCTTCTGTTGTGAATCTTTGTTGTGATCTGGTTGTCTTGAACCTTTTTGTTTGAACCTCTGCTATGATTCTTGTATTCTGAACCTTTTTCCTAAACTCTGATTGATCTCTTGTTCTGAACCCTGAATTTGTGAGTCTTAATTGAATCTGATCTGTGAACCTTGTTCTGAACCTTAACCTGATATATCTGTTGTAAATTCTGATTTGATTTTAGTAGACCTTAACCTGTTAAATCTTTATCTGAACCTAATTGATTTTGAACCTTTATTAAATTACATATGAAACTGTTTAAGAAAAGCTATCTTGGAAATGGAAGTTTCTAAACGTTTTGGAAGACCATCTTTATGAAAACTATTTTGTAAGATCATTTCAATGAAAACCATTATTAAAGGATTGATTTAAATGAACTTTTGACAGGAACTTCTGAAATGGATTATTGCTATAAATTTGTAATCATTAACCTTTGATATACTTTTTGGACTATTGGAAATAAACCTTTTTAAATCTGAACTTAAGCTTTGATATTAAACTTAATCTGATAAACTCTGATTTAAACCTTATTATTATCTTAATCTGAATTGTTGACATGACCCTTCTGCCATGAACCCTTAGATGTGACTCTGTTTATTATATGACATCTGACCTTGACCACAGTCTGATATCCGAGCCAATCACTAGGCATGAGGGTTTCATGTCCATGTCATTGATGCACCGATGGCATGACTCTAGGGCAGGAGAGTGATGACCTGTCCCGTCCCTGATTTATTTTATCTGGTGTGTTCTGAGGAGTTTCTGGCCACAGGGGGCGCATGGATGCATCCTAGTTCTGATTCTGTTATCTGTTATCTGATAGCTATTTATATTCATATTATCTGTTATATATGTATATCTGGTGACTGATGGTGTGTGCGATACACGTCTTTCACATTATCTGGGAGCTGATCACTCCGATTTGATACATGAGGTCACCCCTCATATTATCTGTTATTTGAGAGGCATCCCCTCTGGATTATTATATGATTATTCTGTTATGATATTATCTGTTATCTCTGGGCTCGTGATAGATTTCTGTATTTCCCTAAACCTGGTTTGTACATTATCCCTTTCTCATTTCTTTCCTTTCACCCTTATTCCTTTTCCTATTCTTTCACTTTAGTTCAGTATCTGTATAATCTGTATTTCTGATTTGTTTCTGTATTGTTCTCTGCCATTGTTTCTGTATTGCTATCCGTTATTGTTTCTGTCATCTATATATCTGTTCACTGGGCTTTTTAAGCTCAGCCGCACGTTTCTTTTCGTGTGCGGCAGGTTTTAGTAGGAAGCTGGGAATGAGTGAGAGTGTACCTCTGGACTTAGAAGGCTTGGTAGCTGTTCTGGATTAGATTTGGATGGAAGACATTATGTTTTAGAATTAGTTTTGAAAGTTTCATTGTAACCTTGTAGAATTCAGTATTTCAATTGTAATCCTTTGAGATTTTTGTATTACTGTAGATGTATGCTCTGTTTTGATCTGATATGAATCCATTATTGTGATATCTTTACCCTTGTCGGGTTGGGGTGTTACAATTTATGGTATCAGAGCTCACAGGCTGCGACTCGTAATACATTTACCCTTGACCTGTGAAGTCTGGACCACTAAGTTTCCACTGTAGGCGCTCGTAGGACAACCTCTGAGAATTTGCTTTAGGATTTCCCTATAGGAACTTAAATTCTGACCAGTGAGGAATGGGTAGACTATAAGACATTTGCTTAAGTATCTTGCTTCCGCACCACTCTGATTCGTGCCTTGTTTTGGTTAAGGACTATGGAAATTTAGAGCTTATGCCTTGCACCACCTAAGAATTGAAACCTAAATAAACCTGAAGCATTGGAATTGCGTAGTAATTATCTGACATTATTTTATCCTTGACTTCCGATTTCAATTCCGACCTCTGAACCTTCTGTTAATCATTCTGATGCCTCTTCAGGCATTCTGAGAATCCCCATATCGATGATGTACTTGATACATTCTGTTATTTGTTTCTTACGTCTGATAATCACCTATGAATCTTTTGATTCCGTCTTAACCATCTCTGTTCCCATGAGAAACCTGGTGGTGTTTAACCACGAATACACGGATGTCTTCCCTCTCATTCTGAACGGTAAAATCTGCTTTGTTGATCCGTCTTTCTTTGACAGTAACCTTGATTTTATCCTTATAAGGATTGATTGATTTGATCATCTAATATTGACGACTATCCTCCTATGTCTCACCTTTGGCGTTTGAAACAATTTTGGAACCCCTGACATGATTACTGATTGTTAAACTTTTGCTGCCACTACCTGATTTTGACCTTCATTTCTGATCTGTGGATAAACCGTCTGATATCTCTCCGACCATCCCGAAGACCATTTAACCTTAAAGTGTTGGACACATTCTATAATTCATGACCCATGCTGGATATAAATGTATCCTCTGATCCTATTCTGTCCTGAATGATGAATCTTATTTGTCCTGAATGATGAATCTTATTTGCCCTGAATGATGAATCTTATTTGCCAATCAGTTTTCTTTGGAAGGATTTGATGCAAATACCGTCTCTGTATGGAATTATTAACTGAGCATATGATGCTGATATCCGATATCTCATAAGTCTCACTTCTGCAATTATATGATGTTCGTATTACCGATGATGTACACCCTACCTGTCACTTATGTCAAAAAGCTAAACCAAAAACTCCAACACCTAGAACTATTCGCGTACCTATCCCCACACTATACTGAACCATGTACTTGACTCTGACATATCAACTATCCGTCTGGTTAAGTGACCATATACGTTCTGCGGATCTGTTTACTATTGATATACTTAATTTTGGAGATCTTTTGATTATTGATTGGACTGGTTCTTCAGCTATCATAAATTACCGCATCTGAAATGTAACGATCTATTCCACCCTACTTTTGATATAATAACCTCTAACCGCTTAAATCTGTTAAGCTTAACCCTGCTATGGAAATATGTACCCTGACCTCATCTGATTATCAAATTCTCCTGTCACCCTATTAGTATCCACCCCTAGAAAGTTTTGTTGTACAAATTTTCTGGCATTTTCTGATGAAACTTCTGAGTTTTCCTCCCGTTTGAGAAGTAGAATTGATTCTGAACCGATCTCGGTTGACGACCCAAGATGCTATAGAAGTTGAGAGATTGAAGAAACTGATGAGATATGATTTTGTTTCACCCCAGTGTTTCCTTTAAATACTTAACCGTAATCTCACAGTAATCACTTTTCAATTCCGAGTATAAATGATTAAATTATTCTATCCTTGTGAACTCCGTATCAGACAACCTCTTTTAATGTTGGAAGGACTGAAGAAGCAACCACAAGAACACCTGAGATAGGAGATGACTAACTGAGAAAAACTTCCGTAAAGTATTTCAGTTTTATATGAAGATATCCCTGAAAAGATTCATGAAAAACTATTTTCGTGCTCATTGTGACCATTATAAGTCTTTAAAAAAAATGCCAATAGTATTGGCTAATAAGAATCATGTTTTCACGAGTATCTGGACAATTGTCATAGTATGACAACATGTTGTGCCCTGAGACGAACGAGGAAACATGTAGACCATCTTCGTATTAAATGGAATGACCTTTGTTCTGGAAGAAAAGATGTGATTTGGCATTTAGAGATTGTAGCAGACACCGCCACCGAACATCCGATGACGACAGCAATCTGAGTTGGCGAATTCCGAACTGGGCTAGTAGACCTGTCCAAGACTCGCAGTCTTGCTTCTCTATTCATTTTAGTTGTACTAAGATGAATTGAGAGTAGAAGCAGACTTGAGAATGGAAACTGAGATCATGACTTTGAATAGAAGAAAATTTTGAAGCGAATAAATTCTGTGACGAATGAAGCTATGGATGATGTGATTCACTTCTGCTTGACCTATCTAAATTCCTGTTACCTAATGATAAAATCCTTTGAATGATTTAAATTCTTTATCAGTAATTCCGCTCTGTGTTCATTCTGCGTATGTCGGATGATGGTCTTGTTATCTGAAATTTGACGAATGATGGATGATCTGATGTACCAAATTCTGATAGACATTCTGGGACTTCCGTTAATTTTGGGTAATTTGTTCTCTTCTTAGTTATGGTATTTGATTCTGATGACCTCTGAGACCGTAGGAAGACTAGGTGGATTAAGATAAGTCTGTTCTGTTCATGACTTGAGATAAAGTATGACCATCATGAGGGCATATTTATATGATGCCAGTATTATGACGTCTGGCCAACGTGATAATACTTACATCATATAACGTGCACTTGTTGTGGGCATAGGATATTTCGAGAAGTGCCTTAGAAGCTTTAGAAATTCTGCTAACTGTTTGAGATCGTCTGTGTTAGTGAGACTTTAAGTTCATTCTACCTATACACGTAATCTGCTTCCACCATTGTGCGAATTGATACATCTGTATTCTCGTCACGCATTCTGCTGACCCTCCGAACTTCGGATAATAATCTTCAGTGTTGTTATAAAACTTCTTCCAGTTGATGTTATCGATAATCTATTTCTGTACGCTCTAATTTGATTTGTCTAATCAATTTATGTGAACCATATATCCGTCAAAACCCCATGTATTCCTTTGTCTCTTCCGAGAGAATATGATTTTCATCTACTACGTTGGTATGTTATCCTTCTGATCTGGATTCAGTATGTTATGTCTGTTCTGAGGACCTGAAACCATTTTAGAATCTGCAAGTTCGAGTTATGAGAAACAAATCTTTCATATGTCCGTTCACCGTCAGTTGTGTTCCTGTTTCGTTTCACCTCAATTCTCGTTTTAATCTGGTATGTCTTGTTTTGTTTCTGCTCTCTCTTTTCCTTCTGCTTTCTGCAAATTTCGAGGACGAAATTTTTTTTGTTAGTGGGGAAGAAGTTGTAATACCTGAAATTCAGATAACCCGTAAAATTACCAAATTACCCCTGATAATATAAAACCTTATATTATATATATAAAACCTTATAAAACAACTTATAAGATTCCGAAATAATTCCAAAACATCTGAAATCGAATTATATCTGAAACAAAATAATTTCTGAGACAATGTTCATCATTTTAAATGTTCAAAAAAAATTAACTTACACATTTATATAATTAATTCCGAAAATTACAAGTTAAATAAACATTATGTTTTATTTCTTTTAATTAGATTATATGTTAAATAAATTAAGGAAATATTAAGAAAATCAAACCCAATATTTTCTGGATATTATGGGCCAAAATATACTGATTTGTCCCCCCCTAAAGTCGGTTCCCAAATATTTAATCAAATCCCTTTTATTTTGTTCTCCAAAAACAATACCGACAATTATCCATAAACCCTAGCGATCTAAGAAATTCGACCATGGCTTCTATACGAATTCTGGACTTGATCAAATAATTTTCTGGTGTTCTTGGAGGTGTAAGGAGGCTAGGAAAATTATTGGTTGCTGCGTTTTCTCTTTGGTTCATGCTTGTTCTTAAATTCTTGTCGAGTAGATCAAAATCAAGGTAATAATTCGTGCAACTTAACCAAACGTGTTAAAATTAATATGGCATTTTTCCAGTGATATTTAGATGTTATATAACTCATATAAAATATCAAAATCGATCCATGCATGCTAATTCTATGCGTATGATAATATAATGGCTATAGAACACGTAAATTGCAAATATATGAAATCCAAATTTCTAGGCATGATGGCTATTTTATTTAGACCTCTTATGATATATTAGACCTGGGAAAAATGATAGATCGAATTGTGGTGGCCTAAATCAAGTCGTTGTAATTTTAGTATCTAAAACATACGTAAATATGCAATATATGTTAAACGAATTTTCTGGGCATGTTCACTATTTTTCGTGGGTTCCTTATAAGTTATATGATCTGGGAAAAATATGGTTTTGATTTTTAGAAGCTTAAATTTAACGTGGTTAATTATTGTAAAAACCGGATTTTAGAAAAACAAAGAAACAAATAAAATAAAAATCGTGGGTTCTAGGGTTTGTTTTCTTGGGCATGAATCTGAGCATTTAATGTGTTTTAAGGATAAATAAATTATGGTCCAATGATTGGTGAAAATTAGGGTTGGTAATTGTTTATAAAAAGTGTTACCGATTTGAAGTTAATTGCATAAGGACCTGTTTTGCCAAGTTTGAAACTTCTGGGATATTTTTGTAAGATCATATACATCTGTAAGAATGTGGGAAAAATATAACTTTGGGGTCCTAAGTGTAAATTTTGCATAATAATGAATTAATGGGAAATTAGGGTTTCGTTTGGAAATTAATTAAAAGTGAGGGACCAAAAGTGTAAATCTGGAATTCTAAAGTTGTTTTGTGTTAATACTGATATAAAAAGGTTGTTGGGTAATTTTGAGGATTTTTGGGCTAATTATGTAATTGTTGTGTAATTATGATTTAATATATATGTTTTGTAAACTTAAAGGGCTAAATATGTAAATTCTGAATTCTGAGGGGTCAAATATGTAAAGTACTGAATTCTGATGATATATTCTGTAAATTTGATATATAATATGTTTGGTTGGTAATTATGGATGTTGTAGGGCTTAAATTATAAAATGTGTAATTATAAGGTTGATTTTGTAAATTATGAAATTAAAGGGGTGTAATCTGTAAATTATGAAACTTAAGGGAATGAAGGTAATTCTGAATAAAGTGAGCATTTAATTCTGTAATTTAAAGTATTTTTCACTAATGACCTTGTAAATTAATGAAATTGCATTTAAAACCCTAAACTTTGTATAATTGTCATTTAAAACCCTAAACTTCTGTAACCTGATAAAATGTACTGATATTCCATAATAATCTCTGAGTAAGGGTTTAACCTAATCTGAAATGATAATATCTGATTAATCTGGAAACCTGCTAATTATGGGAACTTACTGAATCTGGAAAGTTACTAAAAATAGAAAGTACATAAAATGAAGAGATTAACTAAAGGAATAATCTGAATAAGGAACTTTAGTAATTCTGTCTTCCTCTTCCTTAGGTGTGAAGAAGGAGAAGTCTTGATCATCTGATTTCTGTGTTTGTCTGTTTGATTTCTTCTGTGCTAATAAGGTACAGATATTCTGCCCTTTTTCAGTAAGGGTTTTTCATCCCTTTTTTCTTTCAGTTTTCATTTTCTTTATTAGGATCTCTGATACCACTGCTATGTTCCCTTCTGTTGTGAATCTTTGTTGTGATCTGGTTGTCTTGAACCTTTTTGTTTGAACCTCTGCTATGATTCTTGTATTCTGAACCTTTTTCCTGAACTCTGATTGATCTCTTGTTCTGAACCCTGAATTTGTGAGTCTTAATTGAATCTGATCTGTGAACCTTGTTCTGAACCTTAACCTGATATATCTGTTGTAAATTCTGATTTGATTTTAGTAGACCTTAACCTGTTAAATCTTTATCTGAACCTAATTGATTTTGAACCTTTATTAAATTACATATGAAACTGTTTAAGAAAAGCTATCTTGGAAATGGAAGTTTCTAAACGTTTTGGAAGACCATCTTTATGAAAACTATTTTGTAAGATCATTTCAATGAAAACCATTATTAAAGGATTGATTTAAATGAACTTTTGACAGGAACTTCTGAAATGGATTATTGCTATAAATTTGTAATCATTAACCTTTGATATACTTTTTGGACTATTGGAAATAAACCTTTTTAAATCTGAACTTAAGCTTTGATATTAAACTTAATCTGATAAACTCTGATTTAAACCTTATTATTATCTTAATCTGAATTGTTGACATGACCCTTCTGCCATGAACCCTTAGATGTGACTCTGTTTATTATATGACATCTGACCTTGACCACAGTCTGATATCCGAGCCAATCACTAGGCATGAGGGTTTCATGTCCATGTCATTGATGCACCGATGGCATGACTCTAGGGCAGGAGAGTGATGACCTGTCCCGTCCCTGATTTATTTTATCTGGTGTGTTCTGAGGAGTTTCTGGCCACAGGGGGCGCATGGATGCATCCTAGTTCTGATTCTGTTATCTGTTATCTGATAGCTATTTATATTCATATTATCTGTTATATATGTATATCTGGTGACTGATGGTGTGTGCGATACACGTCTTTCACATTATCTGGGAGCTGATCACTCCGATTTGATACATGAGGTCACCCCTCATATTATCTGTTATTTGAGAGGCATCCCCTCTGGATTATTATATGATTATTCTGTTATGATATTATCTGTTATCTCTGGGCTCGTGATAGATTTCTGTATTTCCCTAAACCTGGTTTGTACATTATCCCTTTCTCATTTCTTTCCTTTCACCCTTATTCCTTTTCCTATTCTTTCACTTTAGTTCAGTATCTGTATAATCTGTATTTCTGATTTGTTTCTGTATTGTTCTCTGCCATTGTTTCTGTATTGCTATCCGTTATTGTTTCTGTCATCTATATATCTGTTCACTGGGCTTTTTAAGCTCAGCCGCACGTTTCTTTTCGTGTGCGGCAGGTTTTAGTAGGAAGCTGGGAATGAGTGAGAGTGTACCTCTGGACTTAGAAGGCTTGGTAGCTGTTCTGGATTAGATTTGGATGGAAGACATTATGTTTTAGAATTAGTTTTGAAAGTTTCATTGTAACCTTGTAGAATTCAGTATTTCACTTGTAATCCTTTGAGATTTTTGTATTACTGTAGATGTATGCTCTGTTTTGATCTGATATGAATCCATTATTGTGATATCTTTACCCTTGTCGGGTTGGGGTGTTACAAGGACATTGACTTTCATATCTGAGTCTGGGGATAAACCTGTAGGTGAAACTAGTAAACCTGTAGAAGAAACTAGTGAAACTAACAAAGAGTCACCTAAGGTTGAGTTAAAGAAGTATGAGCAACCACCCCTGATTGAAGATTGGGAGTCTGACAGTGATGATGGGATTGTAGAATCTGATTCAACCTCTAAGAACAAAAAGAAAGAAATTCCTGCTGTTGTTGAATCACAAGTACCTAGAGCTAAAAAGGTTGAGTTTGTTAAGCCTAAGCTAGGTAAAGGTATCTCTAGGAAGATGGCTGAGTTTGACAATACACCTAGAGTATATCCTAAGAGAACTAATAACTTGCCTAGGGGAAACCAGAGAAATTGGAACAACCTAGTTTCACAAAAATTAGGGACTGATTTTCAACTATTTAAAAAGGCATGTTATAGTTGTGGTAGTTTTGAACATTTGCAAGATGAGTGTTATTACTATCAAAAACCAGTGTGGAACCAATATACATGGGTGAACCATAGAAACTTTGGTAGAAAAACTCACCCACATCCCAAAAGAAACATGGTTCCTAGGGAAGTTCTGATGAGAGATGGTACTTCTAGAGTTATCTCTCCTATTGCCCCAAATGTGCCCATAAAGAAGAATATAGATAACTCTGCTGTTCAGTCAAACTCTGCTGTTTCAGCAAACTCTGCTGTTCAGGCAGACTCTGCTGTTTTGCCTAAAGTTGTGACTGATACTGTTGTGGGCAACCATTTTTATGCTGTTAAAGCCTCAGCTTGCTGGGTCTGGAAACCAAAAGTTAAAGTTTTAGATCATGTTCTCAGACACAGCAGTGCACCAATACAGTTGAAGAAATTTGACTACTTTGATGCACAAGGTAGATCCAAGTCAGTAATGGCTTGGGTCCCCAAGAGAAACTAATTCTCTTACTTCTTGTGCAGGGCAATCTACAAAAGGAGCTAAAGGACAAATGTATTTTTGATAGTGGATGCTCTTCACATATGACTGGAGACCAAAGCAACTTGGAGAATTTTGAAGCTTTGGATGGTGGTTATGTGGCCTTTGGAAATGATCCTAAAGGAGGTAAAATAGTTGGTCAAGGCATCATCAGAACTGGAAAGTTGGATTTTGAGAAAGTATATTTGGTGAATGGTCTCAAGTTTAATCTTTTTAGTGTCTCACAAATGTGTGACAGGAAGAATTTTGTTCTTTTTACCGACACTGAGTGTCTTGTTTTGTCTCCTGACTATAAGATACCCGATGATAAATTGGTTCTTCTTAAAGTCCCTAGACATGACAATATATACAGTGTGGATATAAAGAATATTATTCCTAAAAGAGATTTGACTTGTCTGTTTGCAAAAGCCACTGTTGATGAATCCAAACTATGGCACAGAAGGCTTGGGCATCTGAACTACAAGGCTATGAACAAGTTGGTGAAAGGGAACTTGGTCAGAGGATTGCCTTCAAAGGTCTTTGAGAATCCTGAAGTTTGTGTTGCTTGCCAGATGGGAAAGCAACATAGAGCTTCCTGTAAGTCCAAATTGGTGAATTCTATAACTGAACCTTTGTTTATGTTACACATGGACTTATTTGGACCTACATATGTGAATAGTTTAAATAAAAAGATGTATGGTTTAGTGGTCACTGATGACTATAGTAGGTTCACTTGGGTATTCTTTTTAGCTTCTAAGGATGAGACTGCAGGCATTCTTAAGGCTTTTATTACCAGGATAGAAAACCTATTTAATCATAAGGTCAAAGTCATCAGATGTGATAATGGAACTGAATTTAAGAACAAGGTAATGAATCAGTTCTGTGAGGAAAAGGGTATAACTAGACAATTTAGTGTAGCTAGAACTCCTCAGCAAAATGGTGTGGCTGAGAGAAGGAATAGGACATTAATTGAAGCTGCCAGAACTATGTTGTCAGAGTCTAAGTTACCCACTATCTTTTGGGCTGAAGCAGTCAACACTGCTTGTTATGTGCAGAATAGGACTAAGATAGTTAAGCCTCATAACAAGACCCCCTATGAGTTATTGCATGGTAGAAAACCTATGATAGGTTTCTTAAGACCATTTGGGTGTCCTGTTACTATTTTGAACACCATTGACCACTTAGGAAAGTTTAGTGAGAAAGCAGACATAGGTTTCTTTGTTGGTTACTCTACTGAAAGTAAGGCTTTTAGAGTTTTTAATCAAAGAACTGGGCATGTAGTTGAAAATTTACATGTGACTATTAGAGAAACCACACCTAATGTTGATGGAAAAGGACCTGACTGGATGTTTGATATTGATTCTTTAACCAAAAGTATGAATTATCAACCAGTTGTTGCAGGTACTACTCACATGTCTGCAGGTACACAAACTAACCCTAATGCAGGTACACAAGCACAGAAGGATGGATCTGCAGAGGAGTTTGTGTTGATTGAAAAGTGGAAGTTTGATCAGTATTTCTCTCCAACAGCTAAAGAAGGAAAAAGTTCAGGTGGTGATGCTGTACATAAGGAAATACCAAAGGTTAATGCAGAAGGTGATGATGAACCTGCTCATGATGATAAGGAAAGAAGTGTAGAGTCACAAGTTGATGGAATTCAAGGGAATAAACCGAGCAGCAGTTCTCTTAACTCTGCTGCCAAGTCTAAACACTCTGCTGTTAAGCCAAAGCACTCTGCTGTTAAGGCAAAACACTCTGCTGTTCAACTTGGTAACTCTGCTGCTGAACTCAAAGACTCTACTGATAAAGATGGTGATTCTTATGATGATTCTTCTGATGATATGCCCGAATTGGAAGAAGTGTATGTGGATACTGATGATGAAGTTGTTGATGTTTTTAGTGCTGAAGCTGATTTATCAAACTTGGAGACTGACATACCTGTTAGTCCCACACCAACAACAAGAATCCACAGGAATCATCCAAAGGAGCAAATAATTGGTGATGTTCACTCTGCTGTTCAGACCAGAAGTAAATCAAAAGGGTTGAGTGATTTGCTTGATCAGGGATTGTTTGCTCAAACACTTAAGAAGAGGAATAGCCACAAGGATCTACAAAATTGCATGTTTGCCTATTTCTTATCTCAAGAAGAACCCAAGACCATTCACAAGGCTTTGAAAGATGAAAGTTGGGTTGAAGCTATGCAAGAGGAGTTACTGCAGTTCAAGCTTCAGGAGGTCTGGACATTAGTTGATTTGCCTAATGGAAAAAGGGCAATTGGTACAAAATGGGTGTTCAGATGTAAAAGAGATGAAAGAGGCATTGTTATCAGAAACAAGGCTAGATTGGTGGCTCAGGGATACACTCAGGAAGAAGGAATAGACTATGATGAGGTATTTGCTCCAGTTGCAAGACTGGAGGCTATCAGACTTTTCCTGGCATATGCCTCATACAAGAATTTTCCTGTGTATCAAATGGATGTGAAAAGTGCTTTCTTGTATGGAAAGATACCTGAAGAGGTTTATGTGATGCAACCACCTGGGTTTGAAGATCCTAAGTATCCTGACAGGGTCTACAAGGTAAAGAAAGCACTGTATGGATTACATTAAGCTCCTAGAGCTTGGTATGACACCTTATCCCAATATTTGTTGAATAATGGTTTTAGCAGAGGAACCATTGATAAAACATTGTTCATTAAGAAAGACAAAAAGGATATCCTACTTGTTCAAGTTTATGTAGATGATATCATTTTTGGGTCTACAAATAAGGTGTTATGTGAAGGATTTGAGAAGCTAATGCACAGTAGGTTTGAGATGAGTTCTATGGGTGAGTTGACTTTCTTTTTGGGGCTTCAAGTCAAGCAGATGAAAGATGGAATTTTTATTAGCCAAGACAAGTATGTGGCTGATATATTGAAGAAATTTGGATTCCAGGATGTGAAGGCAGCCAAGACACCTATGGATAAGAATAAACCTTTACTCAAGGATGAAGATGGAGTAGAGGTTGATGTACATCTGTATAGATCCATGATTGGCTCATTGATGTATCTGACTGCTTCAAGGCCAGATATCATGTTTTCTGTGTGTGCCTGTGCTAGATTCCAAGTGTCCCCAAAGGTTTCACACTTGGAAGTAGTCAAAAGAATTTTTAGGTACCTAAAGGGTCAACCAAAACTTGGTCTTTGGTATCCTAATAATTCACCATTTGACTTGATAGCATACTCAGATAGTGACTATGCTGGAGCTACTATGGATAGAAAATCAACTACAGGAGGCTGTCAGTATCTTGGTCATCGGCTTATCTCTTGGCAATGTAAGAAACAAACAGTGGTAGCCAATTCAACAACTGAAGCAGAATATGTTGCTGCTTCTAGCTGCTGTGGACAGGTGCTCTGGATTCAGAACCAGCTGCTGGATTATGGGTACAATTTCATGAACACAAAAATTTTTATTGACAACAACAGCACAATGTGTATTATAAAAAATCCTGTTTTTCATTCTAAAACCAAACACATAGAGATAAGACATCATTTTATTAGAGATTGTTATGAGAAAAAGTTAATTCAAGTGGTTAAAATTCATACTGACAACAATGTTGCTGATTTACTTACAAAATGTTTTGACATCAGTAGATTTCAGTTTCTAGTTGCTAGTATTGGCATGATCAATCTTTAACTATTTTAACTATCTTATCTCTGTATGATTTTGTAAAATTTTGTAAGGATTTGTGCTGTTGATTTGTCATTATCTTGTGTTTAGTTAAAGTCTGCTGTTTAGTTGGTTTGTTGCTATGCTACTCTGCTGCTATTATGGAATATTCTTGTTTGTGTTTGTTGTTTGCAACTAACCTTTTGCAGATACATATACAAATACTCAAGTAAAGCAAGGAAAACTAAAAGGTTCATTCATTCCATAAGCAAAGTACAGAGACTGTTTTCTTACAAACATCACTCAAAAGAAAAGTTCAAAAGACATCAAGCTACAAAGATTCACAACCTACATCTTAGCAAAATCCGGCATGACCTTGCTTCGTGGTCCCCTAGTGCCCATGGCCTCAAAAACCTTTGGGCAGGGGAGTGCAAGCACTACTGGACGAGGAGGTGGAGTTTGCTGCTGACTGGTGGAGGGAGCTGCTTTCTTCTGCTGGTTGTTCTTCTTTAGCACAGAGGGTTCACACATCCTCATCAACAAGTTTAAATGAATCATCTTCCACTGAACCACAACCTACCCAATCACCTAGGAATTCACAAAATGAGAACATTGTGCACCCTCAGGCCAATGTTAGTATGGTAGCAGATGAGGCTGGTACAGGTAGTGGAGGTACCATGATGGAAGAGGCTGGCACTACTGTTTCCAACTTAGTAGTTGAACAGGACAGTGCTAACATACTTAAGACCTCAACCATGGCAACATCATTTGTAGAAGGTTCTCAGGAACCTGATACAACTGGTGGTAACCCCAGCCAAATGGATTTTATGGGGGGCTCAGATGTTCATCCTAGGGATGAGACTGAGTTTATGTTCAAAGATTCACCTCTCAGAGAAGGTAACACATCTCGAAGTGATGAGGACAGAGATGAACATATTGAATTGATGGACACTTATGTACATATTGACATTGCAAATGATACACCTCTCGGACCAGGTCACACAGGTCGAAGTGTTGATGCTAGAATTGAACTTGAAACTGATGATTTGACGGCTAACACACCAGTACAAAATGCCAATTCCAATGATCAACCTCTCGGGTCAGGTTACACAGACCGAAGTTGTGAGGATATCATGAAACAATTGAAAGAATTGACGGAAAATTGTACCAAATTGTCAAAGGAGGTGCTTGATCTAAGAAAGGAGTTAAAGACAGTCAGATCTACTCAAGGTGCTGAAATTAGGAGGCTTAAATTAAGGGTTACACATCTTGAGGGGAGGCTCAAGAAGAGGTCCAAACCAAGTTTGGAAGAGGATGCTTCCAAACAGGGGAGGAATGAAGAGGCTGTTATAAATGATCAAGAGGATGTGATAGGTTCAGGGGAGGTAGAAAAGGATGGTGTAAAAGATTCTGATGAGGTTGAAGTTGTTGAAGTTGTAAAAGACTCTGTTGTTGAAAATGTTGGTGAAAAGGGTGACTCTGCTGGTGTAGAACACTCTGCTGATGAAGTTGCTGGTGCAGAAGAACACTCTGCTGATAGGTTGAATGTTTCTGCTGAAAATACAGAGAAAAGTGCTGGAGTTAAGAACTCTGCTGATGATGAATCAGATGATGAACAGTTAACCTTAGCTCAAGTGCTGCTGAACATGCACAAAGAAACTAAAACACCTACACCATCACAAACACAACCTGTTGTTGACTCTGCTGAAGAACTTGTAAGAAAGAAAAAGTTGGCTGATGAAAAGGCTCAAATTGCTCAGGATGAAGAATTTGCTAGAAGAGTTGCAGCTGAAGAAGAAGGAAATCAGACTGAACTTATGGAAAGCTCTTCATTTAAAGAGATTAGTCAAGAAGAATTAGATGAGCAGTTGCAATATTTCATTGAGTCTGATATGATTGTCAGAGGTGAAGCTAGGCTGATATCAAATGATGAGCAGTTGGATGGTACTGAAAAGACAGAAGAGCTTGTTGCTTTTATACTCAAAAAGAATGGATTAGCTAAGTGGGAAGAGCTGATTAAGAGGATAACAGAAGCACAGAAGCATGGTTATAAACCAAAGTCAGCTTCAAGGAAAGCATTGGTTACTGACATGAAATACTACTTGAAGAATGCTAGAAACTATCAGATGAAGGATTTCAAAGGAAAGCCAGATCACTTAATTGAAAAGGAATTTTATGAAACTTATGCTCAGCTTAATCCAAGAAAAGTTTCTGACAAGAAGAGAAATCCAGAAGTTATGGGATCTGACAATCTAAAAGCATCTGGGAGTGGAAGTGTGTCAAAGTTTGTAGTATCTGATGCTGAGAAAGAGAAAGAAGTTGTTGTTGAAACTGAAGAAATGACTGAATCCTCTGCTGTTACAAAGAGATATAGAAGGAGAGTAAAGCAGGTGAGTAGGAAGAAGAGAAAAATTCAGTCAGTAGTGATGAGTAATTCTGAGGAAGAGGAGAAAGAAGATAGTGATTCAGGGAATGAAGAAGTGACTGCAGATGAGATGAAAGGGGTTATGGATCTCACAGTTCATGAACCTCAAGAAGAGCCTGAGTTACTTAATGAAGTACCTTTATCAGTAAAATATCCAATAATTTCATATTCACATGATATTTTAGCTGATAGTAGTGTATGCTGGATAGTAAAGAGATCAAATGGTTCAAGTGTGGGGTATATTAGTTTTTCTCAAATGTTGCACTATATGGATAGAGATGATATTACTCAACTCTGGAATTTGTACAAGATGAGGTATGGAGATACTAGACCAGAGATAGTGTATGAGAGGCTAAATTATTACTACTTGAAGAACATGTTTGAACCAGATGAGAAAAGTATTGAATGAAGGAAGTTACTGAGCTCTACAGTTCAGAAGTGGTACTTATATCAAAGTTGTGGAGTTCATGTTTTGTCTTGTATAGGTGTGACTGTGTATATGCTTGTGGAGAAGGATTATGTCATCAACAACAGTACATCTATTCTGTATCAAATGTTGCAACCTGGAAAGTTGACACTTCAAAGACCATTTGATTCAGATAATCAAGCAAAAGAATTGATTGAGAAATACAAACAGTTGCTGGTATCACAGGTTTCAAAATAGTAAGGTGTTTGGAAGCATCCTCCTGGTGGTTATCTGAGATTAAGGAAACTTGATGATTTTTGGAGAAAAATATCAAGTTTAGGGGAGGATTGTTGGGTCTGAAATGCTGCTGATTGGAGAATTACAACTCTGCCGGATAGTTATGTAACTCTGCTGATTAGCATAAGAACTCTGCTGTTTTGATAACTCTGCTGTTTTGGTATAATAGGCATAGTGTAACTCTGCTGCTAGCTCACGAGGACTCTGCTGCTAGAAGGATTACTCTATTGCTTATTAATTATGTAAAGTATGTTAAGATAAGTAAAGAAAAGATACGTATGAATATTTTACTTGCATAGGAAGTCTTGTAAACCGACTAGGACTCCTTATGCTATAAAAGGAGGTTCTAGGGTTAGAGTTAGAGGTCGATTGATTAATCATCTTAGCATACATATTATTGTTTTCACTTCAAGGTTTCTTGTAACCCTATTGCTATTCAGAGCAATCGTTATTAATATAATTGAAGTGTTGTTGGATAATCCGTTTGTGTTTTCTTCTTAAGATCAAATATTAGTTTCCGCATAATATTTGATATACAACCTAAGATCAGTTTCTATACCGATTACTTTAGATTTATCTAAGGTAGTTAATAAGATTGTGAAGCTCAACTGGGATCAACAATAGGTGATCAGGCTATGTTTAATTAAGGTCCAACGATGCAATGCTGAGTTTAGTTGTAATACCTAAAATTCAGATAACCTATAAAATGACCAAATTACCCCTGAAGCCATAAAACTTAATAAAATCACTTATAACAATTCTGAATTGATTCCAAACTTATGAAAACAACTACATATGAAACGAAATGAATTTCTGGGACAACATTACATTATATTGGATGTCAAGAAAATTACAAATTCATATATTACATATACATATGGTCCGAAAATAATTTATTAAATTATTTATAAGTTATAAAATTATGTTAAAGTAAGATAACTACAAAATAAATTAAGGAATTATACACCAAATCAAAGTATGATCTTGAGCTAACTTGTGGGCCGAAAATTCTGAGAATAACCCCCCTCCTAATCGGCTATTATTATTTACACAATCAAATCTCTATTTTTCATAAAACCCTAAATACCTAAAACCCTAGATCGACACACACATAATTCGACCAAGCCTTCATTCGATTTTCTAGAACTGAGCTAGCAATTTTTTGGAGTCCATTGAGGTGTAAGCAAGCTAGGAAAAATAAGAGTTGGGCCGTGGAAGCTCTCGTTCGATCGTAGCACATTTGTTTGTCCGATTTCTTGCGCTCGATAGGTATATAACCCCACGACTAATCCTTACGTTCTATAATTGATCTAGCATTTTTATAATGATCTATATGTTGTATATAACTCAGTAAAAATGTTAAACATGGATCATGCAAGCTAAACAAAGCGTATGGAAAATAATGAGTTAAAACACACATAATTACCAAATAGTGTCAATCGATTTTTCTGGAGTGTAACCATAATTTTTATATGTTCTATACTGATAATATAAGCCTATAAAAATAACCAAATGATTTATAGAAGCTCAGAATAATTGATGCGAATTATTGTTTATAATCAAATTATTCGAAAAATAAAGAAAATCAAGAAGAAACCCTAGAATGCATTAGGGTTAGGGTTTATATTATTAGATCTGATGTAATTAATGTTTCAATGATGGTGTCATGATGGTTTAATGATTAGATGAAAGTAGGGTTTGGTTTTGCAAATAAAAAGGGCTATACGATTGGTAAATAAAAGTATAAGGGTTTGTTTTGCCAACTTTGAAACTTCTGGGATATTTTTGTGATGTCATATAAGTCATTAGGAATGTGGGAAAAATATAACTTGAGGGTCCTAAGCGTAAATGTTGCAAGAAAATGAATTAATTATATTTAAAGGGGTCGATTTGAAATTAATTAAAGTAGAGGGACTAAAAGTGTAAATTTGGGAAACTTGAAGTTATTCTGAGTAAATAATGTCATTAAGGGTGTAATGGGTAAATTTGAGTATTTATGGTCTTGATATGTAATTATAAATAAATTATGATTTAAATTGTAAGTTTTGTAAAGTTAAGGGACCAATTGTGTAATTACTAAATTTTGAGGGTCTAATTCGTACTTCATATAATTCTGAGGTGATGTTCTGTAAATTTTTGAAATAAAGTATTTGTTTGGTAAATATAGGTATCATAGGGATTAAATCAGTAACTTAAAGTATTTTCATTTTAAACCTTTGAATCTAATGAATTTACAATTAAAACCCTAAACTTTTGTAACTTGATAAAAGGTACCTTAATTCCATAATGAACTTGAAATAAGGACTTAACCTAATCTGGAATATTAACATCTTACTAAACCTGGAAAGTTACAAAATGGAAAAGTAAACTAAAAGTAATAATCTGAGTTTGAATAATTCGTAATTCCGTCTTCTACTTCTTTAGGTGTGAAGAAGGAGAAGCCCTGATTTCTGCTTCGTGTTTGCTTTCTTGTCTTTTGCTTTGCTAATAAGGTACAGATAATTCGTCCTTTTTCAGCAAGGGTTTTTCATTCCCTTTTTCTTTCAGAATTCATTTCCTTATTAGGATTCCCTATACCACTGCTATGTTTCCCTTTTTGTTTGTGAACTTTCGATGTGGTCTTTGATGTGAATCTTTTGCCATGTACCCTTAAGATATAATTTTGATTATTTGATAGTACGCCCGACCTTTGATCTACAATTTGATATTACGAGCCAATCACTAGGCATGAGGGTTTCATGTCCATGTCATTGATGCACCTCTGACATGACTCTAGGGCAGGAGAGTGATGACCTGTTCCGTCCCTTATTTATTATTTGCTATGGCCAATATAATTATGATTATTGATTTATCTGTGGGGCGTATGGGTGCATCCTAGATTTGACCTGTTATCTGTATATGTTATATGTTATATGTTATAGTTATTATATCTGGTGACTGATTGTGTGTGTGATACACGTCTTTCACTTTGTCTGAGAGCTGATCACTCTACACAGGTTTGTTTTATTATATTAGTATGCTATGGTATTATCGGTCGTCTGGGCTCGTGATGAATTGCTGTGTTTTGTTTTTCTTAAATCTTATTCACTTTTGTTCTTTTCTTTTATTCATGATCGATTTCTCATTCCTGTCATTTTGACTTCGTATTGGTATGATTTTGTATTCCTGATTTGCTTTTGTATTTGCTACCTGCTATTTGTTCCCGTTATCTATATATCTGTTCACTGGGCTTTTGAAGCTCAGCCGCATTTCTTTTCCTGCGGCAGGTACTTAAGCTAGGAGCTGGGTTTAGCTTTGGGATGAGAGCGATCTATGTTGGAGTTGACCTTAGTTATTTAGCTTTACCATTTTAACTTCTATTTATTTTATTATGCCATTGTTTAGGCATATGAATATTGGATTTTGTATTTCAATTATTTGTCTTGCATTTTGATTTAAGTCATGTTGACTTATTTTGGATTTAATGTTAAGACTTTTTGAAGTTTTATTTTGTTGAATGTTACTGTTGACTTATGATATGCCACCATTGTTGTGATATCTTTACCCTTTTCGGGTTGGGGTGTTACAATTTATGGTATCAAAGCACAGGCATTCATGAAAACCTTAGAGCTTAGGCTATCGACCTGTGAGGATTTGGGTAGACATTAGGTTTCCTTTCGCGCACTCTTTTCCTGTCCTGCTCTGCCATGTTTTTCTTTTGCTCTATCATTTCCTGTTTGATCTTTCTAATTGTTTGAAAATCCTGTAGATGGTTGTTACTCATCGTGGTGACTATTCTGAAGGGGAGGATGAGATCCCTAATTTGGAGGAGTTGGTGGCTAATGCTATAGCCAAGCTACTACCTGGGCTTAATGCTAACGAGGTGATCACTCGGATGATCAACGATTTTCGTAATGGAGCTGGTCCCTCTGGTGGCTCTGGTGGTGCTGGTCCCTCAGGTGGTGCTGGTGGTTCTGGTGGTACTGGCGGTGGGGGCCGACCCACTACCATTAATGGTTGGCTTGAGAGTTTCAATAAGCTCAAGCCATTGTCGTTCAGTTCTGCTGCTACTCCTCATGCTGCAGAGGACTGGATAACTCACATGGAGAAGCTGTTTGAGGTGCTGGGTTGTGAGGATGAGTTTAAGACTCGTCTGGCTGCGTTTAAGCTTGAGGGTGATGCGCTTAACTGGTGGAAGGCGCACAAGGAAGCTAAGGGAGGTGATGCTTATGTTCTTGGTTGTACTTGGGCTAATTTTCGTGCTACGTTCTATAATCGGTACTTCCCTGTGTCTGAACAGTAGAGATTTATTCGGGAGTACAACACTATCTCTCAGCTCGAGTCTGAGAATGCAGGGGAATTTCTGGAGCGATTCCAGAGATTGGTTAGCTTTGTGGGCCCGGTTGCTGGGGATGCTGAGCATCAGGCTAAGCATTATAAGTGGGCACTGAAGAGTTGGGTTTTAGATCGTCTTCTTAATCAGGAGTTCGCTGATCCGTCAGCATGTTGCGACGCAGCTCGCAACATCGAGATATTTCATGAGAAGGTGGGTTACAAGCGAAACCGTGATGGCGACAGGATTCAGCCGCAGAGTCAGAATCGGGACAACAAGGGGTTTTCTGGTAAGGGCTTTGAACAGCGGGGTCAGTCAGATCGTGGTCGTGATTATCAGGGTCAGCCAGGTAGGAGCTATGATCAGCGGAGACCAGATTCTAGGGGTCAGGATGCTGGTTCGATTTCTAGGCAGGGTGATGAGAGCCAGGGGCGCAATAATGGTCCGAAGCAGTGGAAGGATCAGCCTTCTAAGGGTTTTCAGTAGCAGTCTCGTGGTTCTGGATCGAGTTCTCAGAAGGGTTCATCTGGGAACTTACCTCCACCTCCTATCTGTACTACTTGTGGGAAAAGTCATCCAGGAGAGTGTCGTAGAGCATCTGGTGCGTGTTTCTGATGTGGATCTGCTGAGCATCGGGTGAAGGACTGCCCAAAGCAGAATTCTGCATCTGCCAAGAACTATCTTCTTCCTCCGCCTCCTCCACCTCCGAATACTGGGCGTGTGTTTTCTACTACGCGGGATCAGGCGGCTAAGGCTACAGGTACCATTACCGGCTTTTTGTATATTGGTGATTTTACTGTTTTCGCGTTATTTGACACTGGAGCAACGCATTCTATCATATCTATGAAATTGGCTAAGAAACTGAACATACCTTCAACACCACTAAATAACCCAATTGCTATATCAACCCCCATGAAAAACCACATTCTTATCAACCATTAATATTTGAACTGTCTGTTACGCTTCGATGATTGGATTCGTCTGACGAATTTACTTCCTCTAGACATGATTGACTTTGATGTCATTCTGGGTATGGATTGGTTGGCTTTCCATCGAGCAACCATTGAGTGCCACGCCAGAAATGTGATTTTCGGTGATCTGAATAATCCTGAATTCATTTACCATGAATCTCGCCCTCTTAAAACTGTTAAAATCATTTCCGCCTTGAAAGCTCGAACCTTGATGTCTCATGGTTGCCAAGGTTATCTAGCCTCGGTTAAGGATTTGTCTGTTGAGAGTCCGGATATTTCTAGTGTTCCCATTGTTCGGGATTTTGCTGACGTTTTTCCTGAAGTACTTCCTGGTCTTCCTCCGGCTAGAGAAGTGGAATTTTCTATTGATCTAATTCCCGGTGCCGAACCTATCTCTAAGGCTCCGTACCGGATGGCACCTGTTGAACTGAAAGAGTTGAAGGAGCAACTGGAAGAGTTGCTGGACTGTGGATTCATTCGACCTAGTGTTTCGCCATGGGGTGCTCCTGTGCTTTTCGTCAAGAAGAAGGATGGGTCTATGCGTCTGTGTATTGATTATCGTGAGCTTAATCGCATTACCATTCGAAACCGTTATCCGCTTCCTCGCATTGATGACTTGTTTGATCAATTGCAAGGAGCTAAAGTCTTCTCCAAAATCGACTTGCGATTTGGTTATCACCAATTACGAGTTAAAGAGCAGGATGTATCTAAGACTGCTTTCCGCACCCGTTATGGACACTATGAGTTTCTGGTTATGCCTTTTGGCTTAACAAATGCTCCTGCTGTGTTTATGGATTTAATGAATCGGGTTTTCCATGAATTTCTTGATAAATTCGTCATCGTTTTCATTGACGATATTCTAGTGTATTCTAAATCGTCCGAGGAGCACGAGCAACACCTGCGTATTGTTTTAGGTATCCTGAGGCAGCAGAAGTTATTCGCAAAATTTTCTAAGTGTGAGTTCTGGCTGAACCAAGTAGCTTTCCTAGGTCACATTGTGTCTGCAGATGGTATCACCATGGATCCATCTAAAGTTGAGGCTATCACCAAGTGGCCGAGACCTACCACTGTGACTGAAGTCAGGAGTTTTCTAGGATTAGCTGGCTACTACAGGCGTTTTGTAGAAGGATTTTCTAAGTTGGCTTTACCATTGACTCAATTGATGCGGAAGGGTGAAAAGTTCGTATGGACTGATGAGCGTGAGCAGAGTTTTGAAGAGTTGAAACGGCGTTTGGTGTCTGCACCTATTCTAACTTTACCATCGGGTTCTGGAGGTTTCCAAATCTATAGTGATGCTTCTAAGAAGGGTTTGGGCTGTGTGCTTATGCAAAACGGCAAGGTAATTGCCTATGCTTCGAGGCAACTGAAACCCTATGAGGAAAATTATCCAACTCATGATTTGGAGTTAGCAGCTGTTGTTTTTGCATTGAAGATCTGGAGGCATTATTTGTATGGCGAATCATGTGATATCTTCACTGATCACAAGAGCCTCAAATACATCTTTACTCAGAAGGAGCTTAATATGAGGCAGAGGCGATGGCTGGAGCTTCTGAAAGATTATGACACGAACATCCAGTATCATCCAGGTAAGGCTAATGTGGTTGCAGATGCACTTAGTCGGAAATCTGGAGTGATTGCTAGTTTGGAGATTGATTCGCATGTCCTCAAGGATTTGGAGCGTTTGGATGTTGAGTTGTGTGTTCGGCGTGATTTTGGTTACTGGGCTAGTTTAAAGATTGAGTCAAATCTGATGTTGCGTATTAAAGATGCTCAGAAAGATGATGGTGAACTCTGGGCTATTGTTCAGAATATTGAAGAGGGTAAGCAAACTGAGTTTAGAGTTGATGACGATGGAGTTGTCTGGTATGAGGATCGTTTATGCGTGCCTAATGATTCCGACTTGCGTGAGGCTGTGCTGACTGAGGCTCACAGTTCTCCTTTCGCTATCCATCCTGGTTCTACCAAGATGTATCGGGATCTTAAGCAGCATTTATGGTGGAACAGTATGAAGCAAGATGTGGCGTTATTTGTCGCTAGATGCATGACCTTCCAGCAAGTTAAGATTGAGCATCAGCGAGCTAGTGGACTGTTACAACCTTTGGAAATTCCTACATGGAAATGGGATGAGATTTCCATGGACTTCGTTTGTGGTCTGCCTGTTACTCGTAAAAGACATGATGCGATTTGGGTGGTCGTTGATCGGCTAACTAAATCTGCTCATTTCTTACCTATCCGTATGACCTATAGTGTCAGTAAGTTGGCGGAAGTTTTTCAGCAAGAGATTGTTCGATTGCACGGTATGCCTTCGTCTATTGTTTCAGATCGTGATCCTCGTTTCACTTCGCGTTTTTGGAAGGGACTTCATAAAGCTTGGGGCGCTCGCCTTAAGTTCAGTACTGCATTTCATCCCCAAACTGATGGTCAGTCTGAGAGGACCATTCAGACTTTGGAAGACATGTTAAGAGCTTGTGCGTTGGAATGGACAGGTAGTTGGGATGAGTACTTGTGTTTGGTAGAGTTTGCGTATAATAACAGTTGGCATGCGAGTATTCGAATGGCTCCCTTCGAGATGTTGTATGGTAGGAAATGTAGGGCTCCTGTTTGTTGGAATGAAGTAGGTGAACGTCTGATTGAAGGACCTGAGATGATTGAGATCACAAATGAAAAGGTAGCTGTTGCTAGAGAGAAACTGAAAGAGTCGCGTGCTCGCCAGAAAAGTTATGCTGATAAGCACCGTCGGGATCTAGAATTTAATGTAGGTGATCGGGTATTCCTGAAAGTATCTCCTTTCCGTGGTGTCAGGCGTTTTGGAATCAAGGGCAAGTTGAGTCCTCGATTTATTGGACCGTTCGAAATCCTGGAGCGTATTGGGGAGGTCTCTTATCGTTTGGCTTTACCTCCTCAGCTATCTCATGTGCATAATGTTTTCCATGTATCTCTCCTGAGAGGATACAATTATCATCCACTGCATGTGGTGTCTTATCCACTTGATCAGATCCGGCCTGATATGTCCTTGTCTGAAGAACCGAAAGCGGTTCTGGACCGTCAGGAACGAGTCATGAGAAACAAAGTTATCCCGTTCGTAAAGATTCTTTGGAGGAATCACCCGGAGCGTGAGGCTACCTGGGAAACTGAAGAGTCAATACGAGCTAGTTATCCGCAGTTCTCGTTATAATCCGGTATGTCCTTGTTTTGTTTTCCGTTCTCCTTCGTTTTGTTTTCCGCTCTCTTTTCTTTCTACTTCCTGCAAATTTCGAGGACGAAATTTTTTTGTTAGTGGGGAAGAAGTTGTAATACCTGAAATTCAGATAACCTATAAAATGACCAAATTACCCCTGAAGCCATAAAACTTAATAAAATCACTTATAACAATTCTGAATTGATTCCAAACTTATGAAAACAACTACATATGAAACGAAATGAATTTCTGGGACAACATTACATTATATTGGATGTCAAGAAAATTACAAATTCATATATACATATACATATGGTCCGAAAATAATTTATTAAATTATTTATAAGTTATAAAATTATGTTAAAGTAAGATAACTACAAAATAAATTAAGGAATTATACACCAAATCAAAGTATGATCTTGAGCTAACTTGTGGGCCAAAAATTCTGAGAATAACCCCCCTCCTAATCGGCTATTATTATTTACACAATCAAATCTCTATTTTTCATAAAACCCTAAATTCCTAAAACCCTAGATCGACACACACATAATTCGACCAAGCCTTCATTCGATTTTCTGGAACTGAGCTAGCAATTTTCTGGAGTCCATTGAGGTGTAAGCAAGCTAGGAAAAATAAGAGTTGGGTCGTGGAAGCTCTCGTTCGATCGTAGCACATTTGTTTGTCCGATTTCTTGCGCTCGATAGGTATATAACCCCACGACTAATCCTTACGTTCTATAATTGATCTAGCATTTTTCTAATGATCTATATGTTGTATATAACTCAGTAAAAATGTTAAACATGGATCATGCAAGCTAAACAAAGCGTACGGAAAATAATGAGTTAAAACACACATAATTACCAAATAGTGTCAATCAATTTTTATGGAGTGTAACCATAATTTTTATATGTTCTATACTGATAATATAAGCCTATAAAAATAACCAAATGATTTATAGAAGCTCAGAATAATTGATGCGAATTATTGTTTATAATCGGATTATTCGAAAAATAAAGAAAATCAAGAAGAAACCCTAGAATACATTAGGGTTAGGGTTTATATTATTAGATCTGATGTAATTAATGTTTCAATGATGGTGTCATGATGGTTTAATGATTAGATGAAAGTAGGGTTTGGTTTTGCAAATAAAAAGGGCTATACGATTGGTAAATAAAAGTATAAGGGTTTGTTTTGCCAACTTTGAAACTTCTGGGATATTTTTGTGACGTCATATAAGTTAGTAGAAATGTGGGAAAAATATAACTTGAGGGTCCTAAGTGTAAATGTTGCAAGAAAATGAATTAATTATATTTAAAGGGGTCGATTTGAAATTAATTAAAGTAGAGGGACTAAAAGTGTAAATTTGGGAAACTTGAAGTTATTCTGAGTAAATAATGTCATTAAGGGTGTAATGGGTAAATTTGAGTATTTATGGGCTTGATATGTAATTATAAATAAATTATGATTTAAATTGTAAGTTTTGTAAAGTTAAGGGACCAATTGTGTAATTACTAAATTTTGAGGGTCTAATTCGTACTTCATATAATTCTGAGGTGATGTTCTGTAAATTTGTGAAATAAAGTATTTGTTTGGTAAATATAGGTATCATAGGGATTAAATCAGTAACTTAAAGTATTTTCATTTTAAACCTTTGAATCTAATGAATTTACAATTAAAACCCTAAACTTTTGTAACTTGATAAAAGGTACCTTAATTCCAAAATGATCTTGAAATAAGGACTTAACCTAATCTGGAATATTAACATCTTACTAAACCTGGAAAGTTACAAAATGGAAAAGTAAACTAAAAGTAATAATCTGAGTTTGAATAATTCGTAATTCCGTCTTCTACTTCTTTAGGTGTGAAGAAGGAGAAGCCCTGATTTCTGCTTCGTGTTTGCTTTCTTGTCTTTTGCTTTGCTAATAAGGTACATATATTCCGTCCTTTTTCAGTAAGGGTTTTTCATTCCCTTTTTCTTTCAGAATTCATTTCCTTATTAGGATTCCCTATACCACTGCTATGTTTCCCTTTTTGTTTGTGAACTTTCGATGTGGTCTTTGATGTGAATCTTTTGCCATGTACCCTTAAGATATAATTTTGATTATTTGATAGTACGGCCGACCTTTGATCTACAGTTTGATATTACGAGCCAATCACTAGGCATGAGGGTTTCATGTCCATGTCATTGACGCACCTCTGACATGACTCTAGGGCAGGAGAGTGATGACCTGTTCCGTCCCTTATTTATTATTTGCTATGGCCAATATAATTATGATTATTGATTTATCTGTGGGGCGTATGGGTGCATCCTAGATTTGACCTGGTATCTGTATATGTTATATGTTATAGTTATTATATCTGGTGACTGATTGTGTGTGCGATACACGTCTTTCACTTTGTCTGAGAGCTGATCACTCTACACAGGTTTGTTTTATTATATTAGTATGATATGGTATTATCGGTCGTCTGGGCTCGTGATGAATTGCTGTGTTTTGTTTTTCTTAAATCTTATTCACTTTTGTTCTTTTCTTTTATTCATGATCGATTTCTCATTCCTGTCATTTTGACTTCGTATTGGTATGATTTTGTATTCCTGATTTGCTTTTGTATTTGCTACCTGCTATTTGTTCCCGTTATCTATATATCTGTTCACTGGGCTTTTGAAGCTCAGCCGCATTTCTTTTCCTGCGGCAGGTACTTAAGCTAGGAGCTGGGTTTAGCTTTGGGATGAGAGCGATCTATGTTGGAGTTGACCTTAGTTATTTAGCTTTACCATTTGAACTTCTATTTATTTTATTATGCCATTGTTTAGGCATATGAATATTGGATTTTGTATTTCAGTTATTTGTCTTGCATTTTGATTTAAGTCATGTTGACTTTATTTGGATTTAATGTTAAGACTTTTTGAAGTTTTATTTTGTTGAATGTTACTGTTGACTTCTGATATGCCACAATTGTTGTGATATCTTTACCCTTGTCGGGTTGGGGTGTTACAATGCTGAGTTTAGTTATTAGAAAAATATTAGTCCTTCTGTTTGCGAGGTTACAACATAAAAATACTTTTCATGGAAGTAAATAGTTCAGGGGGTGATTACATAATACTTTGTAAAACGGTTTGTGAAATAATTTGTAAGGTAATTAGGAAACATTTTTTTTTTTTGCTGCAAAATAATAGCAAAGTAGTTCATAAGGTGACATTAAAATAATTTGTGAAATAACGGTGAAATAGTTTGTAGAGTAATAGTAATACAGTCTTATTGTAATCTAATGTAAAGCATGAAAATTAACATACGTGATAGTTGATGTTTGACTGCTAAAAGCATGCACGCAGCTTTGTTGGACGTATATACACGGCGCTATATACAACATAATATTCAGTACATAATAAAGGTTATGAAAATTGAATACATGTATCATTTCGTAGAGCCCAACAAACTAATACATCAAATTATAGGCCTAAGAACTTATGCATACCCAGTCCACAAACAATTTGGATAGCAGCCCAACACAACACCCAGTATTACTAATCCTAATTTAGGTTATACTCCATACGCATTCAAATGCACATTCCCTAATTTCACTCATAACCCTATACCCACACAAACATACGCAGTCATCATTAGGGGTGTTATAAAAGTCGACCCAACCCTAATTTCACTCATAATCCTATACCCACACAAACATACACAATCATCATTAGGGGTGTTATAAAAGTCGACCCGACCCAAATCCGAACACGAATATGGCTTTTCGGGTCGAGTCAATCGGGTCAAAAATTATATTCGGGTCATTCGGGTCAACCCGAATTGACCCGAGTTCTAAACAAGGTTGGGTTCAGGTATGTTTTTATTAGCCTCGACCCGAATTGATCCGACCCGAACCCGACTAACCCAGCTCAACTAACACTTTTACAATGTAAAAATACTCGGGTTGGCCAGAACCCAAATTGTCCCGACCCGAACCCGAGTTGACCCGAGTAACCCGAGTTCTAAACAAGGTTGGGTTCAGGTATGTTTTTCTTGAGTCTTGACCCGAATTGAGCCGACCCGATTGACCCGAACCCGACCGGGTCGACCCGAATAACGCCTCTAGTCATCATACACTCCATTTTCAGCAAACATCTCTCTTATAAAAAAAAAACTCAAATACTTCTCATGTACAACAACCGAAACTCACAGTCAAACTTTCCTTGATTTGTTCTATTACCTTCTTAATCAAATCACAACACCACAGTTGTTCTTTTTTGTTCAAATCGAGCAGTAAATAATCCCTTAACAACTTCAAAGACTCAGATCCAAGATCGTGTTAACGGTCTCGGTTAAGGTTTGTTTTTGTGTTTTCTTTAAATGAAACAAAGAAGGCTTCAAGATCCTTTAGAGGGTCTCAGGTAGGATCGACAAACGTTGATGTCGTTGTGTTTTGTTGTTGAATGAACCAAGAATGAGTGTGTAAATACTCATCATTTTATACCCATAAAAGATACAAAAATGACTAAAAACACCCAAATAGATCAAATATATTGCAAATATTCATGGTTTGTGTTTTTTATGTGTTTCAGGTACAAAAGGATTGAAAACAAGGCAAAAACAGACAAAACCGAGCAAAAGATTGGAAAATCATGAAAAGCCGGGGACGGGGAAGAAATTTATGAGTTTGGACCGGGATATTGCTCAAAAAGTCAAAGTCAACCTCCAAGAATATCAAAATGTCAAGATTGGTCCTTGGAGACAATTTTCAGAATTTGACATAAATGGTCCCTCGGTTTTTAAAAATTGGTAACATTAATCCCTAAACCTTAAAAATAAACCAATTCCAATCCTAACCCTTTAAATCCAAAAATAACTAAATCCTAAACCCAAAATAATTACAAACCCATTTACCCTTTTATCCCTTTAACCCATCAGCCCATCACCACCCTTGGCCCAATCTCAAAAAGCTAAAACTCTAAATACCGGGGTCAAACACAACACCAACCAGTCAAAACCTTCTTCTCTAAACCATTACCCGCCCAATACCACCATATCCCATCACCTTATCCCCTGACACTCCACCACCCCCCCCCCCTCCAAGCTTCTCTAGCACTTCTCCTAACAATCCAAAGTGCATTTAATGCACTCCTCCCCCTCACACGTTAAACCCAAGTGGGTTTTACCCATTATATCTTTTCCCGCCAAAATCTGCAACCAAGGGCTGTGATCACCTCAAGCTTAACCAACAGCTGGGATTTGCTCAGAAGACTACAAGAAACTTTTTGAAGAGCATAAAAAGCCCTCACAGCACACAGAAATACTTGTCCCTGCTTTTAGACCATTCGTAGTGTAAAATGATGTTTAATTTCTGTTGTTTAAAATTATTGTAATCCACATTTCAGTTGTTAATTCAAGTTAAATTCAGTCAAAGTGTTCTTAATTCAAGCAATCTTGTACTAATTATCAGTTATAATAGGAATTCAAGTTTTTATTAACTCGAATTAAGCTATTCAGTTGTTAAGAATCACCACAAGCACTCATTACCCTTGCTATAAGCTTATATAAGCTTATCATAGCTTTTTGTAAGCTTATATTAGTTACAGGATGTTCTAATTTCAAAAGATGGAAAAAGTCAACAAAAGTCAAACTTGAACCCAATAAGCTGTTCTGGTGAAATAAGCTATTCTGGAAAGCTTAATGGGGTTTCTGGGTTAATATTGACAAGCTAGGCTTGTTGGGTGATCAATAGTTCCATTGTTTCATAATCTCACAGTTGTAAGAATTTTCAAGTTTTTGCATAATTTTCTATTTCACTGTTATATAGCTTAATTTTAACTTATTATAGTCATTTTCTGCTTATTAGTAGTTTACAATTGTATTTCTTCAGTCTTATCAGTATTTCATAATAGTTGCTAAATTTTTCTTCAAAATCATTAAAAAAAAAAAGCCAAAAATAGCTCTTATATAAAATAGCTTATCAAACTGCTTAATTATAGTTCAAATTTACTAATTAGAACTTAATATAACCTGTTTTCATCATAGAATACATAACTTAGCTTAAAATTGCTTTTTCTCTTTGAAAATCCAACACAGCCTTTCTTTAAGGGGTGTTTGGTTTAAGCTCATCCTTAAGTTCAAATATAGCTTGTACTGTGCATTTGCCAATTTGCCAGTTTCAAATTAGCATAACTTGAGTAGAATAAGCTGTTTGTAAGTCTTTTTAATCAATTTAGACAGGTCCTATAGCTTTTTAAGGTCTGTGGTAAACCTAGGCCTCCAACTGATCAAATAAGCCAATACAAGCAATAAGCTGTTCAGGCCTTTTCTCTTCGCATTTTCTTGTTCCTTTTTGTCCATTTAGAGTAACTAAATAGCCTGGTCAAAAGTCTTTTTGTTTTGTGCACATCTGCACAAGTCTGCACAAAAGTTCCCATAGTGCAGTCTGCACAATATTTCTAGGCCCATTAAAGTGCTTATTTGTGTTAGTTTAAGCTTAGATTTTTGGTTTCTCAGTAGTTTGCTAGTTGAACTTTAAGTGTATTCAGTTTTTGTGGTCTTTTATAATCATCTAAATTCTTAAAATTAAGCTCAAAAGTGCTTAGTTGGACTGCATATGCCCTGTGCATAGCAGTCATAACTTTGGCTTATTTGGTTTGGATAATTGCTTATTGGCCTGTTCTTGTGGCTTATTTAGTTTTCATCTTAGCTTATTGTTGGTTGTGTAAGCTTATTTCAACTTTGCTTTAGCTTATTTAAAGCTTAAACAGCTTTTTATCAAAAGCCTTGGGCTTATTCCATAATAGCCCACTGATCAGCAAAACTTTAGCTCATTCTGAGCTTATTTGAGGTTTTCATAAAAAGTTCCAGTTATAAAATTTGCTTATCTCATTGTGCTTAATCAGTTTCAATAATAAAATTCAAAAAATAAAATAAAAGCAAAAAAAAGGTCAGGAGTGGGATTCGAACCCTTGACCTCTTGCCTAGCAAAGCCTCACACACCACACACTTAACCAGTCGCCCTAGGGTCTTTTTCAGTAATAACCTTGCACCCTTTTTTATTTAACCTTGTTTTTCTAATTAAGCTTATTTTTCCATTTTGCTTATTATCAGCTTATTCTATAAGCTGATACCTTGTTAATATTTTTCCTAGGTCTGTCATATCATTAAGTAATATTAGAAAAAGTTTCAGAATTTTTAGAATAGTTTTAGTATTTTTAATTAATTTTTCTTTTAAGTTTAGTTTTTAATTCATAATAAAAAATATAAAACTCAGAAAAATATAAATCTTTTTTCTAAAATTTTCTTTTGTCATTTATAACTTAGGAAAAATAATTTTGCACTTGTAAGATTAGATTTCCATATATCTTAGTTTTTAGCCCGTTTTAATAATTCTCGTAGCGCGTTTTTAATATAATCTGCTTTTAATCTTAATTTTATTTTGAGAATTTGTTTCTCATTATTAAATTAGAATAAAACAATCAAAATTTCATATCCCACTCATCAGTCACTCTAATTCCAAACCTCAAACGATTGCCCATTCACACCTCGTTGGGACACGACCCGGGTAATCACTTACCTGGTATCACACATATCACAAACGTGAGTTTTTGCAAATTAGCCTTTTTCCTAAAGGGTTGATTTGTCTTTATTCACGCGTATACGTCTGTATTTATTTATATACGTACTTTTCCAACGGATCAAATTTTTGGCGCCGCTGGACAATATCGTTGAAGTCTAAACGATTAGTGACTTGAGATCCTTCTTTCAAAAGTTTCCACTTTCATAAACATATAAAAATACAAAAATATTTTTCTTTTCTTTTATATATATATATATATTATCATATAAAAATAAAAAAACCCAAAAACATTTCTCGTTTTCTTGTGTTAAAATAAAAGATAAAAGCAATCTCAATATAATATTCCTCAACTTGGAATATTATCATAATAAGTTCCCAAACAAAAGATTAAAACTTGCCTTTGTGTCGCTTGTGAATTCGGCTCACCTTTGATTGATAAACAAACTCTAACGGAGGTTTCAGGAGGTTTGGCATTAAATTGACAAAACGAAAGGAGCGGGTTTTTAAGGAGCATTTATTGCCCACCTTTGCTCCTCCGCCACTCTGTGAGTTTTTCTTTCAGAGAGTTACCGTACGCTTGTTTGATTTAAGGTTTAAGTTCACTTGTGTTTTGCTTCGGTCTTGTTTTAATTGATTTGTTTTCCATTTAAATATATATATATATATATATATATATATATATATATATATATATATATATATATATATATATATTTTCTTTTAATAATTTTCAAAAATAATCTTCTTTATCCTCTTAAACTATTTAATTCTATTTTCTTATAATCTTTAATTCTCATGGCGGACATGCGTACGATGTCGGAATTACTTCAAGTACCCACTGAGGGTTATGAAGATGCTATCATTTTACCGGCAATTCTTTCCGAGAACTTCGAGATAAAAACCGGTTTAATTCAACTTATTATGTCAAATCAATTTCATGGATTCGAGAGGGACGATCCCTACGCTCACATCCGATGGTTTAATAAGTTGGCTTTGACTGTCAAATATAAGGATGTTCCTCATTGCACGATTAAGTTGATTTTATTCCCGTTTTCTCTCGAAGGGGCAGCCCGGAGTTGGCTCGATAAAGAACCCCCTCGTTCGATTTCGACTTAGGAATATCTCGTTTCTAAATTCGTGAATCATTTCTTTCCTTATTCTAAGATTGCGAATCTTAAGAACAATATTACAAATTTTCAACAACTTTTTGATGAAAATTTTGGTGAGGCATGGGATCGATTCAAAGATCTTCTTTATGAGTGCCCACCTCATGGTTTTACGGAATTGCAACAAATTGATATGTTTTATAATGCTTTGACGCAAACCGATCAAGATTCGCTTAATGCATCCGCCGGTGGCAATATCTTTTATCGAACTCCGAAGGACATATTGACAATTATGGAAAACAAATCAAAAGTTCGCACTGCACAAAACAAACCGGTAGTAATTTCCCAATTTTGCAATGAAGAATTCCTAGCCGAAGAACAAGTAGCCAAAGTGAGTGCGCAATTTTGCAAGACTTTCATCTACTTTGACGATGATGATGAGGATTCTATTCAAATGCAAGAATATTATAAAGATTCGTCAGCTGCAATCACACCCGTCCCGGAGGACTCTCTCATAATGGGGGACGAGCATCTTAGCACTATTCTGGAAACGGAATCGGACAAAGTAATAAAGTCTAGTGTTAAGGACCTTGTCCCAATCCAAAGTGAGTCCGAGGGTATTTCCGACAAAATTTGTGATTTGCCTCCTCTTGACATTTCAAATGATCATATTGAGATGTTTTCTGATTCTGACGATGATAGTACTTCGAGTGATGATAATTCTTTATCTTGTGAAGACATCGATTATGTTGAGAAATTACCTTCTGAGCTCGTCAGCTTAGAGGAAGAAAAGGATTTTGATCCAAATGATGGAGAGATTGACACTGATACTCTTCAAATCAAGGACGATGCACTTCGTGATAAATTATTGAATATCAATCTTCTCATTTCTAAGATCGAGGCATTAAATGATAAACCAACTTCATCTCCTATCCCCGTTGAGGATAGTGACTTTATCTTGGAAAAGCCCGAAACATTTCCTGAGCTTGAGGCTTTTTCCGATTATTCTATTCTGAAATATGAAGCATTCCGTCTTGATATCGATCATATTGAAGAGACGAGTAGTGGCAATACCACTTCTCATTCTCATATCTCTCTTCCCGAGTATGATTCGTTTATCTTTGAGGAGTTCTCCGGTGAACTCTCTCATATTATATCTCCTACGGAATATGATCATTTCTATTTTGATCTTGAGGAAGATTCTAGTCTGGGGGGAGGTGTACTTTCTCATAAGTATTTGCTTATTGATGATTTCATCCCAACCCTCCCTCCCGAGACTTTTATTGCAAATGAACCGAAGAGCTTTAATTTTGAAGAAAAATTTGCTTTTGATGATGAAGAGTTTTATATTATAATCATAAAAATCTTTCTTCTCTTCATCACGTATGATGTGATTTCTCCTCTTCTTCACTCAGTCGGGAGTGAGGATACCATCTTTGACCCCGGTATTCCCATTTATGGTTCTTCTTTCTTTAAAACTGAGGGTATCTCATCGGTGTGGAACTTTCTTATGTTCAAATGTTAATCCAAACACATTGAATGAAAGTCCGATGGAGATGGTTTCTTTCACTTGCTTCCCCATGAACCAATGAATTCGGGGTCGAGTCAAGCTAGTGACTCGGTTAACAAAAACATTAGCACTTCATGGGTGATAACCCATGTTTCTGACTTCTTTCTATTTTCTAACACTAAGTGTGGGGGAATTCCTCTACTGTGCTTTGTTTTGTGTGTTGTTTGCTCTTGTTTGCAGGTTTCCCTTAGATCGTGATGATTGATGCGCCTGTTTTCAATCCAGCCGCCCAATATCCGATCTTGTTGCTAACGATTATCTAGGGATATCTTATTAATCCTGTTTGTGAAAAATGAGATTTCTTTCACACACTTGGCCATTCGTATTACCTTTTTACGTTCTAAGTGTCGGCATAATAGCCGATACTTTGAATATTGAGGGCAATATTCAATTCTAAGTGTGGGGGGGAATTCTCTCGAATTTTGTCACATATGTACCTTCTAGTGCCCTAGTACCCCTGTTTTGGCAAAAAATTTAAAATTTTTTCGTTTTTGAATAAGAAATTACATGAAAAAGATGTGCTTTGCACCAAAAAAGAAAGAAAAAAATAAAAGTGTTTAGTCTTGATTAGGTTAGAACAAAGGGAATCCCGACTCTGCCAGAGTATTGATCTGGCTGCTTCCTTAACGATTAGACTAAGGTTTTACGATATGTGCAAATGAAAATGCTAAGCTTAGAGTAGTTGGTTCTCTTTAAGAGCTTATATAAGTAATCTATGGCTTTTCCTCCCAGAAGATAACTAATCTGATTAAATGCGTGCTGTTTTCAAACGTTTGAACGTTAAAATCATGTTGTTATGCAAAACGAATTTTTATACAATTTTGATATAGAGCCTGTTAGGAATTAAGCTTAAGCAGTTAAGACTGTTGGAGGTAACAGTTAGAACTGTTGAAGGAAGAAGTTAAGACTGCTGAAGGAGTATTGAAGACAAGAGCAGTTAAGACTGCTGAGTATAGAAGTTCAGACGGTTTATGATTTATTGTAAAGTAGATAATTATGGAAAATATATTGTGTATATCGTATAAGAATAGATTGATAGTTATCTTGTACAGGAATCCTTAGTCTATAAAAGGATTGCCTAGGTTAAGGTTTTATATACGATAGAAAGAGGTGTGAGTTTATACGTATTATTAAGATTCAAGGTTGTAAACCCTAGTGATAGGAAGATCACTCATATTATTTGCTAATAATATTGAATCATTGGAAGTTATTCATTCTGTGTTTTCTTTGTTTATTCTAATCATACAAAACATACAAGGTCTTCTAAGTGCTAGCTAGTAAATTCCGCGTGCTAGACTAAGTATAATTCTTCGTATCACATCTAACACAAGGAGTGTGTATAGATCCGGTCAAGTGGTATCAAAGCCAGGTTGCTGATACATCGATTTAGAAGATCCGAGAAGAACAAAGATGGACATGGAAACAACACCATCCACAACCAACATTGCTGCTAAGCTTCCTATGCTTAAACCTAATGAGTTCGATATGTGGAGACTTCGTATTGAGCAGTTTTTCCAAGTGCAAGATTATGCACTTTGGGAGATCATTGAAGATGAAAACTCTTTTACCCCAGTAGAAACAACAACTGTTGTTGATGGTAAATCTGAGATTACAGTACAGACAAAGCCAGCCACTAATGAAGAGAAGGCAAGATACAAGAATGATCTTAAGGCTAGAAGTTTGCTTCTGATGACTATTCCCAATGATCAGTTGCTGAATTTTAGTAAGTTCAAGTGTGCTAAATCTCTTTTTTAAGCGATTGTTGCAAGATATGGTGGGAATGAAGCCACCAAGAAAACTCAGAAGACCCTTCTCAAGCATCAGTTTGAGAACTTTACTGCAACAAGCAATGAGTCATTGGATCATATGTTCAATAGGCTTCAAAAGTTGGTGAGCCAATTAGCTGTTTTAGGGATTGAGATGCCTCAGGAAGATCTCAACTCTAAGTTTCTGAGAAGTCTACCTTCTGAATGGGCTATGCATGTGGTAGTATGGAAAAACAAGCCTGATATAGATTCCATGAGCTTAATGGATCTATATAGCAACTTCAAGATAGTTGAACATGAGATTAAGAAGTCTGCTGGATCAAGTTCAAGCTCAAGCTCAGGGAATTTGGCCTTTGTATCAACTCCCAGTTCCTCAAATCCAGAAGAAGAAGTGCAAGTTGCTGGAGCAGTTGGAACTGCTAGTGCAAATCTTGGTACTGCTAGCACCTCAAGCAGTACTAGTGGACTTTTGAAAGATGATATTTATTGTGCATTCCTAACTACTCAGCACAATGGAAGTATGTTGACTCATTCAGATCTTCAAGAGATTGATGAAGATGATATTGAAGAGATGGATATTAAGTGGCAGCTCTCTCTTCTCAGTTTGCGAGCTAGAAGATTCTTGAAGAAGACTGGCAAGAAGATTGTCATAAACAGTAATGATGTTGCAGGGTATGACAAATCCAAGATTGAGTGCTACAATTGCCATAAGAAAGGTCATTACTCTCGGGAGTGCAGATTGCCAAGTCAACAAGATGGAAAGAGTAGAGCATATGGAAACAAGTCAAGAGTTGTGGAGGTTACTGATTCAAGCTCGAAAGCCATGGTTGCTATTGATGGCTTAGGATTTGACTAGAGCTATATTGCAGAGGAGGAAGCAGAAGCATCTACAGAAGTTACTCTCATGGCATTTTCTGATTCTGAGTTACAAGTTTCAAAATGTTCTAAATCTTGTGAAGCTTTAAAAGAATTAGAAACACTTAAAACAAAATATGAGAGTCAGTGGAAAGAATTAAGAGAAACTACTTTTAACTTAGCAAATCATAAGAGAGCTTTAGCTGTGTTAGAGGAGAAAATTGTTCATTATCAAAACAATGAGTCTAAGTTTTCTGATGATATGATTATTGTTAAGAGAGACTTAATGTTTACAGAGAATGAAATCACTGTTTTAAAACATGAGCTAGAACAGGTTAAGAAGGCTAAGGAGAACATTCAGATGAGTGTAGATACACTTGAATACACATCACAAGGTGTTAAAAAGATAATTGAGAGTCAGATTTAGAATAAAGCTAAGTCAGGCCTAGGATATAAGTCTGTCCCACCTCCTTATAGAGGAATTCCATCACCTAAAGGTATAGACTTAGAACACACAGGACTGCCTGAATTTCAATTACCTGAACTTAACTATGGTCCTCAACCTAAGAAGGATGTAGTTGATAAACCTGTGTTTGTAAGTGCAAGTGATAAATCAATATCTGAGGACAAGGTGTCTTCTGATAGGTCCTCACCTAAGGACTCAGATGCTCCAACAATTGAGGAATGGACTTCTGATGATGAGGATGATCAGGCTGTGGTTAAGCCTGTTAGTGCAAATGTGGAGGAACCAAAAGTTCCAAAGATGGTTAAACCTGAGACTGTTAGGCCTAGTTCAAATGCCAAACCTTTTAGACCAACAGTTAGGTATGCAGAGATGTATAGAACCACAAATAAGCCAAGAGGTAACCAGAGGAATTGGAATGACCTCAAATCCCATCAATTAGGAAAGGATTTCGTTTGCTATAGGAAAGCTTGTTACTCTTGTGGTAGTTTTGATCATCTTGCAGATTATTGTGATAAATGGGTATCTGGATATACAAATCATAGGTTGAGCATTGCAAAACCTCAATCTTTTCCTAGGAATGATAGGATGATACCTAGATCAGTTCTTTTAAGGTCTGGACCTAGAGCAGTTCCAACTGCTAGACCAACAGTTCCAACTGTCAGACCTATGAGACCAATTCACCCAAGGCCACCAGTTCAAAATCAAATAAATGTTTTTAAACCATCTTACACAACTGGTAAAAGAACTTTTTATGAGAAAGCAGTGGTGAAAAACCAAGTTTGGAAACCTAAGGTAACAACTGCCAAGCCAGCAGTTCCAACTGCTAGCAGGGTAATTGGTACTGGTGTGAATAAAAACACTGCTAAGGGAAACATGGGAAATGGAGTGAATGCTTCAGCATGTTGGGTATGGAGACCAATTCAATCCAATGGTGCTAAGACTGTTTTGAAAAGAATAAATTATGTTGATGCTAGAGGAAAGCCTAAGTCTGATTTGGCTTGGGTTCCACAAGGAAATTAATTTTTCTTGTTATATGCATTGTTAGTCATGTGCTTGTATTTGGAATTCTTTGTTTTTGGACTAACAATTGCAGGATTGGAGAGTAAACACCAAGGAATTATGAATGCTTGATGTTTTGGACTTAATGGTGTTCTGGAGATTAGTATGTGATCCTTGCATACAACAAATGGTAATTGGTTCACCATGTCTTATCCACATAAGAACCAACTAGTCCAAAGCAAACGGTTTCTGGTAAAGACTAATCAAATCCGTTTATGGTTGACAATTTACCAAAAATTGTATGGTTATCAGCTTACCATATCTAAATGTGAAGAGTTGGCTAGTCCAAAGCAAACGGCTATTGGTAAAGACATATCAAATCCGTTGATAGCTGATAGTTTGCTAAAAACTATGTATGAGCCATGTTATTTTAAAATTCTTAATTCACAAAATTGAGATGGCTCAATAAAATTTTTCAACAGTTGAGACGGTTAGTACAAAATATTGGTACGGTTCAACTAGCCGTTATGATTGACGTGTGGGTAATTAATTTTGGAGTAAAAACTAGCCGTTGGCGGTTTGTTGCGATTTTTACTGGATGAATTACGGATTTCAAGGGATCCTCTTATAGATATTTTTAACTTTTATTTTATTATATTCTTATACTAAAATAAATAGTTACCATATTTCTTAAGTCGGTCAACTTGTAACCCTAACTCTCTCCATAAACTCTCAATATTACTTTCATCTTCTATCTTTTCACTCACCATTATTACTATTCACGGCTGTTAACTAACATTTTTTACTAAGAATGGCAAGTTTGGATTTTGCTAAGCGTCACAACCAGGTTGCGTTTTTAGAGAAAACAGAGCAAGGAGATGGGCCAAAATTTTATGAGGTTGTGGACTTTCTCAACCACTCTCACATAAGGTATGCTCTAATTGTTTCTCCTACTCTTTATGTTTCGCACATCACATAGTTCTGGCAGAATTCATCTATCTTGACACGTGATGATGGAAACTTAGAAATTCATACTAAAGTAGATGGCATTAAATTTGTTGTTACCGAGTCTATACTTAGGAGACATCTTAAATTAAATGACTCAGATGGTATCGACACCATGCTAAATACTGAAATTTGGGAAGAACTTGAAAAAATGGGGTATAATACATCTGAACATAAATTGACTTTTCAAAAGGCATGTTTTTCACCCCAATGGAGATTTTTGATACATACTCTTCTATTATGTTTAAGTAATAAAAAGACTGCTTGGGAACAATTCAGTAGCAATATTGCTATTGCTCTCATTTGCTTGTCTACAAACAAAGTTTTTAACTGGTCAAAATATATTTTTGAGGGTATGGCATCAAATGTTGATAGTAAAACAAAGTTTTTAATGTATCCCAGGTTTGTTCAAACAATTTTGAATAAAAAGAAAAACCTGCTTACAGAACCAACTGAAATTTTTCCTACGCCTAGTCTACAATCAAAGGTTTTTCAAAATATGACTATGGCTAGTAAACTTTTTCAAGGGGAACCAGTTCCATTATTTCCTCAAATGATTCAAACTGAGTTGGGTGAAGGTTCAGCAGTTCCAACTGATCCCCATCACACATCCACTCAAGACTTTGAAACAACCCAACAACCACCCATCACTTATAGGAGAAGGTCTAAACCTAGTCTAACTAGGGTTGTGACTGAATCCTTGCCCAAAGATTCACCTCTCATAGCAGCCCAGGTTGACACTTTGGAGAAGGAGCTAAAGCAAACCAAGGAGGAATTCAAAGCTCACAAGGAGACTTTTGCCAAAGTCTATACAAAGCTAACAAAAAGGGTGAAGAAGCTTGAAGAACAGTTGAAGAAGAAAAGGGCAAGAGTGGTATTGGATGATGATTCTGATGATGATGATTCAGATGGTTCGGACGGGGATGATGAAAATTCTTCCAAACAGGGGAGGAAGTTTGGTAAAGAAAGGAAATTTGGAGATAGATCAGGATCTCAGGGGAGGTATGAAGAAGGTTCTGAACAAGATAAAGGTTATGATAAAGGTTCAGGTTCTGGTAATATTCATGAAGTTTCAGCTGAAGCAGTTCCATATGAAGAAGCAGTTCAAACTGCTGAGACAGAGCAAGAGACAGAGCAAATAAAGGAAAGAAACCTATGACATCTGAAGAAGTGGTTGCTGTTCAAGAACTTGAAAGACTTAAAAGGTTGAAACCAAAAACTAAAGAACAGATTGATCATGATGCAGAGGTTGCAAGGCTAATGTTAGAAGAAGATTTGGCTGATAAGGAAGCTGAAAAGGAAGCTAAACAAGCCCAGATGGATCATGATGAAGAATTTGCAAGGAAATTGGCTGCTGATGACATAAGGAATATATCTGAATTCATGGAAAGAAAAAGATCAAATGAAGTTGATGTAGAAGAATTCAATGAACAGTTGCAATATTTTCTAGATTCTGATGTAATGGTAAGAGCACAAGCTTCTATGGTTCTTAGAGATCAAGAGTTAAATGAAGATGAGAAGACAGAGGAGCTTAAGGAATTTATACTCAAGAAGAATGGAGTTACAAAGTGGGAAGATCTGATTCATAGAATAAGAGAAAGCCAGAAGTCAGGGTACAAGACTAAGTTACCTACAAAGAGGGAACTTGTTGAGGATATGAAGCATTATCTGAAGAACTCAGCAAATTATTTAATGAAAGATTTCAAGGGAAAGTCTTATGCTATTATTGAAAAAGAATTCTGTGAAACTTATGCTATTTTGAATTCTCCAAAAAGAAGTGTCAAAACAGGTAAGAAGAGGGAAGCAGAATCTATGGAATCAGAAGTTGCTAAGAAACAAAAGTCTGATGAAGAAGGATTAACTGATGAGAAGATTAAAAGCATGATGGTGATTATTCCAGAGTATTCTTACATTAAACCTTTGCAGGTCAAACATCCAATAATTGACTGGGAAGTGTTTACTGATGGTAGAATGAAGGGATGGAAGATTATCAGGTTAGGAGATATTTCTGAAAGATATAAGTTGTTTGAAGATTTGCTTAAAGGATTTGACAGAGAAGATCTAAATCAACTTTGGAGTTTAGTAAAAGAGAAGTTCAGAGATATTGATCCAGTTGAAGATAAAGACAAAGAACTATGGGTACAATTGAAGAGATTGTATGAACCAGATGGTGGAGAATCGATTTGGAGATTTCAAGCTCAAGTCAAGGATATCTCTTGGAAGTTATTTGGTACATGTGGAGTACACAGAGTATCTACAAAGGATGGAGTAGAGATATATATGCTGGTTGAAAAGAATTATCCACTCAGACCAGGTGTTTTGACTATGCTGGTATTTACTAAACTAGAAGCTAATGAAGAGTCTGAGATGGCTAATATGCTGGTAACGAAGATATTTAACCTTGCACAAGAAGTAAAAGCTAGATCTAAGAGATTTGCTTGATGGGTATTTGAAAGAATTTTCAGCATTAAGAAGAAGAAGCTTAATTTGAAGAAACTTAATGATTGGGAGGAAATCATAAGTTTAGGGGAGGATTGTTAGGAATTAAGCTTAAGCAGTTAAGACTGTTGGAGGTAACAGTTAGAACTGTTGAAGGAAGAAGTTAAGACTGCTGAAGGAGTATTGAAGACAAGAGCAGTTAAGACTGCTGAGTATAGAAGTTCAGACGGTTTATGATTTATTGTAAAGTAGATAATTATGGAAAATATATTGTGTATATCGTATAAGAATAGATTGATAGTTATCTTGTACAGGAATCCTTAGTCTATAAAAGGATTGCCTAGGTTAAGGTTTTATATACGATAGAAAGAGGTGTGAGTTTATACGTATTATTAAGATTCAAGGTTGTAAACCCTAGTGATAGGAAGATCACTCGTATTATTTGCTAATAATATTGAATCATTGGAAGTTATTCATTCTGTGTTTTCTTTGTTTATTCTAATCATACAAAACATACAAGGTCTTCTAAGTGCTAGCTAGTAAATTCCGCGTGCTAGACTAAGTATAATTCTTCGTATCACATCTAACACAAGGAGTGTGTGTAGATCCGGTCAGAGCCCGAGTTCAACTTTTTATTTTTATTTTTGAGAAAGTATATATGTATGTATATTATTAAAGTAAAAAAAAAATGATGAAAAAAATGAAAAAATGAAAAAGAAAAATAAGAAAATGGAATGATATTGCAAAATGCAATAAGTTTTGATGTTGCAAAAATAAAAGATGTATATGTTGTTTATATGAATAAATGTAGGAAAATTGCTTTCTCTTAAATTTAAATCGGAACTTGAACTTGGATTCGTCAATTTTGTATAAAGGTTAAACGGTAATTTAGTAGATTGTTGATTTCAAAGATCCCGAAAGCTCCGGTATTATTCTCTGTGAGGTGTCAAAAGCCTGGTCACCTAAAACCAACTGGTTTGGGATGTGCCGAGAAGAAAGCCGTTACATGGAGTGATCTCATCTTTGAGTCTCTAATCTCTAAATGATCGTTTGTTGTTATCTATTTAAGTATTTTAATACAAGCTTAGTGGGAATATCTGATGAACTCAAATAAGTACATTTTATTACCATCATTTATCCTAATAATTTGACTTGTTTTATTATATTATGTATGAGGATTGATACTTAATCGTTTACTTTTGTAATTCTCAGGTAAAAACAAGCATTTGGTGAAACTTGGCGATTTTAGACTAATTATGGAGCAAAACATGCAAGAAGTTAAGAGTCTACTGAAATGTACAAGATCAAGACAAATCTGCTCCAGATGCGCCGCATCTCACTTATTACATACGGCGCATCACTATCAAGATTTCACCAGATACGATCCAAGATACAAGAGGACATGCGCCGCTGGTATGTGCTTAAACACATACTTTTATTTGACCAAAACCGGACCCAAAACGACCAAAAACTGACCATAAATGCCAAAGATATTTGTGTTTTTGTGTTTGTTTCTATGCAGGTACGGATATCATGAAAAAGGACAAAATCAAGCAAAATCCGAGAAAATGAGCACGAGACGTGGAAAAGAGATTTATAGAGCCGAAGCCGGGGAAAATTTCGTCAAAGATAATATTTTTTGAAGAATGACCCTTGGATTATTTTTACTTGGCAAAAATTACCCTTGGATTAACTTTGAAGAATGACTGCTTTGGTCCTTGATGATTGACTACAATTACACCTATGGTCCTTGTGTTTAACCAAATTTATCCTAACTCAAAAAAAAAAACAATACAACCGAACCTTTAACCCACTAAACCCCACCGGCCCAATCCTTAACATTTAAACCAAGCCCACTTCCCCATTTAAAACCCGACCCAATCCCACCTACACTAACTAAAACTAAATACGGGGTTGAAGTGTGGTCAAAATCCCCAATACTTAGTCAAAATCCCTAAAGCTAAAATCAACTCACACCACTTCTTCTCCTTCCCCTAAATTACCGCCCTTATCACCACTACCCACCCTAATCCGCCGCTAATCTCCACCTCACCACAACCAGACAAACACCCACATGACCTTGTCTTTGGTCCCCTCCCCTCCACCTCATCAATCCGAGGCTTCAAGATAGATCAACGATCAAGATCAAAAGAAGTAGAGAGCACGTTCGATCCAAGGGTCTACAAAGAAACACAACCACATCAAGGGAACACTCTCACACAACTAGCACACTCGAACTAGGGTTTTACTTATTTTTTTTAGTATAAATATCGAGCAGCCGACCTTGTCTTTTTTTTTTCTAGGTTTTATTTAGCTAATTTAAGGTAATTTGTATTTCTTTATTTCGGTTGTAACTTTTAATTTTTATTTTTAATGTAAGTCAAGTTTATGGTTTAGCTTATGTACTGCTTTATTTCTGCTTAATCAATTCGTGTGTTGCTTATTTTTACTGCTTAAGTTGTTCGTAGTTTAAGATTGAAAAAAAAAAAAAAAAAAAAAAAAAAAATTTAAGTCGAAGTTTATTGTTAAGTTAAGTTTATTGTTAAGTTTATTGTTGCTTATTTTGATAAGTTTAGTTGTTCTTGTTTAAGCTTGAAAAAAAAGAAAAAAAAAAGAGAAAAAAAAAATATTTATTTTTTTTAGCTTATCCTGTTTTTCTGCTTGCTTGAATACTGATATGGATAGTTTTTGCTTGTTATTGAATTTTGTGGTTAGTTAATCTTATGGTTATTGTTTGTGTTTGTGGTTATTGTGGTGAATAGTTTAGCATTACTGCTCTTGTTTGTGTTTGTTGTTCTGATTTTAGTTTAGTATTATCATAGCTGGACTCAGATTGGTTTATGTTTATTGGTTGGTGTTTGTGTTTATTATAGTTGAACTTGGAGTTGTAGTTAAGGTTCTAATGTTTGTGTTTTGAGTTCTTTTGAGTTGTAATCTTGTTTTTAGCTTATCTGTTTTCAGATAAGCTATAGCTTATCTGTGTATTTTGAATGAAAAAAAAAATGGTCATCAGTCACTTGTTGCATTTGAGTTTTTAAAAGAGAATTAAACAAAGAAAAAAAAAATAGCAAAACTGCTAAACCTGGGACTCGAACCCAGGGCAGCAGCAACACAACACTCAACCCAAACCAATATGCTAAAGCCCTTTTATCTGTTAAACTCTTCTTCTTTTTTTTTCTTTTAAACAATTTGTTTTTGTTTTTTTTTGTTTTAAGCTTATATAAGCTGTTTGGCCTTTAACAGCTTATGGACTAAAGCTTTTTCAACATTTTCATTTTTCTTAGCTTTTTATCAACTTAAAGTATTTTAGATAAAAATTTCAGAATTTTCTTTTTCCATTTAGTATTTTTAATCAATTATTTTAGTTTAAATAGTTTTTAATTTATAAAAAATTATTAAAAAGTCAAAAAAAATATTTTTCTTTTTCCAAAAATTTTCTTTTATCAATTTTAATATAGGAAAATTATTTTTATATTTTTAGCTTTTAAAATTTAGAAAATCACTTTTATTTACGTTTTTTAAAAAATTCATAACGTACGTTTTTAATTTAAATTGTCGTTTTAGATTTCGTATGCTTAGATTATTTGTACTCGTAGCTTTGTTAGTCGTTTTTATTTGATATTCGATCATTCGTAGAGTAAAATCAAAATCTCTCATTTTTATCACATTCACAACACGTTTCACGTTCCGAAAACACGAAATTCCATTCACACCCTTACGGGAAAACGAACTCCGGGGTTTTCACATAAATTCACCTTTTGTGTGTTAACTTTTGTGGGATAAATTGACATACATCAATTTTTGGCGCCGCTGCCGGGGAGGGTTGAAGTGAATTCGTGAATTTGTTTCTCGATTCGTGTCTTGAAGAACCTTCCTCGTGAAGTTTCGTATATATCTTGTGAATATTTTTTGTCAAAAATCCAAAAAAAATTGAAAAACCTTGAAAACCCAAAAAGATTTTCTTCTCCAAATTATTTTTCCTTTTTCTTTTGTGATTTTCAATGTTTCCAAAATTTAAAAACCCAAAAATAATCTTCGTCTCCTCTTATATGTTTAATTCTTATCTCTTTATCCCTCTATCCGTTTAATTCTTCTTCTCTATGTCTTCATCTTACCATTATGGTTGTCAATGGTGTGGAGGTCCTCCAAATGGCGGGAATTGTCTCGGTTGTAGCATGGTGGAATCGGGAAACGGGTTTGTCTATGACCAAAATCCTTATTCCTACCATGAAACAACCGACTTTTTCAACCAGCCACCACACCATGAGATGGAAACATATTCTTGTGAATATTGTGGAGGTAGTCCACACCCGGGTTTTGATTGTCAAACAGGGAACATGTTTGTCTATGAGCAAGTTCCATGTAATCAAAACTTCGGTTATGACCACTATCCATATAATTCACCAAATCAGTCACAACAATCATATTGTTGTGAGTACTGTGGAGGTCCTCACTATAGCTCTGATTGTCAAACGAGGAACCCGCTTGTCTATGAGCATGTCCCTTGTGACAATTATGACTATTCTTATCATGACCAACCTCCACAGTATGAAACGATTCAAACTCAACCTCAGCCATTTCCTCATAAATCATTCCAAGAAGTTCGTAATATTAGGAATAATCTTCTGGATTCTGCTTTCGAAGATGTATTCCAAAAACTTCATAATGTGAGGAATGCATTTAATGCTTGGGCTGCTAAACAGACCCAAGAGGATCGTCATGGTGAATCTATGGAAGATTTACTCGCCATTGAACGTGCAGCACATAACCGTTTCTTGTTTAATAAGGCTTGCATGCTCGATGACGAAGATGACGACGACGAGGAGAGTACTATTCCTTTGAGTGATATTATTTCTCAACTCCCTCAGTCTATTGGAATCACATCCATCCTTCCGTCTATGGACTCCGAGGACTCTCTCATTATGGGGGACGAGCATTCTAGCACTATTCCGGAAACGGAATCGGACGAAGTAATAAAGTCTAGTGTTAAGGACCTTGTCCTAATCCAAAGTGAGTCCGAGGGTATTTCCGACAAAATATGTGATTTGCCTCCTCTTGATACTTTTGAGACTTCCTCCGATGATTGTACCACAAGTGATGACGATTCTTATGGAGACATTGATTATGTTGAGGCATCACCTCCCCATATTGAGCTCGTGATAGATTCTGACCCAGATGATGGAGAGATTGACACTGATATTCTTCTGACGACCAAGGATGATATACTTCGTGAAAGATTGTTGAATATCAATCTTCTAATTTCTAAGATTGAATCATTGAATGACAATCCAACTCCATCTTCTAGTTATGTGCTCAATTCTCCCTCCTCGTTTCCTATCCCCGTCAAGGATAATGACTTTTTCTCGGATAATTCTCCGAGTGGCAATCCCACTCCGTCAAATCCTCCGGAGCTCGGGCTCAAGGATGCTTTTCCCGAATATGAGAGTTTCATATTTGATGATGAGAGTAGTGGCAATCCCACTTCTCATTCTGATTTCTCTATCCCTGCTTTTGAAGCCTTCTACTTTGATATTGATCATTCGGAGGAGACGAGTAGTGGCAGTACCACTTCTCATGCTCATATCTCTCCTCCCGAATATGATTCATTTCTCTTCGAATTGAATGATCTCTATCACAAGGAGTTCTCCGATGAACTCTCTCTTTTGTTATCCCCTCCGGAATATGATCATTTCTATTTTGATCTGGAGGATGATACTAGTCTGGGGGGAGGTGTACCTTCTCATGAAGATTTCATCCCGACCCTCCCACCCGAGATTCTTGACAAAACTTCTGCTGATGATGAAGAGTATTTCATGATAATTATCCAAATCTTTATGCTCTTCATCACATATGCTGTGGCTTCTCCCATCCTTCACTCCTTCGGGAGTGAGGATACCATCTTTGACCCCGGTATTACCATTTCTGGTTCTTCTTTCTAAAAATACCGCGGGTATCTCATCGGAGTGGAACTTTCGTATGCTTCAATGTTTATCCAAACATCTTGAACGAAAGTCCGATGGAGATTTCTTTTTCCACATGCTCCCCCAAGAACAATTAAATTCGGGGCGAGTCTAAGCTTTCCGACTCGATACCAAAACAAGCGCTTCGTGGGAGGCACCCCATTCTTATCCATCTATTTTCTAATAAAGTGACGTGAGGAGGATTTCCTCTTCCATTTGTTGTGTTTCGTGGTCTTCTGTGCTGTGTTCAGGTTTACCCGATTGATGAAGACTCTCGTGCTCATGGTTCTGCCTTCTCTCCACTCGAGTCTCATCATTCGTTGCTCATTCGATATCCTTAATCTTATCATTTTACGTTTATCTTTGGCATAATTAATAAACGGCCTTAGATTTATGTAGGAGAACCCTTACCTTTAAGACATTGAGGACAATGTCTCGTTTTAGTCTGGGGGGGGGGGGTAATCTTTCGATTTGATTTTTGCCTTGCATTTTTGCCGTTTTCTCTCGCAACCCCGTTTTTCCTCAAAATTTGAAAAAAATCCAAAAAAATGAGAAAATTTTAAAAATTTTTGCAAAAATATAATAAATTTTGACATTTTTGTTGACTTTCCGCTGGTGAGAGTAGGAATAAAATTCTGACTTGACCGGGCGTGTTGAGCCCTAGCTTGTCCCCTTAACCATTTATAATCTATAAGCTCGTGCTAGTCTTTTACACAAGGAGCTATAAAATGCGAATTCTTTTCAAGAGTTTGCAAGTTCCCGTATCGACTTTATATATGCATGGCTTGATTATAAGGCTAAGCATTCGCGGATCTTATTATTTAAGATTTTAAATTTGCGAAGAACGAGAAATGATAGAGTTTATTTAGAAGTTAGATTGCTAAACGTGGAGTAGTTGGATCTCTTTAGATGTTAGACCCGTATCCCGGTTACGAGTAGGCCCCACCCTAGATGAAATATGCCAAGGTTGGATGTAATTGGTTGGTCAACGAAGTTACGTGGAAAGTCAAACCCGATGGTCAAACTAGTAGTCAAAGTATGATTCATGTAGTAATATGAAATGTGATGTATAAACTAGAAGGACCTAAGTTGCCAATTGTTAATTATGTGTTATAAGTTAGTTGTGGCTAAAATAGGATAAAAGAGACTTGAGGGACCAATCTTGCCAATGGGCCAAAGTTTCTACCTAACTAGTATATCTAGCTTATTCTAGAGATGTCATGAATTATTGAGGGAGAAGTTAAAGTCCGGTTTTAGTGAGAGGAGAAAGAGAGGGAAAACTAGCTAAGTGATGAATCAAGAAGAAGAAGTGAAGATCAAATGATAATAGCCTTTCCTTAGTAATGATCATCACAAGTAAGTCTTTATATTCTTGTTGTTATTGAAGTTATAGTTTAAGGATTAAGTGGGTTTTCATCATTTGACCAAGATATGATCAAATGGTGATGAAGGATGAAAGATAAGTATGTTTGATGGGTTATGTTAACCCTTGTTTATGTTATTGATTGTTATGTTATTAGGGTTTGATATGTTGATGATGATGATGGATAATAGTGGTGATGATGATGACTTTGATGTTGTTAGCTTGGACCAAGGTAAGTAACTCTCCATGAAACATGTATTATATGTGTATTGTCATGTATGTATTGTGGTTGTATGAAAGTATAATAGTTGGATTTAGAGTGGTTGGGAGCTAGGGATGGATGGCTAGTGATTCTTGACCAAGGGTAGGTTAGCTTGTTGGACTTGGCTAGTTAAGGTATGTTGTTGATTATGGATTGTGATGAATGGATGTGATTATGTTATGAAGTTGTGTATGATATGAGTGGTATATAGTAGATTAAGAGCTTTTATGTGATTATGATGCTTATGTGGAAATATGTGTATGAGATATGTTTTATGTCGGGTTACTTACTAAGCGTAAGCTTATTCTTTAGTTGTCAATGTTTTTGTAGGCTTAAGTGCGGCGGAATGGAAGGCTTGGAGTGTAGCATAAGAATTTGGAATGGATTTGGAAGAAAACAAGTAATTAGGAGCTTAGTATAGAACACCGAGCTCAAGTGACAAGGTTGTACCCCCGAGAGTCTTTTATTGATTTGTAAAGTGTAGTCGAGTGTCAATTTGTATGTTAGAAAGGTCATAACGATTTGAGAGTCTATCGATGGGTCAAAGTGTGTTTTAAGTGTTTTTGAGTAATGATAATGGGGTGTTTGGTTTAAGCGTGTTCGTACCCATTTTGGGTAGTTAACGGGTCAAGTGATCTTGGAACATGTTTATTATGTAAATATAATGAAGTTGGTCAAGTTTGGTGTAAAACGGAAGTCGTATGTGATAATTGTCATTGAAATGGGTCAAAATGGGTCTTTATTAGTGAAAACTGCAGTTTTGCTCTTGATGGCCTTCTTGACGGCGTCCCCTTTTAATCTTCCAAAAATCCTCTGGCCCGTCAAGGTCTGACGGCGTCACCATTTTTCTGACGGCGTCACGGTTAGTTGGGCAGTTTTCGAAAAATCATATCTTTTAATCCGTAAGTCGAAATGGGTCGTATGACCTATCGTTTTGAAGCTATTTGAGTCTACTTTCATTTAAAAATAGTCTCAAGGGCTAAAAGTTTATAGATTTTTGTCAGTGGTCAAAAGAGTAACCAGATATCCGTAAAGGTGAGTCGTTTCCGCGTAAAAGTTTAAGTTTTTGGTATAAGCGGGCACGGGGTGTAACATTAGAGCTCATCAAAGTTACTTGTGGCTTTTTGTTCCCATAAGCTTGTTTCACTCGAAAATAGAAATCTAGGAATAATTAAAGGTATTTTGGTTTTGACGATAATTAGTTTTTATTTCTTCCTTAGAGAATTCTTGCTTATGAAAGTTGGGTACACATCAAGGTACTGCCAGTGTTACGGTGTAATAGACTATTCCATCTTGCCGGTTCGCAGCCGATGTTGGGATTGTTATAAAAGCCGTAGGACTTGGAGTTTGGCAAATAATTAATGAATATGATAATGTATAATAATAATCCAAAGCCATAAAAAGTTTTCTACATCTTGCCGGTTCGCAGCCGATGTTGTAGACTTCTAATAAAGGCAGAGGAAAAATTCCAAGGTCATAATAGACTATCACATCTTGCCGGTTCGCAGCCGATGTTGTGATTGTTATAAAGGGCCAAGGACTAAATACATTAATGTGCTTAATGATGTTTAAAAAAAAATGCCAAACTTCGACTCCGGGGATATCCTAATAAAGGCTTCTGTCTCTGGACTCGTAGATGAGTTGTTTCGGTCGCAAATAAAAGGGATATCCTCAAAATCATGTTAAATCAGAGACCTTGATGTGGACCTCATTTTTGTATGCAACGGTTTTCGAGGGAAGGTTTGGAAACTACTTAGCGTCTAAACTAAGGTATTTTTATCGGCTTAAAAATTATCGAAACGAGAATTTGAAGAAATTCATTTCTCACCAAAAATAAAATAAATAGAGGAAAATAGGAATTTGGGAACAAAGAGTCCACAATTAGCTTTTATGAGTAGTGATAGCAATCTAACTTGTAAACGACAATGATTTCGTTTTTACGCTTAGTTTGGGGACTCGTGAAAAATCAGGAACGACGAATTTTATCCGTATGGTCACTTCTTTATGAGTCGTGTTTCCTACTCGAAGAACCTGAAAGTTATCGTGAGATAATGATTGTCAACAAAGCCGTCACATGAAAATGAAAAAAAATACAAAAATAGAATAAAAGGAAAATCGGGGAGTTTTTAGAACTTAAGATTTCTTAATCTCTTTTGAAAATTTTGCTACTTCTCAAAGTTAGTAAAAAGAGATTGGAAATTTTTGGTTTCAAAAACGTGTTTATATAACATTGCGTGAGGACACGTCAATATCTTAGTCTGGGGGAATTTTGGTATGTGCTTAAACACATACTTTTATTTGACCAAAACCGGACCCAAAACGACCAAAAACTGACCATAAATGCCAAAGATATTTGTGTTTTTGTGTTTGTTTCTATGCAGGTACGGATATCATGAAAAAGGACAAAATCAAGCAAAATCCGAGAAAATGAGCACGAGACGTGGAAAAGAGATTTATAGAGCCGAAGCCGGGGAAAATTTCGTCAAAGATAATATTTTTTGAAGAATGACCCTTGGATTATTTTTACTTGGCAAAAATTACCCTTGGATTAACTTTGAAGAATGACTGCTTTGGTCCTTGATGATTGACTACAATTACACCTATGGTCCTTGTGTTTAACCAAATTTATCCTAACTCAAAAAAAAAAACAATACAACCGAACCTTTAACCCACTAAACCCCACCGGCCCAATCCTTAACATTTAAACCAAGCCCACTTCCCCATTTAAAACCCGACCCAATCCCACCTACACTAACTAAAACTAAATACGGGGTTGAAGTGTGGTCAAAATCCCCAATACTTAGTCAAAATCCCTAAAGCTAAAATCAACTCACACCACTTCTTCTCCTTCCCCTAAATTACCGCCCTTATCACCACTACCCACCCTAATCCGCCGCTAATCTCGACCTCACCACAACCAGACAAACACCCACATGACCTTGTCTTTGGTCCCCTCCCCTCCACCTCATCAATCCGAGGCTACAAGATAGATCAACGATCAAGATAAAAAGAAGTAGAGAGCACGTTCGATCCAAGGGTCTACAAAGAAACACAACCACAACAAGGGAACACTCTCACACAACTAGCACACTCGAACTAGGGTTTTACTTATTTTTTTTAGTATAAATATCGAGCAGCCGACCTTGTCTTTTTTTTTTTTTCTAGGTTTTATTTAGCTAATTTAAGGTAATTTGTATTTCTTTATTTCGGTTGTAACTTTTAATTTTTATTTTTAATATAAGTCAAGTTTATGGTTTAGCTTATGTACTGCTTTATTTCTGCTTAATCAATTCGTGTGTTGCTTATTTTTACTGCTTAAGTTGTTCGTAGTTTAAGATTGAAAAAAAAAAAAAAAAAAATTTAAGTCGAAGTTTATTGTTAAGTTAAGTTTATTGTTAAGTTTATTGTTGCTTATTTTGATAAGTTTAGTTGTTCTTGTTTAAGCTTGAAAAAAAAAAAAAAAAAAAAGAGAAAAAAAAAAAAATATATATATATATATATTTATTTTTTTTAGCTTATCCTGTTTTTCTGCTTGCTTGAATACTGATATGGATAGTTTTTGCTTGTTATTGAATTTTGTGGTTAGTTAATCTTATGGTTATTGTTTGTGTTTGTGGTTATTGTGGTGAATAGTTTAGCATTACTGCTCTTGTTTGTGTTTGTTGTTCTGATTTTAGTTTAGTATTATCATAGCTGGACTCAGATTGGTTTATGTTTATTGGTTGGTGTTTGTGTTTATTATAGTTGAACTTGGAGTTGTAGTTAAGGTTCTAATGTTTGTGTTTTGAGTTCTTTTGAGTTGTAATCTTGTTTTTAGCTTATCTGTGTATTTTGAATGAAAAAAAAAATGGTCATCAGTCACTTGTTGCATTTGAGTTTTTAAAAGAGAATTAAACAAAGAAAAAAAAAAAAAAATAGCAAAACTGCTAAACCTGGGACTCGAACCCAGGGCAGCAGCAACACAACACTCAACCCAAACCAATATGCTAAAGCCCTTTTATCTGTTAAACTCTTCTTCTTCTTTTTTTTTTTTTTTTTTTCTTTTAAACAATTTGTTTTTGTTTTTTTTTTTGTTTTAAGCTTATATAAGCTGTTTGGCCTTTAACAGCTTATGGACTAAAGCTTTTTCAACCTTTTCATTTTTCTTAGCTTTTTATCAACTTAAAGTATTTTAGATAAAAATTTCAGAATTTTCTTTTTCCATTTAGTATTTTTAATCAATTATTTTAGTTTAAATAGTTTTTAATTTATAAAAAATTATTAAAAAGTCAAAAAAAATATTTTTCTTTTTCCAAAAATTTTCTTTTATCAATTTTAATATAGGAAAATTATTTTTATATTTTTAGCTTTTAAAATTTAGAAAATCACTTTTATTTACGTTTTTTAAAAAATTCATAACGTACGTTTTTAATTTAAATTGTCGTTTTAGATTTCGTATGCTTGGATTATTTGTACTCGTAGCTTTGTTAGTCGTTTTTATTTGATATTCGATCATTCGTAGAGTAAAATCAAAATCTCTCATTTTTATCACATTCACAACACGTATCACGTTCCGAAAACACGAAATTCCATTCACACCCTCACGGGAAAACGAACTCCGGGGTTTTCACATAAATTCACCTTTTGTGTGTTAACTTTTGTGGGGTAAATTGAACTACATCAGCCGCATCTATTTATGGAGTTACGCCGCATCTTCTGGCGGTGTACGAATATTCCTGAATATATTAATCTTGGACCCCACGCGAAGTTAAGTCAATGCGCTGCATCTACTTACTAGATGCGCCGCATCTTACCCTCAGACAGAAACTATAAATACCCCAAGACCAGACGAATTTCGTAGCAGATATTACATACGAAGTACGAAGACCAGAGAAACCTAAGGCCGAATTCAGACGAATAGGCAGCACAAGACACACCCGAACGAAGATACAAGAGCTGTAAGAAGGTGCTGCATGTGTTTAATTCATTAGGTAGTTTTGTTTTATTGTGTTAGTAAACTTTAATTCATCAGGATTGATGGCTTGTGTAATGTGACAACGGAAAGATTGCACTCCCTTAAAACTGCTTTCCCATCAATTAAAGTTTATATGTTGATGTCTTTGGTTACTACTTATTAGTGCATTGATAACCTCTGTGTTTATTAGTGGCCTGCGCATTTGACTACGGAAGAGAATGTGGCTCCCACGGTTGTTACTAAATTGATCACTTAGGAATAACTTTTAGACATAAGTAATCATTAAGGGTTTACTCGCCGATAAGAATAGGGCCAACGAGAAAGGGTTAACTACATACACTTCATGTAAAACTATCAATAAAACAAGTGACAATCTACTTAATCATCAGGACAGATCTTCTTATTGTCTCAAGTATTTATCTGTGTACGTGTGTGCTATTCGCTGATTCGTGCCTATTGGTTTAGTTTATTATTTAATTGTAACCAAATCGTGCCAGTCTCTCAGGCTGAACCCCCTTGCGTTAGATTAGGTTGTATAGCTAACTTAGAATATTAAAATACTGATTAGAATAACGAGATAATACGTTCCACTCTTAGTGATCGACACTCTACTTACCATTATATTCATACTGACCGGGTACACTGCTCGTTAAGTGTGTGTGTTATTGATAAGTCGGCTAAATATAAATTTAAAACTTGAATAGGCATTAATACTGCTAAACCGCAACGACACATCGCACGCATCAAGTTTTTGGCGCCGCTGCCGGGGAGTGAATTGTTATTATCTGTTAATTTGATTAGTATTTTAATTAGGTTTTTCTTTTTAATTTTTAATCTAACTGCTAACTGTGTTGTGTATTAGATTAATTTGCATTCATTGTATTATTTTGCATATTTTCTGTTTTTGTGTGTTATTTGTTTTCTTTGTGTTTATTTTCGTTTGTGTTTTTATTTGTTTTTATTTTTCGTATTTTTTGTATTCTGCTATCGTTGTACTGAGCTTAGTCAAACGATACGGCGCATCTATTTTCATAGATACGGCGTATTGCGTTTAATTTTTATAAAATACAACGCGTTTAATAAATTCGATACGACGCTTCTTTCCCCAAGATACGGCGTATCCTGTTTTTAATAAGAAATTTTTCTAAGCGATAACGCCATACGACGCATCTGTTTTAACAGATACGGCGTATTTATTATTTTAATTAAAAACAGTTTTTCGAATTATTAAACAGATACGACGCATCGATCTTTATTGATACGGCGCATCTACTAAATCAAAAATCGATTATATTTATTAAAATTTGAATTCGTTACGATTTTTGATAATTTAAACTTGATACGGCGCATTCTAATTCATAAGCGGTGTCTCTGTTTTCTGAATAAAAGTCTGATTACATTTTAACGTAATAAGATACGGCGTATCCAACTTTCTGGATACGGCGCATCGTCCGCAGATATCAGCCATTTTTATTCTTTATATCCGTTTCTAAATTCATTAATTTATCATCTAGCGAACAGATGCTACTGACGATTTTACCTATGATAACAGGTTTTGCTATGGAAGATTTGTCAATGAACGGATATCTTGCTAAAGGAACAAAACAACATGATTAATGGATTGGCAATTGAGTGCACCAATTGTCAACGGTGCTTAACAAAGTTCTTTTTGTAAAACACGATTTGAAAGGGATTACAACTAGAGGCGGAAAGTCAACCTTTCAAATGTGATCGGTATTAAGGAGCTGAACGTGAGTCTAACTTGAAGACTCTGGAATAAAGACAAGTGCTGACCGGGAGACAACCCGGATTTATCTTTTAATTTTCTTTTCTGTGTCGAGTCTGTCAGACCTGCAGAAGATGCGGCGCATCTCCATCATAAGATGCGACGCATCTCCTGCACAGGTCATATCTTTATTTTTCTGCATTTTTTATATTTCGACTTTAAAACTTTTTATCAGTTTATTTTAATGCGGTGCATCCCTGGTTAAGGATGCGACGCATCTTCTATTCTGATCCGTATTTGTTCCAGGCTCGATACGGCGTATCTTCTTCTATAAGATACGGCGCATCGACTGACCTGATGATTTTCAGTTTTAATTTTTATGTTTTATTTTTAACTAACTACTAATGTATTATGCAAGTTGAACCTTTCTTAATTTAGGTGTGTTTTAAGTCTTGGTGGTATTATAGATTCCTGAATTTCCTGTGGATACATTGAATATGAAGCTTAAACGTTCTAATCCACAAGAAGATGATTTTTGCTCTTATGCTAATGGAGGATCATACCGAGCAAATCTCAGGGGAGTTTTTCTGTTCTAATTCTTTTATTTTCCAGTTTTTAACCTTTGATACAAACAACGAGGACGTTGTTTAACTTAAGTGGGGGGATTGGAGAATTAGAACACTTAACACTTACTTGTCCTAAACTTTTCAAAATATGCTTAAAATGTGCTTAATATATCAAAATTTAAAATTTTTTAGCATGTTTTTGTTTAAAGTCTAAGTTGCATTGCTGCACACATGACGTTATTTTCAAAAATTGTGATTTTTCAAAATTCACAAATCTATGAGTGTGCCGATGACTTGTAAACTTTAGAACTTGGCTTGTATACTATTCGAGACCACCATAATAAGTATTATTTATATAATTGGAATGACTTGTCTAAATTGGTAAATTTCTAGGATTTCACCCAAATAGCCTTTATATGTTATGTGTTATTAGCTAACTACACTGGTTAGTTAACCCCCGTATAAACCCTTTTGTTACTCTCACTTTTAGAGTAAGATACCCCTAAAAAAAACACTCAGAGCCATTCCTTTCGTTTCTTACACCTTTGTTAAAATGTTTCGTTACACCCTTACACCTTAGCCTACCCTGTAGATTAAAATCCGTGGTTGGTTAATTGCTTTAGGCAAAGTGTGTTTCCTTACATTACCTGTGTTCGCGTGCGTAATTCATTATCTATGGTTAGGTCGGGAAATTGCACAATGCAATTGGAGTAAAAGTAAATATTGTATATCTTTGAGTTTTTTTTTTTTTTTCGTGTGTTTACTACTTTCAATATTACCGTTATTTCTGAAAGTATGAAAAGTATGGAAAAATTATCCAGAATTATCATTATAGTGATGTGGTGAAATTTTACACATCTTTGTTTATGTAAAAAAAAATAAAAAAATAAAAAATAAAAATAAAAATCGTAAAAATAGAAAAAGAAAAAAAGAAAAGTTGGATGTTTGTTTTAACCAACTTATGTAAAGTTTTGTATTAAGTGGTCGATATCACCACTATTTGTTGTATATTATATTTATGGATTGAATGGGAGTTGGCGGTTATGGGAACGCCAACTAAAGGTTATTCTTTGATTGAGATCTTGTTGAGTATAATTCGTGTCTACCTAAAGCGTGTGTTTCAAGTGTTAAAGCGTGAGTTATTCTATGATATGAGTCTTATTCATGGGATGGTTGGGATAGTGATTAACCACACTTAGGATTTTAATTTATTTGTTTTGTTTATTTTTCATTTTACACCAATTTATATCCCAAATATTATCAATATCCTATATTATTCTTTATCCAACCAAACCTTTGATTTATTGAGATTAGGGATTTGAGCAATCTTAAGTATCGTAGTCGTGGATTCGGCTATGTATTTATGATTTTGTCGCCCTTTTTGATATATTATTATTGGTAAAGTTTGGACCTATCTTTAGCATATTCGAGTTAAGGATTTGAGCAATTGCAAGTATCGTGTTCGTGGATTCGATCATGTGTTTGTGATTTTGTCGCCTTTTCTGGAATTTGAGATCGATAGAGATTAAGGAGAATAATTAACCCTTAAACCTCAAAACCCTTTTTACCGCTTTAGACTTGTTATTCCTTGGCTTTAGTGGGGGAGATGTGTATACTTGCCAAGCTTATGATAGAATATTCGTCACGACTGGACAGTTAAACGATTAGATTTGCTTTTATCAAATTATTTTATTTTACTTCTAATTCGTTAAGTGTTTGGTTGTGTGATTATGACAAAAATGAATACATGCTTAAATATAAAAATAAATCCTAATATCTTTTAGGATACATTTTCATAAGATTAATTCTAAGGTTTACTTGGGGACAAGTAAAGTTCAAGTGGGGGATATTTGATGAACTCAAATAAGTACATTTTATTACCATCATTTATCCTAATAATTTGACTTGTTTTATTATATTATGTATGAGGATTGATACTTAATCGTTTACTTTTGTAATTCTCAGGTAAAAACAAGCATTTGGTGAAACTTGGCGATTTTAGACTAATTATGGAGCAAAACATGCAAGAAGTTAAGAGTCTACTGAAATGTACAAGATCAAGACAAATCTGCTCCAGATGCGCCGCATCTCACTTATTACATACGGCGCATCACTATCAAGATTTCACCAGATACGATCCAAGATACAAGAGGACATGCGCCGCATCTATTTATGGAGTTACGCCGCATCTTCTGGCGGTGTACGAATATTCCTGAATATATTAATCTTGGACCCCACGCGAAGTTAAGTCAATGCGCCGCAAGACCAGACGAATTTCGTAGCAGATATTATATACGAGGTACGAAGACCAGAGAAACCTAAGGCCGAATTCAGACGAATAGGCAGCACAAGACACACCCGAACGAAGATACAAGAGCTGTAAGAAGGTGCTGCATGTGTTTAATTCATTAAGTAGTTTTGTTTTATTGTGTTAGTAAACTTTAATTCATCAAGATTGGTGGCTTGTGTAATGTGACAACGGAAAGATTGCACTCCCTTAAAACTGCTTTCCCATTAATTAAAGTTTATATGTTGATGTCTTTGGTTACTACTTATTAGTGCATTGATAACCTCTGTGTTTATTAGTGGCCTGCGCATTTGACTACGGAAGAGAATGTGGCTCCCACGGTTGTTACTAAATTGATCACTTAGGAATAACTTTTAGACATAAGTAATCATTAAGGGTTTACTCGCCGATAAGAATAGGGCCAACGAGAAAGGGTTAACTACATACACTTCATATAAAACTATCAATAAAACAAGTGACAATCTACTTAATCATCAGGACAGATCTTCTTATTGTCTCAAGTATTTATCTGTGTACGTGTGTGCTATTCGCTGATTCGTGCCTATTGGTTTAGTTTATTATTTAATTGCAACCAAATCGTGCCAGTCTCTCAGGCTGAACCCCCTTGCGTTAGATTAGGTTGTATAGCTAACTTAGAATATTAAAATACTGATTAGAATAACGAGATAATACGTTCCACTCTTAGTGATCGACACTCTACTTACCATTATATTCATACTGACCGGGTACACTGCTCGTTAAGTGTGTGTGTTATTGATAAGTCGGCTAAATAAATTTAAAACTTGAATAGGCATTAATACTGCTAAACCGCAACGACACATCGCACACATCAATATCTTAAATCTTTGAAATCGAAATTCCGCTGATTCAGGTACTATTCTCTGTGTGGTGTCAAAAGCCTGGTCACCTAAAACCAACTGGTTTGGGATGTGCCGAGAAGAAAGCCGCTACATGGAAAAGGCCCTTTTTGATCCTTAGATTTTCGAGGTTCCCGGTAAATTAGAATTTGACTTAAACGAATGGCAACCATAATAAACGTCGATTTTTGCGGTCAAAATTTTGAAAATGAGCACAGTCGCCTAACTTGAATATATGCGGGAGTGAAAAGTTAAGTTTTGGCTTACATAGATTATTAGTATAAGTAGTGTTAGCATTTTTACAAAAACATTTGCACATTGAGTTTAAGCTTAGTTGGGAGTATAAAAAAGAGGATGACGATTACAATTCCCTGGAGTCACCCATTTTGTGTGAATCCCGTTCCATGATACCATTTTTGGAAATCAAGCATGTTATATATTTTGTTCTAAGTTTAAATTTCGTGCATTGTATAAAAAATCAAATCGGGGTATACTTGGTATTCTTTTGATCCTTTCATTACTTTATATGATCGGATTGCTAGGGACTAGCAATAGCTTAGTGTGGGGGATTGATGAGTGTGTAAATACTCATCATTTTATACCCATAAAAGACACAAAAATGACTAAAAACACCCAAATAGATCAAATATATTGCAAATATTCATGGTTTGTGTTTTTATGTGTTTCAGGTACAAAAGGATTGAAAACAAGGCAAAAACAGACAAAACCGAGCACAAGATTGGAAAATCGTGAAAAGCCGAGGACGGGGAAGAAATTTATGAGTTTGGACCGGGATATTGCTCAAAAAGTCAAAGTCAACCTCCAAGAATATCAAAATGTCAAGATTGGTCCTTGGAGACAATTTTCAGAATTTGACATAAATGGTCCCTCGGTTTTCAAAAATTGGCAACATTAATCCCTAAACCTTAAAAATAAACCAATTCCAATCCTAACCCTTTAAATCCAAAAATAACTAAATCCTAAACCCAAAATAATTACAAACCCATTTACCCCTTTATCCCTTTAACCCACCAGCCCATCACCACCCTTGGCCCAATCCCAAAAAGCTAAAACTCTAAATACCGGGGTCAAACACAACACCAACCAGTCAAAACCTTCTTCTCTAAACCATTACCCGCCCAATACCACCATATCCCATCACCTTATCCCCTGACACTCCACCACCCCCCTCCAAGCTTCTCTAGCACTTCTCCTAACAATCCAAAGTGCATTTAATGCACTCCTCCCCCTCACACGTTAAACCCAAGTGGGTTTTACCCATTATATCTTTTCCCGCCAAAATCTGCAATCAAGGGCTGTGATCACCTCAAGCTTAACCAACAGCTGGGATTTGCTCAGAAGACTCCAAGAAACTTTTTGAAGAGCATAAAAAGCCCTCACAGCACACAGAAATACTTGTCCCTGCTTTTAGACCATTCGTAGTGTAAAATGATGTTTCATTTCTGTTGTTTAAAATTATTGTAATCCACATTTCAGTTGTTAATTCAAGTTAAATTCAGTCAAAGTTTTCTTAATTCAAGCAATCTTGTACTAATTATCAGTTATAATAGGAATTCAAGTTTTTATTAACTCGAATTAAGCTATTCAGTTGTTAAGAATCACCACAAGCACTCATTACCCTTGCTATAAGCTTATATAAGCTTATCATAGCTTTTTGTAAGCTTATATTAGTTACAGGATGTTCTAATTTCGAAAGATGGAAAAAGTCAACAAAAGTCAAACTTGGACCCAATAAGCTGTTCTGGTGAAATAAGCTAATCTGGAAAGCTTAATGGGGTTTCTTGGTTAATGTTGACAAGCTAGGCTTGTTGGGTGATCAGTAGTTCCATTGTTTCATAATCTCACAGTTGTAAGAATTTTCAAGTTTTTGCATAATTTTCTATTTCACTGTTATATAGCTTAATTTTAACTTATTATAGTCATTTTCTGCTTATTAATAGTTTACAATTGTATTTCTTCAGTCTTATCAGTATTTCATAATAGTTGCTAAATTTTTCTTCAAAATCATAAAAAAAAGCCAAAAATAGCTCTTATATAAAATAGCTTATCAAACTGCTTAATTATAGTTCAAATTTACTAATTAGAACTTAATATAACCTGTTTTCATCATAGAATACATAACTTAGCTTAAAATTGCTTTTTCTCTTTGAAAATCCAACACAGCCTTTCTTTAAGGGGTGTTTGGTTTAAGCTCATCCTTAAGTTCAAATATAGCTTGTACTGTGCATTTGCCAATTTGCCAGTTTCAAATTAGCATAACTTGAGTAGAATAAGCTGTTTGTAAGTCTTTTTAATCAATTTAGACAGGTCCTATAGCTTTTTAAGGTCTGTGGTAAACCTAGGCCTCCAACTGATCAAATAAGCCAATACAAGCAATAAGCTGTTCAGGCCTTTTCTCTTAGCATTTTCTTGTTCCTTTTTGTCCATTTAGAGTAACTAAATAGCCTGGTCAAAAGTCTTTTTGTTTTGTGCACATCTGCACAAGTCTGCACAAAAGTTCCCATAGTGCAGTCTGCACAATTTTTCTAGGCCCATTAAAGTGCTTATTTGTGTTAGTTTAAGCTTAGATTTTTGGTTTCTCAGTAGTTTGCTAGGTGAACTTTAAGTGTATTCAGTTTTTGTGGTCTTTTATAATCATCTAAATTCTTAAAATTAAGCTCAAAAGTGCTTAGTTGGACTGCATATGCCCTGTGCATAGCAGTCATAACTTTGGCTTATTTGGTTTGGATAATTGCTTATTGGCCTGTTCTTGTGGCTTATTTAGTTTTCATCTTAGCTTATTGTTGGTTGTGTAAGCTTATTTCAACTTTGCTTTAGCTTATTTAAAGCTTAAACAGCTTTTTATCAAAAGCCTTGGGCTTATTCCATAATAGCCCACTGATCAGCAAAACTTTAGCTCATTCTGAGCTTATTTGAGGTTTTCATAAAAAGTTCCAGTTATAAAATTTGCTTATCTCATTGTGCTTAATCAGTTTCAATAATAAAATTAAAAAAATAAAATAAAAGCAAAAAAAGGGTAGGCCTGGGATTCGAACCCTGGACCTCTTGCCTAGCAAAGCCTCACACACCACACACTTAACCAGTCGCCCTAGGGTCTTTTTCAGTAATAACCTTGCACCCTTTTTTATTTAACCTTGTTTTTCTAATTAAGCTTATTTTTCCATTTTGCTTATTATCAGCTTATTATAATAAGCTGATACCTTGTTAATATTTTTCCTAGGTCTGTCATATCATTAAGTAATATTAGAAAAAGTTTCAGAATTTTTAGAATAGTTTTAGTATTTTTAATTAATTTTTCTTTTAAGTTTAGTTTTTAATTCATAATAAAAAATATAAAACTCAGAAAAATATAAATCTTTTTTCTAAAATTTTCTTTTGTCATTTATAACTTAGGAAAAATAATTTTGCACTTGTAAGATTAGATTTCCATATATCTTAGTTTTTAGCCCGTTTTAATAATTCCCGTAGCGCGTTTTTAATATAATCTGCTTTTAATCTTAATTTTATTTTGAGAATTTGTTTCTCATTATTAAATTAGAATAAAACAATCAAAATTTCATATCCCACTCATCAGTCACTCTAATTCCAAACCTCAAACGATTGCCCATTCACACCTCGTTGGGACACGACCCGGGTAATCACTTACCTGGTATCACACATATCACAAACGTGAGTTTTTGCAAGTTAGCCTTTTTCCTAAAGGGTTGATTTGTCTTTATTCACGCGTATCCGTCTGTATTTATTTATTATACGTACTTTTCCAACGGATCATTGAACGAACCAAGAAAAAGAGGGTAACATAATTGTTATCATTCTTATTCTTTTAGTTTCGGATGTCAAATGAAGCATAGTTAATGAAGTATAAGCTTGAAAATTTTGATCGATGATGATTCTTATTTCGTGTGTTAAACCTTGAATGGTTTGATGTTTCATTGAGTACGACAAAATAGATTCATTGGATTTGCTTTTCGTTCGAGTCTTGAAATGATATTGAGAGTTGGAAAGTGACGGTGAGGGTTTGGTTGTGTCTAGATGTATGCGTTCGTGTGTCTTAGATCTGTAAAGGTCTTCGGGTTTTATTGTACAACACGAAAGAAAGCTGAGATCTTCCTTTATGTTTTTTCATTTTGTACTAAAATTGGTCTTACTGTGAGTCGAAACTTGTGAGGAGGAAATCAGGAATCAAATTACATATTTATACTTGCTCATTAGCCAAATGTTTTATGTAACAGACTAGTTTATTGACCAGTGAAATTCATGCGAATAAATAATATGTTAGATGTATGAATAGATAATAGTCACTCAATCTTTAAGTATTATAGATGATATGATAACTCTTTGGGAATTAGCATGTATGTTGATTTATTTATAGGAGCTCAATAAAATAATAATTGAAAATATAATGGGAAAGAGTGTTGATATATAGACCTAAAACTAAAACCTACTAATAGACCTAATCCATTCATTTCATGACAAGTGTCATACACTTATTCTCTCTCATTATTTTTCACCAATCAATTTTTCAAATGAACCAATCACATCTTTAGGTCTACATTTAGGTTTTAGTTTTAGGCATACAATTCATTTTCCAATGGGAAAATAGGATGTCGCCATGAAAGGGCTCAAAAGCTGTATAATATTACTTCGTAATTGGGTTTAATTCTTCTCATACTCAAATTCATTCAATCATTATAGCGAAAACCTACGTTTCATTCTTCATACATAGCCGCATCATCATGTCTAATATCCCCACCTTCCAGCTGAATGACGAAGAGAAAGATGAATACATGCGTCAGCTAATGAATTTTATAATAACCGGGGTACAGAATCTAGCAGATAAGATACATATCTCTGATGCTGACCTAGATTACTTTACCGAGCAGTTTAAGCAGGGGGCAGCTACTGGCCAAAAAAATAGCCGCTCTAAAATTTCACCGATTTCTGCAAAATGGAATTTATGAAGGTATTTATGCATATATATTGCTATATCCACCATGCACACACATCTGAGCTTGTAGTTTACCAAAGTAGATAGGATATTAATCAAAGGGAATATATCCACCAGGCACACAGTATGTCGGACCGACGTCGTATCAGAATCAGCCTTACCAGAATTGGTCCTACGTCGTATCAGAATCAACCTTACCAGAATCAGTCTGCCGCCTCTTCACCCCAGGATCTCGCACCTTCGCCTCAGGAGCTTGTTGATAACGATAAGACCTTGATGCATGGTCTATCAGGTATGTGATTATGCTATGGAATGTATGGATATATATTATATGTCATGTTTCAACTAACAGTAAATTATTTAATTGGAGTTTACTTGCCTATTAGTGTGATTTAAGATTTCATTAAGTAGCAAAATTAGTTATATTAAGTAGCAATTTAGGCTAAACCAAACTTAGGCTAAACTGCTATATAATTTGATTCGGTTTAGAATACGAATCCCAAATAGTGTGCTTTGTATGATGTTCTTCGGATGGTGAATATATCTGTTTGATTATATATCTTGTAGAAACTAATCACAGGAATCCTTTTCTAATAAGATCGGAAAACAATAATTTAGGATGAAACACAATTCAAACATTAACTTTTGTTGGAGTTTTTTTAATGAAGGTATGGGCATCAAAGTGATACTTGCTGTTTATTATTGGAAAAATCTACCATATAAAGAGTATATATATATATATATATATATATATATATATATATATATATATATATATATATATATATATATATATATATATATATATATATATATATTTATATGTAAACCATAAGTGGGTTTAACCGTTTAACTACATTTTTTTATTCTCCCCAAAGTTATTATGTCACATTCATTCTTATGAACCTTCCATATACATGGGTATGTTTGGTGCGAACCGGTGTGGAGCTTTTTGGGGCAGTGAACAATGAATATTTTGATTGTTAGTCGTTTGGAAAAAAAAAACGGTGAGTTGTGGCTATTTTTTAAGAAGGCTAATTCTCCAATACTTGTTTATAAAGCGTTCTTAGAATTATTAGAATTGCAAAGATATTTAATGACTAAAATACCCCCACCCCTAATACCACATTATTTATATAATATAAACCCTAACTTGCTGTCAAAAGTTCTTCTACTATAACAAGTTCACTAGGTACCTTCTTTGTTCATTTTTGAAACACATTGTGATCACAGGAAAGTGTGTGTATGATCAAGTTACTTGTTATCTTGCTATGTTTATGTGTTCATGCGTCTATGATCACATGTTAGTGTTTTTGTTTCTATGTTTGTGTTTTTGTATTTGTGTGTTATATATTGCTATGGATGCATCAGTAGATGCATATATTATAGTTTTTGGCTTTATGGTTGAATATAACCATGGTATTAATTGATTTTTATGGTGTTAGTCTTAGATCCTATAATAATAGAATGCAGATGCATATAAACATCAGTAGATGCTCAAGAGGAAGGATTTTATACAGGTTTAATGAAAAATATGGGCCAAGATGTCCTAACATCAAGCCAAACTGGAGTTTCTAAACAAGTAAAAAAGTCTCATAAATTGACTATGAAACCAAAAAATGTTAAGATGAAGTGGAAAGGGAAGGACTCAGCAGGATCAAGAATGTTTAAAGAGTTCATGATTAAACAAATTGAGAAACAAGATTGTCTAATAGAAATTTTAAAGTGTGATGCTACTAGTGTTAATAAAGATGATCCTAATAGTGCCAGTAGATGTATGAGTGTCATTAATGGCATGATAGATAATGGAATGATGCCAGATGATAGTCCTCTTTGTTATCCTGCTATGGATTTGTTTGAAGATGCTATCAAACGGGAATTGTTTATGACTATGCGGAGTGATGCTTCTAGGCTAAAATGGTTGCAACACAAGCAAAATCGAGGCGAATAAAATTTTCTTTTCTACGTGGCCAATGATTATGATATGCACATTATGTTTTTATTTTTTTATTGTTTTGTTTTATTAGGATAGCTTATGTTATTTTGCATGGTTAATGATATATTTGAATTAAAAAAATTCGTTTTATTGTCAATTTTCAATCCGATTTAAGATATTAGTTGATTTTAGATCTTTCTTATGCTATTTTATGACTTGATATATGAACAAACTACGAGATTTTATATTTTAATTTTGTTTTTACATATGCTTGGTCTTGTATAGGTGAACATAATTAATATGGATACCAAAAGAATAAAGAAAAAAAAGAAAACATGGTTGTGTACGCTCAATTATGGAGTCATGGTACTCGTCTAATATTGTTGTTGCGTACTACTATAAGTCTATAAGTATATGTACAAGGAATCATGCATGACGTCTGATGTGTGCTTAAACACACATCATTTTTATACCGAAAAACTAACTTAAACGGACTAATAACCATGAAATATGTGAAATTATATTGCAAATTTGTTTGGTATGTGTTATTATGTCTTGCAGGTACAAGGGTTTGAAAGCAAAAGCAAAAATGATAATTACCTGAGCACTCAATTGGAAAGAGCACGAAATTACGAGTCCAACGACACAAGTCAAGAATTACTTGAGCAAAAGTGAGGACTAAAAGTGAAGCTAAATGGTATAATTTGACAAATCAATTCAAACCTTAAATTAAATCAAGTTTCTAGATCGCGGGATCCACAAGGACATTGAACTAGCAAATTGGTTGTTTGGAACGTTGAAAATGAAGACCAAATGTTGAAAAGACAAATGAAGAAACAATAATACAAGTTGCTATTATTTGCTGTCTACTCATCCGCAAGCGACAAACGAAATGAAGAAAAAAATAAGATGCAATCTCCTTTGTTGCCAGCGATTGTCCTACACTCTCCCTAATTAAATCAAAAAGGCGCGTGGCCTCTATGCCTCACCCCCACTCGCACCACTATTTCTTCTCCAACGAATGCAAAGTCGACACGTGGCTCTCTTTGTCAAAAAATTTAGTACGAGGAAGGATCGCGAATGCCATCATTTGGCTATAAATATCAATCATGATTCGAGAAGACGAGGAGCTCTCATTTTTTATTCACACACATTTTTTTTTTTTTTTTTTAGTTTTTAGGAGTAGAGTGTTTAGTTTTTAGTATAACTTATTTATAGCTTATCATCTTGTAGCTTATTTTCAAGAACTTATTTGTATTACACTTTTGGCTTATCAATGAATTTAAAGTTTCCAACTTAGCTTATTTTTTCTTATCTTCTTCTTCTCTCTTTCTTTTATTGTCTTTTTCTTTTCTTATCTAATAAGCCATATTAGCTTATTAGCTTATTTGTGGTTTATTTAGATTAACTTATTTGTGTAAGCTTTACCTTATAGCTTATTCAAATAAGCATTTTCTTTTATTTCTTTATTTTCTTTTCTAATCTTCTTACTTATTATTAGATCTATTAATCTTTTAGCTTAATCATCTTTTTTCTTTTCATAAAAATTGAAACTTTTTTCTATTTAGCTTATTTTTCTTTTAAAAATAATCTTTTAGCTTATTTCTTTTCTTTTACTAGTTTAGATCTATTTGCTTTTTAGCTTATTAGATTCAAAACTAGTACACTAGATTGGATTAGCTTTTCTATAGCTTATTTGATCTAGTTTTATTATTTAGATTGCTTATTTGTACTAACCTTTGTTAAAGTTTTGATTTTTCTTTGATCTCATCATCTCATCATAAGGCGAGGAGCTTATGGGTTTTATAAGCTTACTTATTAACCAAAGTTTTTAGCTTTCTTTGTTTCTATTAATCTAAATAGTGAATAAAGTTTATAACTTTATTGATTATTTGGATAAATACAAGCTAATAAAGAAATAAACTTTGGGGTTTGATAAGTTTATAAGATCGGGTGGTATTTAGTCTCACTTTATTCACCGGGTTCTATTTCCTTACTTTCTCTACTAGTTTAGTTTATTAATTAGTTTAGAATTATGCTTAATAATGTTGGATTTATTATTGTTTTTGCTAGTTTAGTTAATATGAGTAGTGAGTAGATCTTTTTATATGCTTGTTAAGTGTTGGTGATTTGTGAAATTAAGTGTGAAACCTTAGAAATTATTAGTTGATAACCTTTGGTTTACTTGGTTTGATTTTTAGTAACTTAAACGGGCAAAAGCCGTTAAGGTAACTAATTATCTAAACCAAGTAGATTTTACCTAGGTAAAAAAAAATATTTTCAATATAAACCAACGTTGTGAGAAAACATTCCTTTTTAAACGGGTATTCAAAGGTTGTTGATTAATAATTTCCGGATTATGTTTAGATCTTTTTAGTTGGTTGTTTTAACAGGTAAAAGCCGTTAGGATAATTGATTATTTAGATCTAATAATTTTTACCAAGAAAAATTAATTGTTTTCAATATAAGCCGACGTTGTGAGAAAATGATTTATTTTGACGGGTATTAATTAAAAAAAAAGGCTTAAAACGAGAATTCACACTTTATGATCTTTTCACCACTCTTGGCAAGCATATCTTTTAATATCATATTCTTAGCTTAATTTTATCGTCATTAGATGTTTTCCATTTAAATTAGTTTTAATTAGTTGTTTTTTTAATTAGTTAATTTAGTTTTTTTTAAATCTCCAAAAACAAAACAAAAAACAACGAAAATCAAGCATTAAAACTAAAAACACAAACGTAAATCTCAATTCAAATCTTGTTGGGAAAACGACCTCGGAAGATCAATTTATCACTTGTCCTCAAGTGAAACTTTGGTTCTAACGGGAATACAAATTTTAAAACTGCTGTATCTATAACGAATCAACGTCATCTCAAACAGGAGAAACTTTGATGAACGAAGTATTAAATGGAAATCCTATCAATGCTTTTAGAATGCATTCAAATGTGTTTTTAAAACTATGTGTGGAACGAGAATAAAGTCACGGATTAAAGTCGAGTGATAAAATAGCAGTTGTTGAGAAGTTGGGAGTATTTGTGTACACTGAGAGTCCAAGTTAATGCCAAGCGACGCAAATAAGGTTTAAAATTGTACTAATTCAGCTCACAAATGAAGAACGATTATAAATATATATATATATATATATATATATATATATATATATATATATATATATAACGATTATATATATATATATATATATAAAACTGATAATCTTACAATAACGTCATAAATACAGAGTGATTGTACATCACAATCATAATCTAAAGTCTAAACTAATGCTAAATGACACAAATAAGGCGTAAATGATCACGAACCAAAATTGTTTATCTAAAAAACTAACGATAACGTCATTAAATGCATAACTATTGTTGCGAAAATCTAAGTTTACACTAAATCACACAAGTAAAGATCAGCATACAGAAGAGATTGGAAGCAACTAAAGATCAGCATAGGTATTCCTGTTATACAATTTACTCGTCATAGATTTAGATACAAAAATCAGTTTTCATCACATATTTGACCAAAATTATTATGTTTATTAACAGGTTTTGGCATGTTATACCAAATGGAGGAAATCTTTTTGAAGTTAGGAATGGGAGTGAAGCATTTGGAGTGGATGAGCAGAATCGGACATGTAGTTGCAGACTTTGGCAAATTTCGGGTTTGCCATGTTGTCATGTTGTAGCTGTGATATTTAAGTTGAATAGGATGGTAGAAGAGTATGTACTAGCTTGTTTTAGGAAACAAGCTTTTCACAACACATATAATCAGTTTCTAAAACCATTAGGAGGAATGACTTTTTGGCCTGACGTCTCTGACATGTCTAGAGTTTTACCACCAAAACTCATATCAATGCCCGGTAGGCCAAGAAAAAAGAGAATTAGGGCTGCCCATGAAAACAAAAACCCAAACAGGGTTTCTAAGGCTGGTGTTACTATGACATGTACTAACTGTCACCAAAAAGGACACAACAAGAAAGGTTGCAAAAATCCTAGTGTAGTTTTACCACCCAAACCACCAAAGAATAAAGGTAGGCCAACCAAGAAACCAGTAGAGGGTACTTCACTAGTTGATGAGGATTTTGATGATGTTGGGGGGTCTAGGATGTCAACTGACCATGTTGTTGAAGAACTACCTATTGAGCCTGAAGTTGGGGGTTCTGGGATGTCAACTGACCATGTTGTAGAAGAACAACATGTTGAGCCAAATGTTGTAGAAGTTGGGGATGATGTTAGGGGGTCTAGGATGTCACCTGAGCATGTGGTTGAGCCAAATGTTTTAGTTAGTGTTGGTGTTTGGGGGTCAGGCAGGGTTGAGGGTTCTAGAAGAAGTGGGAGGGTTAAGACAACAATTAAGAAAGGGGGACCAGGGTACAAAAGAAACAAAGTACCTACTGCAAGGTTTACCAAATTGAGTAGATGGTTTGGAATAGGAGACAAGGATATGGAATCAGATCCTATAAGTGAATCAGATGAACCCAACCATAACTACAAAAAAAAGGCTTTCAGAGACTGAATTTCTAGGGACTGATATATCAGTCGCTGATACATAGCATCGGTAACTGAAACATCAGTTACTGATACTTTTAAGGACTGACCTTTTATTGACTGATTGCGGCGACTAAAAATCAGTCCTCGATTCAGTGACCCCATATCTGAGACTAAATTTCAGTTACTAAGAGTAATTATTGTTGATAGTTTGATCAAATCATCTTCCTCTTTCTAATCGTTGTGTATGTTGGTCTCAGGCATGTAAAAAGCTGAACCAAATTGAGCTTTCAGACTGTGAGATATACGCCTCATGTGAGCCCTGCCCTATGTGCTTTGGTGCCATTCATCTGTCAAGAATTAAGGTTCCGTTCTTCTTCTACTCCCTTTTTATATACGATTTGAAAGTCGTTGTGTGATATCAGATATTCAAAAGTAGTTAATGGATTGTAATAAAGGAGATTTTACGAGATAGTATTACACGTTACTATATTGACATGCTTCTACTATCCTATTAGAAAATTATTACTATATTGAACTTTTGCTCAGCATGGGATTATTCTTCCTGGATCCGGACTTATGCTTTGTATTTGAAGGAGAGGCTGAATTGCTTCCATATCTTGAAGTACGATGTCGAAACAGAACGTATAGTAAGATTACTTCTGAAGTGCTACTTTCTTACTTTTTCGAGTTATGAATCAAGAAAACATCAGATGCTATTATCTGTTGTGCAGAGAACAAGGGATCTAGATACTCCCGAGCTGTTTGGACAATTATCAGCTTTGCAACAGCTTCTATATCGTGTCTTAGGCTGTGAGGTGTCGTTACTGTTTTTTTTTTACAGTTGAATACTTTGGAATATGTTTAAAAATTCATTATACTCTCTTAACAGAACAATGTGGTTCTATGCAGCCACAAGGAGCAGCAGTTCATAATTTTGTGATTCAGCTAGCATTTACAATGGTTAGTAGCGTCTAATTTTTGTGCCATATATCTCATGTTGGTATAGGATTATATCTTAAATTTTGGTATAGAGACAAGCCATAAAAAGTGTTTGTGGCTGAAAGAAGACAAAACAGTCAGCATGGGAGGTGTGTGTTGGGCTAGTGATGAGGAAAAAAGATTATTGGATGAAAGAAGCAGCTGAATCATCTCAACAAGCTGACTCAACACCTAAACAAAACTCGAATGAGATTAATGAATTGAGAGCAAAGGTTAGTGAACTTGAACCGTATAAACGTAATTATGAGAAATTGGCAAAATTCTTGAGCCAAAAATTTCTAGACTTCGAGAGCACAATAGACTCACCAAATACTACTGAAGGTGATGGTAACGGTGATGGTAACGATGATCTATTCACCGATAGTGATATATAGGACGTTCAAATTTATTTCTATTTAATTTGGTTTTATTTTTAAACATATTGAATTGTAAACTCTTGTTATTTGGATTGGTGATTATTATGCTTTAAAGAAATATTGTTATTATTATTGTTTATGGTTTGGAGTTTTATATACCATTGTAAGGGGTCATGTATGCATTGTGAATGGGGACTGAATTAAATTGTATTTGCCACTAACTTTTAGTTTATAATAGAAATATAATGGAACGGCGCCATCATATTGGAGACTGATTTGAATGTTATTTTGTATCGATTAACATATATTTTGAAACTAATTTTCAGTCACTAGAAAAACAAATTAAGGACTAATTCATTTGTTTTTGTGACTAACAATCGGTCTTTAAAGCCTTTCATCGGAGACTAATCAGTTTTTAAATCCTATTAATAGAGACTGATTTGGTACGGTAATCTACAAAACAACGAAACGTATTAGGGACTATAAACAATGTTTATGGACTAATTTTCAGTCCCTAAATCCATGTGTTAGTAACTGATCTAACATAGTATTGGGGACTGACTTTTCAGTCGCCGATAATATGCATTAGGGACTGAAATAACATGATACCAACCCATAGAAATAAGGACTGACTTTTTTATTTTGGAGACTGATCTCTGGTCCTCGTTGGTTCGATACAACAAGGACTGAATTTCAGTTGATAACGTCACTTTCCGTAACTAAGCTGTTGTAACTGATTAGTGAGTAGCAAAATCAGTCCTTGATAGACCATTCGTAACTAATCATGGTGTATCGGAGACTGATTTTTCAGTCTCTGAAAACCTTTTTTTTTGTAGTGAATGCAGGTACATGTTCTTTTCCATTCACACAGCGACAAACAATTCAGTTATCTTAAGTACTCATGGGTTTAGTGAATATTTCAACCATAATGCAGGTACACGTTCTTTTCCAGTCACACAGGAGAGCATGAATTTGTCTGCTACATCATTTACAACAACACAAAACAGTCAAACCCCAGTTGCAGATCAAGTCCATGTAGCAGAACAACCACCCATTCCAGCTAGAGAACCAAGGAGGAGGTTCAACTTCATCAGGCCAAGGGAAAAAAGTCAAAGGATACTCCAAAAACAATTGTCAAAGAAGGTGACTGGAATTGGTTCAAGTTCTTCAAATGCACTTACCTTGGACTAATTCATGTGTATTAGTTATGTACTTATGTATGTAACTTATGAATGTTATTGCTTTTTTTTTTGAACTAAAACTATGGGTCTCATGTGCATTGAAAATGTGCTTTTCTTTTGTATATCTGTGCCTTATTGGTGTGCACTAAAACATTGGTCTCTTGACTCTTGGATGTATTTTACTTATGACTAATGAAATTGTGCACTGCAAATGTGCACCTCTTTTGTATCCTTGTTTGTTTGAATTATTCTGCATATGCTTGTTTCCTATCACTTCTGCATATGCACTGCAAATGTGCATAATACTTGCATATTACTTCTGCATATGCAATGCAAATGTGCATAATACTTGCATATCACTTGTACATGGAATGTTTTAACCAGTTTGTGCATATCAAAAAAGTTAATGATTCTACACAAGTATGCACACTTTGTGACTTAACAAAATAGAATTTCTTTAACCATTAAACAATCACTGGTTATACATAACTAAGATCCAAACTACATATTACTGCATAAAACTGAAAGCTATTACAAAAGCAATTAACACAACAAGGAAACTGATTACAAAGAAAACTTTGTCATTAAATTGCACTTTTGCCTTGATAAAAGTCATCTCCACCTTCATTGTGTCCAATTGTTTGGAAACAGCAACAACTTCTTTGAAAACATCAACAACTTCAGTTGAACTTGCATTCTTTGCCATTTTCTTCAATCTCTTGTTTTCTTCATATGTCTTGAAGAACAAATCTTTGTAAAAAATCATTTGGCAACTCTACATCTATAAACCCATAAAATGAACATTTTTTGTGCTTGTCCTAACAAATGAAGGATTTCGTTAAGCTGTTAAACATAAGAACACTACGCAAATAAGTATAAATAAGGGCTAAAGAACTTACATAAATGGGGCATGCCTTGAATCTTCTACCCAGATTTGTAAGGGTCCAAGCAACTTGTTCAATAACTGGTAGTGGTGACCTGCATTCACAAAGTGTAGCATTGATATAGTATTCCATGTCTCTTCGAATTGATCTTGATGTTGATGAGGATGATGCCATTGAATTAGGGTTTCGTGTGAAAAGGAGGCGACTTTTAGTTTGTGATGGTGTGAATTATGGTTTTGTGTAAAAAGTAAGGGGGAAATAATATTAAAAGTGTTAATATATAGACATACAAATAGACCTAATCCATTCAGTTCATGACAAGTGTTATACACTAATTCTATGAACCAATCAAATCTTTAGGTCTAATTTTAGATCTTAATTTTAGGCCTACAATTCATTTTTTTAATATTAAAGGTTGGGGAAAAAAAGATCTCTCATTGACCGAGTCACACAACAACACCCACTTTTGATTTTGAATAAGAAGAAGAAAAAAGGAATATGAAAAGTCGTTAAGTTGAGCACGTTGGATACTTCAACTTCCCTCCCAACAAACCGCAGATAACCCCTTGAAAATCTCTCCCCCAAATAACTGCCTGCCTTATATTATTTATCATCCCAAAATGTAAAACCAAATCAAATAATGGATCGTTTCATCATCCAATCAAACCAATTACACGACACCCAAACCCCCCAACCCCCACTCGAAAAAGCCCTCTCAGCCCCCATCCTCCTCTCCGACCACATCTCACGCGCCTTAAACGACGCGCCACCTTCCCTTTTCACAACCGAATGCCACACCCTCGCTAAAAAACTCCACGCGCTCTCTCACATGCTACGCGCCGCCGTCACTCTCTCCAACTCCACTCCCTTCTACGACCGTCCGTTGCGCCGTATCTTCACTGACGCCGCCGCAAATCTTCACCGGACGTGCAAACTAGTCAAAAAATGCCGCCGCCGGAGTTTTTTCCGGCGGTTCTTCAGCATTGTGACTGTTAATGATTTTAAGAAGGTTTTTGGGCTAATCGATTGTTCGATCGGTGATATGACGTGGCTGTTGAGTTTATTTGATAACGGTGATAACGGTGTGGTGTTGAGTTTGCCGCCAATTTGTGCTAATGATCCGATATTGGCGTGGGTGTGGTCTTATATATCTTCGTTGTATTTGTTATCTAATTTAAATGTGAAAATTGAAGTGGCACGTGAGCTGACGTCACTGGCACGTGACAGTGATCGGAATAAGAAGGTGATTGTGGAGGAAGGAGGAGTGGCGCCTTTGTTGAAAATGATGAAGGAGGATTCGGTGGAGGGTAAGATAGCGAGTGCGAATGCGATTTTTTGCTTGGTGAATGAGCGAGTTAGGGCGCGGGTGGTGTTTGTGGAGCACGGGGTTGGGGTGATAGTGAGTGTGTTTAGGAGTGGGAGTATTTTGGTCCAGATTGAGGTTGTGAAGGTGATTGGGAGATTGTGTGAGTTTGATAGTGTTTGTCAGGAGGCGTTTGCGAGGGAGAATGTGATTGGGATGCTTGTGACGTTGTTGGCGATTGATATGTTTGATGACGATGGTGATGATAATGGTAATGGGAAAGTTAGTAAGTCGTTGAGGAAAAGTATCGGTTCGGCGGTTGAGATTGATAGGAAAGTGGATAGGGATTGGGATAGGGGTTTGGTTATGTCGTCTAGTTATAGTAATAAGTTAGGGGATTTGTTGTCGGGGAATTCTATATGGTCTAGGAATAGGAAAGAGAGTAAAAACGAGGTGTCGAAGTTGATATTAGAGTTTAAGACTAATTGTTCTGGTGCGTTAAGGATGCTTGCTAGAGGTAATGTTGAGAATTGTAGAATGATAACGGAGACTAAAGGGTTACTATGTTTGGCTAAGCTTATTGAGAGGGAAAAAGGGGAATTACAGATTAATTGTTTGATGACGGTATTGGAAATTACTACTGCGGCTGAATGCAATCCTGATATTAGGAGAGCGGCGTTTAAGACTAATTCCCCTGCTGCAAAGGCGATAACGGAACAGCTTATTAGACTTGTTAATCAATCGGATAATCCTGTGATTAAGATTCCAGCTATTAGGGCGATTGGTCATTTGGCTAGAACTTTTCCTGCTAGACAAACTCAGGTTATTGGTCCTCTGGTTAAACAGTTTTCTCACAGGAATGTGGAGGTGGCAACGGAATCAGTTATTGCTCTTGGGAAATTCACTTCTCCGGATAATTTTTTATGTGCAGAGCACTCGAAGACTGTAGTTGAGTTTGAAGGAGTGCAGCCGTTGATGAGATTGTTAAGGGGGAGTGAGAGGACACAGTATCATGCTTTGGTTCTTTTGTGTTATCTTTCGTTGCACGCTGGAAGCAGTGAGACGTTTCAACAGGCGAGACTTTTGACAGCTTTAGAAGGGGCAGATAAGTCTGTTGCATGTCAGTATCCTGAGGTGAGAGAGTTAGTGGCGAAGGCGGTCTATCATCTGAATTTGTCTCATTCTGGTGTGCTTCTTTCTCAAAGCAAGTCTTTTTCGCGTTGATGAACATATTAGGGTGGTAAATACATTTAGACTAACATTGTAATTATGGGCAAAGGTTTTTTAAGCTCATCTGGAAGCATGGGTATGGTTATTCAGGAAGAGTTGGTCAACGATGTACCGATTGAAAGGTTTTTTGTTTTAAGAACGTTTCTGAGAGTTACGTGTCTTATATGATGATGATTAGATGTTTTTGTTGGTTAATGTTAAGCTTTTATCTCCAAAATTACAATTCTGGTTTTGCGCCTTGCATGGAAATTTAGACAGATTCTACTATTGTTGCTTGTTTGCATGTCCTGGAGCTTTTAGTAGAAGTGACACGATGGGTGGGTTGGGTATTTGGGTCATACGGGGTTGGGTTGAAACTTGTAATTTGTAGTTCAGATTGAAATAGGATGAAATGGGTGATAAACACTTATTTGGCCGTTTCATTGGGCAAAATCTTAATTATTAGTGTTAGTTATGATTATAAAAACCTATTTTATCACCGTAATAGTTAAAATATCTGAATAAAAAGATTTAGGAGGATGAGTCCATTCACACTTTAAATGACTTGCAACCCACCAACCCGTTCTTCTAGCTAAATTTTATGATTTGATCCGTTTTGAGTAAAGCACAACCCAGATCCCATCCATTCATAAGTAAATGGGTCGATAGTGTAGCCTCTAGTTTCCAGGGTGTTCTATTGTGTGCACACATTACCGGCAGTACAACCAATGAAAGACAAAGTGTTTATAGTCAGTTCAGAACATCTGAGCAAGATGGAAGGCATACATGCCTTCATGATTTAAAGGTCTTTTGAGAAGGTACATTGCTTAGATGAGCTGCTCCAGGTATGCTACAGCTTACAGCTATAATCATTTGACAATTTTTATTAGTGTAACTATATAAACACTTCTCATGAATAAAATAATATCTCCATATGATTCATCATCCATCTGTCATGTTTGTTCAATATGATTAAAAAGTATAGGCAACACAAAGATACAGATGATGGTTCTCATTTTCGTTATTTGTCGTATTGTACAACTAGGTTCCACAAAATACAAATGTCATACATAATCAAAACAAATAAAGCTTATTATGTTAGGTATGAGAACCATATTTTCTAATTTTTAAATGAAGTCTATTCTTCCTAACAGCAATCTAAACTAGATTTTAGCATGAGAGCCAATCATAATGTGGTTTGACCTTCTAAAGGTCAACCTTTTCAGCTATTTGAAGGAACCAGAACAAACATAACCTCAACAAATTTTAATGCCAAAGTAGAAACTTAATTAGTTTTGTTTATTTTGGGAAAACTGTTCACTAACTATCGGTATGTGTGATTAGATAATGGTGGCCAATACACTCAAAGATCAAGTGAGTAGAAGAAATCTGCAAATTGTGTCACCAGCACCTGCACCTAAGACGAGCAAAACTAAGAATGTCAATAAAATGAGATCTTTGATATTTTTTACTACTAGTTTCATTTGTATCTTCTTATAGTATATAAAAGCTCTCTTTTTAAAATTTTTAACTCGACACACAGAAGCTAACTTGTTTGCTTCTTCACGAATTCCCAATTTTCTTTCTCCACTGGCATTCAGCCATAGACGGACCTTCATAGGTGCTAGGAAGGGTAGCCGTAAAATGGCTCGTGGTAAAGACAAGATATACTTTGACCAGACGTGCTCGGAATCTTTTAGTCTTAATTATGATATTTTAAGGGAAATATTGTTTCCTAATTATTTGGCCCTCCTTAAAAATTTGACATCTAAGGCCATTTTCGATCGATCTTCTTCTCCAAATACTTATTTTCTCCATATTTGAAGAATGTAGTCATAAAAACCATCTCCAACCATCTTTCGTATATGAAGATTTTTTTAACATCGATCAATATCCTCCTTTGTAGGATCACTGTTCATCCTTCAAATGTATTTTAAGACTATTCAATTAGTTGTTTTACTCTATTTGGACTTTTGGAGTACATATTTAGAAATGAACAACGTTTACTAGATACTCAATATTTGGAGTACATATTTAGAAATGAAGAATTTTTGAAAAATGAATGTTGTTGAAAGATGATGTTATCTCCTCCAAAATAGAGGTGACAAAACAGGCGGGTCGAGTGGGTTCGAGCACTAGGCTCAAATGGCTCATGTCCGAACGGGCACGGGTCAAACATGCACAAATTTTGGATAAAACGGGGACGGCTCAAACAGGCTCGGGCAAACGGGCCGTTTAAGGAAAACACCAAATGACTGGAAAATAAAAAAAATAAAAATAAAATCCTGAACCAAATAATTTGATAAATTAAGATATTGCCAAAATAATAGCTTTAAAAAAACCCAAAACCCACCCTATGGCTACCGGAGACAAATACGATCCACTAATCATACCCTACTGCAAACCCACACCATCTCAGGTGTTGATATTACAATCTTGCCCTTTGTTATCCCCCCAATCAGAAGAAGCTGACGTCATTCCTTCATCATCATCATCAGAAGAAGAAGAAGAAGATAGAGGGAAGCGTAAGTTGCCAGTTTCGTTGGATAACAAAGTGATGGAATGTTCTAAGCATGATGTATTTAAAGACACTATCAATCGTGTGTTGAAGATGTTGGTTGCGGAGGGAAAAGGAAAGGATGATGATGGAAAGGGTGTTGATTTTCTTGAGACAGCAAAGAAAAAGGGTATGACTTTCCCTCGTCCTCGATGGAGGTCGGCTGAAACTTGGAAAGGTTTATAATTATGTGTTAACAGATGCTAGCTAGATTTATACATCAAGTTAAAGTCCAAATTTAAAACTGTTTATGGTCGACTTTTGTTGTATGGATCACCATAGTTTAACTGTTTAAGTTTGTCAAATTTGAATGAATTTGTATGAAATCATCATCTTTTGAGTAAAAAAAATCATTCCATTTATTAATCAGACAATTTTCATTATGCATTAACAAGAGATGAACTGCATGCCTGCAGGCATGATTAGTATCATCGTATAAGAGCCCATAAACCCAAGCCTGGGATTTCAACAAACCATTGAACACGTACTTGCAACAAGAGTTGTGATGCATAGCAGATGTGGCAATTTTGACCTCTCTAATGGATGGATCGGAATGAATGAAAATTGCTCAGTGTATTTTCTATGTATGCAACATTGTAATCTACTCTTATGTATCTAAATGAATTAAATTATACTCCGTATTGTTTTTGTGATCATTAGTAACAGAGCAGTCATCAGTTATTTGTAAAAACTAGACAAACAAGTCTTTTTAAGTCAACAAACCATTGAACATGTACTTCCAACTGTAAACCAATCTTTGACCTATTTCCCGGCCAATCCGTACTAGAATTAAGAATACTGGCAAGAAAACCAGCCCCATGAAACAATAAGTTTCTACCTTCAAGCTCAATTACAAGTTGGTGATGTACTGGAACCAAAAGTTAAGCATGAAAAAACAAAACGTCTACAAGGAGAGATCAATTTTGCAGTGAATTTACTTTTGCTATCCCAGCTATCCAAGAATGGAAGCGCAGTGTGTTATGCATACTCAAAAAAGGTGCTTACAACATGCATGAAAGACAGTTCATAATGGCACTGTCCAAATAACTAGGCAAGCAACTTTTGTTTCATCTAATTAAAAAATGAGAAATCAAGTACTGAAGAAAATAAAGCCAAAAAGTTACTTATGAGGGTGTTTGGATTTGTGTTTTCGAAAGTTGTTGTTAATAATGAGATCACTATACATAATACATTGCTTCGGAGTGATTGCTATAATGATCTCACACTCCAGATTGAGCAAATATTCAAGTAATATAGTAAAATTTATATTCTCCAAAAGCAAATACTAATTAACATCAAAGCAGACACAATTGAACAACATCTAAGACATAAATATTACCCGAAAGTGTGCTAATTCCATAAAAATATTATCGTAACATCGTCACATACTAGCATACTAAAATATTAGTGATAATGTACCAGATAGTATAGGTATATCCATGTTGTTTCATATATAGCTGTTTCATATCTGCAAAAAATGGAGCAATGATGTGCTCCTATGCCCTTTGTGTAAGAAAACAAATGATTCTCATAATCACTTGTTTTTCTCTTGTGAGTTCTCTGCTAAAATTTGGAATGTATTAAAAGATAAGATAAATGGTAGAAATATGCCAATGGAATGGGGATCAAATCACTCAAACCATTACCACTTTGGCCTGTTCTAATTCTATGTGGAGTGTGCTGAGAAGATTGGTTCTTGCTGCTGCTGTTTACTACATCTGGAAGGAAAGGAATGCTAGGATTTTCAATGCTACTCATCAAACTGTGGAGAGTGTGTTGCTATCTATTACTGAAAACATTAGACTGCAACTTTTGAGTTTAACTGTGAAGAAGACTGTCAATACTGTTAAAGTAGCAGAGATATGGAATGTGAATCTACAATACAGAAATAGTAATGGTGCTGTCTGAAGTGGAGTCATGTTTGTGATGGTGGATGGAATAAAGTTGGAATAACGGATGTTATTGTTGGTTCTGCTTATAGCTTCTTTCTGATCTTTAAGGGGTGTTTGGATATGGAGTGTACAGCTGCTGAAAGTATATTTCAGTCAATGGTATTCTCTTTTGATGATATATCAGTGGTTATATGTCATAGTTAAATACCATTGCTCTTATATTGAGACCATTACAATGGAGTGATACATTGTATCTTGGAGTTCTAACTGGTATGGTTGTACCTATGGTAACCTCTTGATTGTTCAATTAGGCCTTGGGAGGGAATTGGACAGTCAAGCGTGTCTAAGTAGGAGGCCTAACTGGTATAAATGTACCATAAAGTAGGGTCCCCATTGTGAAGGGTAAATGGTATAGGAGGATGGTGTATGATGAGTGGAATAGAGAGGTGTGCAAGATGAACCTTCTTGGTCCTCTCAATACACTATCACAGGAGGTAATGGTTGGTCATCATGGAGGGAGAGTGTTCCCAAACAACTAAAGCCTTCCATTGAGAGGGAAATGTAGGTTGTTTGGCAGGGCCCCCCCCCCCCCCATAGATGGGTTATGGGTGCCTAGTGATGCCACTCTCCATTTCTACCTTGTCTACTGTGGTGGCAGGTTAAGTGGCTTGGTAGAATGGAGAAGTGAAAATGTAGCTAGATGCACTACAACATTCGACCCTTTCGGCCGGGACATTTTTGCCCTTTCGGCGGGGACATGTCCCCGCCGCAAGCTCCCCGCTCATACTTTTGGCGGGGACGGATGTCAACTTTGGGCGGGGACTTGTGGGTCCCATAGCCTTTGAGCTGGTCAAAGTTGGTCCAGCGTGGCACGACGTTTGGCGGGGACATGTCACCGCCAAAAACACAGATAATTAACCAGAAAGTCGCATAATTACGTGATTATACTAATTAATTACGCTTTTTGGCGGGGACACGTCCCCGCCAAAAGCTCCTTCCACTGTTGTATTAACATCTTTTGGCGAGGACATGTCCCCGCCAATAAGCTTAACCATATACATCTAGTTCAAGCTTTTGGCGGGGGCATGTCCCCGCCAAAAGCTTCTGACCCATTTTGCAGCATAGCATATTGCTGCAAAATGGGTAATTTCCAGGTTTTTTCAGGAATTTTTGGGGAAAAAACCTACAACAACACAACCTGATCACAACTTGTTTTATGCTACAACACATCGCCAACTTCGCTAAACTTACAACAACAACAACAAACCCAAATTCGCTAAAAATAATATGAATCCAAATTCGCCAACTTGGCTAAACATAGAACCTGTTTTTACATAGAACCTCTTTTTACAATAACTATCCAAATTCGCTAAACATAATCATATGAATCCAAATTCGCCAAAAACGGTTCAAAAACCGTGATCACATGATCATCTACAAAACTATACATAAGCTAGCTATCCGCAAAATGGTCCAAAAACTATACATAAGCTAGCTATCCGCAAAATGGTCCAAAACTATACGCGGGGAACAATTTAGTGTGAATCCTAACACATAAACTACATAAACACATAATAATCCATCTAAATCTACACAACTTTGTCCATAACCCCAAAACAAATATAAACCGACCCATACGCTACTCCCCAGTCTCCCCACCATCCCCACTACCCTCCCCGGTACCTCGAGACTCGCCCTGTGAAGCATTTTGGGATCCCGATGTCCCCGGCAAGCCACTCGCTAATTGCTCGGTAAAACCCGGTTGTCTCCTGGCCCAATCCAGCAAAATATCAATCTGTGTCCTTTGCGTGGACAGCTCCTGGGATTGCTTGTGCACGGTCTCCTGCAGACCTGTAACACCCCAACCCGACAAGGGCAAAGATGTCACAAATACGGATTCTTATCAGAACAAACACAAGCATATGACATACATAATACAATAGGATTCCAAGGGTTACAACTGAAAATCTGATATTACAAGGCTACAAATGAAAGATACAAAATTTCTAAGTCTGAAATAAGAATCTCTTCTAATCATCTCTACTTCCAGAATAGCTAATAAGGTCTTCTAATTCCAAGGTTCTCTCTATTAATAACCCAGCTTCCAACTAAAACCTGCCGCGGGAAAAGAAACGCGGCTGAGCTTAAAAAAGCCCAATGAACAGATATATACAATAAACGGAAATGAAACAAACGGTATTGAACAAATGAAGCATAATGAAAGAGATATAAATAAGGTACAAGAGTAAAGGTTAGGACAGTCATCCACCACGAGCCCAGAAACAGAAATATCATATCCATGTAACCATATCAGAAATCCAGAGGGGATGCCTCTCAAGTAACCAGATAATATGAGGGGTGGCCTCATGTATCCAACAGAAATATATGGAGTAGCTAGCTCCCAGAACATGAAAGACGTGGATTGCACCCATCATCAGTCACCACATATCAGATATATCATAATCATCACAGAACAGAACGAACCTAGGATGCATCCATACGCCCCCCAGAACAAATCATATTGGCCATAATATCAGTAGTGTGCATGCATATCAGAATCAGAATGGGGACGGTGTGGCTAATCACTCGAACCACACACGAGTCATGTCAGTGGTGCATCACAGACACGGCCATGTTACCTTCATGGCTAGGGAACAAATTTTGGCTCGGGTATCAAACTGGGAGTCAAAGGTCAAAGGTCAAAGGTTCATATCACAATCAGAGTGTCATATCAGAAGGTTCAATATCAGAAGGTCAATATCAGAAGGTCAATATCAGAATTATCAATAATCAAAGTTCCATAGCAACAGTTCATTTAAAAGGTTTCTAATTAAGAGTCCATTTAAAGAATCTTTTAATAACGGTTTTCATAAAATGATCCTTCAGAGTAGTTTTCATAAAATGATCTTTCAAAACGGTTTTTCATAAAGATAGTATTTTTTTAAAATAGTTTTCATAAAAGTTAGTAAAATCCCAATTAAAAGAGTTTTGTATCATATTTGTAAACATCATTTTAAAATAGCTTTTTCTCAAATCATTTCCAGGTCAGAATTAAAAAGGTTTCACCGTCTAGGTTCATATCATAGGTCATAACGAAGGGAATCATAGCGAAGGTATCAAATCAGAGGCTAAACAGATCCGAACATGAAAGAGGTCATAGGAAACCTTACAGAGAAGGTCAGAATATCTGTACCTTAATCCATAAGCAAAAATACAAAAAAGGATGAATAAGATGGAACAGAATCAGGTCTTCTCCTTCTTCACACCTAGAGGGGTAGAAAAACATTACAACCCTTTCCATTTTGAGTAACTTTCCATTTTTAGCAGGTTTCCAAATTTAGTAAGTTTCTATTTTTAGAAAGTTTCCTCATTTAGCCAGTTCCCATAATTAATAAGATTTACACATCCTCATTTAGGTTAAGTCATTATCAAATCATATTATGGCTTCAGGGTGTATTTTACCAAGTTACAAAGTTCAGGGTGAAATATGACAAGTTCTCATATTCTAGGGTTATAAATGTAGATATACCAAAGATGGAGGTTTAAAGTGAAAATATCATAATTAAATCATTCAATTCTTAAGTTATCCAGAATTACTCATTTAGTCCCTTAGATTTCATAATTTACATTTTATACCCTTGGAATTACATAAGTTACATTTTAAACCTTATGGTATTTATATTTACACATTAAACCCTTAATTTCCCAATTTTTACACAATGTACACTTATTTCAACATGTTATACGAACACACCTTTAAATATTCACAATTTACACATTAAGTCCCTCAAGTTATCAAAGTTACATATTTAGCCCTTTAATTTACAATTTCAACCTTTAATTATTAATAATTACATATTAAGCCATTAAATTACCAAAATTACACATAAACCCCTGAATATAATTTATTACTCAAATCAACCTTAAGTTTCCAGAAATTACATATTTAGTCCCTCTATTTTAATTATTTACTAAATCGGATTTAACTTTAATTAATTAACAAATTAAACCCTTTAAATATAAAATTTACACAAGAGACCCTCCTAATTCATTTTATACGATTTATATATGTCCCAAATAATGTTCTAAAAATAACCCACAAGTTTTATAATTTACAAAACACCCCCTTATAAATTAAAACAATCCGTATACACTTTTTATTAATCAAACCCTAACCCTAAACATACTAATCATTACCCAATAATTATATCATCATTATAACATCATTAATTAACCAAAAAAAAACCCTAAATCCAAACCCTAGATCGAAATCCATTTTATTTCTTTTTCTTCTTATTTTTCTAAAATCCGGTTAATTAAATAAATCAAAAATAATTATTTTAGGCCTTGAAAAATCAAAAGAACATTTTTCCCAGATTATATGTGTTATAAAGAGTCCAAATAAAATATGGTTCACACCCAGAAAATTCGTATTACATATATTAGAATTTACGTATGTTTTAACCCTTTTAATTTAGAACGATTGATCTAGGCTTCTATAAATCGTATAAACATTTTTCCCAGGTCTTATTATTCATATAATGATCGAATAAAATAAGCACATCACCCAGAAAAATCGTATAACACGTTTTAAATATTTAACCCATTTTACACATTTATAATTCATTCGAGCCTTTAAGCCTTGCATGATTCGAATCCTATATTTTTTGTAGATCATATGTGATATAATAATCATAATAAAAATACCATAGCAATTTTTGAACGTGTATATTAGCCAAAAGAAAAATAAACCTCTCGGATGGTTTTTGCGACAAGAATAATTCCCACGTCCAAACGATCACTCCCAGAATTGTGTAGCTATTTTTCCCATCTCCTTTGCACTTGGAAGAACACTAGAAAAATACCTCCTTGCCTCAGAAAATTCAGATCATGTGTGTGTGATTTAATGTGTGTTTCGGTTTAGAGTTTTAGGGTTAAATGGAAACTAAAATCATGGGATTGGTTATTGGTGATCATGACCGAGTATTAGGGAAGGGTTTGAGCTAAATAACCGGCCTTCCTCCTTTACAAAATCAATTTTCCTTCATTAACTAATTTTCCTTAATTAAATTGTGATTTAAATATTTTTAAATAATAATCAATTATGTATTTGGTACAAAATTCGGCCCATGTGCTTAGTAGGTGAAATTATACATTTTGTACGTTGTAAAAATATTAGAAGCTCGCCTCAAAATTATCTCACTTGATTTGTAGTTCGTTTCCAGAGATTCGGGATTAATTCGGTATTTTAAATAAGCTTAAATAATTTATTTTTTTTAAATTTCAGGGGTAATTTGTTAATTTTGCATGTTTCAGATTTTAGGGTTTTACAAGACCGGACAAGGAGGCTTGCTCGCGAGCTCGTGAGGAGCTGAGGGTCGTCTTCTGACCACTGCCGGGTAACACTGGACCTACGCCAGGAACATGACCGCGCTGCTTACCGCCGATCACCTGGCGCATAATATCCAGGTCAGTCATACCCGTCCCGGAAGAGGTGCTCTCTGTCCGCAGCCGTACCATCTCATTATGTTTAGTTACAAAAAAAAAAGAAAAGTAATATATAAGTCGTGATTTATTATATTGCATTAATGTGGGTGACTTTTTGGAAATAAATTATACTTGCGTATCTGGCCTGGGACACTGGAGACTCAAAGGCGTCGCCTTTCGTATGGTTGTGTCTGTAAAGGTCGATCAAGTCTTACGATCCGTGGAGTCGGTGGGGAGGCTCAACTGTTTATAATAAAATCAATCAAGACTCACCCAACACTATATATATAAATAAAATGATTAAAAAGTGTCTTACGAAGTTATCGCGTATAACAGCTAGCGAGTGGGATCCATGAAGGCTAGAACTCGTGCTCTTGAGCCGGTTTTGCTTGTTGATCTCCCCGATCCTCAACTTCTTTGGGTCTGACCAGTGCTTCACCTGCTTATTATAAATAATAAAAACTATTATATAAATGAATTATTATTATTATTATTATTATTATTATTATTATTATTATTATTATTATTATTATTATTATTATTATTATTATTATTATTATTATTTTATTTTTTTTTATTTTTTTTTAATTTTTTTTTATAAAAACAACACTTTATTAAAAACAAATAGGATTTACAAGAAGTTAGTAGGGAGCCGAGATACTAATTGGGCTTCCACTCCTCTAGCTATAGAAAAGCTAATCCTACTAAAAATATGAGCAGCAGCACGTGCTCCAATGTCTTGAGTCATCGAAAACTTTCGAATACGCTTCAATAAAGTCACAGCGTCCTTTTCAAGTTCTCCAAAAGAAGAGAAAGAGAAGGGGAGGAACCCATATCCTATACCTGCGCACTTAGCCTCATACTTGACGCGTTTACGTTGTGCAGCCTCAATCACCACACGACCTGGTACGAAATCAACCATACCAGTTTGCGTCAAGGGCGATGATCCAGTCAAATCAACACATACATCAAGTCCTCCATCCCACGAGTAGAGCAACACATCAGCATGACGTAAAGATTTGTCCCTTTCATCACAAAGTCCAATGTCAACCTCTTTACGTGCCGAAACCCCAGAACGAGAACATATGTCAACAAGAACATCACGTACCATGTTATGTCGATGTTTAATACCAATAATACCAGCACAAGATACAGCATGGTCCCCATAAATATCATTAGTAAAGACCCTGGAACAGGCTGAGCATGGCATCTGAACAGAAAATAGGGGGACACCAAGCCGATAACATAACATGCAACGATAGGTCCTGGCGTTTATAGTCTGTCCCAACCCAGATATCGGAACAACCCTAAGCCAGTCCGAAGTGTATTCCTCCATTTGCGATTTACATAACGCCATCTGTCGAGTAGATAAAGAAAATGTAGATTCGGCAGTTCGGGTAACACGTGTGAAATATATATCTGCCAGTTTCTTCATGAGTTTGGGGGCAGCGATCTCACACGGATTACTCAAAAGGTCAATCTCCATTTTCACATTAAAATCACACAAGGCATCATCAAAGGAAGGCCCAGGGGTAACGATACCAGAATGTCGAAGCAACATAGTCTGCAGGCTAGCAGATTGAAGTCTAGAAGCAAGAAAAGCATAGTTCAAGACATCACCTGCAGAATATACACCAAGCCCCCCGAACGCAAAGGGTAATGTAGCAAGTCTCCATTGCCAATCACCAAAACCAGGCCCAGAAGCAGTAACAATACGCTCTAGAGTAGAGCGAAGAGCCCAATCAAAAGAAATCTGAGCACGTTCAAAGACCCGGGGCGAGCAAGTGCGCATAGCAAAATATAATTTGGAAATACCAGCACAAGCACGAAGGAGTAATAACTCACACTTGGGATCATTAATCTTAGCAGTAGCATCCATAAGCTCAATGATTTTTGCAACTCTTTTCATAACAAGCCCACTACTAAAATCAAAGTCCACACTAGCGGGCCCACCCAGTAATTTAACACCATGCAAAGGACGGGCAATATTAGGTGGGAAAACACCTACAAGCCTGCTTCTGAGATCTTCCTTAGGCCAAAAAACCTCAGTTTTATCAACATTGAGGTGCAAACCACAACGAGGTCCATCCACCATGATAAGCTCTAAAACCTTCCCCACAACCAAAGTATCTCCAATAATAGTGCCATCATCCAGGTACCAAGCATGAAGGGAAAGGCTAAAAGAGTCTCTAATCTTACATACCAAAGGATGTAACACTAAAGAAAAAAGCAAAGGCCCAAGTGGATCACCCTGTTGAACACCTTGATGCGACCATAATGTGTGTTCCCCATAATATAATCTAGCTGGGCTAGAGTAACAAAATTCCACCCAACGAGAAATAACAGGACAATGAAGACGAACCTCATGAAGCATAACCTCACGATCCACCAAGTTGAAGGCGTTTTTGAAATCAACCAACAACATCGAAAGACCCACATCATCTCCACGCTCTTCAATCACCCGATTTACAGCGTGAAGAATAGCCTCTCCTCCTCCAGATACCCCAACACCAAACTGTAGATCATTTAGATAACCATCCAAAGAATGGCCAATCATAGCGGCACTAACTTTGGAAACTAAGCGCCTCCAAATGGTCCCCACAGCAATAGGGCGAATACCACCACCCGGCTTGACCAGCGGCGTGAGAGGAGCACTAGCAATATACTCACCCAACGCCCTGGGCAATTTACCATCAAGAAAAAGGTTCACCACTTGGGTGATAGAAGCGATCAACTCATCAGAAATAGCCACAGCAGCACCACTAATACAATCCAAAAGGTGTTGGGCACGCAAACCATCCCGACCACAAGAAGTACCACGAGGGAAACTCTTAATCATATCAAGGACCACAGTAGAAGATGCAATGAGGGGATAATGATCAATAGGTAAAAGAGGCAAAGAAGGAGCAGCTTTGAAAGGGTGTTTAATTTTAAGTCCTCAAGAGTTGCATCACTATAAGGTGCAACACCAGACGAAGAAAAAACTCTGACCGCAGCAGTATAATGGCCATCACAAATCTTCCTCTTACACTGCTTGACATTACGCTCACCCAAGTCCAAGTTATCCTCATCAATATTTGACCATGATGGGGAGGGTTCGGCTAAAACCTCCCTCACAAGCTGCAAACTACCACCCGACATGTCCCAAGATCGAATGGCATTAACAATATACTCTTCCTGGCGTTGAAGTTTAATAGCAGACCTACCCTTTTGATTACTTCTCGGGCAGAAGGTTTTAAGGATACAAGTAGGCAAGACCAATAAACTAACCCAGCATCATCATCATAATAATAATAATAATAATAATAATAATAATAATAATAATAATAATAATAATAATAATAATAATAATAATAATAATAATAAATAATAATAATAATAATAATAAAGTACGTGTCAATCCAGAAATTTACATGTTTCTCCCAATCTTCAGTCGTCTTGTTCGCCGGACGCTTTTCCTTGATCTCGTCTAGTTTCTGAACCCCACCTTGCTGTGTAAAATTTTTCTTTTTGAATTTGTACTTGTTGTCATCGTATCGCTTTCGGAGGTAAGCTTCGATACTAATGACAATATCGTCTCCATCCGGACCGGCAAGGTGGGGGCCGAGATCAAAAAAATGCTGCAATAAAATATAATTAAAATAAATATACAAATTTAAATAAAGAGACAAATTTAAATAAATAAACACATTTAAAATAAATAAACACAATAATTAAAAAAATAAAAGATAAAAAAAACTTACGTGGAGCTGGTTATCAATGTGTGCCTTCGTGGTCTCGGGAACCTTATCCCACGAATCGTAATACATGGGAATCGAATCCCGTAACAACGTCCCGACCATGTTCGAGAACCACGAAGCGTGAGTGCCAACATGCTCCCACATCCCTTTCACGTTCTTCTGGAATCTGATCGATACCGGACGACCAGTCTCATTCCTCATTTGGTGTAGTTTCGCGTTCTTTGTGGGACCACGCACCACCTTCCCGCCTTTGCCAATTTTGGCATTAGGCTTGGAGCTCTGAATTAGACCCTGCAAGTAATCAAATTCAAGTGATGGTGACATAAAATAACAAGTTATCAATTTCAAATAATGATCAAGTTTAATTAAAATAATCGAGAAATTCTTACGCTGGCAGTTAGTGCCTATCCTCCTCGCGGGACCATGGGGTGGCTCATTACCTCCATCCCCACCGTGGCTCGTAGCTACAACATCTGCCATCTGTAAACGTACTAGTACAAGAACATAGAAATTAGTGAAGAAACACATATACGCATATATATACACACATTCAAATAAATAACAATATATACCAAAAAAGATAATAAATAATAAATAAATAAACACATTTAACAACTCGATAACAATTTCATTCAAATAAGTGTCGTTTAACAAATTACAATTTGAGATCAATCTCCCACATCACTAAGATAAAAATCATCATTATTAGTGTCAGCTTCATCTTCACGATCGACGTGGTCTTCATCATCAGATGCTAAATCATGAGGAACGTGGTCATCATAATCAATATCATCGTCGTCGTCGACATCAGTGATAATTGGTGGTGGTGGTGCCTCAACTTCCGCTGGCTGGACATCTATATTTATGGTGTTATAATTCAACTTATCCAACTCAGCAGAGAGTGTGACATGTGATGAGTTGTTGTCATGTACAACATCTTGATTGTCTTCTACCACGATGATATCCGGGTTCCAAATCTTTCAATGATAAGAATCTTGGACGACCTTCCAATTATCACGTTTACCCGGGAAATCAAGGTAAAAGACTTGTGTTGCTTGGACGGCCTTCCAATTACTACTTTTTATAAGTGAATACGACTCGATACGAAACCTAATTCATTACTTATCAACACCTAACCAAATCTCCTCAAATTCGTCCCTCTGCGTCATGTATAATATTTAATAAACTATAATCAACCGAGACAACAAATAAGCAGTTTATAAACAAAGCCGTTTGGTATAGCTTTACAAACGAATAAGCAGTTTATAAACAAAGACAAAATGCACCCTATGGTGAGGGCTGCTTTGGACAGAAACCAAACAAACACTACCTGTGGTGGTTTTCTTTCCAACCGAGGGCAAAACAAACACCACCTGTGATGGTGTTGTGGTGAGATGGTGGTGATGTGGTGGTGCTGTGGTGGTGATTAATGGTGTTGGTGGAGATGTGGTGGTGGTGATCGAGGTTTTTTTTTTTTTTTTTTTTTTTTTTTTTTTTTTTTTTACCAAGTTTAAAGCAGATCTGATAATAATGGAGGCTAGATTTTAGAGATTACATTCGGCGGGGACATTTACCCGCTAAAAGAAAATTTGTATTTTAATCAATCTTTTGGCAGGGACAAGTCCCCGCTAAAAGAATATTTGTCTTTTAGCCAGTCTTTTTGGCGGGGACAAGTCCCCGCTAAAAGTTTTAATTATTCGCCAAAACTTTTGGCGGGATAAAGTAAATGCTACGAGGGAAAAACAAATTTTTTTGTGAAATCTTTCGGTGGGGAGATGTCCCCGCCGAAAGAGTTTTATTTAAAAAAAAAAAAAAAAAAAAAAAAAAAAAAAAAAAAAAAAAAAAAAAACTCTTTTATATTATTGTAACTAACTCAAATCAATATTAATTCTTTTAAATTTAACTAAAATTTTTCAAAATCATATTTAATTAATTTAAAACTTTTTAAAATTAGTTACATCACTTTTACCTAATAAACATAAATTCATAGAGAACTTTTAACTGTGCGATACACTAATCATGTTTCTGAATAATGAGATTAGAATGTCCAAAAGGTACACAAATTTTAAACATCTAAAATTAAATGAAGGCTCTGCTGGGTTGTTGTAACTATGCTCTTTATTTAAGTGTGGCGGGATGTTGTTGAGTATATTTGATGTCTCTGAAGAAGTAGTTGGCCATAAATTGAATTACGTACTCAAGTAACAATTGAAATAAAGAGCTAGCGAGACCTTTGTGTGTATTGGTTCGCGCATGCATGCAACAGGACTCTAGCTATCTAGGCTGATCTCTCATAAATGTAAACGAGATGTTTAACGAATGAGCCGAGATGATATGATTGTACATGAGATGTTTAACGAATGAGCCGAGATGATATGGTTGTACATGAGATGTTAAATGAATTAGCCGATATGATATGGTTGTACACGAGATGTTAAACGAATGAGCCGATATGATATAGGTTATACACGAGATGTTTAACAAATGAGCTGTGATAATATGGTTGTACATGAGATGTTTAACGAATGAGCCGAGATGATATGGTTGTACATGAGATGTTAAACGAATGAGCCGATGTGATATGGTTGTACACGAGATGTTTAACGAATGAGCTGAGATGATATGGTTGTACATGAGATGTTTAACGAATGAGCCGAGATGATATGGTTGTACATGAGATGTTTAACGAATGAGCCAAGATGATATGGTTGTACATGAGATATTTAACGAATGAGCCGAGATGATATGGTTGTACACGATATGTTTAACGAATGAGCCGAGATGATATGGTTGTACACGAGATGTTTAACGAATGAGCCGAGATGATATGGTTGTACATGAGATGTTAAACGAATGAGCCGATATGATATGGTTGTACACGAGATGTTTAACGAATGAGCTAAGATGATATGGTTGTACATGAGATGTTTAACAAATGAGCCGAGATGATATGGTTGTACATGAGATGTTTAACGAATGAGCCAAGATGATATGGTTGTACATGAGATATTTAACGAATGAGCCGAGATGATATGGTTGTACACGATATGTTTAACGAATGAGCCGAGATGATATGGTTGTACACCAGATGTTTAACGAATGAGCCGAGATGATATATGGTTGTACACGAGATGTCTAACGAATGAGCCGAGATGATATGGTTGTACACGAGATGTTTAACGAATGAGCCGAGATGATATATGGTTGTACACGAGATGTTTAACGAATGAGTCGATATGATACGGTTGTACACAAGATGTTAAACGAATGAGCCGATATGATATGGTTGTACACGAGATGTTAAACGAATGAGCCGAGATGATATGGTTGTACATGAGATGTTAAACGAATGAGCCGAGATGATATGGTTGTACATGAGATGTTAAACGAATGAGCCGAGATGATATGGGTGTACACGAGATGTTAAACGAATGAGCCAGAGGTAAGCTTCGATAATAATGACAATATCGTCTCCATCCGGACCGGCAAGGTGGGGGCCGAGATCAAAAAAATGCTGCAATAAAATATAATTAAAATAAATATATAAATTTAAATAAAGAGACAAATTTAAATAAATAAACACATTTAAAATAAATAAACACAATAATTAAAAAAATAAAGATAAAAAAACCAATAACTGGTTACAATGCTTCGTGTCTCGAACCTTATCCACGAATCGTAATACATGGGGATCGAATCCCGTAACCTAACGTCTCGGACCATGTTTGACCACGAATGCGTAGTGCCAACATGGGTCCCAATCCCGTTCACAAGTTCCGGACATGTGATCGATACCCGAAGCGATGCCACAGTCACATTCCTCTTTAGTTCTTTGGATTTATCGTACGCGACTCTATTCTCATTGTGTATTCGCTTTTTTGGACCACGCACCGCCTTCCCACCTTTGCCAATTTTGGCATTAGGCTTGGGAGCTCTGGAATTAGACCCTGCAAGTAATCAAATTCAAGTGATGATGACATAAAATAACAAGTTATCAATTTCAAATAATGATCAAGTTTAATTAAAATAATCGAGAAATTCTTACGCTGGCAGTTAGTGCCTATCCTCCTCGCGGGACCATGGGGTGGCTCATTACCTCCATCCCCACCGTGGCTCGTAGCTACAACATCTGCCATCTGTAAACGTACTAGTACAAGAACATAGAAATTAGTGAAGAAACACATATATGCATATATATACACACATTCAAATAAATAACAATATATACCCAAAAAGATAATAAATAAATAAATAAACACATTTAACAACTCGATAACAATTTCATTCAAATAAGTGTCGTTTAACAAATTACAATTTGAGATCAATCTCCCACATCACTATGATAAAAATCATCATTATTAGTGTCAGCTTCATCTTCACGATCGACGTGGTCTTCATCATCAGATGCTAAATCATGAGGAACGTGGTCATCATAATCAATATCATCGTCGTCGTCGACATCAGTGATAATTGGTGGTGGTGGTGCCTCAACTTCCGCTGGCTGGACATCTATATTTATGGTGTTATAATTCAACTTATCCAACTCAGCAGAGAGTGTGACATGTGATGAGTTGTTGTCATGTACAACATCTTGATTGTCTTCTACCACGATGATATCCGGGTTCCAAATCTTTCAATGATAAGAATCTTGGACGGCCTTCCAATTATCACGTTTACCCGGGAAATCAAGGTAAAAGACTTGTGTTGCTTGGACGGCCTTCCAATTACTACTTTTTATAAGTGAATACGACTCGATACGAAACCTAATTCATTACTTATCAACACCTAACCAAATCTCCTCAAATTTGTCCCTCTGCGTCATGTATAATATTTAATAAACTATAATCAACCGAGACAACAAATAAGCAGTTTATAAACAAAGCCGTTTGGTACAACTTTACAAACGAATAAGCAGTTTATAAACAAAGCCAAAATGCACCCTATGGTGAGGGCTGCTTTGGACAGAAACCAAACAAACACCACCTGTGGTGGTTTTCTTTCCAACCGAGGGCAAAACAAACACAAATTAACAGGTTTATTCTAGCTAAAAAAATACATAAACACGAATTAATCACTATAAACTTTTGGCGGTGACATGTCCCCGCTAACACATAAACACAAAAAAGAAATAAATAAATAAATAAATAAATAATAGAGTAAACTGCAAAATACATCCCTGTGGTTTACACCTTTTGGCACATTACATCCCTGTCAGAAACTATTTGCAATATACATCCCCCGTTAGGCAAACGTTTGCCACATTACATCCCTAAGTTGGATGGGCGTTATCTTTCTCCGTTAAGTGTTTGCATCGTTAGTCCCTCTGTTAAAATGTTTGCACCGTTAGTCCTATGGGTGAAGTCTATTTGCACCGTTAGTCCTTCGTTACGTTTTCGACCGATTTTTTACGTTTTCGTCCGGTTTTTTACGTTTTCGTCCGATTTTTTAAGTTTTCGTCCGATTTTTTACGTTTTCGTCTGTTTTTTTACGTTTTCGTCCGATTTCTTACGTTTTCGTCCGATTTTTTTTCGTTTTTCGTCCATTTTTTTACGTTTTCGCCTGTTTTTTAACGTTTTCGTCCGATTTTTTAGGTTTTCGTCTGTTTTTTTACGTTTTCGTCCGATTTTTTACGTTTTCGTCCGGTTTTTTACGTTTTCGTCTGTTTTTTTTACGTTTTTCGTCTGCTTTTTTACGTTTTCGTCCGATTTTTTACGTTTTCGTCCGGTTGTTTTTTACGTTTTCGTCCGGTTTTTTTACGTTTTCGTCTGTTTTTTTTACGTTTTCGTCTGCTTTTTTACGTTTTCGTCCGATTTTTTTACGTTTTCGTCTGGTTTTTACCTTTTCGTCCGATTTTTTACGTTTTCGTCCGATTTTTTTACGTTTCCGTCCGATTTTTTTCGTTTGCGTCCGGTTTTTAACGTTTTTGTCTGTTTTTTACGTTTTTTGTCTGATTTTTTACGTTTTCGTCTGTTTTTTACGTTTTTGTCCGATTTTTTTTTTCTTTTCGTCCCATTTTTTTCGTTTTTGTCCATTTTTTTTTACGTTTTTGTCTGTTTTTTTTACGTTTTTCGTCCGATATTTTACGTTTTCATCCGATTTTTTTACGTTTTCGTTTGTATTTTTGACGTTTTCACCCGATTTTTTTTTCGTTTTCGTCCATTTTTTTACCTTTTTGTCTGTTTTTTACGTTTCATCCATTTTTTTACGTTTTCGTCTGTTTTTTTACGAATTCATCCATTTTTTTACGTTTTCATCTGATTTTTTACGTTTTCGTCCATTTTTTTACGTTTTCGTCTGTTTTTTTACGTTTTCGTCCGATTTCTTACGTTTTCGTCCGATTTTTTTTTTCGTTTTCGTCCATTTTTTTACGTTTTCGCCTGTTTTTTAACGTTTTCGTCCGATTTTTTAGGTTTTTTTACGTTTTCGTCCGATTTTTTACGTTTTCGTCCGGTTTTTTACGTTTTCGTCCGGTTTTTTACGTTTTCGTCTGTTTTTTTTACGTTTTCGTCTGCTTTTTTACGTTTTCGTCCGATTTTTTACGTTTTCGTCCGGTTTTTTTACGTTTTCGTCTGTTTTTTTACGTTTATGTCTGCTTTTTTACGTTTTCGTCTGATTTTTTACGTTTTCGTCTGGTTTTTACCTTTTCGTCCGATTTTTTACGTTTTCGTCCGATTTTTTACGTTTGCGTCCGATTTTTTTCGTTTGCGTCCGGTTTTTAACGTTTTTGTCTGTTTTTTACGTTTTTGTCTGATTTTTTACGTTTTCGTCTGTTTTTTTTACGTTTTTGTCCGATTTTTTTTGTTTTCGTCCCATTTTTTTCGTTTTTGTCCATTTTTTTACGTTTTTGTCTGTTTTTTTTACGTTTTGTCTGGTTTTTTACGTTTCGTAAGATATTTTACGTTTTCATCCGATTTTTTACGTTTTCGTTTGTATTTTTGACGTTTTCACCCGATTTTTTTTCGTTTTCGTCCATTTTTTTACCTTTTTGTCTGTTTTTTACGTTTCATCCATTTTTTTACGTTTTCGTCTGGTTTTTTACGAATTCATCCATTTTTTTACGTTTTCGTCTGATTTTTTACGTTTTCGTCCATTTTTTTACGTTTTCGTCTGTTTTTTTACGTTTTCGTCCGATTTTTAACGTTTTTGTCTGTTTTTTTTACGTCTTCGTCCGTTTTTTTTTCGTTTTCGTCCGATTTTTTTCATTTTCGTCCATTTGTTTACGTTTTCATCTGATTTTTTTCATTTTCGTCCATTTTTTTACGTTTTCGTATGTTTTTTACGTTTTCGTCCATTATTTATTCGTTTTTGTCCATTTTTTTTTATGTTTTCGTCCATTTTTTTACGTTTTGTTCTCTTTTTTTACGTTTTCGTCTATTTTTTTTCATTTTTGTCTGTTTTATTACGAAAAAAATAGACAAAAACGTAAAAAAAAACAGAACAAAACGTAAAAAAAAATGGACGAAAACATAAAAAAAAAAGACGAAAACGAAAAAAATCAGACGAAAACGTAAAAAAAATGGACGAAAATGAAAAAATTCAGACGAAAACAAAAAAAAGAAAAATAAAAAACCAGACAAAAACGAAAAAAAATAACGAAAACGAAAAAAAAAACAGACGAAAACGTAAAAACATGGACGAAAACGTAAAAAATAGACGAAAACGTAAAAAAAGAGAATTCAAAAAAAAACGACGAAAACGTAAAAAATGGAGAAACAAAAACAAGAAAACGTAAAAAAATGACGAAAACGAAAAAAATCGGATGAAAACGTCAAAAATACAGACGAAAACGTAAAAAATCGATGAAAACGTAAAAAATGGAGAAACGTAAAAAAACAGACGAAAACGTAAAAAAAAGGAAGAAAACAAAAAAAACAGAGAAAAACGTAAAAAAATGGACGAAAACGAAAAAAAATCGGAGAAAACGTAAAAAACAACGACGAAAACGTAAAAAAATCGGACGAAAACGTAAAAAACGGACGAAAACGTAAAAAACAGACGAAAACGTAAAAAAACAGACAAAAACGTAAAAAAAATGGACAAAAACGAAAAAAATGGACGAAAACGAAAAAAATCGGACGAAAACGTAAAAAAATCGGACGAAAACGTAAAAAAACAGACGAAAACGTAAAAAATCGGACAAAACGTAAAAAACGGACGAAAACGTAAAAAAAATCGGACGAAAACGTAAAAAAACAGGCAAAACGAAATAAACATCGGACGAAAACGAGATAAATTACGGAGCGACAAACGTAAATGCAAACACTTAAAACGGACAGATAGATAACGAACGACTAACAGATGTAAATGGGAACGTAGCCTAACGGGATTAATGCCAATAGATTTTACTAGGGATAACGGTGCCAAACAGTTTAAACCAGGGATAGATAATTCAGTTTACCAAATCAATACTCTTGGTGATCACTGTGGCAATCGTTTTGGCTCTAGACGGGTGATATTGCCATGTTTCTGACGGGATGATAATGTGCCAAAAAGTGTAAACCACAGAATGTATTTTGCAGTTTACTCTAAATAATACTCTTGGTATCAACAGTGGGCTCTCGTTTGCAGTTATGCTTGACAAATTGGTCACAATGAACTGTGGTCTGGCTAAATGTGGTTCGAAGGAAAAAATCAAAAATTAATAAAATCAAAAACTAAAAAATTAACATAAACTAAGTAACAAAAATTACAATAACATGAATTAACACAAATTAACAGCAATTAATAAAAATTGAAATAAATTGAACAAAAATTACTGTGTATATGTGGTGAAGATGAGAGTAAGAAAGGAGAAGAGAATTTTAAGAAATCAAAGAATGAGATGGGTAATTGTGGTGGTGCTGTGGTGAGATGGTGGTGATGTGGTAGCAGCAGCAGATGAGTGTGGGTGTATTGTGGTGAAGATGATGGTGCTGTGGTGAGATGGTGGTGATGTGGTGGTGCTGTGGTGGTGATTAATGGTGTTGGTGGAGATGGTGGTGATGTGGAAGTCGACGGTAGCGCAGCAGCAGATGATCGAGTTTTTTTTTTTTTTTTTTACCAAGTGTTAAAGCAGATATGATAATAATGGAGGATAGATTTTAGAGATTACATTCGGCGGGGACATTTCCCCGCTAAAAGAAAATTTGTATTTTAGTCAATCTTTTGGCGGGGACAAGTCCCCGCTAAAAGAATATTTGTCTTTTAGCCAGTCTTTTTGGCGGGGATAAGTCCCCGCTAAAAGTTTTAATTATTCGCCAAAACTTTTGGCGGGATAAAGTAAATGCTACGAGGGAAAAACAAATTTTTTTGTGAAATCTTTCGGTGGGGACATGTCCCCGCCGAAAGAGTTTTATTTAAAAAAAAAAAAAAAAAGAAAAAAAAAAGAAAAAAAAAACCTCTTTTATATTATTGTAACTAACTCAAATCAATATTAATTCTTTTAAATTTAACTAAAATTTTTCAAAATCATATTTAATTAATTTAAAACTTTTTAAAATTATTTACATCACTTTTACCTAATAAACATAAATTCATAGAGAACTTTTAACTGTGCGATACACTAATCATGTTTCTGAATAATGAGATTAGAATGTCCAAAAGGTACACAAATTTTAAACATCTAAAATTAAATGAAGGCTCTGCTGGGTTGTTGTAACTATGCTCTTTATTTAAGTGTGGCGGGATGTTGTTGAGTATATTTGATGTCTCTGAAGAAGTAGTTGGCCATAAATTGAATTACGTACTCTCGTAACAATTGAAATAAAGAGCTAGCGAGACCTTTGTGTGTATTGGTTCGCGCATGCATGCAACAGGACTCTAGCTATCTAGGCTGATCTCTCATAAATGTACACGAGATGTTTAACGAATGAGCCGAGATGATATGGTTGTACATGAGATGTTTAACGAATGAGCCGAGATGATATGGTTGTACATGAGATGTTAAATGAATTAGCCGATATGATATGGTTGTACACGAGATGTTAAACGAATGAGCCGATATGATATGGTTGTACACGAGATGTTTAACAAATGAGCTGAGATGATATGGTTGTACATGAGATGTTTAACGAATGAGCCGAGATGATATGGTTGTACATGAGATGTTAAACGAATGAGCCGATATGATATGGTTGTACACGAGATGTTTAACGAATGAGCTAAGATGATATGGTTGTACATGAGATGTTTAACAAATGAGCCGAGATGATATATGGTTGTACACGAGATGTTTAACGAATGAGCCAAGATGATATGGTTGTACATGAGATATTTAACGAATGAGCCGAGATGATATGGTTGTACACGATATGTTTAACGAATGAGCCGAGATGATATGGTTGTACACGAGATGTTTAACGAATGAGCCGAGTTGATATTGTTGTACATGAGATGTTTAACGAATGAGCCGAGATGATATGGTTGTACATGAGATGTTAAACGAATGAGCCGATATGATATGGTTGTACAAGAGATGTTTAACGAATGAGCCGAGATGATATGGTTGTACATGAGATGTTTAACGAATGAGCCGAGATGATATGGTTGTACATGAGATGTTAAACGAATGAGCTGATATGATATGGTTATACACGAGATGTTTAACAAATGAGCCGAGATGATATATGGTTGTACACGAGATGTTTAACGAATGAGCCGAGATGATATGGTTGTACACGAGATGTTTAACGAATGAGTCGATATGATACGGTTGTACACAAGATGTTAAACGAATGAGCCGATATGATATGGTTGTACACGAGATGTTAAACGAATGAGCCAAGATGATATGGTTGTACATGAGATGTTTAACGAATGATTCGATATGATACGGTTGTACACAAGATGTTAAATGAATGAGCCAAGATGATATGGTTGTACACGAGATGTTAAACGAATGAGCCGAGATGATATGGTTGTACACGAGATGTTAAACGAATGAGCCGAGATGATATGGTTGTACACGAGATGTTAAACGAATGAGCCGAGATGATATGGTTGTACATGAGATGTTAAATGAATGAGCCGAGATTATATGGTTGTAATCCACTGTTGTGTTAACGTCTTTTGGCGGGGGCATATCCCCGCCAAAAAATGTAATATACTGTTTTCGTAAATTCTTTTGGCGGGGACATGTCCCCGCCAATAAATGATAAACCTTATCCTCTTTAATATCCAAAAAATCTTATCCAATCTCTACATAAAATCCTGAAAATCTTATCCAATCTCTATCTTATATTCCCTCCATCTCTCTCATTTGCAGATCCAATCTCTATCTTATATTCCCTACATCTCTCTCTCACAACAGCAACAACATCACCTCCATCACCATCGAGCTCCACCACCACTGGCGACCACCACCTTCATCCCCCATCACCACCTGATAACACCAAACCTCTTATCTTCACACCAATTTCAAAACCTGAGATGCAACGATATAATCCTTTTATGTGTTCTTGTGGAACAGGAACATCACATCAAGAAGATACCTTTGGATGGAAATATTATGCATGTCCTCTTTCGAAGGTGAACAATCATACATTTCTTATTTATGTAAATATACAAACAATCGTAACATTTCCTTATTATGCAACAGCCAAGAGAAAAAGATCATGGATGTGGATATTTTATGTGGAAGAGTGAATTTGATGACCGGTTACGAGTAATCTCTTCTGCTTCAACATCTCAAGGTGATGGATCTGCACCAACAGAGTGCTCAAACTGTAATTCCAAAGATCTTAGGATAAACATGCTGGAATCACAAAAACAGGTGCTAGAGACAAGAGTAAACATGCTGGAATCACAAAAGCAGGTGCTAGAGACAAGAGTAAGGATGCTGGAGGCAAGACTTGAAATGGCAACGAATCCCGACGACCCCGACCACGCATGTCAGTCGGCTGCAATACTCCGTGAGCTGTTAGGTGACTTGGACAATCTTCATATGTAATGTTGGTATTGTTGGTGTTGTTGTTGTTGTTGTTGTTGTTGTTGTTGTTGTTGTTGTTGTTGTTGTTGTTGTTGTTGTTGTTGTTGTTGTTGTTGTTGTTGTTGTTGTTGTTGTTGTGTTGTTGTTGTTGTTTGTGTTGTTGTTGTTGTTTAATAAAATGTTGTTGTTGTTGCAACCATGACCATTTTGGTTAAAAGAAGCTGGTTAACAGCAGCCCACAAGGGCCGTTTGGTTTATGCTGTTTGGTTAACAGCAGCCCACAAGGGCCGTTTGGTTTATGCTGTCCAAACAGGGGTGTTTGGGATTGCTTATTTCTGCACCAAAAGGGTGTTTGGGTTTATGAGCTTATTTGAAGGAACAATATCACAATTAACAAACACGAAGGCAAACATTTTATTTAAAACACGCAAGAGTTCTCAACCACATACATTTCATACAGACTCAAACGAAACAACTTGACAAGCAAACGAAACAGATCAAACGAAACAACTCGACAAGCAAACGAAACAACTCAAACGAAACAACTCAAACGAAACAACACACGACATATACTATAACAAACATCGCCCATTCATTTTTTTTTGCTGCTACTTCCCACTTTGCTAGAAGCTGCACCATCTTTTCCCTTCGTTGCTTTCCTTTGCTTGATGAAATGTTCAAATAAAGCTTCAAGATTTGTTATCCTATTTCCCTCATCATCAAGTGTGGTATCAAATGCGCTTTCTCCTCCAACATCATCAGCTTGAGCGTCCAACATCTCTCTGTAGTAAGATTTTTTCCTCAACCATTCCAGAATCTGGTCTCTCATCCACGGGCTAATGTTCTTATAAGAACCATATTCATCATAAATTTCGTAGCCATATGTATTAAGAACTTCATTAAAGAGACCCTCCGACGATAAAACCATTGACCATTCCTCTTCCGGCGTGTAATGATCCATTGTTATGTGTGTTTTGTGGGAATTAATGATTTGGTTAATTGTGTTTTGCCGATTTGAGGATGACCGGTTAGGTTATATATAAGTAAAACTTTGGCGGGATAAAGCTGCAATTCGGCGGGATAAATTGGCGCCAGCACTTTTGGCGGGGACATGTCCCCGCTAAAAGCTACAAAATATTGGCGGGCTAAAGGGATTTTTTAGGAGGGAAAATAGATTATACTTTCTGCGGGGACACGTCCCCGCTAAAAAACTAGTACTGTGTATCTTTACTTTTGGCGGGGACTTGTCCCCGCTAAAAGTGAGGGCGGGAAAAAACCCGGGAACAATTAAGAGTTCCAAGTTTTGTCAAATTTTGTCAAATATAGAAAACACTTTCGACGGGGACATGTCCCCGCCAAAAAGTTACGTTGAAAATTTAGTGAGCGGTCAGCAAGACTTTGTGCCAGTTCAGCATTATTTTTTTCGTTTAGCGACTTTCGGCGGGGACATGGGCGTCCCCGCCAAAAGCTTCCTCGCCCGTCCTCTCTTTTGTTGTAGTGATTGTAGGTGCATTAAAAGGTGAATTGAGATAAAGTGTATGGTTGGAAAGAAGTTAAGCTCTGTTCTAGTTGTCAGAGTTCTGTTATCAGTCATAAGGCTTGTCTGATATCGAGTAGAGCTATTTTGTTTAGTTTCTGAGTTTGTCTTGTGTATATTTCAGTTTGTATTAGATCAATATATATATTTTCACCTTTGCACTAAAAAAATATGTGCAAAAAATATAATCGTTTAATATAAACAAAATATCAAAACTTCTACAAAGATTTAGATGACTCGCAAACCTGCAATCGCTTCCTCCTGGATGGTTAAGAGACTACCAATCAAGCTACATTAATCTCTGACGCTGCATTAAATATTCCATACTGTGATCAGTTGAATACATTCAAACATGATATACAAAATATATCCATGACATAATCACATACATGGTCTTCTCACTAACTGTCACTGCGTCCAGCTCCTGGGCAGATGTGACGACAAGTTCCTGGGGCGACGAAACGGCCAACTGATGCAACGCTCCATCAAACTGATCCTGGGTCGAAGGTGCAGCAAACTGATCCTGGGGAGAAGGTGCGACAAACTGATTCTGGTACAACGGTGCGATGTACTGATTCTGGTAGGATGGTGCAACGTACTGATTCTGGTAGGACAGTCCGACGTAGTGATTTTGGTAGAACGGTCCGACGTACTGATTCTGGCAGGACGATGCGACGTACTGATTCTGGTACGAAGGTTCGACGTACTGATTATGGTAGGACGGTGCGACGTGCTGATTATGGTACGAAGGTCCGACGTACTGATTATGGTAGGACGGTGCGACATACTGATTATGGTACGATGGTGCAACGTACTGATCCTGGTGCGACGGTGCAACGTACTAATTCTGGTAGGACGGTGCGACGTACTGATTCTGGTAAGACGGTCTGACGTACTGATTCTGGTACGACGGTGCGAAGTACTGATTCTGGTAGGGCGGTCTGACGAACTGATTCTGGTACGACGGTTGGTTTTTGTGAATCATATAAATACTATAAACACATAACCATATAGATCACGCAACAGAATGGATCATGAACATATAATTAATTAACTAAAAGAAAGCGTACCTTATTGATTCCTAGCAATAACAAGGAATCGGATCTCCAAGAATAAGTTATATAAACCCTAATAGGGATTATATATGGATCGAACACAAAGGAAAAACACAACCTAAAATAAGGTTGTTACTCGTTCTTGTACACACGAGATACTAGCGTTCCAATGGAAAAAGCTAGGTTCAATATCACTAACAACACCAACACTTGTAAGCAATTTAGATCGACCAAGTTCTAGTGAACTTAAAAAGAGGATCGACTAGATATGCTTAAAGAAGAAGAGGATAAAGAAGTTGGCAAGTTAGGGATTCAAGATTAGGAAAAAACCAAATACAAGTGAATTGTATTTATAGGCTAACCCTGACTTGTTCCCAAACCCATCACAAACCGACCCTAGCCCAAGGAGGGGCATTCGGCCGACCCAACCCACCCTTGTGGGTTCTAGATCCTTTTTTTCCTGTTTTTCACATTTAGTCCTTTAACGGTCGTTATCTCTAACTCCGTTAAGTACTAACTGTCGTTAAGTGTTATTTAGTGAAATGAATAAATATAAATATAAAATATATTTAATTTATTCAAACCATTGGAACTCTCACGTATTGTGTGCAATCCCGAGTCTCGGGTTCGAAACCGGACATACATATATTAAAAGTTATACATTAACTCTAACAGCTCCCACTTGGATAACAATTAATATAGTAATGACATGGGCTAGTCTAGCTTAACAGATCCCAATGCCCCCAGCTCGATCCGAGTATGGTTTTCCTGGAAAAAACCACGTGATGATTTAATCATCATACTTATCATTTTGTTACTAATACCGCATTAATTTGGATATGGATCTTTGTCATTCCATAATTAACAGTAGTTTCTCGTTTATACATAATTGATCAAGATTACCAAAACATCTGAATGTCTTCCAGATAGACTTTGGGCGTGCGCACGCAAACATCTTGTCAATCCTACGAGTGGCCAAGCAGTATTAAACTTCAACACAAAGTTGAAGGAACAAATCCTTTATTGACTACGAGCATAACCCTCGAACTTCGCATCATTTCAGAAAATAGCCCTTATAACTACCTTTTACGGATAGCGTTAGACTATCTCATAGAAAATGAGCTACATCCTCGGCAATTATCTGGCATCTCAAGTCTGAGGATAAATATTCATAATATACTTAATGACTATGATCCATAAAGTATAATCATGTGGTTGGGATAAGTCCTATATTCAATTTATCCAATATTGAATATCATGTGACATTGGTGTCTCAACCTTACAGTACATTCTACCAATCCTCACATTTGTCTTAGTTCAATAATATTCCCATATTATTAATTGACAACGGACTATTTAGAATAAATAAATTATTCACGGATTTAAACATGCAAATATAGGACACAAATATTAATAATGATAATAAACGTTATCCGCACTTTATTTCATTAAAATAATAATTGTTTACACGTCCCTATCGAAATATTAATCAAACATATTTACATGAAACTATCTGCTAAACGAAGACCAATACCCTGAGCATGACGAGTAAACGTTTCCTTAGGTAATGCCTTCGTGAAAGGATCAGCCAGATTGTCATCTGTGTGAACTTTGAGTACTTTTATTTCACCATCATCGACTTGTTCTCGAACATAGTGATACTTTCTTTTAAAGTGTCTGGCGCCTTTCATAACTCCAGGTTCATTGGCGAATGTGATTGCAGCAGAGTTGTCGCAATACACATTTACAGGTAATTCAATTGAAGGCATCACTCCAAGATCCTTAATGAATTTCCTTATCCAAACAGCTTCTTGTGCTGCTTCCGATGCAACAATGTACTCAGCTTCTGTAGCAGACATGGCCGTTGTACTCTGCTTCTTACTCTTCTAGTCCATAGCTCCTCCATTATGACAAAAACATAACCCGTCTGAGACTTCGTATCATCTTTATCAGTTTGGAAGGACGCATCGCAGAAACCTGTAACATTCAGTTCTGCGTCTGGATTTCCCCCGAAAACAAGAAACATATCTTTAGTATTCCTTAAATACTTAAGTATGTTCTTAACAGCATGCCAGTGATCTTTCCCTGGATTCTGCTGATAACGACTGGTCAAATTTTGAGCGAACGCCACATCTGGCCTTGTACATCTAACTGCATACATGATAGATCCTACTGCCGAAGCATACGAAACTTTCTTCATGTATGCCACCTCTTCAGGTGTAGAAGCACACATTTCACTGCATAAGCCGTGTTCCACTTGCATCGGCAAATATCCCTTCTTGGAATTTTGCATATTGAATCTCTTCAATATTTTATCCATGTAAGCACTTTGGCTTAATCCGATTAACCGTTTAGATCTGTCTCTATAGATCTTGATTCCAAGGATGTAAGCTGCTTCTCCTAAATCCTTCATGGCAAAACAACTACCAAAATAATCCTTAACTTCATTAAGGCTTGGTATATGACTTCCCATGATTAATATGTCATCGACATATAAGACAAGAAAAGAAGTGTTACTCCCACTAACTTTGTGGTATACACATGGCTCATCAAAATTTTGAGTAAATCCAAACATCTTGATTTCCTCATCAAATTTCTTATTCCATTGTCTGGATGCTTGCTTCAATCCATAAATGGATCTTTGAAGTTTGCATACACGCTCAGGAAATTTTGGATTCACAAACCCCTCAGGTTGCGCCATATAGATGTCTTCATCTAGGCGACCATTTAGAAAGGCGGTTTTGACATCCATTTGCCAAATCTCATAGTCATAGTAGGCAGCTATGGCTATAAGAATCCTAATAGCTCTAATGTCGGCCACAGGAGAAAAGGTCTCCTCATAGTCAACACCGTATGTTTGGGTAAAGCCTTTAGCCACCAAACGAGCTTTGTAGGTCTGTACGTTGCCATCCATGTCAGTCTTTTTCTTGAAGAGCCACTTACACCCAACTACCTTAGTATTGGGTGGAAGGTCTACTTCAATCCAGACTTTATTGTCTTTCATGGATTGCATTTCCCCATCCATGGCTACTTGCCATTTGTCCTTTTCAGGACTATTAATGGCAGCCCTATAACTAGTTGGCTCATCAATGTGATCCAATAGCATAGTTTCCTCATCCTCTATGTTTAAACATAGACGTTCAGGAGCCTTTGTAGATCTTGAAGACCTACGGACGGGTACCACTTCTACTTCAGGTGGAGGACCTAAACTTTCAGGTTCCACAGGAAGTGTGTTAGTGTTCTCAGAAGGTGACACATCTTCTTGATCATTTTCAAGATCATATACTCTCCCACTAAATTCTTGAGTCAAGAAACTCTCCTCAAGGAATTCACCATATCTAGCCACAATTACTTTATTTTCTGGTGGGAAGTAAAAGTAGTAACCCTTGTTTCCTTAGGGTATCCTACGAAGATGCACTTAACAGATCTTTGTTGGAGCTTGTCAAGTGAGTCACGTTTAACAAACGCCTCACAACCCCAGATCTTTAAGTAAGACAAGTTGGGAGCTTTTCCAGTCCATAATTCATATGGAGTCTTATCAACCTTCTTAGTTGGAACCATATTAAGTATGCGAACAGCACTTTCAAGAGCATAGTCCCAAAAGGATAAGGGAAGAGTTGTAAGATTAAACATAGATCGTACCATGTCAAGCAATGTACGATTTCTCCTTTCAGATACACCATTTTGTTGTGGAGTATAAGGAGAAGTGAGTTGTTAGACAATGCCACACTCAGCTAGATAATCTTTGAACTCTTGGCTCAAATACTCACCACCACGGTCGGATCGAAGAGCCTTAATCTTCTTACCGAGTTGTAATTCCACTTCACTTTTAAAAACCTTGAATGTCTCAAAGACTTCATGTTTGTGTTTAAGTAAATAAACACAACCATAACGACTATAGTCATCCGTAAAGGTTAGGAAGTAGGTAGCACCGCGTTTCGACACGTGTCTAAGTGGACCACACATATCCGTGTGTATCAATCCAAGTAGATCCGAAGCCTTTTCCATATTGCTATGGAAAGGTTTCTTCGTCATCTTCCCAGATATGCAAGATTCGCATTTATCAACTGAATCATCATTGATATTAGGTAAAAGCCCATCACTTAGCAGCTTTTCCATGCGTTTCTTGCCTATGTGGGCAAGGCGACAATGCCATAAATAAGACGAGTCCAAGTTATACTTGACTCTCTTATTGCCGATGCTATACATAGAATTATTTCTATTGGATACATGGTTTTCCATGTCAATTTCAAACACACCATTTAATGGAATAGCATTAAAGTAAAAAACAAAATTTAGAGAAACAGAAATTCCATTATCATTAAAAGTATGCTTAAAACCCAAATCCAATAACAAAGAAACTGAAACGACACCTCTAATAATAGAAGGTGCGTAATGACAATTGTTCAACACTAAAATTAAACCAGAAGGTAAAACTAGCTCAAAAGTCCCTATGGCTTCTACTGCTGCACGTATTCCATTTCCCACGTACAAGTAGCATTCCCCATAGTTCAGCTTCTTCGCTCCTCTAAGCCCCTGCGATGTATTACAAATGTGAGTACCACATCCTGTATCATATATCCAAGCATTTTGCTTACGAGGAAAAGAAAATAATTCAACCATAAAAAATACCTAAAGTGCTGGCGCCCTGCCCAGCCTTAGCATTCTTATTCTTGCGACACTCCTCAAGTAGCAATGGACAGTCCCTCTTCCAATGTCCAGGAGTATTGCAGTGGTGACAAGCAGCCATATCCTTTTTAGGATGATCCTTCTTGGGAGGAGGATTCTGCTTCTTTGGCTTTTGCTGATAGGTCACAATTTGCTTGCCCTTGTCAGCTTTGCCCTTTCCTTTCTTGTTCACATGCTTCGGTTTACCGAGCTTAGCTACTCTACCACCTCTAATTGCCATCACAGTAGGTGTAGGAGCTTTCTTAGTGAGTCCTTTCTCATAATCAATGAGTAATGCATGCAAGTCAGAAAACGATGTCTTCCCCTTGCAATGCATGTTGAAGTTGCGCACAAATTCACCATACAATTCCTCATTGAGGGATTTGTTGATGAGGCCAACTTTAACATCTTCCACATAACCGCATTCAAGTGCATCCAGTTAGTCAAGATAACCTTTCATTTCGAGCACATGAGTACTTACGGGTGTTGTTGCATCCTGCTTGCACTTGCCTATGTTGTCAAGTACGTCATACAACTCAGCCATGGGAGGTTTCTTAAACATGCGTGTCAGTTCCTCAATCATTTACATCGGACCATGATTCTCAAACTGTTTAACCAGCTGAGGATCCATCCTCGATAGCATAAGACAAGCCGCATCATTGTGCCTGTCATAGGCTTCGTTATACTCCCTAAGTAGTTCATTAGGAGAGTTAGCAGGAGGAGCAACCGGAAGGGGCTCACTAAGACATTCATAACGTTTGGCAATCCTAAGAACAAGCCTTAGATTGCGATACCAATCGTTGAAATTCTTAGTCCCAGTCAATTTCTCTTTTTCAAGCATCATCTTGAAACAAGAGGTTAAGTTTGACGAGTTTCCGGGTTGGGCCATTTCTACAGAAAAAAGTTCAAAAGTTAGTACTTTCGATAATAAACATTTCAAGAAAATTAAACACCCATTGGTTAAAAAACCATTTAATTTTCACTGAAAACTAGGATCCTAATTGACGTCGTTTCATTACATCAGCTGAGGCTGCTAGCAATGAAAGTACTCAACAAGGTACGGGATCACCCAATTGCCAATTTTCAATTGCAATTCCTAGAAATCATGGGACTTACATTATATTGCCAACCTCGGTTGCAAAATGTAAGCATGTTTCATCCCCAAATCTTTATGCCTTGACGCCATTTCATTACATCAGCTGAGGCTGCTAGTAATGAAAGTGCTCAATTAAGTTAACCAATTTAGAAACGTGTAAATTGACGTCGTTCGATCACATCAGCTGAGGCTGCTAGTAATGGAAGTGCTCAATTTACCCCTATTGACTTCATTCTTTGAATTATCACATCAGCTGAGGCTGCTAGCAATGATAGAATGTCATCTTAGGTGTTTCCGTGTTAATTGGTCGGCATATCACTTAAATTTTTAGGGTAATAAATTTTGATGTGTAAAATCAAAAATATGTACAAAGATGTCATGCATTCATCTTTGTATCATATATGTTTTCAAAAACAAAACCGTTTACTCATTCGTAGCTCAAATCATCAAAGTTTTTAATTGAGGCGTTGAGCAAATTACAACATTGCCTTAAGATGCTTCGTACTTTTCCATGGTGTACTTGGTAAGTCTATTATTGACGCACAGGCGAGCGGAGGGGCAAACGTCCGCCGAAGCTAATTAAAAACGCGCCCCTTTAAGGTCACAATTTAATGCGAACCAACCTTATACCCACTTTATAGTTTGTCAATAATAGGTCCGCCGCTTCGACCACTTTTGTACAGTCGCAATCAATCAACTAAAAAAATATGATTTTCTTGCTAAAATAATTTTATGTAGTAATTTATTAATTGCTAGTCTCGCCTGGGAGCAAATTACCGTGCGAAGCGAACCACTATCGGCACATAAGACTTGGCAATAAATAAAATTACTACAAAGGTTTCATAGTTATTAGTCTTATTTATTTTTTATTTGAAAATTACCCTCTTTTGTAGTTACAATCCATCATAATATTAAACACAAAAGATCAAGTAATTACAAAAAATAAATAAACACATAATAACAAATATATGATCATCAACGATATCATATAGCCACATGCAAACCTTTTCCAATAAATCCTAATATTAATTCTATGTGAAAATTTAAATGTATGTAATTAACAAAACTCCCATTGGTTTTCGAGCTCATTGTGCCCAATGGTCCACAGATGCCAAATAACTTGGCCGCGTAAGTTTTGGTTAATTAGATACCACATTGCATATAACTTATTAATTAATATATATTGAGGTCTTCCCCAATTTAAGATTTATTATACAAATTATGTAGCAAATAATTCAATCAAACATACAAATCATACCATGACAAAATATGCAAGATTTTGTCATGGATCCCATATTGATCACATAATCATGTAGTCCATATTATCATGTCAATATTATTTTTAGTACGTTTTCTAATTAATGACATCACATAAGGTATTCATTAATTAGCCCTAAAAATTGCATGCAATCCTAGGGTTTCTACAAGTTTTAATTAAAAAACCTAAAACCCTAATTTTTAATTATGGGTGTTGACCCATATTAGGGTTTATAAAAAAAAAATTAACAAACCCTAGACAATAAATTGCATGTTATCTCTACAAGATTCAATTTTTAAGGTTTTAGTAATTAATTACATGTTCAAAACGAGGCTCTTGATGCCACTGTTGGTTTTTGTGAATCATATAAATACTATAAACACATAACCATATAGATCACGCAGCGGAATGGATCATGAACATATAATTAATTAACTAAAAGAAAACGTACCTTATTGATTCCTAGCAAGAACAAGGAATCGGATCTCCAAGAACAAGTTATATAAACCCTAATAGGGATTATATATGGATCGAACACAAAGGCAACACACAACCTAAAATAAGGTTGTTACTCGTTCTTGTACACACGAGATACTAGCGTTCCAATGGGAAAAGCTAGGTTCAAGATCACTAACAACACCAACACTTGTAAGCAATTTAGATCGACCAAGTTCTAGTGAACTTAAAAAATGGATCGACTAGATATGCTAAGAGAAGAAGAGGAGAAAGAAGTTGGCAAGTTAGGGATTCAAGATTAGGGAAAAACCAAATACAAGTGAATTGTATTTATAGGCTAACCCTGACTTGTTCCCAAAGCCATCACAAACCGACCCTAGCCCAAGGAGGGGCATTCGGCCGACCCAACCCACCCTTGTGGGTTCTAGATCCTTCTTTTCCTGTTTTTCACATTTAGTCCTTTAACGGTCGTTATCTCTAACTCCGTTAAGTACTAACTGTCGTTAAGTGTTATTTAGTGAAATGAATAAATATAAATATAAAATATATTTAATTTATTCAAACCATTGGAACTCTCACGTATTGTGTGCAATCCCGAGTCTCGGGTTCGAAACCGGACATAAATATATTAAAAGTTATACATTAACTCTAACAGGTCCGACGTACTGATTCTGGTGAAAGTTTAGAGCGGCTATCGCTTTGACCAGTCGCTCATCCTCCCACTTAAACTCCTCGGTAAAGTAAGCTAATTCAGCTTCAGAGAGTTGTTTGTTCTTTGCTAAAGTCAGTATCTCATTTATTACCTCTTTCAGTTGGGCACGCAAGGCTGCTTGGACATCGGTGTTCGGGAAGGTGGTGATACTAGACATGATGATGCGGCTATGTATATGTTCTAGAGTGAAATATAATGATTAAATTTGAGTATGACTGAGCAGAAACCCTGTTAATATTACACAGCTTTTGAGCCCTAGGCTTTTCATGAGTAGAAACCCCTTATATTTTCATATTATTATTTAATTGAGCTCCTATAAATCAATATTAGCACATACCAGTGCATGGCGATGGCAAATACCTTACAACTAAAATTTTCAGTTTTATATTTCTTGATACAATGACTTTACGGATAATGATAATTTTAAATTTGAATAAACATAAGTAATATTAATATTAAACTAACTCATAAAAATTGTAGACTACCCCCTAAAGTTGCGGTATGTAGAGGCGGTAGCTGGTAATATTACAGAGTTATGAGGTCAAATTCGTTGACAGTAACTCATATTCATAAATGAGTAGGAAACAATGTTTTTTTTGAACGGCGGAGATTTATTAGACACATGCTAGTAAGAAGCTAGCATGGACAAAATGAGAAAAGATTACAATTGAATACAATGAACACTCGGATTGCAACACTAATCAATTCAAGAAATACTACAAAAGTTAGCTCTAATTTTTATCTAAAGATAAGATGTCGCAATAATGTCGTCAATGATTTCATCGTATTAACCGCCTGAAAAACAAGTAAATTTTGAGCCCTCCATATTCACCCTATAACACATAAAATCACAACAACGAAAAAAGAACTGGTTCTCTCACCCAGATTCAAATCGCCATCAACAACCATATTAAGAACATTCAAAGCGCTATCTAGAGGGATCACATCCAACCCCCACCATTTACGAATCAGATCCCAAATATTCGGAGAAAAGATACAACGAACAAAAAGGTGATCTTCATCTTCAATTTTTTCCTCACAAACGGACATAAAATAGAGTGAAGGTCGATTCCTCTTTTATCAAGATTTGCTCGTAGGCAACCTATAATTTTGAATCCTCCATGCCAAAATATTGATTTTACCGGGAACAAGATTATTCCAACGAATTTTGGTATTTGTTTGCCCCAACAACGTGGAATCAATAATTGCCCGTAAAGCAGAAACAGAGAAATCACCTGATGGATCAAGAGACCAACGCCAAGAATCTTGATTTGAAGAAAGAATAATACTTGAAATTTCATGTTGAAGATCATTAAATTCACATTCTTCTCTATCTGACCTGATTGGCCTACGCCACGTCCAAATAGCAGAATCAGTAGATAGGCCAGGGGCATTCATACTCGCCAAATTCCGTTTATTGACTCTAGCAATTTTAGATTTACACAGTATACGATATGTTATTTTATAGTATATATATATTTTTGCACTATAACGTTTTAAAAAGTAGATTTTCATCATGTTAAAAAGAGTTAGTTTTACAAATATACACGTTTTAAAGTTTGTTTTGGGTAGAAATTTTCAAATCTGGTTAATCATATTTGTCCTATATAGGTGTGTGATGCAAGTAAAAGAGTGCTTATAAATAAAAATAATACTCAAATATTTCACCAGACATTCAAATTGGTCAAAAAAATGCCATTTAATGAATTTAAGAAGGTTTTTAGTTTAATTGATGGTTCGATAGGTGATTTGACGTGGCTTTTGAGTTTATTTGATAACGGCCTGATTATAGATATCTTCGTTATATTTATTGTCTAATTTAAGCGTTAAAATTGAAGTGGCACGTGAGCTGACGTCATTGGCACATGACAGTGATCATAATAACAAGGTGATTGTGGAGGAAGATGGCGTGACGCCTTTGATGCGTGCGCGTGTCGTTGCGGTTTAGTAGTATTAATGCCTACTCAAGTTTTAAATTTATATTTAGCCGACTTATCAATAACACACACACTTAACGAGCAGTGTACCCGGTCAGTATGAATATAATGGTAAGTAGAGTGTCGATCACTAAGAGTGGAATGTATTATCTAGTTATTCTAATCAGTATTTTAATATCCTAAGTTAGCTATACAACCTAATCTAACGCAAGGGGGTTCAGCCTGAGAGACTGACACGGTTTGGTTATGATTAAATAGTAAACTAAACTAATGGGCACGAATCAGCGATTAGCACACACGTACACAGATAGATACTCGAGACAATAAGAAGACCTGTCATGATAATTAAGTAGCTTGTCACTTGTTTTATTGCTAGTTTTATATGAAGTGTATATAATTAAACCTTTCTTGTTGGCTCTAATCTTATCGGTGAGTAAACCCTTAATGATTACTTATGTCTATCCTATTTATTAAAGAGACGCTAAAACAAATAGGCGAGGAAGGGGCATGGCGACCCAAGCAATGCTCAGCTAGACACAGAGGTTATCAATGCACTAATAAAAGTCACCAAAGACATCAACATATAAACTTTAATTAATGGGAAAGCAATATTAAGGGGAGTGCATGATTTTCCGTAGTCACATGACACAAGCCCATCAATCCTGATGAATTAAAGTGTACTAATACAATAAAACAAAACTACTTAATGAATTGAATACATGCAGGACCTTCTTACAGCTCTTGTATCTTCGTTTAGGTGTGTCTTGTGCTGCTTGGTCTTCTGAATTCGGCTCTAGGGTTCTTCTGTCTTCGAAAGCTTAGTGTTCGAGAGAGCTAAAATTCGTCTGTCCTTGGGGTATTTATAGTTTCTGTCTGAGGGGTCGATGCGGCGCATAGAGTGAATAGATGCGGCGCATTGACTTAACTTCGCGTGGGGTCCAAGATTAATATATTCTGGAATATTCGTACACCGTCTTTAGATGCGGCGTATCTTGATCTTTGTATGCGGCGCATGTACTTGGATCGTATCTTGTGAAATCTTGATAGTGATACGCCGTATGTTAGAAGTATGTTGTGGCGTATCTGGAGTAGAACGAGCTTGATCTTCTGGATTTCAATAGGCTTTTAACATCTTGCTTGTTTTGCTCCATAATTAGTCCAAAATCGCCAAGTTTCACATAATGCTTGTTTTTACCTGAGAATTACTAAAGTAAACGTTAATGTATCGATTCTCATAGATAATATAATAAAACAAGTCAAATAAATAGGATAAATGATGGTAATAAAATGTACTTATTTGAGTTCATCAAATATCCCCCCACTTGAACTTTACTTGTCCCCAAGTAAACCTTAGAATTAATCAAATGAAAATGTATCCTAAAAGATATTAGGATTTATTTTTATATTTAAGCACGTATTCGTTTTGTCATAATCACACAACCAAACACTTAACGAAGTAGAAACCAAAATAATTTTTAATGCAAAACAATTCTAAATCGTTTAGTTCCTTAGTCGTGACGAATATTCTATCATAGGCTTGGCAAGTATACTCATCTCCCCCACTAAAGCCAAGGAATAACAAGTCTAAAGCGGTAAAAAGGGTTTTGAGGCTTAAGGGTTGATCATCCTTTTTAATCTCTATCGATCTCAAATTCCAGAAAAGGCGACAAAATCACAAATACATGATCGAATCCACGACCACGATACTTGCAATTGCTCAAATCCTTAACTCGAATAGGCTAAAGATAGGACCAAGTAATCTTCACCAATAATATTATATCAAAAAGGGCGACAAAATCATAAATACATAGCCGAATCCACGACTACGATACTTAAGATTGCTCAAATCCCTAATCTCAATAAATCAAAGGTTTTGATGAAGAATGATATAGGGTATGGATAATATTTGGGATACAAATTGGTGTAAAATGAAAAATAAATAAAACAGATAAATTAAAATCCTAAGTGTGGTTAATTACTTTCCCAACCATCCCATGAATAAGACTCATATCATTGAATAACTCACGCTTTAACACTTGAAACACGCGCTTTAGGTAGACACGAATTATACTCAACAAGATCTCAATCAAAGAATAACCTTAGTTGGCGTTCCCATAACGGCCAACTCCCATTCAATCCATAAATATAATATACAACAATAAATAGTGGTGATATCTCCCACTTAATACAAAACTTTACATAAGTTGGTTAAAACAAACTTCCAACTTTTCCTTTTTCTTTTCTATTTTTTCGATTTTTTTTTTTTTTTTTTGACATCCACATATATGTGTAAAATTTCACAACTTTTCTATCACTATTTTTCCGGATAATTTTTCCATACTCTTCATACTTTCAGAAATAACTGTAATAGCGAAAGTAGCAAACACACGAAAAATAAACTAAAAGTTATACAATATTTACTTTCATACCAATTGCATTGTGCAATTTCCTGACCTAACCAAAGATAATGAATTACGCACGCGAACACAAGTAATGTAAGGAAACACATTTTGCCTAAAGCAATTAACGACGGATTTTAATCTACAGGGTAGGCTAAGGTGTAAGGGTGTATCGAAACATTATAACAAAGGTGTAAGAAACGAAAGGAATGGCTCTGAGGGTTTTTCTAGGGGTATCTTACTCTAAAAGTGAGAGTAACAAAGGGTTTATACGGGGGTTAACTAACCAGTGTAGTTAGTTAATATCACATAACATATAAAGGCTATTTGGGTGTAATCCTAGAAATTTACCAATTTAGACAAGTCACTCAAATTATATAGATAATACTTATTATGGTGGTCTCGAATAGTATACAAGCCAAGTTCTAAAGTTTACAAGTCACCAGCACACTAAAGTTTTAATATTTTTGAAAGAATAGAGTTATGTGTGCGGTTATGTAATTTAGACTTTAAACAAAAACATGCTAAAAAATTTTTAAATTTTGATATATTAAGCGCATTTTAAGCATATTTTGAAAAATTTAGGACAAGTAAGTGTTCTAATTCTCTAATCCCCCCACTTAAGTTAAACAACGTCCTCGTTGTTTGTGTCAAAGGTTAAAAACTGGAAAATAAAAGAATTAGAACAGAAAAACTCCCCTAAGATTTGCTCGGTATGATCCTCCATTATTCGTATAAGAGCAAAAATCAACTTTCTTGTGGATGAGAACGTTTAAGCTTCATAGATGATGTATCCACAAAAATTGCAGGAATCTATAATTCCATTAATTCTTTAACACACCTGAGTTAAGAAGGTTCAAACTTGCATAATACATTAGAAGTTAGTAAAAATAAAACCTAAAAATTAAAACTGTAAATCATCAGGTCAGTCGATACGCCGTATCTTATGGAAGAAGATACGCCGTATCGAGCCTGGAATAAATACGAATCAGAATAAAAGATGCGTCGCATCCTTAACCAGGGATGCGCCGCATTAAATAAACTGACAGAAAGTTTTAAAGTCAAAAATTAAAAATGCAGAAAATAAAATAAGATATGACCAGTGCAGGTGATGCGTCGCATCTTATGATGGAGATGCGCCGTATCTTCTGCAAGTCTGACAGACTCGACACAGAACAGAAAAGTAAAAATTTTTCTTCCGGGTTGTCTCCCGGTCAGCACTTGTCTTTATTCCAGAGTCTTCAAGTTAGACTCACGTTCAGCTCCTTATTTTGTTCTATCGAGATCTTCCATCTCAATCTCTCTCTTAGTTCCATATTCAAGTAAACAAACATTCTTTACGCTAATTGGAACATCCTTGACACTAATCCGCCTCTAGTAGTTATTCCATTCTGGTTGTGCCTTTGGAACAAAACTCCTTTAATCACCTTCGACAATTGGTGCACCTCAATCGTCAATTCTCTAATCATATAGTTTTGTTCTTTCAGCAACAGTCCATTGATGAAAGTTTCGACCTCATGATGCTCCTTATCACATTCGTGGGCGAACTTAGATACAATCTCATCGGTTGTAAGTTTAATCCATGGTCCTCCGAACCAGCTTGGGAAAATATCAATCATGATTCCTGAAACACAAAACAAATAGGCTTCGAAGTAAAAAATTTCTAAGAGACAGGAAAGATGATTAGAATTTTCTCCGTTCGGGAATAAAAAAAATAAAAGTTGCTGATATCTGCTGACGATGCGCCGTATCCAAAAAGTTGGATACGCCGTATCTTATTACGTTAAAATTTAATCAGACTTTTATTCAGAAAACAGATACGCCGCTTATGAATAAGAATGCGCCGTATCAAAATTATCAAAAATCGATTATATTTATTAAAATTAAATGCGTCGTATTAACAAAAGCTAATGCGCCGTATTTTCGTTACGTTTCAAAATACAAGATTTTTGATTTAGTAGATGCGCCGTATCGATAGAAATCGATGCGTCGTATCTGTTTAAAAATTCGAAAAATTGTTTTTAATTTAAATAGCAAATACGCTTTATCTGTTAAAACAGATGCGTCGTATGGCATTAGGGTTTAGAAAAATTTCTTATTAAAAACAGAATACGCCGTATCTTGAGGAAAAAATGCGTCATACTCGAATTTATTAAACGCGTTGTATTTTAAGGGGTTATCAATGCACTAATAAAAGTCACCAAAGACATCAACATATAAACTTTAATTAATGGGAAAGCAATATTAAGGGGAGTGCATGATTTTCCGTAGTCACATGACACAAGCCCATCAATCCTGATGAATTAAAGTGTACTAATACAATAAAACAAAACTACTTAATGAATTGAATACATGCAGGACCTTCTTACAGCTCTTGTATCTTCGTTTAGGTGTGTCTTGTGCTGCTTGGTCGTCTGAATTCGGCTCTAGGGTTCTTCTATCTTCGAAAGCTTAGTGTTCGAGAGAGCTAAAATTCGTCTGTCCTTGGGGTATTTATAGTTTCTGTCTGAGGGGTCGATGCGGCGTATAGAGTGAATAGATGCGGCGCATTGACTTAACTTCGCGTGGGGTCCAAGATTAATATATTCTGGAATATTCGTACACCGTCTTTAGATGCGGCGTATCTTGATCTTTGTATGCGGCGCATGTACTTGGATCGTATCTTGTGAAATCTTGATAGTGATACGCCGTATGTTAGAAGTATGTTGCGGCGTATCTAGAGTAGAACGAGCTTGATCTTCTGGATTTCAATAGGCTTTTAACATCTTGCTTGTTTTGCTCCATAATTAGTCCAAAATCGCCAAGTTTCACATAATGCTTGTTTTTACCTGAGAATTACTAAAGTAAACGTTAATGTATCGATTCTCATAGATAATATAATAAAACAAGTCAAATAAATAGGATAAATGATGGTAATAAAATGTACTTATTTGAGTTCATCAAGATGGCGTGACGCCTTTGATGAAAATGGTGAAGGAGGATTCGGTGTAAGGAAAGATAGCGAGTGCGAATGCGATTTTTGTTTGGTGAATGAGAGAGTGAGGGTGGTGGTGTTTAGTAGGGTTGAGCACGAAAACCTATAAACCGAAAAAGTTGAACAGAAAAATCCGCCCCAAATGACAAATCGATGAGGGTGGTTTTGATTTTTATAAAAACCGAGTGTTTGAGGCGGTTTTTGGTTTCATTCAAAAAACGAACCGAGAAAACTGCTCCGCCCCACAGTTATATATCATTTTTATCTCTACTACATAATGCCATAACTGTTTTTCCTTAATTCTTAAAAACTTAAAAATAAGTAATGTTTAATTTTTAAAATACCTTTTTAAAACTTAAATTTTAATATTTTATTTAATTTCTCACATAAAAATGTTTTATATTTTACTTATGAAATAGTTGCCTTAAAATAGTTTATATTTCTAAAATTAATGTTATTTCTATAATTACCTAATCTTTTCTTTTTTACAAATTCATCATAATCTTATTCTCATATCCATATTTCAATCTCAATTTGTTAAAGTGGAACCGTTATGATATTGTTAAAGTGGAACCGTTATGATATTGTTGTCATCTCAGATGATGATAAAAGTTGCCAACATTAATTGTTAAACGTTACACGAAACTTTTAACCACAATATATCAAATATAACTATTTATCGTTATAAAATCCCGTCCTTATGCATGGGCACATGCCTAGTATATTTATACCTATATAACAGATTTAATGCTTAATTTCAAATATTCGAGTATGCAGTTTTGCCTAGAAACAAATTAGTGTTGTTTATTATCTGCAAACTCAAATTTGAATGTTTTTGTGAAATTGCAAAGCTTTACGATTTAGTTTGAAGCCTCTAATAATTAAAGAGTTAAAAGAGATAAAAGCGAGTTTCGGTTAAATTTAATCTTCTTTTTTGAATTTTAGACTTGCATTTTATGTTTTAGATTCTTGTTTGGTTGTTTCGTACTTTGTGTCCATAGTTTTGATTGTTGGATACGACGCTAATCTTGATCATAGATTAAATAATGTTGCTTGAAAACTTGGAATTGTAAATGTTATATAAGATGAATACTTACTTGGTGCTAAAAAAAATAAAAAAAATAAATAAATAAAAAAAATCCCTGAAATCGAACCGATTCCATGTCAAAAACATAAAAACCGAAAAACCGAAACCAAAGGGGTTGTAACTTTTAAAAACCGAAATATACTATTTGGTTTTGGTTTTAGGCTTTTAGCATAAACCGGCCCACCCCGCCCGTGCTTACCTTAGTGAGCACGGGGTTGGGGTGATAGTGAGTGTGTTTAGGATAGGGACTAGGGAGTATTATGGTACAATTTGAGGTTGTGAAGGTGATTGGGAGATTGTGTGAGTTTGATAGTGTTTCTCAGGAGGCGTTTGTGAGAGAGAATCTGATTCTGTTGCTTGTTACGTTGTTGGCAATTGATATGTTTGACGACGGTGATGATAGTGGTAATGAGAAAGTTAGCAGGTTGTTGAGGAGAAGTATTGGCTCAGCGGTTGAGATTGATAGGAAAGTGGAAGGGATAGGGATAGGGGTTTGGTTATGTCGTATAGTTATAGTAGTAATTTAGGGGAATTGTCGTCGGGGAATTCTATATGGTCTAGGAATAGGAAAGAGAGTAAAACCGAGGTGTCGAAGTTGATAATGAAGTTTAAGAGTAGTTGTTCTGGTCTTGCTAGAGGTAATGTTGAGAATCGTAGAAAGATAACCGAGACTAAAGGGTTACTATGTTTGGCTAAGATTATTGAGGGGGAAAAAGGGGAGTTACAGATTAATTGTTTGATGACGATATTGGAAATTAATACTGCCGCTGAAAACAATCCTGATATCAGGAGAGCGGCGTTAAGACTAATTCCCCTGCTGCAAAGGCGATCACGGAACAGCTTATCAGACTGGCCTGGTCAATCAATCGGATAATCCTGTGATTAGGATTCCAGCCATTAGGGCGATTGGTCATTTGGCTTGAACCTTTCTTGCTAGACAGACTCAGGTCTTTGGTCCTCTGGTTAAATAGATTTGTCATAGGAATGCGGAAGTGGCCACCGTAACACCCCCAAATCTGATCGCAGCGGAAATAACATCCGGGGTGTTACGTAACTGGATCATAACATAAGTAATAGAGAACGAATTTATCAAATCCGTTTTAAAAGCTTCGTAAATGAAAACATAAGTTTTACATATTTGAAATGCGGAAAACAAGGCCCATTATTGTTATTAGTTGTCCCATAGTACAAAACCCCTGGTCATGAGTGCTATGTGTGCACTCCAAAAGTGTGCCTATGCCCCTGCCACGCACTGCCTTGCATCATCATATATCAACAATTAAACACATGAGAAAAACATGCTAAAAGTCAGCTAAAAGCTGGTGAGTTCATAGGTTTACATAATCAGTAAAGTTGGACTAGTAAATTCAAGAGTTAACATTTCAAAGCGCGAAATGTTATACGAAAGTGCTATTACTCTGCTCTAAGTCTCATGCTACCGAAGCTACGACAGTGTGCTTGCAAAGTGCGCATGTAAAATACAGCCCGGCAAGTGTTCTATCTCTAGTCACTTGTAATTCGACATGGTATACATCCATTTGTCCTATCTGGACTGTTGTATCCTCAACACGGATGGAGGTGTCACCCTCAATAGATCTATTTATATCACTCGTGCTTCTAGCAGGAATTAACGGTACATGAATCGGGGCAATGAATATAGTACTTAGGCCAGCAGATAATAGTTTTGTCAAACAAAGCATTGTTTAAGTAGTTCAGAAAAGTAAGCATGTTTCTCACCCCAAGTAGTGTAAAATGAGTAATAAAGAAATAGTGGGGCTATGACTCACCTTGAGTGAATAACCGGAAAAGTGAAATATGAAATCAAGTAAGTTATGGGAACGGCTCCAACACACGACCTGAATTAATAATGAAGTATGAGATTTTTACAGTTTTGGTTTTATACGAATAATGAGTGTGAAACTGAGTAACGGATAACGATTTGGTTTGTGATGTGTGAGTTTGATATGCTTAAAATGCTTAAAGTTCAAAAATAATATTATATATATTATTATCATGTTTTAATGTTATTGATTCTATAATCATCGTTTCCTCGAAAGTCGTTGAATTAATATGTTAAGTTATTCATTAAAAGTTCGTTATTTAAACGTAAAGAAAGTAATATACCGTAACGAATGACAAAATTCACATGTTTAAACGAAAATGAGTAAAACATGAAATAGAAATGAATATGAATAATGTTACTGTTCAGTCCTTGTACTTTCAAAGAATTTACACTTTCTACCCTAACGGTGTATGGTTTGCACCGTTAGTCCTCCGTTAGTTAAATGTTACATATTAAGTCCAAAAAGTTTACAAAATTACATATTATGCTTCCTGTTTACTGGTTGAACCATTTTTACCCTTAAGTTATGTAATTTACAGTTTGGAACATAGTTATACGAAATTGACATATTTAACCCAAATAGTAACAACTTTTGCAAATTTAGTCCAAAAATCTCAAAAAGAGTAGGAAAAGTTTTCCGAAAGTTCCAACATTTTTATAATGCTTGTTAAAGTCTTATTGAACAGCTTATTATCAAAAGTGCTTAATTTTCCACTTATTGGGCCTTAACGAGATATAACAAAGGCCCAATAACATTTCTCGATCCGTTGGGTTTAAAAGGGTTTTGGGCTTATTCTTGGGTTTATTAAATGATCTTAAAAACATGTTCAAACTGCTTATTTGATCAGCTTATTGCTATAGCTTATTGGGCTGCTTATGGATTAAAAAGCCCAATCGATATATTAAGGGTATAAGGGACTTGTTCGCTATAGCGATAGGTTTGAGGTTTTTAGAGGGCTTATATCAGCTTATAATGGGAAACTTAAAACATCAACTTAATAAATGAGCTTATGAAGAAATAGGTCGATCAATAAAAACAATATGTTGCGTGTATGTATTTGATTATATTGAGTCGTTTCTATTCGATAAAATAAAGTGGTACAAATATGAAATATGTGAGACATAAAAATAAACGATGCAATATATAAAAGAATTGAGGTTCGATATGCATTGTAATGATCATGAACGTGTCGAATAAATGTAATACTCATTTTCTTAGCCATCCATGAAGGAGGTCAATGCATGTTACATAAAAATAAATAAATAGAAAGCGTACAAGTGCAATATAAGTAAATATACGTTCGAATAAAACATGATACGATGAATGATGTATGAAAAATGATATATTGAGTAGGAAAAGGGTTTAAGGAATCTTACAACACCGAGATGGTGGGATGTTATACGTTAGAATGATCAAGAAAACGTATGGATCGCGAGTATGTTCACAAAGGCTTCAAGAACTAAGATTTCGACTTGGAAATAGATTCAAACGATCATGGAAGATGATCCTTGCTTCCTGGTGCTCTCGGCAGTGAGTAGGAACTAGGGAGAATATGTTTTGAAAGTATGATGCAAGTGTGAAAGAGTATGCATGTGTATCGTGTATATATATATATATATATATATATATATATATATATATATATATATATATATATATATATATATATATATATACACACACACACACATATAAGAGTATGCATGTGGGATTTTATTCCCTAGCTGAGATTGCTAAGATTCTTAGAGATAAGATAGGTTTATAGTCGAGTATGAATGCATTTGAAGGAGGGTTGCTCACTTGGTTCGGTTATGATCAAAGTTTGTGTTTAAATGTACCATTCGATATACTTAAAAAGGGTCCAAAACTATTTCTAACGTGACCAACTTGTTAGAAATGGTGAGAAATAATGTAATTAACCCATAATCAACTAGAAAACATGAAATGCATAGGTACAATTTAAGTTTGATCGAGTTTAATTAGATTGGACAAATGTTAGTCGAACATGTATATGTCTCGGATGCATTTAACTTTGAGTCTCGTTTATGGCTTAAATGTTCGAATTAGGAAATGTGATTGGTCGAACTTGATTATTTGTAGTATGGAGAATCAAGATGTGTGAAGACTTGTATAAGTTATGTATCGAACATAAAAGAAATCGAGGCCAAGCTTGTTATGTTCAGTCGATTGAGAATTAAAGAAATTAGAAAATTGGGTTGGGCCTTGAATAGTAACAGGCCAGATTTTTGGGCTAGGAACAATAGTATAGATCCGTTTGGTTTATAATTAGTATTATGGATTTTCGTGGTCCGTGTGTGAGCTCGTTCCATTGTATTGTAATCACTTTTCAATGTGTTTAAGTTATCGTAGTGTGATAACGTAATTAAATGAGATAACCTCTTATTAGCAAGTGTTAGAAAATAAATAATGCACATTTTCTGATAATTAATCATAATTATCAAAATGGAAAATTGCCATTTGTTACAGTCTCCCAACCTTACCTGAATGTCGTCCTGACATTCAACTCAGGTTATTAGGTGGAGATACATAAAGATGTGGATATTTGGCCTTGAATTCTTCTTCACGTTCCCACGTGAATTCAGGGCCTCTTCGGGAATCCCAGCGAACCTTGACAATTGGTATTCAACTATGTTTCAATCTCTTGACCTCTTGGTCCATGATTTCAACAGGTTTTTCGATAAAGTGTATTCGATTGTCAATTTCGATTTCTTCCAGAGGAATAGTAAGAGTTTCCTCGGACAAGAATTTCTTTAGATTGCATACATGAAAGACATCATGTACGTTGTTTAGTTCTTGCGGTAGTTGAAGTCGGTATGCTACCAGTCCAATTCTTTCTAGAATTTCAAAAGGTCCAATGTAACGAGGATTTAGTTTTCCACGTTTGCCAAAACGTATCACGCCTTTCCATGGCGAAACCTTTAACATGACTCTGTCCCCTACTTGGAACTCAAGAGGTTTACGTCTCTTGTCAGCATAGCTCTTTTGTCTGTCTTGTGCAGCTTGCATCTGGTTACGAATCTGTACAATCTTTTCGGTTGTCTCATGAATGAGTTTGGGACCTGTGAGTTGATTGTCTCCTACTTCTGTCCAACAAATGGGTGATTGGCACTTTCGTCCATAGAGTGCCTCGAATGGTGCATCTTTTATACTAGTGTGATAGCTGTTGTTGTACGAGAATTCGACTAGGGGCAAATGTCCGTCCCATTTCTTGTCGAAGTCTATTACACAAGCTCGGAGCATATCCTCCAAGGTTTGAATGGTTCTTTCGCTTTGGCCGTCTGTTTGGGGATGGTAAGCTGTACTCATGTCTAGTTTAGTCCCCAAAGCTTTCTGGAGTGACTGCCAAAAGTTTGAAGTGAAACGACTGTCGCGGTCAGAGATGATCGAAATTGGTACCCCATGTCTGGAGACCACTTCTTTTAGATATAAACGAGCGAGTTGATCCATGCTTTCAGTTTCTTTGATGGGAAGAAAATGTGCTGATTTGGTGAGTCTGTCTACAATCACCCAAATCGTGTCATATCCACTGGATGTTCGTGGTAGTTTGGTTATGAAGTCCATAGTGATTCGTTCCCATTTTCACACAGGGAGTTCAGGTTGCACTAGTAATCCTGACGGTCTCTGATGTTTTGCTTTAACTTTAGAACAAGTTAAGCATTTACTGACATATAGTGCAATATCCGCCTTCATGTTAGGCCATCAATAAAGTTTCTTAAGATCGAGGTACATCTTATCAGCTCCGGGATGAATAGAGTATTTGGACTTATGCGACTCGTGCATAATTAACTCTCGTATCCCGCCATAGAGTGGTACCCAACTTCTATCGTTGAAGCATAGTACTCCGTCTGATCGCTTTACAAAGCCGTTTGCGCTCTCTGGCATGGCATAGAGTTTTTTACTTGGTCTATTTTCTTCTTTGAGTGCCTCAATCTAAGCAGTGAGGATTTTTTATGGGAGAGGTGAACTGATCGTCATTCCTAATGATCTGACTCTCAAGGGTTTGAGTTGTTCTTTCCGGCTAAGAGCATCTGCCACAACGTTGGCTTTTCCCGGGTGATAACGAATTTCACAGTCGTAATCACTGAGTAATTCTAGCCACCTACGTTGTCTCATGTTCAACTCTTTTTGGTCTAGGATGTGTTGTAGGCTTTTGTGGTCGGTAAACACTGTACACTTAGTGCCGTACAGGTCATGTCGCCATATCCTAAGAGTGAACACAACTGCTCCCAGTTCTAAATCATGGGTTGTATAATTCTTTTCATGTGTTTTGAGTTGTCGTGATGCATAAGCAATCACTTTTTGTCTCTGCATCAATACAACACCTAAACCTTTGTGCGAAGCGTCGCAGTATACGACAAAGTCGTCGCTTCCTTCAGGTAAGGCCAATATGGGTGCACTACACAAATTTTCTTTGAGTGTTTAGAATGCTTCTTCTTCGTCTTTTCCCCATACGTACTTTACATTTTTCTGAGTTAGGGTGGTTAATGGTTTGGCTATCTTGGAGAATCCTTCGATGAATCTACTGTAGTAACCGGCAAGTCCTAAGAATTGGCGTATTTTAGTTGGCGTTGTTGGTGTTGCCCAATCCTTAATTGACTCAATCTTTGCAGGGCCCACATGAATACCCTGGCTGTCAATTACGTAACCGAGAAATTGTACAGTGGAGATCCAGAAATCACATTTCGAGAATTTTGCATACAATTCCTCTTTCTTGAGTAATTCCAGAATCATTTTGAGATGTTTTTCATGTTCTTCTTTGTTCTTGGAATAGATCAGGATATCGTCTATGAATAAAATCACAAACTTATCCAAATATGGTTTACACACCCTATTCACAAGGTCCATGAATACTGCTGGTGCGTTTGTCAAACCAAATGGCATAACCTGGAATTCATAGTGTCCGTAACGGGTTCTAAAGGCTGTCTGTTGGGAATTATCACATGACAAGACTTAATATGAAGAACAGACTTAAGTCTGCTGGGTTACAAAGTTAAGTCTGTTAGTTGTATTTTGTAATAGTTAAGTCTGCCTTTGTATTGTTAAGTCTGGTAGGTAGTATTACGTAGTTAAGTCTGGTTGACTTATTAGTTAAGTCTGTTTATGAAAGTTAGGAAAGTTTGTTAGCTATAAGTTAGGAAAGGATACATAGTTATCTTTAGAGAAGATACGTATATTCTTCTACACGTTTTGTATCTAGGGTTTCCTTGGTGTATAAAAGGAACCCTAAGGCTCAATAGTTTGTACGAACGTACGTGTGTTAGTTGTATGCGTATTGATTGAAAGAATTAGTAATATACGAAGTTAGTTATTGATATTGTGTTCTTCATTGTTCATTGTTAAGATTCCGCATTAGCAATAAACAACCTGTTAAAGTTTCTCACTTAGATTGATTTGGATTTATTCAAGTCGTCTAACAAGTAACAAAGGCTACTTGGATCCATAATTCGTGTGGACCTACAAGTGGTATCAGAGCCTGTAGAGAGACTCTGAGTTTGAAGAAACACAAAAACCACAAACGCAGATCACTCAAACAAACCCTACAAAATGTCTGTCAAGAATGGTGATGAATTCTCAAACCACAACAGTGAAGATGAAGTCTCAAACCATGAAGATGAAAAATCAGAAGCTGGAACATCCAACAACAAATCACAACCACAAACCATACCTGCCACAACAACCATATCAAACATCAAACTCCCAATCTTGAAGAAGGATGAGTATGACATATGGGCTATGGAGATGGAGCACAATCTCGAGTATAGTGATAACGAGGTCTGTAAGGTCATACAGAATGGGAATTCGAAGAAGAGGATTTCGGTTGGTAAAGATGGAGTGGTTAGGGTTCTTCCACCTGTGTCTGCCCCAGGAATTCATGCAGTGGAAAAGGAAAGAAAAGCTAAAAACCTTTTGTTGATGGCACTTCCCAAGGAGCACTTGAGAAGGTTTCATGGCATGGATGATGCCAAGGAAATTTGGGAGGCTATCAAGAAAAGATTTGGAGGGAATGCAAACTCCAAGAAGATGCAGAAGTGTAGGAAATAACCATCTTGATTGTGTGGATGATTCGGGTGGTCTTGGGTTATGGAAGATAAGATCCATGGTTGAGTTAGGTGGAAGAACTAGAGAGAGAGGTGGAAACCCTTGAGAGAAAACCTTGTGAATATTAGATTAGTGTGTGTTTGTTACAAGAGTTCCAACCCTTTCCAAGTGTGGGAAGGGGTTTATATACTAACTAATATTGGTGCCCCTAGTGGGCTGTGGAGTGAGCTGACAGTGGGGAAAGCCCTGACCCACTCCACAAATATAAATACGACTAATACTATTAATACTAATACTAATAATACTAAGCTAATATAAATAAGCCTACGAGCTATGTAAATGCTAAATAGATACTCGAGGTGACCGAGCCTTCATCTGAATATTTATATTCCTAACAATCTCCCCCTAAGGGGGGTCACCCCGGAAATAATAACTTGAATTCTAGCATTTTATCTTCTGAAGTTGTCGTCATAGCTCGTAGTCTTTGATTCTTCATTGTCTTGAAACTTTGTGCAGTCAGCAGTGTATGTTTGATGACCGTTTGATCGTCTTGGATGATCTTTGAGTATTCTTCGACTTTATCATCCAACATTTGTTTCCAAGTCATCTTTCAGTAGTATGTTTCCACGTGATGTATAAATCTTTGAGCCAACATGCTCACACTATTTGGTGTCATGATCTTTAGCATCAGAGTTTGCAGAAGCCGTGTTAAAGGTCTTTTAGGTTGATCATGAATTTGTTGAGTTACAATGATGATGTAGTGTGAACATGTGGTAGAGGATTGGCATCTTTTCTGCAACCAGCTACAACAGCAACCAGCTACAGCATTCCACAGCTACAATCGCCAGAAGTTCCTGCATACGACAGTTAGCAACAAATCGACCGGTACTTACAGGTTCGGACTTCGAGATTGTTAACAGCATAGTGTGAAAACTCTCTCTAATCCTTACCAAGACCGTTCCTAATCGAAAACCCACAGAGGGCTTTTTAAGATCGAACCGTAGCACATCAACGATTAGGTGAGTCGCTGGAGATCACTCCACAACTGTAGACCGTTTGAAACCGCCGTGATCACTAAGCGTAATCCACAGGGAATTACCGAAGTGATCTGCTTTCAGGGCTGTTTGATGTTGACCCTGGCAGGAATTTCCATTCAATCATTGAGAATTACATTTGTAAATTCTCTCATAAATGTTCTGGCAGATTGCTAAGATCTGCGTAGGACTCATGAGTTTACAACTGGTGTCCTTGATGTTGAACACCCAGTGTAGAAATAATTCGTGTCCCTATGAGATCTTATTATGCATCTCGTGGCTCTAGACTCTATTGTGCGTTTTGATTTGGTGATCGGAGGCTGGAGAGGACTGCCACCTTTTCAATATCATCTAACTCGGAGTGAGAGAGACGATAGAAATATATTGATCTCTATGACAAGTGAAACAAGAGTCCTTTGAGGGACCTTGAGTGGCTAGGGAGGGTTGTGCAGCGTATCACTGGGTCCATGATACTTTGTATTCAATGCCAGCAATCAACTAAGTGATTCTGACAGCATATGTATTGACCCGGTTTCTGCCTAAGTTGTAAGGAGGGCTTCTTTCTTTTCACCCTTTATCTTTACAATTCTTTTTCATTCTTCAACCCCTTCAGTGCTTACCGAGACTTCATAACTAGCACCTTGTTGGGTTTGTTCCAGTACTAGCTCCATCTCAGTCGGCACTTTTCCCTTATCTACTTTTCTCCTTTTTAATCATACCTAAGGACTTCTACACTAACTAGTGGATTGTCCCTGGGTAGATCCCTCCGGCTCTGGCGGGATCGTGGGAACTTGAGCCTAACCTAACCATCCTTATAACTCCATGCATTAATTAAAATGGTCAGTCTTTGGTATTCTTCCACGATTGCCATAAAACCAAATCCTTGAAAAATTTCTCAAAGTGTTCATGATTCTGAAACACATTTTTGCAAACACTTGAGAGTTTTATATTTTTCAAATGCTCCCCCTCAACATGTGCTCGAATAATTGTTTTATAAATTTGTACATGTTAGGTAGAGCTCGCACTTTTTGAATTGATCAACTTTCAGTGAACATGACCGATTCGAGACACGCTTACATCACTGGTTAGACCAGCTTGAAATTATTACCCGTCCTGGTCAAGTCCATAGAAAGTTTCTCGAAACGGTACACTCTACTCAGACATATCCTTTTCGAGACACGCTTACATCACTAGTTAGACTAGGTTGAAATTATTACCCGGCCAGGATATGTCCTTTCGATTCATGACAGTATATGTTTTGTCAATTCATTTGTTAAGTCTGAGTCACGATCTCATGTTATGCCAAATTCTTTGCTCCCCCTCAATAAGTGCATTGGTATACAAAAGAGTTTATCACTTACGGGAGAGCTTACTTTCACATTCAAAACATTTTGCTCCCCCTCAATATGTGCATAGATATACAAAATGGTTTAACACATACGGGAGAGCTTACTTTTACGTTCAAATCATCACATTTTATCAGATTTCATATTTAAATCACATTCTCTCCCCCGATCAAAAATTTCAAACCATTTGAGATTTGTGATCCCAATTGATTTAAATGAGTTAGAAAATGTGGGAGAAAATGTGTCCAATTTTAATGTATTATGATAATGGAACATACTATGCTCCCCCTTAATCTAAGAGGGAGATTCACTGCTTATTATGCACAAAGTGATTATTATGACACAAATGATATTGACCTTTTTTGCGCAGATGATGTGATCATCCGCTTCTCTGAGGGAGTCATTGGTCAATATCAATTATCCATCCACCAACAAGAACCTCCAAGTATTGTAGATCCCCACCTGGCGAGATCCGAATAGATGAATGTGGTGGTGGTGAAAGTGTTGTTGTTGTTGTTGCCGACGTTGTTGTTGAGGTGAATTCCGAGCCAATCAATAGAGTTTGAACGTCTGATCAAATGGTTAGAATGGGAACTGGCACATTCATTTTGGCTATGGAATCTGCATAAGAATATCAACACAGATATTCATGCATACAGACACACTATTCCTAAATAGCTACCCTTCAGCAGCTTGCCACATTATAATACCAAGTTCATCTTATAATCAAACCACAATCAGGAACTACGTCAAACCACTATCTAGCATGAAGAGCAATTAGCAATCATGAACATGGCAATTCACACAGATTTCAATATTTAATTCAGGATCTTAGGAACATGATTCTAACATAATAGCAATCTACCTAAGCGAATCCTGAGAACATATGCACAATATCAACAACAATTAAGCAGCAGAGACAAACAACATTTGAAACTCATTCACTTAGTTCATACAAATGTCAGTGGAGCATTCAAGAACATCAAACACATCGGGTTTTCTAACTTCTTTCAGATTTTGAGTTTTAATGTATCTAGGGGATTAAACGAGGATTCCAAAGAGATACAAATGAACCTTCTAGTTATATGAAGCTAGGATACTACAAGCAAATTGCACATAATGTCCTAAAGTTTCTAGCAACTAACACACTTGGTCATTTGATATATTTAAGCAATTTCCTCTTCAACTAATACCCCATTAACTGCAAAACCTTTTCAACAAGTCATGAATTAATCAAGAAACCCGTTTGATGATATAAAATTTGAATTCACTCTCCCCCTCAATAAATGACCCATATTCAAGTTAAAGATTTGTGGTCGTTGATTGAGTGACAAATTTTTATGCATAATCCAAGTATAAACAAATTTCATACAACACATATTCACCAAGTGTCTCACAAATAATTTTCAGAAGAATCATAGAATGAAAACTATTTGTTATACTAAGAAGATTTCTCTTCTTTTTCAAGAAATGATGCACTGAAACGTACATCAGATCGAAGAAACATGGATATAAAGTAATCCATGCCCAGGTGAACATCACCCAGTTGGAGGAACAACCGTCTTTTTGGCGACGTGCTTTCCTCATTTTGAAGCGCGGGTCGCTATCTAAAGTAATAGCAAGCCATTTAGACATGTTTTAACCATCCATTTTAACTTCTGCTCGAGCTTCATTTAGAGACCCGTGCCATTATTGAATGACATTTCTAAGTCCGTAAATGTTATCGATAAACAGAAGACATGCCTAGGTGAAACTATTTTTGGTCTTTTCTAATTTTTTAATTTTTATGGTTTTTCTGATTTTACGTTTCTCTATTTACAATTAGCAAGATTTCTATATATCTATTTACAAAAATGGTATAAGATATGAAAAAGAATGTAAGAAGCAAAATATATACAAGGATACGAACCAGAAACCATTACTCCTCAGCATTCTGAATCTTCTCCGCATTCATCCCTTGACTTGCTGAAGAGCAATGTGAGCACTTTTAAACAGGGATTGATTCTGGCTATTCACTCTCCCCTAATTAGTGCTCTCCCCCAATCTGACAACCTTTCTGATGAACACCCATAATAGGAAGAAGACTTTGGATGAACGCCCATAATATGAAGAAGTCTTTTGATAACCAAATGCATGCCGTCTTTAATCTTCTAACACTCCCGTCCTTGAGTGACGCCGTCAAAAACCTTATGCATCTTTTCGGTAGTTTAAGTTGAGCCTCAACTGAAATCTAGCTTAACCCCACAACTCATCAAACAAGAACTGTCATGAGGTTAAGCTAAACCACAAATTTAAGCCCAGTAACAACTTGATTTCAGCTTAACCTCACAACTCATCAAACAAGAACTGTCATGAGATTAGGTTAAAATCTAGTTGGACCTAACCTTAAACTACATAACAACTTGAACCTAACTTAACTCCACAACTCATCAAACAAGAACTGTCATGGGATTAAGTTAAATATCAAGTTGTAAGAAAAGAGCACAACATTTTTGGATGTAGAGAAGACTGTAGACACGACCTTCTTCAAGATTGCCCAATGTGGAGGAACAGAATACCAACCATCTTCATCTCACCAAATGCCTTCCAGTAACCTTACATATAACCCATCAGCCCGCAGCATACACATGAGATGATAACACCCAACAGAGAATGTAGAATAGACTGACGATTCGACCTTCTTCAGTCTTTAGTATAACACCAAAGTAACAAGTTGAACCACTGATCATCTATAGTATGTATCCATCCTTGGATATTAAGCCCTGATCACGTGAACCTGTTGTGCGTCCTTGATGTACACATTCTCTCTCCCCTAATGGTTACGATTAATCAGCCCATGACGTAACAGTGAAACGTTAATACCAAGGTAACAAGTTGAACCACTGATCATCTCTGCGGTTATCAACACCGGAATAAATGATTAAGCCCGATCACGTGAACCTGTTGTGCGTCCTTGGTGTACACATTTCTCTCCCCCATGATGGTTACGATTAATCAAAATCATCATCATGATGTGTACATGCAGCGAAATGACGTGTACATGAAGCATTGACTAGAAACCCTTTGATACTGATTGAATCAGCCCGTGAGACGATGTCGATTAGCATTCCCTGACCATGTTCTTCAACACCTTAATAGACGAAGGAAGAATAGTGTTGGAGGAACATGGTTTGCACGACTCCTGAACTGACATATTCAGGATTCGTATGACCATTTCTCAAACATCAATCAACATGTAGAATAATATTCACCCTTTCCACCCCTCAAAAATTGCATATGCCTGCCAACTGCAATTTTTGATGATTGAACTAGTGAATATTGATACCATCAACGGTAAGTAGCTCCGCTTGACGATTCTTGAAGATTGACATGTTGTTTATTCACCCTTTCCCCCCCTCAAAAATTGCATATGCCTGCCAACTGCAATTTTTGGTAGAACAAGTGAATAAGAATATACTCCTATATGCGCCGATCCACTTGAAGACTGAATAAGCACGGAAAGAGCATAACAACTTGTTGATGAGAATGGCCATAAATAAGAAGATTCCTCTTCTTTTGAAGATAAAGTGCACTCAAGCGTACACTTTTCTTTTCTTGATGAACGAGGCCTGCACTGACGTGTACAGACGTCATTATGATGAAGAGCGAGGCCTGCACTGACTTGTACAGACGTCATTATGATGAAGAGCGAGGCCTGCACTGATGTGTACAGACGTCATTATGATGAAGAGCGAGGCCTGCACTGATGTGTACAGAAGTCATTACTCTCTCTTTACTTCTTCTCTCATCTAACTCGTTACCAACCCCATTATCATTCTGTCGGCTTGATGTCGTGACCACTGATGGAGAAAACCCAATATGATGAACTTGATGCTGAAGTAATATAACCCGAACTTGTGACTTAAACTTGTACTAATGCGTGACAAAGAGCGGTGTAGAGACTTCGTGCAACATCGAATCCCTAAGTACTCTATACTCTTCAACCAACCAACCATCAAGTATAAGACGTACATCACCTCTTGGATATCCACAACTTCGTGTGACACTGAGCACTACAACGTGACTCCTTAAAGTGATAGTTATTTTGCAATAGAGAGAAAGAAAAAATAACTAGATATCCAAGTCCTCGTCATTGTAAATGTTGAACGCTCAAACAAGGATCTCGAAGAATCTTCATCCAACCTCCCCGATATCTTCAGATACTAAGTACACGCACCCATGAAATTTCACTTCAGCCTCAAATAAATAATACTGAATTAACGTCGTAGTCACATCTCGTCTTTTAAATGCCCCGATCTAGCCCTTCATGATGTTTTAACTGAACTTTGATAATGGTTTTAACCCGATCATGTTCAAGAGCGCGTAACCCATCATCACGGGATTTTACAAATCTATGATTTAAACCGAGAAATAAGTTCTTTCGCGGGATTTTACAAAATCAAGAAGAAACCGTAAGACAGTAACAAATTGAATGTGGCATGACTGATTTGATTTTGGTGAATATCAGTTTGGGTTAAGAATATCTTATGAGAATTGCAGATCACATCACAACTTTTAAAACCTTTGTCCAACTAACCAACCTTGTACACAGATTAGTGACCACTTGATGAAGGAAACCCGATATACCAATACTGAAAACTGAAGTAGAAGTCCCCAAATTAGTTACTTAAGCTTGCACTAATGTTGGAAGAACGGTGTAGAGAAATAATGCTCCAAGCAAATCTCTAAGTGCTCAATACCCAACCAAAGTATGAGACATTAACACCTCTTGCGATTATCGACAACGTCATTGACGTGTGACACTGAGTACTCCAATAACTCTTAAGTGATAGTTACCCCGACTGCTGGTAACTAGATAACCCAAGTCTTCAACTTAATTTTTGAGCACGAGCAAGTTATCATTGAAGGTCATGCATCCAACCAACCCCGACTTCAAGATAAAATAAGTAGACGCCTTCATGAAATTCAGCTTCAATTTAAAATAAGGAATACCAAATGAACTTCGTGATCATCTTGTGTTGTTGACTAGCCAAAAGGAGAAGAAACATGCGCTAATTCTCCCCCTCAAAAAGGACATGAAATGACCTTTTTGCCAAAGTTGAGAGTCCGTGATGGTTGTGAATTTTTCAGGCACAGTACATGGAAAGAGACAAATAAAACTATTGCAACGAAGATGGTGATTGAGACTCTCTTGAAGTAACCCCTTACTTGTCTCCTCATCAATAGTTTAGCAGATTAATAAATTCCCTGAAGCTCATAATATGCCAAAACCGCTTGATGAAATATGTTTAACTTTAGAATGTAAAAGGTTAAACCACGTCTCTGAACAACCACCTCTTGTCTTTAAGTCTGACCACCTCTTGAGAAGATCTTGTACTACAATCCCATTAGAAGCTTGAGAGACAACAATCACTTGATGAAGCTTGATAAAAAACAAGTTCGCGACTTATACTTGCACTAAATTTGTGATTTAGAACCTATATTGAGCACAACCACGTAACTCCTTTAAATATAGGTAGTGATATATACCCAACCTTCCATCCTTTATTGTATATATCCACTTCTTGAACATCCAAGTCTAATCATCCTGAATTGCACTAAATTTGTGATTTAGAACCTATATTGAGCACAACAACGTAACTCCTTTAAATATAGGTAGTGATATATACCCAACCTTCCATCCTTTATTGTATATATCCACTTCTTGAACATCCAGGTCTAATCACCTTAAATACGCTCGAGCAAGGGTCATCAAACATCGTGCATCCATCCAACCCCGAGATGTTTGTGACACTAAGTACACCAACCCGTGAATTAACAAACCAATCAAGTTACCATAATTTCCCAATTCCTGCCGATCTTGAAGCACAAGCTTATCCCGAAAAATTAGTCACACCCCGTAAGTTTTATTAAGTCTAAATCCAAGTCCAGCCTATTTGTCCAAAATTAATTTCACGGGATTTTACAGCTCTTGAGATTTAAACCGAGAAATCGAATCTTTCGCGGGATTTTCTAAAACCTACAAGAGAAACCGTAAAATCAACAAGAACAACTAAGAGTGAATTGCAATACTAATCTTTAAAATTCAAGTCAAATAAGTCAAATCACAACTTGATCAGATCGCAACAAGTCAAGTCACAGGTTGTCAACTTGCAACAAGTCAGATTGCAATCAACCAAATCACAATTAGTCAAATCGCAAGTGTCAACTCGCAACGTCAAATCGCAACTGGTCAGATCGCAATCAGTCAAGTCGCAACAAGTCAAAACGCAACTTGACAAATCGCAATTAAACAAATTGTAATTTGTCAACTATAACTCAAATCGTAAAGATCAAGTTGCATGCTCGCTCAAGTGGTAGGCCCTAATTGGACTACACAGCCAAATCCGCAACTTTGTAATCCCGATGACATTCCTAAACCCAAATACTAGCCGTGACGTGTGTATCCTTGTAAAATTTTGTAGAACCAAACATACTCCGGTCCAATGTCTTAAAACTGGGCCCAATGAAAATCTGGAACACACATATAGCTTCAGCCTCGTCCAATACGCAAACCTTAAAGCTGGGCCCAATGAAAATCCCAGTCCAATATGCAAATATTTAAGACCCAGTCCAATGTCATAAGATTAAGCCCGATCCATTACTCTCTTAACCTAATTAATCGGTATTAATACCACACCAATCACAAACTTAACCAAATCTTCTCATGCTTAAAAAAATACGCCCCCTTCTCATCCATTTCACCTCCAACCTCACAAACCCTAATCCCAAATCAGGCAAACCCTAATCACATAATAAACGCAGCCAATCAATCCAACTTATCTCATCATCAGAAAAATGTTGTGACACAACTCACCCGAGTAACAATCAACCAACTCCCAACCATACCTCTCTATAACCATCGAATACCAAACCTCTTCAGCCACACCCCTTTTTGATAATCATTAAGCTCAAATCCGAATAGCAAACACAAACCGAAGCACGTTTACACCACAAACAAGCTGCATCTTCAAGATCTCCAAGAGGAGGTCTCGGGTAGGTTCATGTTTCATTAGTTTTGTAATTACCGAACGAGAGAAAGAAGGTAACAGATTTGTTACATTTCTTTTCTTGGTAGATTCGGATATTAAGGGGGCTATGCTCTTCAAAGATCAATGATGGTTATGTTTAAAGCTCGAGTTGTAAAGATCTATTAAGGTCTTACAAATCTTTGAAAAGATACGAGCAGAAACAATACTGAGATCTTTTGTACTAATTTGAGTCTAGTTGTTGATAGGATGAGGCAGTCTAAGGGTAGTGGTAATTTGTTGTTGATGTGAGGATCGTGATGAGATTATATTAGATTGGTTGAGGGTAGATGTTTGTTGAAAGTGAAATGTACTTGGACTTGGTTTTGTGGATTTGTATTTGAACCGAATATGTATAGTTCATATGGCAGTATGAATATGTTTTGATGCTCAGTTGTGTTGTGAATCTGTTGTAGTATTAATTGTTGTTGTCTGATGATTGTTGTTCAAATGGTTATGGTCTTTGTCATTGCTTCATCTCCCTCTATTTTGTTTCACCTTTATCAACCCAGACAAGTCGCATGTATGCAATACACACAAGCCGCATCTGTGCAAAACACACAAGCCGCATCTGTGCAAAACACACAAGCCGCATCTGTGCAAAACACACAAGCCGCATACAAGTAAGAACACAAACCGCACCATTGCAAAACTGTTTGTCACTATCACCAGTTTTGTCATTTTATCCATTTTTGGCAAACAGCCAAACTGCATCCAAAGATTATACACAAACCGCATCAATGTGTGCTCCAAAAAAAACAACAAGAGGACCACAAGTCATTTTCACAGTTTTTGTCATTTTATCCAGTTTTGGCAAACAGCCAAACACCAATCCCATTGGACACAAACCGCATCATAGAACACAGCATTTTGACACAAGCAGCAACCAAGAACACTTCCCCAAGAAGTAGTTCTAACACACCACAAGGGTCACAAACTACACAAATACAGCCCAACATACTACAAAATCACAAGCACAAACACCTTTTCCAGGTGCACTTTTTACCAAAACAAAGCCACTGGTTCGAACTATTCGAGTGCTAACCAAAATGGACCGAGATGAGTACCCCAAGTCACAAGCAGTTCGAACAGAGCAGTTAACAAAGATAAACCAAGAGAGATATTTGACTTAAAAGTATCACATTTTGCTAACATTCAAAGTGTACAAATGATTTTCAAATCAACAAAATACGGCCCACAAACTGAAATACATTTAGATCCAACAAAACTTGAACACAAGTAATAATGATAAAGCCCACTTAAAGATTCGAACAGAAAAAAAATGAATAGAGCAGTTTGTATAAAAAGATTCGAACCAAAAGGAATGAGACCAACACACAATCAAACCGAACCTAACCATGGCTCTTGATACCAATTGTAGGATATACCCATCTTGATTGTGTGGATGATTCGGGTGGTCTTGGTTCATGGAAGATTAGATCCATGGTTGAGTTAGGTGGAAGAACTAGAGAGAGAGGTGGAAACCCTTGAGAGAAAACCTTGTGAATATTAGATTAGTGTGTGTTTGTTACAAGAGTTCCAACCCTTCCCAAGTGTGGGAAGGGGTTTATATACTAACTAATATTGGTGCCCCTAGTGGGCTGTGGAGTGAGCTGACAGTGGGGAAAGCCCCGACCCACTCCACAAATATAAATACGACTAATACTATTAATACTAATACTAATAATACTAAGCTAATATAAATAAGCCTACGAGCTATGTAAATGCTAAATAGATACTCGGGGTGACCGAGCCTTCATCTGAATATTTATATTCCTAACAAGAAGGTTGTTCTTAAATAGCAATTTGAGGCATTCAGTGTATCCAGTTCAGAGGGATTGGAAAAAGGCTATGATAGGTTTCAACAACTTCTATCACAATTGGAGGTTCATGGCGCAGCTGTGTCTGAAGAAGATGCAAACCACAAGTTTCTCAGATCGCTACCAACAGAATGGTCAAGTGTGACAATGACCATGAGGATGAAGGATGAAATTGACACCATGACAACTGATGACCTGTACAACAATCTTCGGGTTTTTGAACGGGAAATCCAAGGAAAAGCATCTTCAAGTTCTACCAATGTTGCCTTTGTTTCTCAAAAAAAGGGCAGCACTAACAAGGTTAAGTCTGGTGGCTTTAGTTCTGGTGGTTATGAAACTTCTTCAAGCAGAATGAGAGAAAGAGAAGTACCAGCTGGATTTGCTGATGAAGTTGTTTATTCTCTATTTGCCAAGAATTCAGAAGAACTAGATCTTCAAAGTGATGATCTTGAGCAGATAGATGATGTTGATGTTGAGGAAATGGATATTAAGTGGCAAATTGCTATGATTGCCCTTAGGATGAAAAAGTTTTACAAGCAGACTGGGAGGAACATCAGGTTTGATGGGAAGACAGCTGTTGGGTTCAATAAGAAGAATGTGGAGTGCTACTATTGTCACAAACCGGGGCATTTTGCTAGGGAATGCAGAGAAAAGATGGCTGCTGATGGGAAAAAGAAGAAGGATTCTGACTCTCAAGATAATGACAAATGGGGAAGAATCAGATGAGCATGTTGACATTGGAAGCTGGAGCTGTGAATTGGGATGAGCACACACCAGAGGAAGAAGTGCCAAACCATGCACTTATGGCTATTGGTTCCAGTAATGAGGTATCTTTGTGTTCCAAAATATGCATTGATTCATACAATCATCTTAAAGCTTTGTGTGATGAACAATTAAAAGAAATAGGTGACCAGGAAGTAAAAATTCTTGCTTATACTAAGGCTGTTAAAACTTTAGAAGCACAAATAGTCACCTATCAAAAACAACATGCCTCTTTAAATGAAAAACTCACCTTTCAGGCTAATGAGATATATGAAAAAGATGAAAAACTTAAGAGATATAGAAGAATTGGCATGAAAGCAGTAAAAGAAAGAGATGAATTGCAAAAGAGAGTAGATAAATAGAGCCATTCTGCTAAATGTCAGGATAAGTAAATAGCATCTGGTATGAGCTCTACAAGTAAAATTGGCTTAGGTTATGAGATTAAGTCAGATAGTGAAGTTCTAAGCTATGAGGAAGAGATGGACAGATCTGTGTTCAAATGTAGAAAAGAGGATTCTATTGGTAGACCAGTGTACAATAAGTTCATAAAAACTGATGATTTTAAAGGGGTGCCACCTCCATTAAGTGGAGATTACACTCCTCTACAAAAGGAAGACCTTGATGACTCTTTATTTGTGTATGGTAAAAAGGGTCCTCAATATCTTGAGACAGGCAACTCAGATGACAAATCAAGTGAATACTCTACTTGTCAAACCAATGACAGTGAAGGATCCACTAGAGATGTCTCTGAGCAGTCTGAATCAGAATCAGAGAGTGAACCTAAAGAAGTTTCTGAGTCAAAATCTGTCAAACATAGTGAACCAGTTGTGACTACACCTAAAACTGATACAGATAAACCTAGTTGTGATACTCACATAAAATCTCCTAGGGAGTCTGTCAAGAATCAAGAGTCACCAAAATCTAATAGGATGAGAAGAGAGTATAGGAAAAACTACACTTTTGGTCCTAAGAGGTGTTTTGTCTGTGGTAGTCTAAGTCATTTGATTTGGGACTGTGACTTTCATGAAAATAGGATGAAAAGAGAGGGTGAACTTAGGAAGCACAAGAGTGTTAATACTGGCCATATGAATGTTAAACCAGTTTGGAATAATGCAAACAGGATTAATCATGCAAATAAGTTTGTTTCTAGACCAGCACAAATGAATACTAGTAGACCTCAAGTTAATTCTGTTAGGTCACAAGTTAATTCTGGTAGAACAAATTTTAATTCTAGTTGGCCAAATGTTAATTCTGGTAGGCCTAGTTTTAATTCTGGTAGGCCTCATGTTAATTCTGTGCAGCCAAATGTTAATTCTGGGTGGTTTAATCATTCTGGACCCAGACAACCAGTAAATAGACCACAGGTGAACACATATAATCAAAGAAACAATTTTTATAAACCTCATTCACCTGTGAGCAGTCCTTTTGCTACAAATACAGCACAAACTTCACAACCAAGTGCTGTAAGGGAAAATGGGAATCTGCTGTTAAGACCCCAGCATGTTGGTCTTGGGATCCATTTAAGAACACACTTACCTACGAATCCAAGAACAACAGTGGATCAAGTTCATACAAGACTTATAAATATGTTGATCCACAGGGTAGACCCAAGCCTTCAGAGGCCTGGGTCCTAGAGAGAAACTAATTTCTCTACTTTTGTGCAGGAACATCCACTGAAGAACATGGAAGACAAAGGTATATTTGATAGTGGGTGCTCTGGGCACATGACTGGTAACAAGAATCATCTGAAGGATTTTCAAGAATTCAAAGGAGGTTCTGTTACCTTTGGAGGTAGCAAGGGGCAAATTACTGGTAAAGGAAGGATTGTTGTAGGCAATTTAGAATTTGACAATGTATCTTTTGTAAAAGAACTAGGGCAGTTTAACCTTTTCTCCATATCACAAATTTGTGATAAGCAGCATAAGGTGCTTTTTAGTGAAACTGAATATTTTGTATTGACTTCGGACTTTAAGATGCCTGATGAAAGTCAGATCCTTCTTAAAGTTCCTAGACAATACAACATGTAGAGTTTTGATATGAAGCAACCTGATCCTGCAAAAGGTTTTGCCTGTTTGCTTGCAAAAGCCACATTGGATGAATCTAAATTGTGGCATAGAAGGTTAGGTCATGTTAACTTTAAAAACATAAATAAACTTGTGAAGAATAACCTAGTTAGAGGATTGCCTTCAAAAGTTTTTAAGAATGACCATACCTGTGTAGCTTGTAATAAGGGCAAACAGCATAGGGCATCTTGTAAGGCTAAGTTAGATAGGTTTGTTTCTGAGCCTTTGCATACCTTACATATGGATCTGTTTGGCCCTACATCTATACAAAGTATTAACCATGCTAGCTACTGCCTTGTCATCACTGATGATTGTACTAGATTTTGTTGGGTGTTCTTTATGTCTAGGAAAGATGAAACCACACCATTAATTCAAACTTTCATTAGGCAGATAGAAAACCAACTTAATAAAAAGGTCAAGATCATTAGGACTGACAATGGCACAGAATTTAAGAATAGGAGCATGATTGAGTTTTGTGGTAATAAAGGAATCAAGCAACAATATAGCAATGCTAGAACTCCACAGCAGAATGGAGTTGCTGAGAGAATGAACAGGACCCTAATTGAGGCAGCTAGAACTATGCTAGCAGACTCACTCTTACCCACAACCTTTTGGGCAGAAGCAGTTAGTTGTGCTTGCTACATATTCAATAGGGTTAGAGTGACCAAGCCTCAAAATAAAACACCTTATGAGCTTTTTTTGGCCATAAACCAGTTGTTAGCTATATAAGGCCTTTTGGGTGTCATGTGACCATTCTTGATACATTGAGTGTGCTTGGAAAATTTGAAGGAAAGTCTGATGAAGGGTTTCTAGTTGGGCATTCACTGAATAGTAAGGCCTTTAGGGTATACAATTTAGTGACCAAGAAAGTAGAGGAAAATCTTCATGTTAATTTTATTGAGGAAAAACCCAATGTGAAGGGACTAGGTCATAGATGGATGTTTGAGATTGATTATTTAACTGACTCTATGAACTATATTCCTGTCTCTAAGGAGAATCAAGCTAACCCTGATGCAGGTTCCATAGAAGTAACTAACCATGCAGGTACACAAGTTACTTCTGATTCAAGCACTGCTGAGCAAGACAAGGCAATTGAGGAGCCTATTGTGATTCCTACCACAGAAGTCAAACATGTTGCAGCTAATGAAGGAACAAAGAAATCTTCTACAACAAGGAAGGAGACTGTGAACAAGCCTCAAGCAAAAGACAAGAAGGCTTCTCCTTCTAAAGTGTCAGAAGATATTTCATCTTTCAGAAAAGAAGTGAATGCATTGGCTGACAAACACCTTGGGAAGAAGGATACCAGCACTAACTTGGTTAATTCTGGTAGTAAATTCATTAATTCTGCTACCAGTACTAACTTAGTTAATTCTGGTAGTAATGCTGTTAATACTGCTCAACCTGAATCTACTCCAAATGCTGATCTTGATGATTCTGAGATGCCAGAACTTGAGTTCTTTGATAATCCAAATGAAGGTATTTTTGATGGGGCTTCTTATGATGAAGAAGGAGTAATAACAGACTTCAACAACTTACCCACAGAAGTGGATGTAAGTCCAGCTCCAACACTCAGAATTCACAACATTCGTCCAAAAAGTCAGATAATTGGTGATCCCAAGTCAGCTGTTCAAACCAGAAGTAAAGTGCAAAAGCTTCCTGAATCTCATGCACTTATCAGTCTTATTAAGAAGCAGCAAAGGGTCAACCACAAGGACCAACAACATTGTCTGTTTGCTTGTTTCCTTTCTCAGAAGGAACCCACCAAGGTCTTTGAAGCACTTGAAGATGAGAGTTGGGTGGAAGCAATGCAGGAGGAGTTGTTGCAGTTCAAATTGCAAAAGGTTTGGGTTCTGGTAGATCTACCTAATGGGGCTAAAGTGATAGGCACAAAGTGGGTCTTCAGAAACAAAAGGGATGAAAGAGGAGTTGTTGTTAGGAACAAGGCAAGATTAGTAGCAAAAGGGTATAGACAAGAGGAGGGGATAGATTATGATGAGGTTTTTGCTCCTATAGCCAGGATTGAGGCTATCAGGTTATTTTTAGCCTATTGTTGGGAATTAAATATTCAAGAAGTTTAATATTGGGTTCTACTCTAAGTATGATTCTGCTGCTAGAGCATTTGGTTTCTGCTGCTAGTGTTTGATTCTGCTGCTAGCGTTATCATTGCTGCTGGTAATTAACTTTCTGCTGCTGAGCGGATAAGTATGAAAAGATATTATGTGTATTAAAGTCAACAATATACGGTAGATAATATCTTACCCCATGTGATCAGTCATAATGTTATATTCACAGAACAAGTTGTAAACATAGATACAAGTTGTATCTTAATGACTGACACTCTCAAAGCAAGCGTTCGATAAGACTTAACAATATTGTAAAGATCTTTCTTGTGTTATAAAAAAAAGATCTTAGACTAGTGATAAATATACGAGAGACGAATAGATAATAGTGTGAATTATTAAGTGCAAAACAATAACTCTCAAGAACATAGAACAAATATCACAAGTCGTAGAAAACATAAGATTCAAGGTCTTTGTAACCCTAGTGATATTGAAGATCACTCGTATTATCTTGAATAATATTGAATCGTTTGGTGATAACATTGCATGTTCTTTGTTCAATATACACAAGCATAACTGTTCCATTTCCATAACACAAATAACCTTCTAAGTGTGATTAAGTAAATTCCGCGTACTTGATCATATTAACTCAACTTATCACATATACACAAAAACAAAGGTTTAACCACCTATCAGTGTATCGATCAACCCTCATCACCTATGCATCATATATGGGGTTCATAGTCTATCAGATGGATGTCAAGAGTGCCTTTTTGTATGGCACTATTGAGGAAGAGGTATATGTTCATCAACCTCCTGGTTTTGTGGATCCTGCTTATCCCAACAAGGTGTACAAAGTCATAAAAGCATTGTATGGTCTCCATCAAGCTCCCAAAGCTTGGTATGCAACACTCTCCAAGTTTCTTGAAAAGAATGGGTACAAAAGAGGTGTGATAGACAAGACCTTGTTCATCAAAAGGGACAAGTAGGATATCATTCTGATCCAAGTTTATGTGGATGATATCATTTTTGGCTCTACTAAAAGGTCTTGGTGTGAAGAGTTTGAAGGCTTAATGAAGGGCAGGTTTGAGATGAGCTCAATGGGTGAGCTTACATTTTTCTTAGGACTGCAAGTGAAGCAAAAAGAAGATGGCCTCTTCATTTCTCAAGACAAGTATGTTGCGGAGATCTTGAAGAAGTTTGACTTTACAAATGTGAAGACTGCAGTCACTCCCATAGAGAACAAGGTGCCATTGACAAAGGATGAAGATGCTGATGATGTGGATGTGCACCTCTATAGATCAATGATAGGTTCTCTAATGTATTTAACGGCCTCTAGGCCTGATATAATGTATGTTGTGTGTGCTTGTTCTCGTTTTCAGGTTACTCCCAAGATTTCACATCTTCATGCTGTGAAAAGAATCTTTAGGTACCTAAAGGGCAAACCCAATTTGGGCCTTTGGTATCCTAGAGTATCATCTTTTGACCTGGAAGCCTATTCAGATAGTGATTATGCTGGAGCAAGTCTTGATAGGAAATCCACAATAGGAGGTTGTCAATTCCTTAGAAGAAGATTGATTTCCTGGCAATGCAAGAAGCAGACCATTGTGGCTACATCAACAACAGAAGCTGAGTATGTAGCAGCTTCCAATTGCTGTGGTCAAGTCTTGTGGATTCAGAATCAAATGCTGGATTATGGTTTGAACTTTATGAATACTGTAATTCACATAGATAAAGAGAGCACTATCTGTATAGTTAAGAACCCTGTATACCACTCTAAAACTAAACATATAGAAATAAGGCATCACTTCATTAGGGATTGCTTTGTAAAGAAGCTAATTAGAGTGGAAAAGATACACACAGATCTTAATGTGGCAGACCTATTAACCAAAGCCTTTGATGGACCTAGGTTTAATTACTTAGTGGTTAATATTGGTATGATGAACCCATAGCTCAGTTTAAGGGGAGGTTACATTTAAGGGGAGGCTATATGTAAAGTTTGTATATTAGAACCAGTACTAAGTAGTTAATTCTGATTAGTAGTTAATTTTGGTAGTCTTAAAAGTTAATTCTTGTAGTAGATTTAATACTAGTTATTTAAAAAAAATAATAATAATAATAATTCCTGTAGTAGTTTTAATTCTGGTAGTTAATTTTTCTTTCTTTAAATTGTAAAATTGTTTGTTTGTTTTTCTTGGTTTTCCTGGTGTTGGAACTAACATTTTCAGAAAACACATGGATTCGTGATGATCAGAAGCCTTGATATTGCTTTTTATGAGTGTTTGTCTGATTCCTTAGTTAAGTCTGGTGAGTCAGTGATTAAGTCTGGTTGACCATTTTTAAGTCTGGTAGTGTAAAATGTAATTAATTTTATTACCGTTAGGTCTGGTCAGTCAAATAATGATTTTTCAGATAAAATAATACCGTTGCGTATTTTTCGAAAAAGAGAAGTATATAAGGATAAAATTTGATAAATATCTCACTTTTATTCATTATTTGCTTCCAATTTTAAAAATCATTATTTTCGGCCTACGCTACTCTGTTTTACACTAAACATTCGCAAACCCTAACACGATTCCTAACCAGAACTTAATCATTATCTCATCTATGGCTTCTCTAAAGTTTGGTGACAAGCACAACCAGGTCGGTTTCTTGAAGAAACCAGATAAAAGTGAAGGTTTCGAGCAGATAGTGGATTTTTTGAGAGGTTCTTCAATTCGGTATGTTTTAACTCATAATCCTACTATCTATGTTTCCCTAGTTAAGCAGTCTTGGGGGTCGGTTACCTCTGAGACTCTTACTAATGGGACATCACAGTTAAGGGCAACTATAGATACACATGATTTCTTTATCACTGAAGCATCCATTAGGAGTAGTCTTCAATTGGATGATGCTTCAGGGGATTATATCTTGCCTAATGATGAACTTTTGGAGGGTATGAAAAATATTGGATACCCCACTGATGGTATTTTTACTTTTTGGAAAAGCCATTTTACACCACAGTGGAGGTTTTTACTTCATCATTTGCTCCATTGCCTAAGTCCCAAGAGTGGTGGATGGGATCAGTTTGGAAGCAACATTGCTTCTGCATTGGTCTGTCTTTCACTTGGAAAGACTTTTAATTTTTCAAATCTTATTTTTGATGGCATGGTAGCAAATGTCAACAACAAACACAAGTTTTTAATGTACCCAAGATTTCTGCAAATGATTTTGAATTTTGAGACTGAAAATAAAATGCAGACTTATGTGAGTGTGGCTTTTACAGCTAAAATCTTTGCTAATATGAAAAGGGGTTTTTCTGGGGCACATTGGCCACTTTTGCATGCTATGCTTTCTGGTACAACTAACATTGCAGGTACTTCTACTGCTGAACAAGTGGAGCCAACACATGAGGATGAAACCCAAGAACAACCAAGATCCCCCATACCACAATCAAGTTCACCATCAACCCAACCCAGAGTACCTACACCCACACCATCTTCACCACCACAGCAAACCCATATTCCAAGTCCTATTCAGGAGGAGGAATCTACCACCTTGAATGTGGAAGATCTTCTTAAACTAGTGCCTACTTTGGTTAATCGAGTAACAGCTTTGGAGAAGGCAAATAAAGCATTGAGTGGAGCTGTTTTGACATTGGTTAGGAAGGTGAAGAAAATGGAGAAGGTGATGAAAGAAAAAGGAGTTGATTTTGATGACCAAGAGGGTGGAGATGAAAATTCTTCCAAACAGGGGAGGAATTTGGATGAAGAACAGATTTTTAAGACACCAGCTCAGGATAAACCAACTGATGTAGAAGATATAAGTCCTGAAGGAAGGGAAGCAGCAGAAACATTAGCCCAATCTCTGAGTAAAATTCAACAAGAAAGGAAGAAAAGAAGGCCAAAAAGGAAGTTGATAATTGATGAAGAGATTGAATCTGATGAAGAAATGGTTAAGTCTGCTGAGGGTGTTAAGTCTGTTGGTATTGAGGATAAGTCTAGTGGGATTAAGTCTGGTGATGTTAATTCTGGTGATGAGGTCATTAAGTCTGGTGAGGTAGTTAAGTCTGCTGAAGAGGTTAAGTCTGCTCAAAGGGAAGGAAAACAAATTATGATTGAAACTCCTAAGCCCAAGAAATCAAAGAGACAAGAAAGAGAAGAGGAAGCATCTCTAGCTGAGATTGCTAGGATACAATCAATAGAAAAGGCTGAGATAGAAAAGGAGGAAGAACAGAAGAGACAAGATGAGATGCTTGCAAGAAGGCTATCAGAAGAACTTAATGATGATCCTCTGATGCAAATGATTGAAGGAGATGATGAGTTGAGGGCAAAGTTGGAAGAGCTTAAAGCTGTTGAAGGATTGACAACAGGGGAGAGAGCAAAGCAACTTGCAGAATTCATAAATGCAAGAAGGGATTCAGATACCTTGGGAGAATTTATGTCAAGGATAAAGAAAACTCAGAAGAAATCTGATGAACTCAAATAAGTACATTTTATTACTATCATTTATCCTATTAATTTGACTTGTTTTACTATATTATGTATGAGGATTGATACTTAATCGTTTACTTTTGTAATTCTCAGGTAAAAACAAGCATTTGGTGAAACTTGGCGATTTTGGACTAATTATGGAGCAAAACATGCATAAAGTGAAGAGTCTACTGAAATGGACAAGATCAAGTCAAATTTGCTCCAGATGCGCCGCATCTCACTCATGACATGCGCCGCATCGCTATCAAGATCTCACCAGATACGATCCAAGATACAAGAGGACATGCGCCGCATCCAAAGATAAAGATACGCCACATCTTCTGGCGGTGTACGAATATTCCTGAATATTATAATCTTGGACCCCACGCGAAGTTAAGTACATGCGCCGCATCTACTTGCTGGATGCGCCGCATCCTACCCTCAGACGGTAACTATAAATACCCCAAAGACCAGACGAATTAAGAGCCTTTAGTTCCGAACAGAAGACCGAAGACCATAAACCAAGGACGAATTCAGTCAAGGCAGCAGCACAAGACACACTCAAATCAAGGATACAAGAGCTGTAAGAAGGTGCTGCATGTGTTTAATTCATTAAGTAGTTTTGTTTTATTGTGTTAGCAAACTTTAATTCATCAGGATTGATGGCTTGTGTAATGTGACAACGGAAAGATTGCACTCCCTTAAAACTGCTTTCCCATCAATTAAAGTTTATATGTTGATGTCTTTGGTTACTACTTATTAGTGCATTGATAACCTCTGTGTTTATTAGTGGCCTGCACATTTGACTGCGGAAAATAATGTGGCTCCCACGGTTGTTACTAAATTGATCACTTAGGAATAACTTTTAGACATAAGTAATCATTAAGGGTTTACTCGCCGATAAGAATAGGACCAACGAGAAAGGGTTAACTACATACACTTCATATAAAGCTATCAATAAAACAAGTGACAAACTACTTAATCATAAGGACAGATCTTCTTATTGTCTCGAGTATTTATCTGTGTACGTGTGTGCTACTTGCTGATTCGTGCCTATTGGTTTAGTTTATTATTTAATTGCAACCAAATTGTGCCAGTCTCTCAGGCTGAAACCCCCTTGCGTTAGAATATTAAAATACTGATTAGAATAACTAGATAATACGTTCCACTCTTAGTGATCGACACTCTACTTACCATTATATTCATACTGACCGGGTACACTGCTCGTTAAGTGTGTGTGTTATTGATAAGTCGGCTAAATATAAATTTAAAACTTGAGTAGGCATTAAAACTGCTAAACCGCAACGACACATCACGCGCATCAAGTTTTTGGCGCCGCTGCCGGGGAGTGAATTGTTATTATCTGTTAATTTGATTAGTATTTTAATTAGGTTTTTAATTTTTATCTAACCGCTAATTTTGTTGTGTATTAGTTTAATTTGCATTCATTGTACTATTTTGCATATTGTCTGTTTTTGTGTGCTATTTGTTTGCTTTTATTTGTGTTTATTTTCGTTTGTGTGTTTTTATTTGTTTTTCGTAATTTTTGTTTTCTGCTATCGTTGTACTGAGCTAAATCGAACGATACGGCGCATCTGATTTCTCAGATACGGCGTATTGCGTTCAATTTTTTATAAAATACAACGCGTTTAATTAATTCGATACGACGCATCTTTTCCCCAAGATACGGCGTATCTGTTTTTAATAGAAATTTTTTCTAAACGTTAACGCGATACGACGCATCTGCTTTAGCAGATACGGCGTATCTAATATTTTTATTAAAAACAGTTTGCGAATTATTAAACAGATACGGTGTATCGATTTTTATCGATACGGCGCATCTTCTGAATCAAAAATCTTATATTTTGAAACGTTACGAAAATACGGCGCATTAACTTTCGTTAATACGACGTATTTAATTTTAAATAAATATCGATTTTTGATTATTAAAATTGATACGGCGCATTCAAATTTCTAAGCGGCGTATCTATTTTCTGAATAAAAGTCTGATTTAATTTTAACGATTATAAGATACGGCGTATCCAACTTTTTGGATACGGCGCATCGTCAGTAGATATAAGCTATTTTTTTTATCAGTTTCTGAATTCATTAATTTCTATTCTTGCGAACAGATCCTACTGATGCTTTTGTGATTATTTCAGAAGGAAAATGGAAGGATTCGGAGAACTGATTGACTTCGACTTCGAAGCCAATTTTATGAATGATGTATTAGTGCATGATAAATCACCCGAACGCTACGATGGGGACTACATTGAACTTAATGACCTTAATGGACCATTAGAATCCAATGACCTATTCATGGACGATGCGGAATCTGAGTTAGAAGAAGGAGAAATTGTGGATTGTCCAAAAGTCAACGTTATTAATACTTGGAATTACGATGAATTTGAGGGATATGATGGTTCTTGGGATTACGGTAGAAGGATCCACGCCAATTGTGCTTACAATTTGCAATTCCCATGCATGATTGGGTACAAGTGTATTGACGCCAATTTCTTTCCTATTTTACCAATCAATGTCATGTCAAGAAGCTTTTACAATTCTATTATGAGAAATAAAGTGGAGCATAAGGGAAAGAATGTAGTTGGAGCCTTCATTAATGTCCCGATCTTCGTAGGACGCTTTACTATTGTAACTGAGTTCGCCGTTGTTGAAGACATGAATGCCTATCGTGACAGCAATATGGGTGACGTGATTGTGGGGAAACCATTTTGTAGGGAGATCACTATTAATGCAAAACGATTTGAAGGAAAGATCACCTTTCAATGTGGAAGCGACATTATCACTTATATGATGCCCCGAACTCACCCTGGGTTTAAACATGCTACTAATAGGGTCTGCTACAAATTCTCTCCATTCCTTTTTATTAGTAATGATGACATAAAGAGAGGGATTGAGTACCCATATCAAATGATGGAAGGATTCTATAAAGGAGTTTTGAATTTGGGACCTGAATATATACGTGACGAATTAATTGCTAAATGGATCCTACGTGGCCATGTAGGAATAAATGATCGATACTAAATGAAGAGCTGAACGTGAGTCTAACTTGAAGACTCTGGAATAAAGACAAGTGCTTACCGGGAGACAACCCGGATTTATCTTTTTATTATTCTGTTTATGTGTCGAGTCAGTCAGGCCGCTGAGGATACGGCGCATCTCAATTCTGAGATGCGACGCATCTCCTGCAAATGGTCATATCTTATTTTGTTTTTCTGCATTTTTTATTTTCGAATTTAAAACTTTTTATCAGTTTATTTTTAATGCGGCGCATCCCTGGTTAAGGATGCGGCGCATCTTTTATTCTGATCCGTATTTATTCCAGGCTCGATACGGCGTATCTTCTTCCATAAGATACGGCGCATCGACTGACCTGATGATTTTCATTTTTATCTTTTATGTTTTATTTTTACCTAACTACTAATGTATTATGCAAGTTGAACCTTTCTTATCTTAGGTGTGTTTTAAAGTGTTGGTGGTATTATAGATTCCTGCATTTCCTGTGGATACATCTTATACGAAGCTTAAACGTTCTAATCCACAAGAAAGATGATTTTTGCTCTTATACTAACGGAGGATCATACCGAGCAAATCTCAGGGGAGTTTTTCTGTTCTAATTCTTTTATTTTCCAGTTTTTAACCTTTTATACGAACAACGAGGACGTTGTTTAACTTAAGTGGGGGGATTGGAGAATTAGAACACTTAACATTTACTTGTCCTAAACTTTTCAAAATATGCTTAAAATGTGCTTAATATATCAAAATTTAAATTTTTTAGCATGTTTTTGTTTAAGATCTAAGTTGCATAGCTGCACACATGACGTTATTTTCAAAAATTGTGATTTTTCAAAATTCACAAATCTATGAGTGTGCCGGTGACTTGTAAACTTTAGAACTTGGCTTGTATACTATTCGAGACCACCATAATGAGTATTATTTATATAATTGGAATGACTTGTCTAAATTGGTAAATTTCTAGGATTACACCCAAATAACCTATTATATGTTATGTGTTATTAACTAACTACACTGGTTAGTTAACCCCCGTAAAAACCCTTTTGTTACTCTCATTTTTAGAGTAAGATACCCCTAGAAAAACACTCAGAGCCATTCCTTTCGTTTCTTACACCTATGTTTAAAATGTTTCGTTACACCTTACACCTTAGCCTACCCTGTAGATTGAAATCCGTGGTTGGTTAATTGCTATAGGCAAAGTGTGTTTCCTTACATTACCTGTGTTCGCGTGCGTAATTCATTATCTATGGTTAGGTCGGGAAATTGCACAATGCAATTGGAGTGAAAGTAAATATTGTATATCTTTGAGTTTATTTTTCGTGTGTTTACTACTTTCACTATTACCGTTATTTCTGAAGTTATGAAAAGTATGGAAAAATTATCCAGAATTATCATTATAGTGATGTGGTGAAATTTTACACATCTATGTTTATGCTTTAAAAAAAAAAAAAAAAAAAAAAAAAAAAAAAAAAAAAAAAAAAAAAAAAAAAAAAATCGAAAAAATGAGAAAAGAAAAAAAAAAAAAAAAAAAAAAAAAAAGAAAGAAGAAAGTTGGATGTTTGTTTTAACCAACGATGTAAAGTTATGTAAGTGGTCGATATCACCACTATTTGTTGTACATTATATTTATGGATTGAATGGGAGTTGGCAGTTATGGGAACGTCAACTAAGGTTTATTCTTTGATTAAGATCTTGTTGAGTATAATTCGTGACTACCTAAAGCGTGTGTTTCAAGTGTTAAAGCGTGAGTTATTCAATAATATGAGTCTTATTCATGAGATGGTTGGGATAGTGATTAACCACACTTAGGATTTTAATTTATTTGTTTTGTTTATTTTTTTTTTTATTTTACACCAATTTATATCCCAAATATTATCCATACCCTATTCTTTATCCGACCAAACCTTTGATTTATTGAGATTAGGGATTTGAGCAATCTTAAGTATCGTAGTCGTGGATTCTGCTATGTATTTATGATTTTGTCGCCCTTTTTGATATATTATTATTGGTGAAGTTTGGACCTATCTTTAGCCTGTTCGAGTTAAGGATTTGAGCAATTGCAAGTATCGTGTTCGTGGATTCGATCATGTATTTGTGATTTTGTCGCCTTTTCTGGAATTTGAGATCGATAGTGAATAAGAATAATTAACCCTTAAGCCTAAAAACCCTTTTTACCGCTTTAGACTTGTTATTCCTTGGCTTTAGTGGTGGAGATGTGAATACTTGCCAAGCTTATGATAGAATATTCGTCGCGACTGGACAGTTAAACGATTAGATTTGCTTTTATCAGAATATTTTATTTTACTTCTAATTCGTTAAGTGTTTAGTTGTGTGATTATGACAAAAACGAATACATGCTTAAATATAAAAATAAATCCTAACATCTTTAGGATACATTTTCATAAGATTAATTCTAAGGTTTACTTGGGGACAAGTAAAGTTCAAGTGGGGGGATATTTGATGAACTCAAATAAGTACATTTTATTACTATCATTTATCCTATTAATTTGACTTGTTTTACTATATTATGTATGAGGATTGATACTTAATCGTTTACTTTTGTAATTCTCAGGTAAAAACAAGCATTTGGTGAAACTTGGCGATTTTGGACTAATTATGGAGCAAAACATGCATAAAGTGAAGAGTCTACTGAAATGGACAAGATCAAGTCAAATCTGCTCCAGATGCGCCGCATCTCACTCATGACATGCGCCGCATCGCTATCAAGATCTCACCAGATACGATCCAAGATACAAGAGGACATGCGCCGCATCCAAAGATAAAGATACGCCGCATCTTCTGGCGGTGTACGAATATTCCTGAATATTATAATCTTGGACCCCACGCGAAGTTAAGTACATGCACCGCATCTACTTGCTGGATGCGCCGCATCCTACCCTCAGACGGTAACTATAAATACCCCAAAGACCAGACGAATTAAGAGCCTTTAGTTCCGAACAGAAGACCGAAGACCATAAACCAAGGACGAATTCAGTCAAGGCAGCAGCACAAGACACACTCAAATCAAGGATACAAGAGCTGTAAGAAGGTGCTGCATGTGTTTAATTCATTAAGTAGTTTTGTTTTATTGTGTTAGCAAACTTTAATTCATCAGGATTGATGGCTTGTGTAATGTGACAACGGAAAGATTGCACTCCCTTAAAACTGCTTTCCCATCAATTAAAGTTTATATGTTGATGTCTTTGGTTACTACTTATTAGTGCATTGATAACCTCTGTGTTTATTAGTGGCCTGCGCATTTGACTGCGAAAAATAATGTGGCTCCCACGGTTGTTACTAAATTGATCACTTAGGAATAACTTTTAGACATAAGTAATCATTAAGGGTTTACTCGCCGATAAGAATAGGACCAACGAGAAAGGTTTAACTACATACACTTCATATAAAGCTATCAATAAAACAAGTGACAAACTACTTAATCATAAGGACAGATCTTCTTATTGTCTTGAGTATTTATCTGTGTACGTGTGTGCTACTTGCTGATTCGTGCCTATTGGTTTAGTTTATTATTTAATTGCAACCAAATTGTGCTAGTCTCTCAGGCTGAAACCCCCTTGCGTTAGAATATTAAAATACTGATTAGAATAACTAGATAATACGTTCCACTCTTAGTGATCGACACTCTACTTACCATTATATTCATACTGACCGGGTACACTGCTCGTTAAGTGTGTGTGTTATTGATAAGTCGGCTAAATATAAATTTAAAACTTGAGTAGGCATTAAAACTGCTAAACCGCAACGACACATCACGCGCATCAAAATCCAAGGCTCTCAAGAAGATGTCTAAAGCAGAACAGATGCATGGTATGAAGATGTATCTAAAGAACATGATGCACTCAACCTGGGAAAAGATGAGAGGAAAATCATTTGAGGAGATTGAAGCTGTATATCTGAGTGCTTATGAGAGGGATCAAGGCTATAGGCCAGTGGATTATGAAGATTCTTTGAGAAGAAGCTTTAAGAAACAGAAAGTAACAGAGTCTGAGCCAGTTGTAGAAGCTGAGAAAATGAAAGAGAAAGTGTCTGAAGTTGAGAAGGCATCTGAGGATGTTAAAGAGGAAACAGAAGTTAAGAAGAAAATTGTAACTTGGACTAGAAGAAAAAGTATAGCAAGAAAGAGTAAATCCAAGAAGAAAGTACAAGAGGAAGATGAATTAGAAGAAGAAGAACCTTCATCTGAGGGTGGTACTATGGGAACAATTCCTGAAAGCTCTAAGGAACCAGCTAAAATTGTCAAATATCAAATAATCAGGACTGGACAAAGAGCTGCTTATCATATCATAAGGGAGGACAACACTGATGTTGTATACCTTAACTTTCCAGGAATATTGAATGATGTGAGTAGAGAAGATATCATGGATTTGCACAAGTTGGTGAATATCAGACATTGGGACAACAGACCTGAAGAAGAGTTTGAAATGGTCTTTTGGGGAGATTTAAAAGTAATGTTTGAGCCACCTTCAGAGGAAGATGAAATCTGGAAGCTGCTAGATCAACAAAGAATTGTCAGTTGGAGATATTTTCACACTTGACAGGTACATTGCTTATCTTTGGAGGAAGCTCATATTTATATGCTTGCAGAAGTGAAATATCCCCTACCATCTTCAGTCTGCAAAGAAATGATGAAGAAGAAGTTGTATGCAGACAAGAGGGATGAAGTATATGAGAAGATATTGGATATAATTAAGTTGCAGTCATTAAAGGAAACATTTTTGAGAGATTGTAAGTGTTTGAAAGAATTTTCAAGTTGTTAAGTAAGACTAAAGGAACTTCTCACTTGGTGAAGGTGCATAGCACTAACATAATAAATGGTTAGCAGTCCATCATGTCTAACCCACATAAGGATTGGCTAATCCAGAGCAAACGGCTCTGGTAAAGATATTTCAAATCCATTAATGGTTGACAATTTACCAAAAATTTTATGGTATTCAACTCACCATATCTGAGATAGTGAAGAGTTGGCTAGCCCACAAGAGTATGGCTTGTGGTAAAGGCTGTGGAAAACCATACATGGTAATCAATTCACCAAGGTGAGGTGCAATTCCACCAAAGAATTGGCTAGTCCAAAAGAAAACGGCTTTTGGTAAAGACTAAACAAATCCGTTGATAGCTGATGGTTTGCTAAAAATCATATGGTTATCAATGTACTATGGTCTTACACACCAAAACATTGGCTACTCCAGTAGTTAATGGCTATCTGGTAAAGAGACATCAAATCCATTAATTTTCAATGATTCACCTCTCACAGGAGTTTACACACCTGGAAGTGATGAGAATAGTATGAAACTTAAAAGAATTGATGTAAAAGTAGTCATGGTTGCTGAAAAGATCAGATGGATTGCATATCAGATGGTGAAAAGATAATTAAAGTCAAGTTGCTGCATAAAGATCAGATATGAAGTTCAGATTTGAAGAGTTAGAGATAATTCCAAGAGTTCAAGATTCAATCCTCAGAAGCTTATTCAGAAGGAACTTGAAGTTCATGAAGCATGAAGATCAAGTTAGGGGAGGATTGTTGGGAATTATCACATGACAAGACTTAATATGAAGAACAGCCTTAAGTCTGCTGGGTTACAAAGTTAAGTCTGTTAGTTGTATTTTGTAATAGTTAAGTCTGCCTTTGTATTGTTAAGTCTGGTAGGTAGTATTACGTAGTTAAGTCTGGTTGACTTATTAGTTAAGTCTGTTTATGAAAGTTAGGAAAGTTTGTTAGCTATAAGTTAGGAAAGGATACATAGTTATCTTTAGAGAAGATACGTATATTCTTCTACACGTTTTGTATCTAGGGTTTCCTTGGTGTATAAAAGGAACCCTAAGGCTCAATAGTTTGTACAAACGTACGTGTGTTAGTTGTATGCGTATTGATTGAAAGAATTAGTAATATACGAAGTTAGTTATTGATATTGTGTTCTTCATTGTTCATTGTTAAGATTCCGCATTAGCAATAAACAACCTGTTAGAGTTTCTCACTTAGATTGATTTGGATTTATTCAAGTCGTCTAACAAGTAACAAAGGCTACTTGGATCCATAATTCGTGTGGACCTACACTGTCTTTGGGATGTCCTCTTCTCGGACTTGAAGTTGGTGGTATCCAGATCGAAGGTCGATCTTTGAATATACGCTGGAACCTTGTAGCTGATCGAATAGGTCATCGATTCTAGGAAGTAGGTATCGGTTCTTTACTGTTAACTTGTTCAGTTCTCTGTAGTCGATACACATCCGGAACGATCTGTCTTTCTTCTTTACGAACAGAACAGGGGCTCCCCATGGTGAGGAACTAGGCCTGATGAAACCTTTTTCTGAGAGTTCTTGTAGTTGTTCTGACAATTCTTGCATCTCTGAAGGAGCTAATCGGTATGGTGCTCGCGCTACGGGTGCAGCACCTGGTACTAAGTCAATTTGAAACTCTAGTTGTCTAACTGGTGGAAATCCAGGCAAATCCTCGAGAAAGACTTCAGGAAATTCACGCACTGTCGACACGTCTTCTAGGCGGTTTTCTTTAGGTTCCTTCTTTATCTTCTTAACTTGTGCTACAAAGAGGAGACATCCATCCTCAATGTACTTCTGAGCTTTGGTGCATGATATGATGTTCAATCGAGATGTATTTCTACGGTCGCTTCTATTTCCTAAAACTTCTAATACTTCATTGTCGTACGGTATTCGAACAATCTTCTCGTCGCAGATGATCACTGCATGGTGTTTAGATAACCAGTTCATTCCAATAATAACGTCGAAACTGCCAAGTCCTACGGGCATAAGATCTATGCTGAACGGATGGTTTAACAGGTTTAGTGTACAACCTCGGATTATAGTGTCTACTCTTTCCACGTTACCATTAGCTAATTCTACGTCGTAACCAATACCTAAGGCTGTAGGGATGATATCTAGCAACTGACTAAATGAATTTGATATGAAACTCTTATCTGCCCCGGTGTCAAATAAAATAGATGCATGGCGGCTTTTTAGAAGAAACGTACCCGTAACAACGTTCGGGTCCTCTGGTGCTTCTCTTCCTCCAACCACATACACTCTTCCTCGGGCATTTCCTGCATAACCCTGGTATCCTCCAGCGGCTTGATTTCCATTGTTACCCTAGTTTCTCGGTTTCTTGCACTCAGTCTTGAAGTGTCCTTTTTCCCCACAATTAAAGCAGGTGAGGGAAGATTTATCCTTGAAGTTAGGAGTTCTTTGATTATTCACTGGTGCCCTTTGAGCAGTAGCAAGAACTGGTGCTCTACAATTCCTGGTCATATGACCGATATTTTGACAATTTCCGCATTTCACGGAACATGGCCCGTTGTGATGGAGTTTACAACGATTACAAAGAGGAGCTTTTCCAGCATAGGCCCTCTGGTCATTGGGCCCAGCAGAATAAACCTTCGCGACTTCCTGTAGTTTGTTTGGCTGATGGTTGGCTCTGGAGTTTTCCTCCAATTTTCTTTTGTTATCTCCTTTTTCTGTCATATCTTGGATCACCTGATCCATTAAGTTGTGCGAGATGGAGATTGTGTTATGTAAGTCATTGGGATTTGCAGCCAATATATTCCCTCTGATGTTCATGGGTAATCCTCCGATGTAACGCTCTATCATTCGTGATTCAGTAGCAACCAATTCGGGACATAGTAATGCTAATTCTTGGAAACGTTGTGTGTACACCACGATATTGGTGCCTTGAACCTTCAAGTTCCAAAATTCTGCTTCCATTTTCTTGACCTCAGTGCGAGGGCAATATTTCTGGAGCATTAAAGTTTTGAATTACTCCCACGCCATAGCGTAAGCAATATCCATTCCTGATGACTTCATGTAAGAGTTCCACCAAGTTAAAGCACTACCTGTCAAAGTATACGAGGCATACTTAACTTTGGATTCTTCTTCGCAATTGCAGATGCGAAACACAGTTTTCCAACTTTTCTAGCCATCTTGCTAAGTTGACAACTCCCTCAGTTCCTCCAAAACTTCCTGGATCACAAGCACGAAATTCTTTGTATGTGCAGGCCCGACTGACATTAGTGGGTCTCGCGGCTCTGTCACCAGTGTTAGTGCTTGATCCTACGTTGGCAGCAGCTGCCATGGCTTCTGCCACCTGCTGTGCCACAAGTTGTTCCAAAGTTGGCTGATTGAGTACGTTTGGAGGGGGAGTGGCATTAGTTATGTTGCGAGTACGGTTTGATTTGTGTGGAGCCATTTGTCTACAAAAGAAAGTAACAAATGAAGAGATTTTTCATAAGAGTACGAGAAGTCATCACATGAATGAGTAGCATTACAGTAGAGCATGAGAGAAAAGATTAAATCACGACAGAGAGATATAACAAAATGAGCTTGTTATAGATTAATAGTCGGTTACAAGATTTGAAAATTACAAGCTTAATGGGAAACACATTAGACACTTAACCGAAGACTACTTGGTTTAGTGGGTACAGAAACAATATATATGAATCTAAGATTAGTTACGTCCTCGACGTAAACGCTTAACTTCTGCCTCAAGCTCCCGTTGTGCTGCTCCCATGTCTGCGAAGCGTCTCTGGAACTCCTGGCACATCCTCATCTGAGTAGCTAACATGGCTTCTAAGGCTGAAATCTTCTGATCCTAGTTCCTCGCCGTGTCTCTGGCTAACCATAGGGTCCTTTCAATACCTTCTATCCTACCATGTACCTGAGTATGGTCTCTACTCAAACAGCGGACTCTGGAATCCAAGTTTCTAAGCTCATCCCTAAGTCAAACACTTCTCGCCTCTCAGCATCAGCTCTTTTAAACAAAGTGTCAAGGTTTCGATTATACCATTCGAAACGGTTTGGTTGTAACCTTTCCAGCTGATCAGTGTGGGCGTCTAGTGTGCTGGCTTGCTGATGAAGAAGGGTCCATATCGAATCACGAGTATTTATAGTATTGTCAGGGGGTTAAGTGAGGATACGTCATCTGGGATGTCTGGCATTGGGGAGTCTGGAACGTCAGATACTGGAGAGTTTGGCTCAACATCTTTCCAAATTGTCTCTCGATGCGTTCTCCTCGAACTCTGCCCAATTTCGAATGTAGCCGGACAACCATTAAATCCTTCATCTGAATAAGACTCAGTAGCTCTCCTAGGTGGAGGTGAGTGAGTAGGTGACGATGTGTTTAGAATAAGTTCTGTATTAGGTTGCGGTTGTGATACTTGTACATAGGGGTCTTCAACATCTGGAGTGATCTGAAGGGTAGGTGATGTACGAGTAGTACGGAGAATAGTTTCAGTGGTATCAAATGATTTGGAAGACATGGTCTGTGACAAAGATGGTATACGTGTATAAGTATATAGAAGATACCTATAATCATTAGTGTAAGGCTAGAGAGTATTAGCCATAATATAAGTACATATGCATATGTATACAGTTAACACGAAAGTATGTGTCCTCAAGTAGCACGTAGTATATGCTAGGTATTTAACACAAAGTATGTATTTATCAAAGTAGCACGTAGTATGTGCCAAGCATTTAACACGAAGTATGTGTTTATCAAAGTAGCACGTAGTATGTGCCAAGCATTTACCACGAAGTATGTGTTTATCAAAGTAGCACGCAGTATGTGCTAAACTTGCTAAAACAAATAAGTGGAGTAGCAAGTAAAGTGGCAAGTAAGGCAGGCTGGCACGTGGCGGTCATAGGGTGAGTTTTTGTAAAAAGCGGTTATAGTCTAGGTTTTATGTGTACCTAGTTCTCTATAACCTTAGCTCTGATGCCAATCCATAACACCCCCAAATCTGATCGCAGCGGAAATAACATCTGGGGTGTTACGTAACTGGATCATAACGTAAGTAATAGAGAACGAATTTATCAAATCTGTTTTAAAAGCTTCGTAAATGAAAACATAAGTTTTACATATTTGAAATGCGAAAAACAAGGCCCATTATTGTTATTAGTTGTCCCATATTACAAAAACCCTGGTCATGAGTGCTATGTGTGCACTCCAAAAGTGTGCCTATTCCCCTGCTACGCACTGCCTTGCATCATCATATATCAACAATTAAACACCTGAGAAAACATGCTAAAAGTCAGTTAAAAGCTGGTGACTTCATAGGTTTACATAATCAGTAAAGTTGGACTAGTAAGTTCAAGAGTTAACATTTCAAAGCACGAAATGTTATACGAAAGTGCTATTACTCTGCTCTAAGTCTCATGCTACCGAAGCTACGACAGTGTGCATGCAAAGTGCGTATGTAAAATACAGCCCGGCAAGTGTTCTATCTCTAGTCACTTGTAATTCGGCATGGTATACATCCGTTTGTCCTATCTGGACTGTTGTATCCTCAACACGGATGGAGGTGTCACCCTCAATAGATCTATTGATATCACTCGTGCTTCCAGCAGGAATTAACGGTACATGAATCGGGGCAATGAATATAGTACTTAGGCCAGCAGATAATAGTTTTGTCAAACAAAGCATTGTTTAAGTAGTTCAGAAAAGTAAGCATGTTTCTCACCCCAAGTAGTGTAAAATGAGTAATAAAGAAATAGTGGGGCTATGACTCACCTTGAGTGAATAACCGGAAAAGTGAAATATGAAATCAAGTAAGTTATGGGAACGGCTCCAACACACGACCTGAATTAATAACGAAGTCTGAAATTTTTACAGTTTTGGTTTTATACGAATAATGAGTGTGAAACTGAGTAACGGATAACGATTTGGTTAAAATGCTTAAAGTTCAAAAATAATATTATATATAATATTATCTTTTTTTTATGTTATTGATTCTATAATCATCGTTTCGAATTAATATGTTAAGTTATTCGTTAAAAGTTCGTTATTTAAACGTAAAGAAAGTAATATACCGTAACGAATGACAAAATTCACATGTTTAAACGAAAATGAGTAAAACATGAAATAGAAATGAATATGAATAATGTTACTGTTCAGTCCTTGTACTTTCACAGAATTTACACTTTCTACCCTAACGGTGTATGGTTTGCACCGTTAGTCCTCCGTTAGTTAAATGTTACATATTAAGTCCAAAAAGTTTACAAAATGACATATTATGCTTCCTGTTTACTGGTTGAACCATTTTTACCCTTAGGTTATGTAATTTACAGTTTGGAACATAGTTATACGAAATTGACATATTTAACCCAAATAGTAACAACTTTTGCAAATTTAGTCCAAAAATCACAAAAAAAGTAGGAAAAGTTTTTCGAAAGTTCCAACATTTTTATAATGCTTATTAAAGTCTTATTGAACAGCTTATTATCAAAAGTGCTTAATTTTCCACTTATTGGGCCTTAACGAGATATAACAAAGGCCCAATAACATTTCTCGATCCGTTGGGTTTAAAAGGGTTTTGGGCTTATTAAATGATCTTAAAAACATGTTCAAACTGCTTATTTGGTCAGCTTATCGCTATAGCTTATTGGGCTGCTTATGGATTAAAAAGCCCAATCGATATATTAAGGGTATAAGGGACTTGTTCGCTATAGCGATAGGTTTGAGGTTTTTAGAGGGCTTATATGATCTTATCATGGGAAACTTAAAACATCAACTTAAAAAATGAGCTTATGAAGAAATAGGTCGATCAATAAAAAAAAATATTGCGTGTATGTATTCGATTATATTGAGTCGTTTCTATTCGATAAAATGAAGTGGTACAGATATGAAATATGTGAGACATAAAAATAAACGATGAAATATATAAAAGAATTGAGGTTCGATATGCATTGTAATGATCATCAACTCATTTTCTTAGCCATCCATGAAGGAGGTCAATGCATGTTACGTAAAAATAAATAAATAGAAAGCGTACAAGTGCAATATAAGTAAATATACGTTCGAATAAAACATGATACGATGCATGATGTATGAAAAATGATATATTGAGTAGGAAACGGGTTTAAGGAAGCTTACAACACAGAGATGGTGGGATGTTATACGTTAGAATGATCAAGAACACGTATGGATCGCGAGTATGATCACAAAGGTTTCAAGAACTAAGATTTCGACTTGGAAATAGATTCAAACGATCATGGAAGATGATCCTTGCTTCCTGGTGCTCTCGGCAGTGAGTAGGAACTAGGGAGAATATGTTTTGAAAGTATGATGCAAGTGTGAAAGAGTATGCATGTGTATCGTGTGTGTGTGTGTGTGTATATATATATATATATATATATATATATATATATATATATATACATATAAGGGTTTTATTGTTTTAAATTAGTCAAGTTGTGGGATTTTATTCCCTCGGTGAGATTGCTAAGATTCTTAGAGATAAGATAGGTTTATTGTCGAGTATGAATGCATTAGAAGGAGGGTTGCTCACTTGGTTCGGTTATGATCAAAGTTTGTGTTTAAATGTACCATTCGATATACTTAAAAAGGGTCCAAAACTATTTCTAACGTGACCAACTTGTTAGAAATGGTGAGAAATAATGTCATTAACTCATAATCGACTAGAAAACATAAAATGCATAGGTACAATTTAAGTTTGATCGAGTTTAATTAAATTGGACAAATGTTAGTCGAACATGTATATGTCTCGGATGCATTTTACTTTAAGTCTCGTTTATGGCTTAAACGTTCGAATTAGGAAATGTGATTGGTCGAACTTGATTATTTGTAGTATGGAGAATCAAGATGTGTGAAGACTTGTATAAGTTATGTATCGAACATAAAAGAAATCGAGGCCAAGCTTGTTATGTTCAGTCGATTGAGAATAAAAGAAATTAGAAAATTGGGTTGGGCCTTGAATAGTAACAGGCCAGATTTTTGGGCTAGGAATAGTAGTATAGATCCGTTTGGTTTATAATTAGTATTAGGGATTTTCGTAGTCCGTGTGTGAGCTCGTTCCATTGTATTGTAATCACACATCAATGTGTTTATGTTATCGTAGTGTGATAACGTAATTAAATGAGATAACCTCTTATTAGCAAGTGTCAGAAAATAAATAATACGCATTTTCTGATAATTAATCATAATTATCAAAATGAAAAATTGTCATTTGTTACAGCCACTGAATCTGTCATTGCTCTTGGGAAATTCACGTCTCCTGATAAATTTTTATGTGCAGAACACTCGAAGATTGTAGTTGAGTTTGAAGGAGTACAGCCGTTGATGAGATTGTTAAGGGGGAGTGAGAGGACACAGTATCATGCTTTGGTTCTTTTGTGTTCTCTTTCGTTGCATGCTGGAAGCAGTGAGACGTTTCAACAGGCGAGACTTTTGACAGCTTTGGAAGGGGCAGACAAATCTGTTGCTTGTCAGTATCATGAGTTGAGAGAGTTAGTGGTGAAGGCGGTCTATCATCTCAATTTGTCTTATTCTGGTGTGCTTCTTTCTCAAAGCAAGTCTTATTCGCGGTTGACGAACATATTACGCTGGTAAATTTGTTTAGACTAACATTGTAATTATGGGCAAAGGGTTTTTAGCTCATTTGGAAACATGGGTACATATGTTTTCATTCAAGGAGAGTTGGTCAATGATGTATTGGATGAAAGGCTTTTATTTTTAAGATAACGTTTCCTGAGAGATACGTATCTTATATAAGGATTAGATGCTTTTGTTGGTTAATGTTATGCTTTTATCTCCAGAATTACAATTATGGTTTTGCGCCTTTCACGGAAATTTAGATAGGTTCTACTAATGTTGCTTGTTTGCATATCGAAATGTTGGTGTATCCTTGAGCTTTTAGTAGAAGTGGCAATATGGATGGGTTGGGTATTAGGGTCATAATGGGTGATAAACACTTAGTTATTAGAGCAGGAGGTATCGATGGCTGCTAAGTGGCGCCATGGCCACCACCCACCTCAACCGACGTCGCACGGTACCGTGGGTGGCGCCGTGGCTGCTCGGGCCATGGTGGCCGGCCCACGCCGTGGATTTTCTTTCTCACATTTTTTTTTTTTTTTTTTTTTTTTTTTTTTTTTTGCAGGTTTGAGAGGAAGAAGGTAGCACTGTAGCAGGATGAAGAAGATGAGTATGGCTGCGTGTGTGTATATATAGGGAATGAATGAATAGGGTATAAATATACTCGTTAATGGGCTGTGCAATATTTTTGCAAATTATTATTTAGTTGGGTTGTGCAATATTTTTGCATACTACTGGTATTATTTAGTTGGGCTGTGCAATAATTCAACCCAACTCAAACTCATTATCTGTTCAAAAAACAAGATACAATTATGCATTTTTTATGCATTTTTTTTTAATGTAAAGTGTTTTTTTTTTTTTTTTTTTTTTTTTTTTTTTTTTTTTTTTTAGGGTAAAGACCATAAAATAACAACTTACTTTCTCCATTTTACCGAGATGAAACACGTACTTTTTTATCAACATTTAAGCCAACGAAACTATCAAGTATTGTTCCGAGATGAAACACCTACTTTTTTATTAACATTTAAGCCAACGCAACTATCAAGTATTGTTCCGATATCAACAAAAAGTTGTTTAAGAAGACAAGGGTAATATAGTCATTTCAAGTATTATTTAATTATTTTATACAACTTTTTGTTGATATCGGAACAATACTTGATAGTTTCGTTGGCTTAAATGTTGATAAAAAAGTACGTGTTTCATCTCGGTAAATTGAAGAAAGTAGGTTGTTATTTTATGGTCTTTACCCTTTTTTTTAATGAAGTTTATTTTAGTTAATATTGTGTATGTTTTATTTTATGTAAAAAAAAAAAAAAAATGAAAAAGGACGACGGCACCACATTTTCTGGTGCCGTGGGTAACGGTCAGAATGTGGTGCCGTGGGATTTCTGGTGCCATAGAGACTTTTGCTGACGTGGCATGCAATTTTTTGCCATGGCTTGAGGATACCCATTGCTGTTAGTGTGTTAATTTTTTCCGTTTCGATAAGGAAAATCTTAGGGCATGTTTGTTTTTAAAAAAAATTGTCTGACTCCCTCTTACCTCTTACCAGTTAGATGCGGGCAGACATTTTTGTTGTTTGTTTTTTCTCCAAGAGTCAGACGCGGGCTGACGTTGTAACTCTGACTTGAGTAAGAGGTAAAACAAAACTCTGACTATCTCTTCCTATCAAAACCCTAAGGTAACCATCCTCATCTTCTCCACCTTCACCCCGCCGCCGGCCACCTCCACCCTCGGCCGGCCTCCTCTCACCCCCGCCTTCTTCTCCACCTCTACGCCGCCTTCTTCTCCACCTCTACGCCGCCGTCATCTCCACCTATAGCCGCCATCTTCACCACCTCTAAGGTATGCTCTTTTTTTTGTTGGTTTTAAGTGATTTTATTGTTGGGTTGGTTATAAATTGATATGGGTTTTGTTTTAAATGATATGGGTTTTAAGTGATTTTATTGCTTGCTGAATTTTGGGTATGTGAAATGGGTTTTGTTATTTTTGCTGAATTTTATGCTTGTTTTGCTGTAGTAGTTGATAATCTAGTTGTGGCTGTGATCTTTGGTGTTTCTAGTGTATAGTTGTGGTGTTGCATAGTGGAATAAGAGTTTTTTTTTGTTTATGCTTTGATAAGTGTGACTTGGAATAGTTGTCGACTGGAATTGATTCTGACCCGATAAAACTTGGCAGCTCGACTCAGGTAGAATTTATGGGGTTAATTCGTATGCTGACGGCCATTAGGCTCGAAGTATAGGTTAGTTATAAGTTTAGGATTTTATTTGTGCAGTTTCTGGCTTAAAGGTAGCTAGTCACATTGTGAATACACATGATTTAGGTTACTTGGAATCTGTATGGTCAATAAGAAGAAGATCTCCTTTGTGTCCGTGGATGTATGTCAGTCAATTGATTCTTTTGAAGCGGGTTATATGGAATCGCCGTAGATGATTACCAGAGAGTATTTTGCAGCTCTAGGAGTCTTGACTTTATTTTATAGTGAAAAATGGTGTTTGTGCTGCTCAAGTGCAGGGATTAACATGGTATGGGCATTGGATCTTCTGGATCACAAGACAACCCAACCCCCTGTCCGGACCATTTTGACACGTACTCTAAAGATGACCCAATTTAAACCCAACCTGTTCTGTCCTTTAGTGAAAACCCTCATTTTTTAATCATGGCTTGTGGTGGTCTATGCAGCTAGAATTGGCTTGTTTTGGGACCTTTAGCAATGTTGACTGGATCGTTGTGAAATACTTGTTATATATCTGTTTTTTTGTTGAAGATGTGTTCATGATGAGAATGCATATAGGCCTTATTTCAATAACATTGATTGCTGTTGACTTCATGTCTTCATGAAATGTGTGTTATTGTGCGTTTTTGTTGTTGTTGTTTGTTAGTTTTGCTGCCTGAATTATGCCATAGGTAAAAGTAAGCATATGATGTTATCGACGTTGTTTCCGAAACGTGTTTTGTGGTTTTGGACTCTGACCTGGAACGTAGGTCTGATCCTTCTCAAATATCTGATGTTTATCGTTGTGATTAGACTCTGATGTGTACATCAGGCACAGATGGTACGATGAGTTTATGTACGCATTTTTAGTACGATGAGTTTATGTACGCATTGGGCTATATCAAGTGTATTAAGATTCAGTATTTATATTGTTATAGTAATTGGATTGACATCGTCTCCTAATTGATGCACATTTTTCTTAAACATGTTAGTTGATCAGCAACTGTTAATGCTGGTTTTCTATTAATGATTAAGGAAGACTTTTGATTAAACGTGTCCGTTGTACTTTTGATTTATATGCTTGCTGTTTTTCTTAAAGAGTTTTTATTGGCTGAGTTTTTATTGCTGTTTTTCTTAAAGACTTGTCCAAAACTCCAAATCAATAGCATGAACAACTTATTTTACATCGTATTTGATAAGATTAGAAAATGATTTGCTTCAAATGCAGATACACATTTTTTAAAATTATTCGACTAACGAAGTACTTTTGGTTAGATTTGCTTTAACATTTAAATGAAGTGCCTAAAGTTTGTGTTTACATTTATTATTTTATACAGTCTTAATTCTAGTAGGATGTTGACATGTTTGCTCATTTATTGAAGTGAAAGTGGCAGTGCGTAGTTGAATTATTCATACTTGAGTAGTTGGTTTTTTTGGTATGCTATTGTGATGTTTGGTTGTTAGTGTTTTGTAATTTGGGTGATTTGAAAATGGGCTATGGTTAAAGATTGGATTTTGCGCCAAAAGTAGCAAATTTATGCTGTATAATGTGAACTGCAATCTATGATTATATTAAGGATGTACATCATATAGATGTGTATTTAAATGTTTGCATTGTTTTTTTTTTTTTTTTTTTTTTTTTTTTTTTTTTTTTTTTTTATAGGAATGGGTGACGCGATTACATGACAATGAAAATGTACATGATGATAATGAGGGTGATGTTGAAGTTGTTCAACCAATTGGGAGTGACGCGGATCAACAATACATGATTAACTTACGAGATCAAATCGCGGCACAAATTATGCAAGGCTAGGTTTTAAATTATTTGTTATTGGTTAAGTTACTTAATTGTTGTTTCATTGCGTTAAGCTTATGTTTTATTTTAAGACGATTTATGTAATAGTTTTTATTATGTTAAATTTTGGATATGTATTAAGATAATTTATTTAATGATTTATAATTGTGTTAAATTTATGATAAAAATGTTGTGTTTCAAATTTACACAATCTATTTATTAATGTATTTGCAATAGTTTAACATATACTTAAAAAAGGGAAAATTAAAACCATTCAGACAATTATAAAAAAAAACAAACAACATTTTTTCAATCAGATTCAGACATTATAGCCACCTCTTACTAGTAAGAGGTGGTAGTCAGATTCAGATGCGAAACATCTTAGTGAAACAAACAACACCTTAGTCATTAGTGTGTTGATTATGACTATAAAAACATATTTTATCACCATAAGGCTATGTGTAATGGGGCGTGAATTGCCCAAATTTTGCCCATTTAGCGCCCAATTCACGCCCCCCCCCCCCCCCCCCAATTACATAGGGGCGCCAATTTGCAATAAAAAAATGAAAGGGCGTGAATATATTGGCGCCTTGCCCCTTGTTGATTTCAAGAAAAAATGTACCGTTAGCTTTGTTTTTTTTTTGTTTTAGCGCCCCAATTCACGCCCCTCACCACTACACACTATTTTATTTTTATTTTTGGCGCCCAAATTTGCCCCAATCGATTACACATAGTTTATCACCCTAATAGTTTAAACATCTGAATAAAAGATTTAGGAGGGCCGGAGGGTGTATGCATTCAAATTAGACTAAAAATAGCTTGCAACCCACCAACCCGTTCCTCCTCTAGCTAAAATAAAGCACAACCAATGGAAGACAGAATGTGTTTATAGTCATGATTTATAGGGTCGTTACATTGCTTAGATGAGCTGCTCCAGGTATGCTACAGCCTACAGCTATAATCATTTGACTTTTTTTATAAGTGACACTTCTCATGAATAAATAATGTCTCCATGTGTATCATCATCCATCTGTCATGTTTGTTCAATATGATTAGAGCACTAGGTATCATGGGCAAGCAAAACTACTCATTTGAGTCTCACTGGATGCCACGTCACCATGACATACCTCCCTTTACAACCCTCCCCCTTATCATAACAAACTACAACCTACTCATTTGGGTCCCACCACTTCCTATTTTATTTTATTTATTCAAATTTCTAAATAAACTAAATTCATTTCATTAAAAATAAAAATATATTACAACATATTAAAACATATGAAACATAAAATAAATACACGGAAAAAAAAACCATGATACGAAATTTAAAACACAAATAACAATACGATACGAAAACACAAATCATCTAACGATTCTCATGAAGCTTTTATATAGATTTGTAATTGTCGATGAGATCTGACTTCTCCTCCCACACTTGCAACACTTGTTCCCTAACCATCTTCAAGGCGACATGAAGTTGCAGATCTGTTTCATCATTTCTTAATAGAGTTTGTAGACCGACCCTGATAGCTGGATGGTCTTGAGGCAGCTCACGCAACCTTTCGACCTCTGGAGCACGATTATGCATCTGTAGCATAATACGAGTTATCTCACCTAGCAAATTGTTAATCAGCTTGAGTTCTTTTTCTTGTTCATTGCGTAATCGGGTAAGGATAGCCTTTTGCACCTCAGCTGGTTCGTTAGCCATAGTGTTTGTGTTGAAATTAGTGATACTTGCGAGAGAATTTGATAAGAAGTTGTGTGAGAAAACGAAGTGTTGTTAAAGTGGCATTTATAGGGGAAACTAGCCGTTGGAGGATATTTTAAAATTCAAATTCCAAATGAACCAGTGAACACTCCACCGGAAGACATCTTTCCGGTTTTCCGACCGGCAAATGAACCGGTAAACACTCCACCAGTTGTCGAACAACAACCCAATCCATTTGGACTCACTGAGGATGAATTCCGACTTCTTGAGCAGGATGAGAAAGTCAGGAGAGAAACAGAAGAAAGAGAACTACGAGAGGAAGCTGCTCGTTTGGAACAGGAAGCCAGGGATGCAGAACATCTTAGGAACAACTGGTTTGACATCATAGAAGGAAAGTATTATGCTGGCGAGTTTAGGTCCTCTTCGAGTGAAGACGGTTGGAACTCAGATGATTCCTTTCATTAATTTGTAGTTTCAATTTCATTACCGTATCGTAGTTTCTATTCGATGTTTAATGTAATTTCCATTCGATGCTTAATGTAATTTTCATTCGATGCTTAATGTATCTCAGCTTGTTAACCCTTTCTTTTTCCTCAGACGCAACACACACAGAGTTCACAAAACACACACTTCACACACACACACAAAAAAAAAAAAAAAAAAAAACATTTGATATTAAACAAGTGGCCCCACATGTCATCATATTTGCTTCGCCGTCTGCACGAGTAGCTCTTTGATGGCGAAACACGGCGAAGGATGGCGGTGTGATGGCGAAACACGGCGAGACATGGCGAACGTGTCATGTCATCACGGCGAGGCTCGGCGAAGTGGACACCCAGTGCTCTTAAAAGTATAGACAACACACGGATATAGTTGATGATTCTCATTTTCGTTATTTGTCGTATTGAACAACTAAGCTCCACAAAATACAAATGTTAAACATTATCAAAACAAATAAAGCTTATCATTAGGTATGAGAACCACATCTTCTATTTCTTAAATGAAGCCAATTCTTTCTAACAGCAATCTAAACTAGATTCTTGCATGAGAGCCAATCATAATGTGGTTTGACGTTCTAAAGGTCAACTTATGCAGCTATTTGAAGGAACCTAAACAAACATAAACTAATGAAAACTCGAAAAACATGGCCAAGTTTTCTCCAAAATTAGTATTTCGTGTTTGTGTTTCTGTCTTTCCTTCATGCCAATACTGCTGTTTCAGGTAAACTATATTTGTTTCATTGTTCTAGTTCATACATGTTTTAAACGTTACAATTGTAGCATTTTAGTAAACCTATCATTGTATTTAGTTCTTTGTTATAAACAAATGACGGTCTTATGAAATTTTAAAAAGAAAATTAAACTTTACCAGAACGAAATATTTGACAAACAGCTCAAAGTATGATGATATGCTTTTACGTTTCCATGGTTTATTTGAAATACTTTATAGTTAATACATGCAAATTATATTGCTTATACGCTTTCATCACAAAAAAAAAGGATGATTAGTTCACAACTAAGGTTGTCAACAAATATCTATGCCCGCAAATTGTGTATTTTAGAAAGCGTGTTATTAATTATCAATATGTATGTAACTTGATAAAGGTTGCGGATACACTCAAAGATCAAGTGAGTTGATTCAAGCTTGGCGACAAAGGGTTGTTGTTTCCGAGAATAGAAGGAAATTAAGAAGAACTGTGTTACCGCCACCAGCACCGAAGCCGAGCAAGACAAAAAGTGTCAAAATAAAAAGAAGTCTTTAATGTTTTTTAGTTATAGTTATGTCTAAACAACTCAAGAGACAACCATAAGCAACGTACATAATACTGATTCATTAGTCACAAACGCTTTTTGTTTAGTATATGTACATGTTTACTTTTTTTGAAGTTTCTATAGTAACCAAATACTGTACAACATACTAGCAAATCTGTGGTTATCAATGTTCACCAGAAAACCTTGAAGTTCTTATAAATGCATACCATAAGTTTGGATCGCCATAACCCATAAGTTAACATTTAATGTTTAAGCAACATTGTCAAAGTATGTTTGAATTCACTTTTGGCATTTATATCCTGATGCATGTCTCAATGAAGTTAACCAACACCAAATGGCCTGTTAGTAAGGTACCGAACCTCCTCACAAAAGGTTTAGAGTTGAAGCCTCACTATAGGTACACACTTGAGGGTGGCCATGAAAAGGGTCAGAAGCCGTCACGTAACTCAGTTAGACAACGTACATCTGACCTTAAGACTCGCCTTCCCGAGCAGGGAAAACCTCATCCGTATTTACCTGCATGTATCAATGAAATTGGCAATTATTACCGTTGCTCTTATGATGTTCACAAGTTGTTTCCTTGCATGTACTGACGTACGTACACATGGAACATGGCTAATGACTGTGCCCATTGGTGCTTGTCTGGTCCCCATTGATGCTTTACACGTAAATAGGAAGGTGTGTAAAGTAGTAACTAGGTAGTCTTGTAAGCATTGATGAGAGTACAATTGTACAAAATACATTTTTTGGTTGGCTTGTGGTAGTTTTACGATTTTGAGTTGAGTAGTCCACTCCATTACTCCATCTAAGTGAACTGGCCCAAAATGTATAAGGCCCAATTCACTACTGATTGTCATTGTCTGATTTGGAATGGGTTTTTTTTTAAGCATCGTTTCCGATCTTTTAACCGATCAATTCACAGGGTTTAAACTCATCGTCACACAAATTTAAACCGGATAAAGCCTTTGCTTTTCATAAGGTTAGCGTGACCACTTAATAGTTTTTGCACAATACAAAAATTGAATCTGTCACACATTTTAATGACAACCTTTTACCACCAGGCCACTTTGGATGAAAACTATTTTGATGCGTCGTTGTGAGATCTTCTATCGTTCCATGTCCTTCTATGTATGTATTTGTTTTCTCAAAATGTTAGAATTTCAAATAGTAAATTAGAGAACTTATATTTACTAGATTTTGGTAGATATTTCTCCATCGTGCAATTTGCTTACCAAAACTTGATATGCAGGTCGAGCCACCAAGTTACTTTTTTTTTTCTCTTTTTTTTTTTTTTTTTCGGTTACCTGGGTTTTCGACCAAACATTGCGAGCCAACTAGTCCCAAGGCGACTACCCTTTTGAATAGCCCGGAGTGGGCGCAGGTGAACCTCTGTGGCTATAAGGGGATTAATATTCTCCCCGTTGGATCCGAACCCTTGATCTCCCCTTTAAAAGACTGGTATTCTTACTATTGGGTCACCCCTTGAAACCACCAAGTTACTTAATTTATAGAATTGCTACACAAGCAAAATAAATTAAATATGTTTTTATTTAAGAGATTAACTAGCAGGGTACCTGCGCGTTGCGGCGGCGGGTACCCTGAAATAATATTTTTCGGTGAATCATGTATTTTAGTTTATTATGTTCTTTTTAATAATAAATTTACGAATATCAAGAATTTCATGTGACGTATTTCAACTCCTTAACTAAGGAATTTATGTCGTCTTTTTGGGTCTTTTTTAAAGTCATTCGTATAACATGAGCCCGTTTGGCCAGTGCCCGTTTAGCCCGTGCCTGTTTGGCCCGTGTCCGTTCGGGTTCTAGCCCGTTTGGCCCGTGCCCGTTTGGCCCGTTGCCCGTTCGTGCTTGAATATTTGTATAATGTGCTTTATTATTTGTATTAGTAACATTTAATGTAGGAATTGTGTTTAAGTTGGTTGTACAATATGCTTGATAATTTGTATTTCTTATGTAAGGGGTGTTTTAAAACTAAATTAATTGTATTTATTGACCAATTAATTAATTGACTACATTAAATATTTTGACCAAATTAATAGTGCTTTGTATTTTGTACATTAAGCTTTAAGAGTTGTAAGTCTTAAAATTAAGATTGATGAGAAAGATCATTAATAGTGCTTTGTGTATTGTACAATAAGCATTATAGCTTGTAAGTCTTAATTTTAAGACCAAGAGGAGAGAGAGTCATTCATGCTTTATATGTAGTATAGATAAGATATAGCGACGGAACATGACATTATTGGTGTAGTAATTTAAGTAAGTTAAATTGAAAAAAAACATAACATGACATTATTGGTTTTATTGAAGATTCTTCACAAGTGTTAGAGACTAAGGTACTGTTTGTTTATTAAGAGACTCTGAATCTGAATTTGATTCGCACATCTGAGTCTGAATTTGTTGCTAAAATGTGTGAATCAGACTCCATCTTAATGTGAATAAGAAATCGAGAAATCTGAATCTGACTCATATAAAGTGTTTGTTTTTGTAAAACATTGTCAGAATTTGTTAGATTATCATGAAAATATTTCACCCATCACAAAACACGACTTGATATCGACACAACAATAAAACGGATTATGGTTGTGGTCACATGGGTGGTTGACATGAGTAACTCGTTTAATAAGGGGGTCATGTTTGGGTTGACACTCTCAACCCGTCAAAATGTGTTTGGATTATCTTATAATGTTTCAATACGAATTGTCACCCATAACTATTATTATTTTGTTCGGTTTTTATTTAACAAAAAATATGCAGTGATTTTCGTTAAAGGTACTTTCAATACAAATCGAAAAGTCGAAACAAGAAAAAAAATACATAATGAATAAAAAAGGAAAAAAAAAAAAATGAGGCATTAAGGGGGTGTTTGATAGGTGTTGAATTAAGTAATTCAGAGGCTATCTCTGGGTCGGTAAGTGATTGGCAAGTTTGATAACATTATGGCAAGCCTCTGAAAGATTCAATTTGGTATTGGATCATTATGCTTGGAGGTACATGCCTAACCATTCAGCATCCACATTATGACAACACTATCTATACACTTTTTTTTTTTTCTTTTTCTTTTTGTAAAACAATGCAGCCTATATGTTTTGAGTTGTTTCCATCCACGTAGTATCCCATTTTTTTTTTATCTAGTATCATTTTCTCATATTTTTTATTTATCATGCGTTTCATACCAATTAAATTAATAGTGTCAATATCTAATGCATTTGCTCAAAAATTGTGAAATCAATAATTATATAAAACTATTTTAAAAATGTGAAGAACCTAAAATATTTTTGATATTGAAAAATGGTGTGATAATTATATTTGATTAATCATAAATATTTCTTTAGATCATATAATATGTCAAACGAAAATATTAATAATGTATCATTTCGTTCATAAAACATGCAAGGTTAAAAAAGCAATTTACGTTATTCAGTTAGTTCATTCAGAATACTTATCAAACAACATGTTTTCATTCAGAAACAAATTCATATAGAGCATTTGATTCATTCAGAGTTGTAAATGATTCAGTGCTAAATCGTCAGGTTTTATCAAACAACCTCAAAAAGGTATTAAGACACCCTTCAACATTTAGTTCAATAAGAGTTTTTAGCCTCTTGCTGGCTCTTAATGAGCTGAAAAAAACAAACACTCTAAATCTTAACTGTCTCTTACTGCCTCTTAATGACAAAGAAAAAACAAACACAGTTGTTGATCCAAACATCTTACGACGTCTGATTGAGTTAGATTAAGAGGCTATTAAGAGGTTTTCAAGGAAAAACAAACACAACCTAAATTACGATATCAGGGTACCTAAAGTCAATTTTATACGGATTCTATAAACATGAGGTACATAAAAGATAAGGGGATTGATTTGCACACCAAATTTTTTGATAAAAACACCATTTTGTACAAGCTGTATAGCACACCGTATAAAACTGTAATGCACAGGATGTGGTGAAAGAATAAAAAAATGTGGTGTGCAAATCAACCCCCATAAAATAAATCGAGTTGCATAAAAAAGACATTGTGACATAAACAAATACGATATACATTTAAAAGATCAACCCTTATTACCAATAACTGATTTTTATTTATTTATTTTATTTTATTTATTTATAATTTTGAAATGAGTAGTGCTATGAAGATATAGTGTGTGTTTGGCAAAAATTGCTGGTGCTGGTGTTGATGTTGATGCTGTTGCTGGTGCTGGTGCTGGTGCTGGTGCTGGTGTTGGTGTTGTTGCTGGTGCCGGTACTCGTTGAGTGAAATGTGAGGTTTAGCCATAACTTTAATCATTGTTTGAATCAAAAAACTAAACCTAAATTGCAAAAACCGTTTCCGTAGTAAGTGTAAACTGCAGACACAATCTTTACCTTTTTTAAAATGCAAACACAATCTGAGTGGAAACCTTTAGTGCCATTATCGTCTATGTCTCAAAGTGAAATGACTAAAATGTCTTTTGCTTAGGTGTGCCTTTGTCAAGATCACTTTAGTAGCATTTCAATCATTTCACTTTGGCCCGGGACGATATCCGTATAAAAAAATCCCATAAAAACGGTGCCTACACTTTCAAAAAAGTAAACCATGTACGATGTTAATGGTACCCAAGGTCGTCTTTGAGAGTGTGCAAAGTGAACGACCGCTCAAGGCTCTAAAAGTTTAAAGGGCCCCAAAATTTGTCTCGTTAACAATTCTATTCATGTTTATACATATTTTTCACGAATAAAAAAGTATTTAGATGAGAAAATATCTTAAATAAGTAATATGTTGAACGTTTATATAAATAATTGCATTATATCATATAGACGGTGACACTTTATATATATTATTCATTCACGAAAGGTCTCATTATAATAAAAACAACATTATTAAGAAAAAAGAAAAAACCGAGGTGCCAAAATCTATTTTAAAGGTATCAATAACCGATCCTTACTGATAACCAATCCCTTTAAACATACCATTGTTTTGTTATCTGCTCAACTAAACCATGTACGATATTGACAAAACTTTCAAATCACCTATGCTAGAACTATGAAAGACCACACAAATAACCACATTGTTATAATTCCGTCAGATATAATCGACATCGATGGATCCACATACATTTACACAACCTTAACTTATCTGAGCTAAAAGTTATAATAAAAACAAAAGAGTATTTCAGTAGACCACAATAATAATTTTGAGAATCAATAAATATCAAGAAAGTAGACAAAAACAAAGGTAAACTTAATTTACTTCCACATTGTTGGAATTTAAATAAAATAACATTCATATAAATAAATAACACACATCAAAGAGCATTGCGGAAGCAAGGATCATATATTTAACACGTATAAAGATTACTGAATAATAAAAGTTAACGTACCTTGATCATAGCAAAACAAGTATCTAACTTCTCTTTTCTTCTTCTTAATCAAACAAATGATTAACGTGAAACCCCTTACCGTTTTGTTTCACAATCCAAAATAGTGTTTACTAAAGTAAGTAAACTACCACGTCTTGTACACACTTACTATAACCGATCAAAGATTGATGCTAGTGAATGAACACAAGAAAACCAAACTAATTGTTTACTTTGGAAAACTCAAAAATCGATCCACCCTAAGGGATAGAACCGATCGGTTTTGTTAAAGGAAAAGAGAAGACAAACTTTTAGGGTTATAGCAATGCACAAGGTAAAAAACTAATGACCCAAGAGTTTGTATTTATAGTGGAATTAACTTGGAGCAAAAGAGGGATCGATTGGGTTTAGAACCCTCAGGCCGATCGGCCACAACCCATCTAATGGGTTTCTAGATCCTTCTTTAGCTCCTAATTTCACTAACGGTCCTTCCTTTATTCCCTAACGGTCATTAGTCAATTCTGTTAATTACTTAACGTCCGTTAGTCATCATTTCGTGTTCAAATAATTAAAATATATAACGGTTATATATATTAATTATTTCTTTGATCATTCATACGTAAAGTGTGCAATCCTATGATCCCGTGTTCAATTCGAGTCATATACGTTTTAATATTTTTCCATAACTCTAACACAAATTACATGACACACCTTGCAGTTGCATGTACGTATTTAAAAAATTAGGCATTTAGTTTCACGTCCATGAGTCATAACTCCCTTCACTAAATTTCCTTAAAAAACTACTTGTAAAGTATATGACCCTCCGTCTCAATTTATTTGTCCATATTTCCTTTTATGGATGTCTCAAATTAATTGTCCACTTTCCTTATTTAGTAAAAACTAGAGAATCTAGTGGAGGAATATTCTATTTTAGTGGTTGAAAATTAAAGTGGCCCCACTTTTATTAAACTTTGTGTTTTCTCTCTCCTAACAAATAAATTGAGACGGAGGGCCTTAAAAAAGTATTTGTAAAGTATATGACCTTGCAGATTTAGAATAATTAAACATAGAACACTGCTGCTTTGTTTTTGTTTTTTTATAAATATAATTAGTAATCTATCAAAATATCACACTAGTTTAACATATAGCTTTAATCAAGTTATTTAATTATTGATGAAATGTCTCAAATAAGAGCGGAGGGTGCAGCTCGCCAACACCCTCGTCGTTGCTGAGCTGGAGCTCTTCGTCAGCTCGCCACTGCACCACCACCTCCCGCCGTGCCTCGCCGAAGCTTGGTTCGTCGCCTGCACAACGAGCTATTCTTCTGACAAAGTGGGGTATTTGTTATATATCAAATGTTTTCTTTTCAGTTTTCTTGCCTTTTTTTTTTTTTGGTTTCTCAATTGTGCTATGTGTGTGTGACTGTGTGTAACGAAGAAGATGATTGTAAATGAGTGAGATAAACATATTATTGTGTGACTGTGGTTTCTCAATTGGGCCATGGAAGTGGGCCAAACGTATTATTGGGTTGAAGTAGATGGTGTCAAATTAATTTAGAACTCTATTTTTTTTAAGAACTTTTTTTTTTTTAGAACTTTTTTAAATGTCATTTGTATTATTTGATGTATTGTATTTTTATTTGAATAAAATTAATTATAGTTTATTTGGGTATTTTATAAAAGAAAAAAAAAAAGATAGTGGTGGGGCCCAAATGAGTAAGTTGTGGTTTGTTGTGGTGACGTGGCACCCCGTAGGGCCCGAATGAAGAGGAAGAACTCCTCACTGCACCCCCGCTCTAATATTGTATTGTCAAAAATAATGAAAAAATTATTATACATAATCATCATCTAATCGCCAGGGGTGGAATTTCTTCTTTTTTTTATTATTTATTCATTTATTTATTTTTTTAGAAAGACCACATATTATAAAAATCTCGAAACAACCAAGAAACAATACAACACATCCCACCTCGATGATGATCATGTAATTGCCAGAGGTGGAAATATATAAGATAGATGCATGCATACTCTAAAAGTGTATTTCGTAGCATTAAAACCAATTTTTTTCTTTATACACTTTAAAGTTTAATACTAAATGCTTACTATTTTCAAACATTATTAAATAATACACGCACCCTATAAGAAAATCATGCGTCCGTCACTGTTAATAGCAATATCATAACCACTCGAATGATATAGGCAACGTTACAACCGAAAAATAAAAGAAAATATCTATATTTTTAACCTCTATAGTTCCTAAATACACACATCATATCGTTTTCTCATAACTAGTTGTACCAAAATTCAAATAAGATAGTTTGTACATTAATTGTGCAATAATAAGGTAGCTATAGCCTATTAGGGGTGGTCGGATAGTCCCGTCCAATATACTTGACCGATGAGCAACTTCAGAAATAGGACCCCTACCGCGTAATGAGCACTTATAAAAAGTCAAAAAGTGATGGCATAGTACACCGTTCTATCACATTTGGTGATGGTTGTTGATAGTAAACTTATATGAACAGAAAGTGATGGTTGTTGATAGTAAATTTACGTAAAGCGATTTAATTTCATATTGGTGATAGATTAGGAGGTGACTATAGAGAGTAAAGGTGGTGGGTTTGGCGGTGGGATAAATGATAATATGACGCTGATTTAGAGTTGTGAATTTGGTTACCACAAAAAGTAGTCTAAAAATAATCATTAACAAAAACAAAAATAAAAGTCGGTAGGAGGCGAGAGGGAATCTATTTGTTATCATACCTCCTTTGAAATGATTTTAATACTCCTCTGATTTTTTTTTTTTAATCTTTAAAATTTATTAAAATTTATTTTTATTATAAAACTAAAAGATAAAAAATAACGAACATAAAATATAAAATTTGATAAGTCAAAAATAGTAAAACACAAACAAAATATAAAGCAAAAAACCATTAAAAACTAGCTTGTCCTATTAATAAAGTGAATAAAACTAGCAAAAAAAAATAAAATAAATGCAAAACATAAATATAAAGTTTAAGAGGAGAGTAATTTTGGAAACAAAAAATTCCTTGCGTATAAAGAAACTAATTCTCACCATCCATCTAAAAACAAATTAATATATGAGATTAAAAGCATTTTTAAATTTCACATATTTTATAATTTAAATGGGGGACACTATACATATCCCTCCTATACGTTAAACGTACAACCCGCGAAGCACACAGTACAATCGCTCGATGCGTGCAATGATTGTATACCCCCTATAGGGGGTCCAGATAAACTGCCATAATTTAAATATCTCATGAACCGTTACTTTGATATAAACGGGCACTTTGATATACTTCCTACAATTTTTTATTATTTTTTTTTTTTTCGTTTTTTTCACTTTTCTTTCGTTTTTTTTTTCTTATTTTTTTCTTTTTCTTCGTTGTTGAAACTTGCATGAGAAATCATATGTAATTAAACATTAATTCGAATATTCTAATAAAATGAATTAGTGTTTAATCACATGTGATTTCTCATGCAAGTTTTAACAATGAGAAAATAAAGAAAAAAAAATGAAAAAACAAAATAAATAAACAAAAAATAATAATAATAATAATAATAATAATAATAATAATAATAATAATAATAATAATTGTCGAAATTATATAAAAGTGCCTATTTAAAGAAAGATAATTAAATGCTCGTCGTGGTGGTATATTTTTTTTTTGGCTTAACAATCAATGGTTTAAGAAATTAATACTAGTAGAAAAAAAAGATGAAAATGAGTTCATTAAAATGTTGAGTTTAATCTCATATATCGGATCAAATGGAGATATAGGGTGAACCCTTTGGTATATTAATAAAGTTTAAATTAAATTAAAAAAAAAAAAAAAAAAAAAAAAAAAAAAAAAAAAAAAAAAACTGTTTTTACCGTCAATACATTGAGTGAAAAAGGAGAGTAAAAAAGGGTAAACTTTGTACCCATATTACCATTTACAACCCATCTATTAATTCTAGAAGCAATACACACGTGACATACTAAACCTATCCATCTGGAGCCCTCCTCGGACTTCAATTTCCAACTAAATTAACTATTAATTTACATAACTTACCCCTTATCTCTATCCCAATATACGAAAACTTACCTTTTACTTATAGCCCAACGCTACTACACTCCTTTCATTTTATTTTATAAAGTTAACACACACAAAAGTTGTTTGCTTTATGTTTTTCTTTTATTGTGTCGGTGTATTATTTTTACGATTTTCTAGTCATTATACGGTTGAATTTTGCTAACAAATTTAGCAAATTTACTAACTAAATTTTTTATAATTTTTATAATTTTTTAGAGACTGTTTTGGCAACATAAGTAAACTAAAAGGACACTTGTGTAATTTGTTTCTTACATGAAAGTCCTTATATTTAACACGGGGAATGTTTTCATAATCGTATGTTAACAACAGGGACCTTTTTGCAATTTTTCAAAGACCTTTTTCGCAAATCATATAAAATGCAAGGACCATTTTCACAAGAAACCGCAAGGACCAGTTTTACTTTTTTTTTAGGAATGCCAAGGGACTTTTTTTTTTTGTGTGCAATTTTCAGAAACTATTTTGTCAAAGAAAATGAAACACAGAGACTGTTTTTGTCAAACATAAAAACAGGGACTATTTTGCCATTTTTCAAGAATTTTACTGTTCAGAAAACAGTAAAGTTTCCTGAAAAATATTAACATTAAAATACAAATGATAGTTTAATATCGTGTTGAAAATCTTTTATGCATTGAAAGAAAATCTACCCCTTATAAAATATAGTACTAATTCACAATCTTAAAAATAAGTATAAGTAGTATAAACAAGAACAAGAACAGAAGTCGGTAGGAGGAGAGGGAATCTATTAATTCGAGAAGCAATACACGCGTGATATCCATGTAGTCATGTAGACCCCTCGTACAGACTTCAATTACCAACGATATTAACTATTCATTTACATAACTCACCCTTTATCTATATGCCAATTTACCAAACTCACCTTTTACGTATAACCGGTTACTCTGGAGGTGGCAATTTATGCCAAAAATCAAAAGAATGGGATAATTTTGGCAAATTTGTAAAAGATTTAGACACATTTAACCCCTTTCTTTTTTTGAAATGGACACATATTGCCCATTTAAAAATTAAATGGGCACAAACGGGCACATATTTTCTCTAACATTACAATTGTTTTTAAAGAAAAACTTATAGATATAATATCTTTAATTTTTTAAATATAAATGAGGTGTTACGTTTTATGAATTTATTTCGTCGTTTTGGGTCTTTTCTAAAGAGATTCGTATAACATGCGCCCGTTTGGCCCGTGCCCATTTAGCCCTTGCCCGTATAACCCAGTGCCCGTTTAGCCCGTTGCCCGTGCCCCGCCCGTTTTGCCACATCTAGGTTACTCTTTCAAAAATGTCAAAATCATATGTCATGTAAATTTAAAATGTCATTTCTAACTCATGTTATATTTTCAACAAATATTTTTTATAATTTGATTTTTTTTTTCGTTCTGAAATATCGTCAAGTATATTAAAAAATTCAGATTTAGATTTAGATTTTTCTTATTGTTTGTTATATAAATATATTTTAGTCGCATCTAACGTTAACCTTTAAATAAAATTACTCAAGAGATCAATGACATATAATTAAGTAAATGAGCAGTTTTTATAACATAGTGAGCTAAAAGACACACAAATTGATACGCCCGGGTCGATAGAAGCAGGAAGGGCAAAGCGAGTGTCTGTTGCGCCAAGTTGGCACAAGGATTTCGTCATGGGATAGGATAACTATCACCATAATTTATCTTTATCTTTATGTTATTAGGATATGTTTAAGTTGTGTTAGGATTTGTGTCAAAGTCGTTATAGGATATGTATTCCTGGTCATAGGATATGTATTCCTGGTCGTGTGGGACTATCCCCAAAAGTGTCTATTTAAGTCGTGAAGATTAATGAGAATGTCAAGTTTTAGTCTACAAATATATCTGTTCCTCTTCTCTATTTTCTTAGGAGCCTGCACCCGCTAAAAGAGGTGCTTTATCTCGATACTATCCTTAACGGGTCGTATCAATTGGTGCTTTCATTGCTATCATGAGCATCGACGAAAACACTATTCGGTTGTTGCTCAAAGAGCAAGCCGCCACGGTTCAACAGATTGCGCAACAACAAGCTGCGGGTTTTCAGGAGCATATTGATGTTTTGCGTGCTGAGTTGCAGGCCACACGAGGGTTACTTCAAAATCGTTCCGGTGGTGGTGGCGATCAAGGGTTATTGCCACGATCTATGCGTTTGGATGTTCCCAAATTTACCGGGGATGATCCTGACCGATGGATTTTCGCCATTACAGAATATTTTTCTTTACTTAACACACCCGCGGATCAACGTTTGCGGATTGTGGGTTTTAACCTCGAAGGCGCAGCAGCAGAATGGTTTCGTTGGATGTCAAAGAATGGGTTGATAACCGATTAGGATCGGTTTGTGGAGAGTGTCAAAAGCAGATTTGGACCTTCAAAATACGAAGACCCACAAGGTGCGTTGTCGAAGCTTCTCCAACTAGGTACGGTTGAGGAATATCAACGTGAATTTGAGAAATTAATGAATCGGGTTACAGATATACCAGAAACGTTGCTCATCTCTTTTTACATATCTGGCCTTAAGCTTCATCTGCAGCGCGAGTTGTTAGTATCCAAGCCAACAACGTTAGGTGACGCATTTTCATTAGCACGTATTACAGAGGCCCGCTTGGATGACCAGGTATCCTCCGTTTCTGTTACAGCAACCAAAGCTGTTATGAGTGCTGGGGGACAGCGACAGTCGACCCCCCGTTTTGGGGTTTCTGCAACCGCGGTTGGGGCTGCTAAGCAGGCACTGTTACCGACACCATCCCAAAGCCAAACACCCGTCAATACAACTTCCAAACCACTGGCAATTAAATGGATCTCTCCAGCAGAGCGTCAAGAACGCCTTAGCAAAGGATTATGTTTTAATTGTGATAATAAGTGGGTACGTGGTCATAAGTGTCCGGGGAAATTTTTGTTGCTAATGGCTGAAGACGGCGATGATACGGAGCAAGATATTGAAGCCGATGCACTGGACGCCGTGGAAAGCGGTGATATATCCATCCTTAACTCATTGATCGGGCATGGAAGCCCTCGCTCTCTTCAATTATGGGGAACGATAGGATCAGGTGAGGTGCATGTTCTTATTTATAACGGAAGTACTCATAATTTTGTTCAACCCGAGATAGTGGAAAGAATGTGTTTGCCTGTACAAACGACCAAGGCCTTCAAGGTTTATATTGGGAGTGGGGAGTCCTTGTTGTGTGAAAATATGTGTCCACAGGTCACACTTAGCATGCAGGGGTTAACTGTGGAGGTTGATCTTTATGTCTTACCAATGAAGGGTCTCGATGTAGTGTTAGGAGTCCAATGGTTACAGAAGCTCGGGAAGGTAACCCACGACTATGCTCAACAGACCATGGAATTCACCCTGGTCAATACTAAGTATTCCTTGCAAGGAGATGCGTCGTTGCGAATGAAGAAAATCAGCCTACATCGTATGCAAGCCTTGTTAGAAACCGAGGATGTATATGGTATATACGAGTTTCACAGCCTCTCCATGGAGGCCGAGGGGGTCGCGACTGCACCAGAGGTCATAGAGCACACCCATCCTGAGTTAAAGCAGCTCTTAACGCGCTTTGATTCGCTATTTCAGGTACCTACTACCTTGCCACCTCATCGTATGATTGACCATCGAATTCATTTGCTTCCTAATACCAAACCAGTTAATGTTCGACCGTATCGCTACCCTCACTATCAAAAAGGGGAAATGGAAAAACTGGTCAATGAGATGTTAGGCCAGGGAATTATTCGGTTTAGTCAGAGTCCTTTCTCATCACCCGTGTTACTTGTTAAAAAGAAAGATGGTAGTTACCGTTTTTGTGTAGACTATCGGGCTTTGAATGCGGTCACGATTAAGGATAAATTTCCCATTCCAACCGCTGACGAAATGTTCGACGAACTTGGTGGGGCGGCTATCTTTACTAAACTTGATCTACGAGCCGGGTACCATCAGATTCGGGTTCACGAGCGTGATATTTATAAAACCGCGTTTAGAACACATGATGGACACTATGAATTTTTGGTTATGCCATTCGGTCTCACCAACGCGCCTTCTACATTTCAAGCCACCATGAACAGGTTGTTTTCACCGTATTTACGAAAATTCGTAATTGTTTTTTTTGATGACATTCTAGTTTATAGTAGCACACTTACGGCCCATTTGGAACATTTGGAGTGTGTTTTGAATTGTTTACAGAAGCACCAGTTGTTTGTGAAAAGATCTAAGTGTGTTTTCGGGGCGTCAACTGTGGAATATCTTGGACATATCATCTCGAAGCATGGTGTGGAGATGGACCCTAAAAAAATATCTGCAGTCCGTGATTGGCCCGTGCCTCAGTCGCAACGTCAGGTGCGTGGGTTTCTCGGGTTAGCCGGGTATTATAGGCGGTTTATTAAGGGGTATGCGACATTGGCTGCTCCCTTAACTGACTTATTGCGAAAAGATGGTTTTAGATGGGAAGACCGAGAATCCAAGGCCTTCGAAGCTCTCAAGCAAAAACTAACGACTGCTCCAATATTGTGCTTGCCCGATTTTGATAAAACCTTCACTGTTGAAACGGATGCGTCAGAAGGGGGAATAGGTGCTGTTCTTTTGCAAAATAACCAACCCATCTGTTACTTTAGTCGGAAGTTAGGACCTCGAATGCGTTTAGCGGCTACATATCAGAAGGAATTGTTTGCCATCGTTGAAGCTGTTTTCAAATGGCGACAATATTTGTTGGGACAACGATTTATTATCCGAACGGATCACAAAAGTCTTAAGGAGTTGATGCAACAAGTGATTCAAACACCGATTCAACAAAAGTATGTACGTAAGCTGATGGGATTCGATTTCACCATCGAATACAAGCCGGGAGTGTTGAACCAAGTGGCTGATGCTTTTTCACGCGTGAACGAGGATGAGGAACCATTAACAGCATCGTTCATGGCTCTAAGTCAGCCTTTGGTTTCTTTAATGGAAGAATTAAGGAAGGAAAATGAGACTTTGGAGGAGTTGATTGGCTTGCATCAACAACTGGAACGTGGGGACTTCGCGTTTGGTTTTAGACGAGAGGGTGGAATGATCATTTTTAAAGATCGTTATTTTATTGGGGCAGAATCAAAGCTTAAATCACTGTTGTTACATGAATTTCATAATACTCCTATTTCAGGACATGGGGGAGTCAAGAAGATGCTAGTGGGTTTATCGGCCTTGTTCTACTGGAAAGGAATGCGTAAGTCGGTAGAGGAATTTATAAAAAATTGTCTCGTGTGTCAGCAAACAAAGTATTCAACTCAGGCTATTGGTGGATATTTGCAGCCTTTGCCGACACCAACGGCCATGTGGGAAGACATTTCTATGGATTTCATAACGGGAATGCCATTATCAAAGGGGTTTTCGGTTGTTCTTGTGGTGGTGGATCGACTTACAAAGTATGCGCATTTTGCAACGTTACCAACCAGTTTTAATGCTCACAAGGCGGTTGAAGTCTTTGTGGAAGCTGTAGTTAAACATCATGGAATACCTAAATCGATCGTGTCGGACCGTGACCCTATTTTTGTTAGCCAGTTCTGGACTCAACTATTTAAGCTTAGCGGAACACAGCTAAACCATAGTACAGCTTATCACCCCCAGACGGACGGGCAAACTGAGGTGGTGAACCGAGGGTTAGAACAATATTTGCATGCCATGGCCATCGACAGACCTGACCATTGGGTCCGTTTGTTACCATGGGCCGAGTATTGTTATAATACTAGTTATCACAGTAGTATTAAGATGACTCCCTACCAAGCATTGTATGGGAATGTTCCATTATCTATCATTCCGTATCCACCTGGATCTTCAAAAGTAGCGGCTGTGGAAGATGTGTTACTTGAGCGGGATGAGTTGCTACGACGGCTTAGGGAAAATTTACAAGCGACCAAGAATCGGATGGAGGAAAAGGCTAATCTTAAACGTCGAGAAGTGGAGTTTAACGTGGGAGATAAAGTACTTGTCAAACTTCAGCCTTATCGTCAACTCACTTTGGCTAAGCGTTTATCTCACAAACTAGCCAAGAGGTATTATGGACCGTATGAAATTATAGAGCGTGTTGGGAAGGTGGCTTACCGTCTTGCTCTACCAGTTACTAGCAAAATACATCCCGTGTTTCATGTGTCAATTCTCAAGCCGTTTTTTGGAAAGGGAAGTGAATCAGTAGCGGAAATTCCTGGGGAGTCTGAAGAGGGTTTTGTGGTGGAACAACCCCTTGCTGTTTGTGGGTCTCGATTTGTTCTGCGGGATGGTAATCTCGTTAAGCAAGTATTAGTACAATGGGCTGGAAGATCTCCTGAGGAGGCAACATGGGAGTTTTTGGCTGACTTCCAAGCTGCTTATCCAACTTATGACCTTGGGGACAAGGTCATTTTTGAAGAGGAAGGGAATGATACGCCCGGGTCGATAGAAGCAGGAAGGGCAAAGCGAGTGTCTGTTGCGCCAAGTTGGCACAAGGATTTCGTCATGGGATAGGATAACTATCACCATAATTTATCTTTATCTTTATGTTATTAGGATATGTTTAAGTTGTGTTAGGATTTGTGTCAAAGTCAGTATAGGATATGCATTCCTGGTCATAGGATATGTATTCCTGGTCGTGTGGGACTATTCCCAAAAAGTGTCTATTTAAGTCGTGAAGATTAATGAGAATGTCAAGTTTTAGTCCACAAATATATCTGTTCCTCTTCTCTATTTTCTTAGGAGCCTGCGCCCGCTAAAAGAGGTGCTTTATCTCGATACTATCCTTAACGGGTCGTATCACAAATAGTTAACAAACTCGAATGTACAAAATCTTACAATACAATAAAAACTATTTTCTAATATATGATATACAAAACAAGGATTTACATCAAGGTGGTAGGTAAGCGAGCAAAAAACTTTATGTGCGAACCTTCATTTCATAAAGTTGACTCTCTCCAACCGATAAAAAATACAAATGATAGTTTAATATCGTGTTGAAAATCTTTTATGCATTGAAAGAAAATCTACTCCTTATAAAACATAGTACTAATTCACAATCTAAAAAATAAGTATAAGTATAAACAAAAACAAGAACAAAAGTCGGTAGGAGGAGAGGGAATCTATTAATTCGAGAAGCAATACACACGTGATATACTAAACGGGGGACACTATACAAACCCCCTACTACCTCCCCTTACAAACCCACCCACCCTATGTACTTGTGTCTGTACTTTTTGTCTTATTAAGTTTGTATATTTTTTTTTCCTTTCTTTTTTCCTCTTCTACTAAGACCAAGAGTAGTGGGCGTTTAAGTGGGCTTAGTTGCCCTTTCAACGCCCGTTGGCCCACCATCTTCAAGCGTTGAAGCCCGTTGAATTGGCAAAAAAATAAACGCCCGTTGATTGAACAACGGGCGTGGAAGGTATTCTTTGGTCAAATATAGCCGTTTAACGGCTATATTTATTAATTAATTTTATTTTTATTTTTATTTTTATTTTTATTTTTTTATTTTTTTTTAAACTTCAACTTTCCTATTTAATCTAATACTTCTTTTTCATTTCAACACATAATTCAACAACTTCCTTTCAACAAAAATAACGCCCGTTTTTAACAAAAAAAATGATTCGCCGGCCATTCAATGCCTTGTATTCGAGTAGTGATTCAAGTTCCGACGAATTTGAAACCGAAGTTGTAGCCGTTTGTTCGAGTGCGTTAAACCTTATGGCGACGTTTGTTCACCGAAGCGTTAGTCAACGTCGACCGTTTCAAACAAGACAAGTTATCATGCGCAATCGTGAAGAAGCTCATAATCGTTTGATGCGAGATTATTTTAATGAGAATCCCCGTTGGCCGCAACCAAGAGTTTTCAAACAACGTTTCCGAATGTCTAAAAGGTTGTTCTTACGTTTGCGTGACGATTTGAAAAGAGAAGTCGGGTACTTTAAACAAAAATTCGATGCACTAAGGAAGCTCTCTGAGATAAATAGTCTTTTTTGTGTAATTCCAAATGTGAGGTAAGTCTCCGTATCTTGTTGGTGAAACTTACTACTTGAAATTCAACGGATCCGCTATTTTCTTTGTTTTCTTCTTGTTCTTGCAAAATAATTGAAATAAATGCATTTTTTACCATAAAAGAATTTCACACTCCCCTTTTTACAGATAGTTATTTTATTGGATCAGTAATAATAGTAATAATAATGTAAGAAATTTTAATGTAGTATGATTCACCACAACGCAAAAGTTGACCGCCGCCATACGGATTTTGGCGTTCGCACAAACGTCCGACATCAACGACGAGTACTTGCACATGGCGGCTAAAACTATTCGAGACACACTTAGGGAGTTCGCAATCGGTATTATATTTTATTTTTATTTAACGTTTATTTTTAATTAACGTTTATTTATATTTAACGTTTAGAATTATTTATCTTTTACATTTAAGCATATGTTTTTAATATTGTAGCTATTGGTGAGATATACGGTCGTCGATACCTTAGAAAACCGACTTGGTTCGACCTACAGAAAATATACGAGGTGCACGAAGACATGCATGATCTACCCGGTATGATCGGTAGCATAGATTGTATGCATTGGCAGTGGGAAAGATGTCCTACGGCTTGGCGTAGCCAACACACTCGGGGTGATCAAAAGGGACCGACGAAGATACTTCAAGCTGTTTGTTCACAAGACCTTTGGTGTTGGCATGCATTCTTTTGCACAGCCAGATCGAACAATGATCTCAACGTGTTACAACAATCACCTCTCATAGAGGACATTGTTTCAGGTAAAATGTCAACCGCATCTTTTTACGCCAATAATAATTACTACCCGTACGGTTATTTTTTGGGCGATGGTATATATCCCGAACATAGCTACATCGTAAAGACTTTCACCGACACTGTGGATGAGAAAAGACTGCATTTCAAAAAGCAACAAGAATTGGTAAGAAAAGATATAGAACGTTTCTTTGGTGTTCTCAAGCAACGTTGGGCGTACATAAAGACTCCTTGCAAATTATGGTCGACTGAAACGATGGAGTACATTATGGAAGCATGTATCATTTTACATAATATGATTTTGGAAGATGAGGGTAACGCATACTGTCAAGATTATAGACCCGAAGCAGTGGAAGAAGATGAAAATAGAGAACAAGCTGTGGAAAACTAGAAAGGGGGGGTTGAATAGTTTTAAGTCTTTTTAATTTATTATAAAAACTTTGTTTTATACTTTTAATAACTTTAGATTCTAGTTTGTTATGAAAAATAAAACATAAATCTTATTATTAGTTATATAAGTATTCTTTTAAATTGATTGTAAAAGTTTTGGTTTCTTGAATGGATTTTCAATTTGATCTTTATGTGAAGTTGACCTCTAATTAATACTAGCAATTATATAAGCCTATGTGTATGAAAGTAATGACGATGCAAGTAAAGAAATAAATAAGGTATGGAAAGATCTAACCGAGACATGAGAGATTTATAGTGGTTCGGCTACAAGGACACCTTCCTTGCCCTACTCCACTCCCCGAGCACACCTTGCTCGAGAGTTTTCTTCACAACTTCAACAAGCTCCCTTATGGCGGAGAAAACCGTACACAACTTTGGCTTACACAGGTTTAACGACACAAAGCTAAATGTCGAGTTCTAATCGTAGCTAGAACCAATCTCACAACTTCACAACACAACTTCTACACGACTTAATCACGACTTCTTCACGACTTCTTCACAACGGCTTCACGACTTCTTCACGACTTCTTCACGACTTCAACACGACCGCTACACAACCTCTATGATGCGGCTTCACAACTTCAACACTATGTCTTCATGACTTAGGACTTCACGACTTCAACATAACCGCTACACAACCTCTATGCTACGGCTTCACGACTTCAACACTAGGACTTCACGACTAGGACTTCACGGCTTCAACACGACCGCTACACAACTTCTATGCTACGGCTTCACGACTAGGACATCACAACTTTAACACGACCGCTTCACAGCTTCTATGCTACGGCTTCATGACTTCAACACAAGGACTTCATGTCTTCTAAGCTACGGCTTCACAACTTCTACACCACGGCTTCACGACTTCTACATTTTGACCTCACAACTTCTATACCACAACTACTTATACAACATTTTCACTACTTACACACAACACTAATCTACAACACACACATTTACATACAAATGAATGAATGATTTACAAACTTTGTTGAACACACAACTTAAGTAACATGATGATACTAAGTTGTAATACTTCTAATCTTGATTGATAGAAGTATTCTTCTTTTGCACTTGGATGGTGGAAGCTTGGATCACTTGGAAACCAATGCTTAAGATTACATGATCAAAGGTTTTTCTAAGATATGAAATGAGATCTACAACAGAAAGTTTTAGTGCAAAAGGGTTGAGAAAAAATCCAGGAGAAGGCTTGTATTTATAGGGAAAAATCTGGACAGCTGGAGCCTACTAGAGCGGGGGCGGTCCCCTTAAATAGGGGGCGGTCCCCTTAATTATTAAGGGGGCCGCCTAGTAAAATTAAGGGGGCCGCCCCTACTGAACGTTGGCCAATTTTGTCCTTTTGTGGGGAAGGTTTTTCTGGAACATTTTAACTGATTTTGGTTAAAAATTTGAATTCATATTTTTATAAAAGATTAAACATTTTTATTTAATACCAAAAATGTTTTTCAAAAATATATAAAATGTTTTTGATGTTTTATAAAAAATCTAGTTATTAAGAAAATGTTCCTTTGATCATATAATGCATTAAGCACTTGTTTATTCATACCTTAAGTGATTAAGTTGTAGAAATGAATATTTACAACTAAATACTTGTTTATTTGATAAGTTTATGTTTTAATGAGTTTACATTTTGTGATCATCAAAACATAGAGATATGAATAAATATTGATAATGTTTTTAGGCATTATTTATGTCAACAATCTCCCCCTTTTTGATGATTACAAAACCTAAACTCATTAAATCCAAAAAGTTATTTTTGGACAAGTATTTAGTGAGTTTATATTCACTTCTCCCCCTTTTTGTAGCATCAAAAAGGTTGAGCCGACAAGTTTTAGAGACAAAATTTGTCGGAACGTGAACTCCCCCTTGATGTGTGCTCCCCCTCGTTTGAGGGCACCAAGGAATCGATATATGGAATACTTGCAAGAAAAATATTAGAAGCACAAGCATATATATAGCAAAAATAAGCATGCATATAAGGACATTCATTAAAAATGTTGTGTATCAATACACAACCATCCAAGATTATCTTCAATCCTACATTAGCTAGTAAGTAATGCAATCTACATAATCATTCTAGGAGTACATGATCTTCCATGGGGCTTGCACACAAAATGGTTTGAAAAATTATTTTTGATTAAGCGTTGCATATGCTTAATTTGGTGAGAATGAAGGTGGTGGTAGTGTAGTGGGTGAAAATGATGGAGGTTGTGGTGGAGGTTGGTTGTTAAGCATGTGTTCACGGGATGAAAACATGTAGTGTATCTCATCTCTAAGACCAAAGATGGTGGTTTGGTTGTGGATGTGGTGGTATTGGTGATGATGAGAAATGAGCATCAAGAGGTGTTATTGGTGATATGGAAATGACAAGTTGGGTGAATGGAGGTTCTTGAGTAGGAGGTGGAATTGATGCTCTTTATGGTGGTGATGAAAGGTGTGAGTTGATGTAGTTATTGATGGATGAAAGAGTGTTTTTGATGGTGCATTTGGTGCACTTGGGGATTAACATTGAGGTGGTGGTGATGGAGTTTTGGTGTCTTAGAGATGATTTTGGTGATAGCATGGTGAATGAAAATGGGTGTTTGATGGAGGTGATGGTTGATTTATGTAAGGTTTGGGCTAGATAAAAGGGGTCGCAAGATGCAAAAGAAAACAGTGAATTTTACTGCCCAGATGGCCGGTCCCCTTAATTGTAGGCCGGCCCCCTTAAAATTAAGGGGACCGCCTAGGGAATTAAGGGGGCCGCCCATCTGGTGTTTTCCCAGGCGACCAAATTTGAAAAATTTCCAGAAAAGGGTCATTTTTAGGGTGTTTTTGCAGCAAGCTCCATTTGAATCATGTACATCAAGAATGATTAAATAGTGGCATAAACATGTTAAATACGCATGCATACATTTAAAACATATTATGGAATAAGCATGTTATTAATCATCAAGCATGTATATATATCATGATATCAAGTATACAAGCAATAAGCATAACAATCATATATTAAAGACAAGAAATAAGCATAACAATCATATTTTGCTTATAGCATGCAATAAGTAGAAAATTTTAAATTGCCTAAGAGATCCATTGGACTTGCTTGAGACATGAAAACTTGAATTATTTTGGATGGATGATGGTAAAGAGGGGTAAAAAATGTTGGATTAATGGGGTTGTAAGTTTGGGTGTATGGATGTTGGAGAGAGTGTTGATGGAGGAATTGGAGGTGGAGAGCTTGGACTTGACCATGTTGAATGAGGGTTTTGATGTTGTTCAAGTGGTGGTGTTGGATTAGATCTAGTGAGAAGATACTCAATCCAAGTGAGACGCTCATTTAAGGCGATGGTTAGATTTTGAAGAAAGATGCAACAAGGACTATTGTTGACATGTTTCTCAATTTGACTCGAGTGATGTGGTGATGATGGTAATGATGGTGAGATGGATGGTGATGATGGTAATGATGGTTTGATTTTGGAGAAAGATGCAACAAGGACAATTGTTGACATGTTTCTCAGTTTGACTCAAGTGATGTGGTGATGATGGTAATGATGGTGATATGGATGGTGATGGGTTTAAGTTGCTTTGAGCAAGGTGCAAAGCAAGGAGAGCAGTAAGCTCATGGGCTTCCTTGAGTTCTTCAATGAACTTCAAGTGTTGAGTGGAAGGTGATGATGATGGAGAGTGGTTGTTATTTGGTGGAAGTGGTGGTGACACTTTTGGTGGTGGAGACACTTGTGAACTTGGGTAATTATGAGTGAATGAAGGTGGACATATGGATGATTGGTTATGTGTGTGAAAGGGTTCATTAGGATGAGGTTTAGGTGTTGGTTGAGTTTGAACAACATCATTTGTTGGGTTATGGCAAATGTCAAGCTTCCTCCTCCAAATGGGTATTTATGGTGAAGTGATGATGTGATTGTGGAAGGTAAATTTTGGTGAGTGGTTTGTGACAAAATGTGTTTGTGAATTTTGGGAAGTATAGGATAAAATGGGCTAAAAAATAGAAAAGGGGAGCAGCACCTTCGACCATCAGATGGCCGGTCCCCTTAATTAAGGGGCCGGTCCCCTTAAATATTAAGGGGGCCGCCTAATGAATTAAGGGGGCCGCCCATCTGCTGATTTCCAGGTTACTGGAAATGGGTTTTTTTTTGGCAGAAAATTTTGAAAGGGTTGTGTTTTTGGGTTTAGTTTCAAGCAAGTCCAACTTCTTTTGAGGCAATTTAGGATTTAATAACTTATGTATGCTAAGCATATTCATTAGACATCATTATCTAGCATGCAAACAACTCATTTAGCATGTAACATATATATGTTAGACAAGAAAACACTACATATCACCAAGTAATTCATAGTATCATATTTAGGAAGATTAATAAACTAGTTAAATAATCCTAATGAATATCTATGTGCATGGGAATGTAGAGTTGTGATAGCATGAACTTCTAGACTTGTACCAAGTGAGGTCTTAGTGAATAAATTATGGTTATTTTCAAATTTAGTTCACTTATAAATGTCACATACATAAATATAGATGACAGATATGAGATCACCATGCATGATTTAAAGAAAAGTTTTTGGCATTATTCAACAATGTTTGAAAGTGGGTTTTTATGTGTATGTGAAAAATATTTTAATGAAATAGTTTTGGTTTTATTTCAAAATGTTTTTATGAGGAAAGAAAACATATTTTTCCAATCTTTGGTTTTGATAAACACGTAATTATGGACACAAGTTTGGAAGAAAGGTAAGATGGTGAAATATGTAAAATAGAAATGTGTCATAATCTTTTGAAAAATTATTTTTCCAAAATGTGAAGTTTTTGCAAGTTTAAAAATAAGTCCCATTAATTATAGGTTTAAAAAAATAATGGTTTATAAAAGATCTCATGCTCAAGTCTATTGTCACATGCTACCTCTTTCTACATATTCTATGACATTTACGCATGTATTATGACTAAATACAAAAATACATCATGTCAGAGTAGTTAGAGAAAAACAAAAGCTATTATAATGACAATGCATTCAACTAAACAAATAATTACGAAGGCATGCAGTCAAATCACATAGGAGCAAGTAAACATCTAGAAATTTTATATATGCAGGATGACATACATCTAGGAATGAAAAGCTCTAGTGAAAAGCAAAGTTCATAGCAGTAAACTATCGTTAGGTATATTTAGGAAGAATAATGTATTCAAGTTGGAGAATGAGTATGAGACTATTACTAGTGGTGCTCAATTCAGGTTAAACACGACCGTTTTTACGGGTTACACACACCCAACTTCTCACATAGAAGCAATTCAACCGTTAGGTCAAATTGAGTTTCTAGTCAATAGATTCTCCAGTAGTCATTCTCCTTTTAGAAGAAATTAAGTTCCTAAATTTACCTATCGGAGAGTACCAAATATGAAGATTGCTTGGTTTACTAATACTTAGGGGGGCTAATTAAAGGGTTTCTAGTTCATTAAGCCACAGAATGAATATAACTAAAGGTAAAGGCAAAGCAACCTATCAGACTAAGCGTATCCTAAGGCATTAATAAGATTATATGCATGAAGTAATTACTTATGAAATTTAAAAAGAGAACTTACCTCACGTCCTAGCTTTTCTTCGTAATGTCTTAGATGATGATCGACGTGTGAATGATAGGTGAGTCTTCAAGATAACCAAGGTGTGAAAATATATCATGGCAAGCTTCTAACACCTTATTTAAACCGAAGTGACTTGACCCGAACATGTCTTGTACGGATGATGATCTTCTCCTTCGTTTGTGTCACTCCATGATTTTGGATTGAGTTCACTTTGGAGTTGATTCATGTAGTCTTTGTCGCTAACACCTACATTAACAACATTTGAACTAGTAGCACATGTATCTATTTTATCTACATGTTTATCTATTAAATTTTCTAGGATAACTAATTCATGTACAAGATCAAAATCCTCATATTTGGCTTGACATTTTTCTTGATGAAAGTTTAAGAAATTTTTCCAAATATCATTTGCCGTTTTATAGAAGAATATTCTTTCATATTCAACTTTCGGCAAGGTTTTATAAATAATTATTTTAGCTTTATTATTTATTTCATTCTTCGTTTTCAAATAATCAATTTGACTTTCAAAATCCGTTTTTGTTTGATTTTCAAAATCAGTTTTTGTTTAACTTACAAAATATGTTTTTGTTTAACTTTCAAAATATGTTTTTGTTTGACTTTCAAAATCACCAATCGAAATGACATGCCAAAGATCTAGATCAATTGATTTCACATAAGTTTCAAATTTATTTTTCCATTCAAGAAAAGTATAGTTTTCAAATAGTGGTGGTTTTAGCAAAGATTCCCCTTCTAGATATTTTTCGAATTCCATAGATCGATTCAAGTTTTAAAATACAATATATTTTAAATATCTTGATTGACGTGGCTCTTGATACCAATTGTGGAAAACTAGAAGGGGGGGGGGGGTTGAATAGTTTTACGTCTTTTTAATTTATTATAAAAACTTTGTTTTATACTTTTAATAACTTTAGATTCTAGTTTGTTATGAAAAATAAAACATAAATCTTATTATTAGTTATATAAGTATTCTTTTAAATTGATTGTAAAATTTTTGGTTTCTTGAATGGATTTTCAATTTGATCTTTATGTGAAGTTGACCTCTAATTAATACTAGCAATTATATAAGCCTATGTGTATGAAAGTAATGACGATGCAAGTAAAGAAATAAATAAGGTATGGAAAGATCTAACCGAGACATGAGAGATTTATAGTGGTTCGGCTACAAGGACACCTTCCTTGCCCTACTCCACTCCCCGAGCACACCTTGCTCGAGAGTTTTCTTCACAACTTCAACAAGCTCCCTTATGGCGGAGAAAACCGTACACAACTTTGGCTTACACAGGTTTAACGACACAAAGCTAAATGTCGAGTTCTAATCGTAGCTAGAACCAATCTCACAACTTCACAACACAACTTCTACACGACTTAATCACGACTTCTTCACAACGGCTTCACGACTTCTTCACGACTTCAACACGACCGCTACACAACCTCTATGATGCGGCTTCACGACTTCAACACTATGTCTTCATGACTTAGGACTTCACGACTTCAACATAACCGCTACACAACCTCTATGCTACGGCTTCACGACTTCAACACTAGGACTTCACGGCTTCAACACGACCGCTACACAACTTCTATGCTACGGCTTCACGACTTCAACACTAGGACTTCACGACTAGGACATCACAACTTTAACACGACCGCTTCACAGCTTCTATGCTACGGCTTCATGACTTCAACACAAGGACTTCATGTCTTCTAAGCTACGGCTTCACAACTTCTACACCACGGCTTCACGACTTCTACATTTTGACCTCACAACTTCTATACCACAACTACTTATACAACATTTTCACTACTTACACACAACACTAATCTACAACACACACCTTTACATACAAATGAATGAATGATTTACAAACTTTGTTGAACACACAACTTAAGTAACATGATGATACTAAGTTGTAATACTTCTAATCTTGATTGATAGAAGTATTCTTCTTTTGCACTTGGATGGTGGAAGCTTGGATCACTTGGAAACAAATGCTTAAGATTACATGATCAAAGGTTTTTCTAAGATATGAAATGAGATCTACAACAGAAAGTTTTAGTGCAAAAGGGTTGAGAAAAAATCCAGGAGAAGGCTTGTATTTATAGGGAAAAATCTGGACAGCTGGAGCCTACTGGAGCGGGGGCGGTCCCCTTAAATAGGGGGCGGTCCCCTTAATTATTAAGGGGGCCGCCTAGTAAAATTAAGGGGGCCGCCCCTACTGAACGTTGGCCAATTTTGTCCTTTTGTGGGGAAGGTTTTTCTGGAACATTTTAACTGATTTTGGTTAAAAATTTGAATTCATATTTTTATAAAAGATTAAACATTTTTATTTAATACCAAAAATGTTTTTCAAAAATATATAAAATGTTTTTGATGTTTTATAAAAAATCTAGTTATTAAGAAAATGTTCCTTTGATCATATAATGCATTAAGCACTTGTTTATTCATACCTTAAGTGATTAAGTTGTAGAAATGAATATTTACAACTAAATAATTGTTTATTTGATAAGTTTATGTTTTAATGAGTTTACATTTTGTGATCATCAAAACATAGAGATATGAATAAATATTGATAATGTTTTTAGGCATTATTTATGTCAACACAAGCACCAATGGAAGTCAGATTACAAAACAGCAGGTATATGCGAAGTGCCGACGTTCATAATTCTCTTAAGGCGGATTTGGTAGAGCATGTTTGGGGACGAAAGCAACGTAGGGTACGCATTGGTGAAGTTGAGGATGAAGAAATAGCCAACGAAGAGGTTGAAGACTTGGGTGACGAGACAGTTGTAGAGTTGGGTGACGACGAGGAAGATTATTATGCGAGTGACGACTACGACGATGCGTACTATAGCGACGATTGAATTATTTTATGTTTATGTTGTGTTATTTCTAAATTTAGAATAATTTGTAATAAATTTGTTTAGGAAAAAAATAATTTGTAATAATTTGTAATAAATTTGAAGAAATAAAAAAAGAGGCGTTGAAGCATTACCCCTATTTTAGCTTCAACACCTAAATTCTCTCACTGCCACTTGTCGACATTTGCCCCAACCCACATACCTTACCACTACTCTTGTTCTAATAGCATACCTCATTCACACACTCATTTTTATTTTATTATTATTATTTTTTTTGTCTATAGTTTTTTTTTTTTTTTTTTTTTTTTTTTTTTTTGTCAAAGCTTTTGTGTCAAAGTTTTTTTTTCCTTCTTCCAATTATAAGTTCAAATCACAGTCCTTTGTCAGTGTTTTTGTCCTTCGATTATAAGTCACCGGAAATCAATGTTTTAAAAACCGGTTTTTTAGTCGAACCGGCCATGCTTCCGTCACCGGTCGAACCGCCCTACAAAAAAAATCAAAAAAAAAAAAAAAAAAAAAAAAAAAGAAGAAGTCAAAACCGGTTGAACAGGACCGGTCGAACCGGAAAAACCGGCCAAAACCGGAAAAAACCGGCCGGTTCGCTACAGTAAACGGGACTTATAAAAACCGGGGTTTTTTAAACCGGCCGACCAGCCGGAGGCCGGTCGAACCGGTAGAACCGGCCGATCCGGTCCGGTTTTTAAAACATTGCCGGAAAGTACTAAACTCATCCATGTAGACCCCCTCCTCAGACTTCAATTACCAACGATATTAACTATTCATTTACATAACTCACCCTTTATCTATACGCCAATTTACTAAACTCACCTTTTACTTATAACCCAGCTCATTTTATTTTATAAAGTTAACAAATTTAGCAAATTTGCTAGCTAAATTACTGTACTTTTGCAATCCTTTCATCAAATTACTGCAGGTTTTTGTAAAAGAAATCATTCAAATCATTTTAATAAACGAATATCTAATATCAACTGGTTACTCTTTCAAAAATGGCATCAAAATCTTATGTCATGTAAATTTAAAATGTCATTTCTAACTCATGTTACCAACACTTTCCCAAAAACCATACGTGGCCACTAATGCACATGCAATCATGCATTGTCACCAACACTTTCCCAAAAACCCACAAATTAAAAATAGTAAACTGACCCAAAATAAATACAACCATCGTGTATTCGTATTCGTATCCGTAATGCTAAATAAATGACTTTAACCAAAGGGAAGTGATAAATACACATACAAGTTTACTTCATACACATAAAAAGACAAGCATTCAATGCATGAGTACAAGCATTCAATGCATTAAATGCATGTGCATGAAGTAAACTTGTATGTGTATTTCTAAATAAATGACTTTAACCAAAACTCCATAAAAGGAGTAGTCCTTTTATGACCTTTATGTACTTACCAAGTTACAATCGTTTCATTTTCTACACACCCTCTATTCTTTCCACTCCTTTTTTGTAAGAAAAACAGTGACATTATGGAGAATGGGAAGCAGCACCAATTACCACTGCTCACCGGTGACAGTGGAGTGAAAATAAATGGGGTTAGAGATTTTTGCAAGGAGTTTTATATGGAGTCTAAAAAGCTGTGGCATCTTGCTGGACCAGCCATTTTTACGTCACTTTGTCAGTATACAATCGGTGCAACTACACAAGTGTTTGCTGGACAGCTTGGGACTATCGAACTTGCTGCTTTCTCGGTTGAAAATTCAGTCATTGCTGCCTTTTCTTACTCTATCTTGGTATGTATCATTAACATTACATCATTTTAACGAATATATAAATTTTACGCTTATATTTCCTTTCTATAAGTACGCATGTAAACTTTTGTAGATGTTTTTCTTGCCTATAAATTGGAGAAAATATTCATGTTTAACTTTTACTTTTTTGAAAGAAAGTTTAGAAAACGGGAATTCGTCTACAAAGCGAGTTTTAGGTAAAAAAAAAGTTTTCTGGAAACTCAAGATGCGCTCATTTCTAAACACAAAGAAGGAAACAACTTGTTTTCTACAAAAGTTTTCGCACAAATTAATCAAGGAAAACAGAAATGACGTTTGAATTGGTTTTTCTCCGAAAATTTATTTACAAAAATGAATATTCTTATATTTTCAATATATATCAGAGTAAATAATCGAACATATTTATATGTTTTTCTTGTCTCTTTTGTAAGCCAAGCCATTATTTATCGTTCTATATTTTCTATCTATAGTTCTATACTACATATTTTTTGAAAATTCAATAATCTTGAAAACTTAAAATTTATTTAAGGAAACACGAAAACACACCAAAATATAAAGGGTTCACTTAAGAATACATTGATGTAAAAGTTGATTCGAGAATACATGAAACTGAAACATGGTTCATTAATATTAGACGAGTGTGCATAACAACAAGATTTTAAAGTGGCATATGGTTATAATTATATTTTAGTTAAGTGTATTGTGTAACGTTTTGTATAGCCAAAATGTCACTATAACCATCTGCCATTATAAAATACCGTTGTTATGCACGGGTGTGGGGTAATTACTTGAATAAATGATTAAAAAAAAAAACAGAAAACAAATTAAAAAAAAAAAAAAAAAAAAAAAAAAAAAAAAAAAAAAAAAGAATCGACTGAGGTTCGACTTAATTGTCATAATCGGGAAGATTATAATTATGTAAGTGGTTGAGGGTTTGTTCTGTAGAAAAAATAATCAGGAAGGAGGTGTTTTTTTCTATCATGTCACTGTATTTGTTTCAGCTAAGAGCCTCAACATGTTTCACTATATTGTCAGTGCGATTTGATTGTGACATTAAAATTTTGTTTTCACACAAATTATAATTACTTATTAATCAGGGCATTGTCCGTGAACATTAAAGTTAATTTAGTTTGGTGAAACACAATTTCAAGGTTGAATTAGGAAAACAATCGTGGACTTTAGCAGCAAAAACACCACGATCACTAAATTGGTTGTTGTTTTATTGGCTTAATTTTTAGTTTTTTCAAACGTCTATAGAAATTGTTTGGGAATTAAAGGTACTTTAGAAAAAGAAAAAAGAAGAAAGAACAAACTAAATTTTTAGAAAAATAATGAAAACATGTTGTTTTAATCAACATTAACCCTTGACGGATATTTCGAAATTTAAAAAACAAAAATGGCACAGATGATTAACTTACATGTCTGTATAGATTACTAATAATTATAAAGATTGACAAATGTAAAGGTAATTTTATCTCTCGTCATCTCAACCTTTAAATTTAGGCATAATGTTGTAGATACACCGATAATTTTCCTTCAAAAATTAAGTATTGTAATTTACCACCTCTATTTAGCAAATTTCACAAACATATTCATTACTTATCACACGACTTACAATTTTATATTTTGGGACATTAAACTAGTAATATTAGCAATACTTTTGATTTTTTGGGACGAGTTTTTCTTTGGCTACTGGCCAATTTGTAATGTGTTGTGGTGCATTATGAGAAAAATTATTCAATTGTTATATTGTATAAGTTCTTTTGTATATATAGTTTGGGATGGGAAGTGCATTAGAGACACTATGCGGAATAGCTTACGGTGCCGGCAATATCAAAATGCTCGGTATCTACATGCAAAGATCATGGATTGTTCTCCACACCACAGCCTTAGCCTTAACATTCACCTACATATTCGGTGCCTCAATCCTCCGCATGCTTGGCCAAACACCCGCCATAGCCACATCAGCCGGTGCCTTTGCGATTTGGATGATACCACAGCTATTTGCTTATGCAACCGTTATCCCAATAGCCAAATTTTTACAAGCACAAAGTAACATAATGCCTATGGCATATATTGCTGCCGTGGCTGTTGTAAGTCATGTGTTTTTGAGCTGGTTGCTCATGTTGAAGCTAGGGTGGGGTCTAGCCGGTGCGGCTATGGTTCTTGATGGGTCGTGGTGGTTCATAACATTGGCTCAGATTATGTACGTTTTGTGGGGTTCATGTGGTGAAGCGTGGTCTGGATTTTCGTGGAAAGCCTTTAGTAATTTGAAGGGGTTCCTTCATATTTCTTTTACCACGGCGTTATTGTTTTGGTAAGATTCTATCAAGTTATTTAAGTGCCATTACTCTAAAATAACTATAAGCATATAAGCACTAAAATAATCAAGCATAGACACCCTCTTTGATACTTTTTAAATTTTAATATTGGTTACCTTAGTCATAAAATTTAAAGGACATAATTACCGCAACGTATGATTTTTCTATTCAGTTTCAATTACCATCTTAAATAAAAAGTTTATGTCATATAACTCGTTGATGTTTTGAAGCTTGGAGACGGCGTATTTCATGGCGTTGGTTCTCTTTGCTGGGTACTTCGAGAATCCAGAAGCCTCGGTCGATGCATTATCGGTGTGGTAATGGTTTATCTGTCTCTCTAGTTTCTAGTCTTCGTTTACATTTGGTGACCCGAAACTGAAAAGCGATTTATTGATTATATACATCTCAAATCTACAAGTTTTTACCTAATCTTTTAATTGTCATCACGATCCGGTCACCTAATTAGTAACTAAGCACGTTTAACATTGGCTTGCATTGCAGTCTCAACATACTAGGATGGGTGGGTACAGTCTCATTGGGACTCAATATAGCCGTAAGGTTTGCATTTAACCCCCATTCAAACAATTTTTCTTATAACTTTGATTTCAGCACAACATTCCTAACATGCTTGATTATCGTAATTGTCTTTATATAGCGTAAGGGTGTCAAATGAACTCGGATACAGAAGGCCAAGGGCCGCAAGGTTCTCTGTAATAGTCGTGCTCTTAACTTCACTTCTAATTGGACTCCTTTCCACAACGGTTCTTCTAGTGTACAAGAATCAATACCCGGTGTATTTTACCAGCAATCTGGAAGTAATGCAACTAGTAGAAGAACTCACGTTGTTGCTCGGAATCAGTATCATAATCAAAAGTGCTCAAATTGCTCTTTTTGGTTCGTCACTCAAATCCAAAATTTTGATAATAACTATTAGTGACGGGTTTCATAACTATAGATGTTGATTAATTACTATACATTGCAGGCGTGGCAATTGGAGCAGGGTGGCAAACCGTGGTTGCTTATATGAACATCGGGTCATATTTAATTGTTGGCATACCGCTGGGTCTTTTGCTAGGGTTTAAGTACGATATGGGTGTCAAGGTATGTCTTCTTTTTTTAATGATATTAGCAAGTTCAAATTCACCCAAATGTTATAAATTGCTCTATGCTAATTAATCATTGATTTGTTTTCTATGATACTCAGGGAATATGGTACGGAATGGTTTCGGGAATGTGCACACAATGTTTCTTGCTTCTTATAATGCTTTCCCGAACAAATTGGAACGACGAGGTACAAAGCAACCTTTATTCTCACATTTCTAATATGAGAAAAACGAAACTACTATAAATATTGAATGAAAACGTTGGTCTCGCTATGAAATGCAGGCGAACGCTACTGAAGACAGAATCAAGCATTGGGGAGGTGACATCCTAGTTAAAGAAGATGATGAAAAAATAGTTTACTGATGACTGAACCATGGTGCTTAAGAGTAATGTGAATATTTGAGTAGAACAATTATAGATATTAGCTTATAACTTATATTACCTATTATATAACTTGTTCTGGTTAGCTTTCGGAAAATATTTCATCTAGCAAAGAAAACCGAACCGCTAATGCTGGTTTAGAATTTGGTTTATTTTGGTTTTGGGTATGCACATGCATATCAATGGAATATTGTTTTTCTTTCTTGATATGTCTAATCTTCCTAACCTTTTGTTCTTGTTTCATAATATGATGTTGATGACAGAAACAACTACCGGTATAAGTATCACCTCAGTTTGTGTGAAATTACTTACGAGACCAAATGGATGATTTGGAGAAATGGTTGTCAAGATGTATGAATACCAAATCATTTTTGGGCTAACTGGACTTGTGTCTAAAATGATTGCCCAATAAGACCTAACATAGGCATGCTTTGCATATTGGACTCTAAAGCCCATGTAATAATATGTTTTCTTAAGCATTCGATGCATTTCCCTCCAAAGTTTGAAAAGTACATATACGTCGTAAACATTGTTGCTCAAAGCGAAAGGGGGACAATGTTTTGGGTAGGTGCCAAATGTTTTTGGATTGTATGTCTTCGTTGTATTTTTCGTTGGTAATCTAGTTGTATTCAGGGTTGTATGTCATCTTTTATTTGTTGGGTTAGTGGTTTAGAGAAGCAAGGGAGTTGTCCTTGTTCTCGTCCTAGCTATATATACTTTTGTGATCACTGATCAATAATATACTTCACATTTTTAAAAAAAAAAAGTAACCTCATTTAACTCTGGCTAAACTAGTTCTTCACTCGTTGTAAAATCTGTGTTCTCATTTTTGGTAAACACAAGCTATTTTGATTGAAACTATGGAATATACGTATTATGTTGGTGCAACATTTACTAAGTCTCCTTAATGTTTTAACGATAACAAATAAACGTTCGGGACACATAAAATCACAAACGATAGCAAAAAACCGAAACACGCCAAAACTGGACCTGCCACGCCAGAGTCTGTTAAGAGTCGCTTCTGTTTTTGAATGTTGGTTTTCTTCTAACCCGACAAATGTGGATCTTTCATTATATGTATACAACAACAACAACAACAAACCCAATCCCGCCGGGGTAGGGTATGGGGGAGGTAGATGTAGACAGATCCTACCCCTACCCAGGATAGACCCGGGAGTAGAGAGACTGCTTCCAATGAGACCTCCGGCAAGTGTATGTGTGCGCGTGAGAGATCAAAGAAAGGAGAGCAAAAGACTCAGGGAACAACAAGCAACAAGCCGGCAAAAGAAAGCAGGAAAAACAAGCAAACTCGCAAACAGAGCCCAAACAGAACAAGGGACCCAAAGAAAGCAAAGAGGCAAGGGGGCACGGGCAGAAACACAGGCAAAAAAGCACAAAAGCAAAACGCAAAGCACCAAGAAAAGCAGACAAACCTAAGGGCGCAACACAGAGCAAAGCAGGGCAACACACGGGGCCTAAAGCTAAGCCAAAGCAACCAAAACACAGAGGGCAAGGCAACAAAGAAACAGCAAAAAAGCCTAACGCCAAAACAACCTAAACCCACGCACACCTAGCCTGAGCTACTCGTAGATCCTAATTCTATCTCTCCACACCTTCCTATCTGAGGACATGTCCTCGGACAAGAGAAGCTCCTTCATGTCGAGCTTAAGTCTATCCTCCCACCTGAGTTTGGGTCTACCCCTCCTTCTCACACCATCCATTACTAGCGCTTCGACTCTTCTTACGGGCGCTGATTGTGGCCTCCTCTTGACATGACCGAACCACCTTAACCTTCATTCTCTCATCTTCGAGATAATAGTCTCGACCTCAAGTTTTGCTTTGAAAACCCCGTTCGAGATCATGTCAAGCAAGGTCTTACCACAGGTCCACTTTAGTATTCTCAGTTCCGCCACCTCGACCCTGTTAGCCTGGGCTTTGGAGATAGGCCAACACTCAGACCCGTACAACATAGCCAGTCTAATCGCCACCTTATAAAATTTACCCTTTAGCTTTAAGGGGACGTTCCTGTCACAAAGGACTCCCGACGCCACCCTCCATCTCATCCAACCAGCTATAATCCGGTGGGTTACGTCCTCATTTATCCTCCCTGATTTATGAATCATCGATCCCAGATATCTAAAGGACTCCTTGGGTGGTAGGATCTGGTCACCAATACGAATATCCATATCTTCGTGGTGGCCTGACTCGATCCTCCCAAAATCACATCTCATGTATTCAGTCTTCTCTCTGATCACCCGAAGACCAAAACAATATTTCATTACATGTATGAATATGATAATTGAGCTATTAGGTAGACTCTTAACAAGGTTTGGACTTAGAGAGATGACCAAAACAAGTCCTCCCGTTTTCTAAAAACGCCAACTCAAAATCTTTACTAATTGCCTCAAGCTAAGGCTAAAACTCTTTCCTCAAACCTATGACATTCATACTTTCAATATAACATCAAATGAAAGCATTCATATGACCATAATCCATGCGTACATCTTCTCTAATCACATAATGGTTTACTCAATTATTAGTCAAACTAAGTCAATGTCACTTTGCGTAAATGCATCATTTCTATTTATGGGAAGTGCTCTACTTATGAAACAAAACTCTTATCTTATTTGCATCAAGGTGATTAGTAATTATGCTTATTGTTGCTTAATCATGGATTATGCCATTTGATTATTTGCGTTTGGTTGTTTGAAAGTTTGACATTCCTTTGTACCTTTACTTCCCAACAAACAAAACCATTTTACACACTCCCACATTAAACATTCTTGTCTCCCACATTCTATACACAATCTCATTTAATTCCACACATTCCATCGCACATTCCTTAATCATTATAATGTCTCAAACATTCTAGACATTATACCATATCACACATTCCTACACATTAAACATTCTTCTTCTTCCTCACTTAAATCTAAATGATGCGTGGGTTTTGTAACCTTACAACAGGTTTTACCTCTCGAGGGATCTCAAGAGGCTTACAACCCCACCAGGCAGTGTACCTGACCGATGTAGTATAGTGTAGTGGTAAGTACGGGGGATTGATCGTTCTCCACAGGGAATAGTGTTCGTTAGGTGTGAAAGACTACTCTAATTAGGTCTAAGGGTTGAGGAAGATTCTTTTTATGTTTTTATAATTTTTTATGAAAGCAAGTAAAATCTCGGGTTTGAAAGAGTGGGCGGAATTAGTTGCTAGTCAACTAACCCAAAATTACTACGGATGCAAATAAAATAAAATAACAAAAATGAAAATGTGGTGAGAAACTTATGTGTAGAGAAATGTGCTTACTTAGATTTCCTTACTCCCTAACTATCTTTTACCGGTTGATTAGTGTGTATTAGTCGCGTGGATGACGGGTGTATTCCTTAATACCATTCGTGGGGTGGCGTACGTACTTCCCCAACTCTACAAGCTCCTACTTCACTCCTATGTCGAGCCGGCTAGGAAGCTCCTAACATGGGATCACTAGAATTCGCTTGTGCATTAAATACAACCATAAAAACCTTTAGTACGCATTTGGTTCATGTTTCTTAAGACGTTCAAGCAAGTTACCGAATAGGAAGTTAGCCAGTTTTCTTAAGCCTAACATAGATAAACAATCATCCAATACAACTAACAACACACTAATAACCAATAATCAATAGCTAGGTTTCATTAGATCTAAGCAAACACAAGATAAATTTAGCCTAACATGTTAATCAAAAGACAAGAATAAGATAAAATCAAACAACACATAGACATATTGAATGATTAATTGATAACTTATCTTCAATGTAACATGGAAGATCTCAAGGCAAAAAGCCTTGAAAAAGAAGCTAAATTCGTCTTAGGGTTTTCTCCCAAAATTCCACACACTAAGCTCTCCTCTATGACAAAAAATTAGAAAACTATATATAGATTTTTGGATCTGACGGCGTCACGTTATGGAGTGTGACGCCGTCACCTCGCCGCTTTTAGGGTTCCCGGATGACCTTCTTGACGCCGTCCCTCTTTAGCTCTTCCAAAATCCATTCTGGCTTATCAAGGCTTGACGCCGTCGAACCTTGAACGTGACGCCGTCCCCTTTTGATTTAAGCCGTGACGCCCTTGATCAGGTTAAAGCGTGACGCCGTCAGAATTCACATGCTATTTTCACTGGCTTATCATGAGTAAATTTCACGTCCACCTTTTCTTGCCAAGGCATGACGCCGTCCAGAGTAAATTGTGACGCCGTCAAAGGTAACTTTCAGCCGATTTTTGAGACTTTGCCGTTTTCTTCACTTTTATGCTCCAAAAACGTCCAAAATGCCTCCTTTTCCAGATTTCTCCTCAAAAGTACCTAAAATGACAAAAGGAACGATTTAGGGCAATATTTGATCAAATAAATACGATTTAGGGCTTAAATAACCCCTTAAAAGCGGTACACTTTTCGCTTCATCACTAAACCATTTCTATTTATCACCAAGGCTTTCACAACACACGTCCTCCCCAAGTTTGAATTTGAATGTGCCAACTTACACTTTTTACACACTTGCTTATCCTACACTCAATCCTCTCACAACCCTCGACATACATGATGAGTGTGTAAATACTCATCATTTCTTTCACATTTGAGCTACAGAAACAGTCAAAAACACTTTAAAAAATCTAAAAATGTATAAAAATATCATCTGACTGTGTTTTTATAAGTTTCAGGGAAAAACAAACAATAAATGGCATAATTTGCATTTTAGTCCCTGAACTTTCAAAATTTGGCAAATCTAGTCCCTAGAATCTAAAAAAATGGAATTTTATCATTCAAGGTCCCTAAAATAATCTTAATTGTCAAATTTGGTCCTTGAATGATTGTTTGAGCAAAAATTACAAAAAGGTCCCTCAATTTTGAAAAGTGTCAAAAATGGTCCCTGGGTTATTTAAAATGGAAAATTAATAATTAAAACCCTTGTACTATTCATTTATGGCAAATATGGTCCTTGTGTAATTATTTTATGGCAGGTTTAGTCCTTGGATTAACTTTGGAAAGATGACAACTTAAGCCCCTCTACTTTGCAGAAATTACAAAATGGTCCTTGTTACTAAAACCAAATCCAAATCCGGACCCTAGCTGCTTATCTAAATCCTAAACCCAAAACACACCCAACCCAATCCTTTATTAAATAAACCCAGCCCAATCACCTAAATATTTAACCCGGCCCAATCCCAATTAACTAATACCAGGGTTTGACCCTGGTCAAACCCATCTCCTACACACAACACCCGCCAAAACCACCTCCCCTCCAAACCACCTTCACTGCTTCAAACCACCATCCACCTCACCTTCCAACTCATCACCCTAGTCACTAACCACTCCCCCTCCACCTCCACAAACACCCAAAACCCATTAATTAGAAAAACCTGCTTATGACTTTTTCCCGCCAAAATTGCCAAGTGGTCGAATCTGATGAATTCTTGGAAATCAATGACTCAGATATGGTGGGAATCACTCAGAGGTCGACAAGGGATGCTTTAAAAGGTCAATGGGGAAGTAATGGAGAATGTATGTAGCATAATTAGTTTAATTTAGCTTAAGTGTATGTCGTTTAATTAATTTCCAAAGTTCTATTGTATAATTTAGCTTTTAAACATTGAATTTCATGTTTCTAGTGTACTCTAAGTCTTTTGCAATAATAAATTTCAAGTTTTCAGTTCCATCTCAGTGTTTGCAATTTTTCATTTAATTTCAAAAATCTTATGTTTATGAATGGTGTTGTTAGTATAACTTCTGGACTCATTAGGCTAATATAAGCTCCTATAAAGCTTATTCAAGCTTTTTGTAACTATAAAAACCAGTTTAGTATATAAAAGCAAAAATCTCAAAAATCTCATATTTAGCTCAAAAATAGAAATCCAGAGAAGATGATGCAAAGGAGCAGGGTAGCTATTGGATGGCCTTGGTATTAGGACCTCAGGGGAGGTATTAGGATTGATTATTGGTCCATGGTTCATTCATTCTCAGCTTTGGATGAAATTGTAAGCATAATCTAATTTTTTTGTTATTCCACTGTTCACTAGCTTATTCTTGTGCTTATTGTAACTTTCTGTGCTTTCTTGAGTTGTTTGAAGTACAAGTAGCTTAATTTAATAAGTAGTTTAAGTTTAGAACTTATATTTCAATAAGTAGTATAAAACAGTCAAGTAAGCAAGATTAAGCTCTCAGCTTATTTAGTGCTTATATTCAGTTAAAAGCAGCTTATCTGATCTCACTTAAGTTAGTTATTCACTTATTAGTCAGAATTAGTAGCTTAATTGATCATATCTAGTGTAAAGCACAAAACAGTCAAACATATAGGGGTGTTTGGATTAGTATAATTCTCTGTGTTCTTGTTAATTTTTGTAGTTAATATTAGTTGAAACATGCTTCATTAGGTATAAGTAGTCCATTCAAGTCATAAAATCAGCACTGCTTCCATAAAAAGTCAAAAATCACATTTATAATCATTTGTGCTTAACTGTTAGGGATTTTTAGTTGCTTGATCATTCATATCTTTGCATAAGTAGTTAAAGTAACTTGATTCAGTTTCATTATAGCTTGTAACTTCATAATCAGTAAGTAGATTAAACCCAAAACTCAGCCAAGTCAATTTTCTTGTTTTGCTGCAAAAGTCAACTGCATCAGCAGACTCATGGTTTTTTGGTTGCTGATCTAGCATTAAATTGGACTTCAATTGGAGTTGTAATGATAGGGCTTTTGTGATTTTTAGATAGCTCATAAGCCAATCTAACTTTTGCCCCCAAAATATGGTATCTCAGTAGCTTATTCAAGTGCTTAATCTTGCCTTAAAGTTTGCCTGATTTCCTGAGATTTCTGTGCTTGAATCCAAATCAGCCAAGGATCAAATCTGTTAATCTCTTGTGCTAATTTGTAGTTTTAAGTTGTTTTAAGCTTATTTTAGTGTATTAAGCCTGTTCTAATCATTTGGTAAATTTTACTGCTTATTTGCTTATTTTTGGCTTATTAGCTTATTGCTTATTAGCCCAAATCTGCTTATTGGGCCTTGTCAGCTTTTCATTTTATTTTTCCCAGCTTCCTTATAATATTTTAGCATTATCTGTAATTTTTCATAATTTTCTGATCAGTTTTAATATTTTTAATCATTTTAATTAGTAGCTAATAGTATTTAAATCATAATAAATAGAAAAAATAATCAAAAAAATATAATTCCAATTTTCATAATTTTCTTTTGTCATTTTTAATCTAGGAAAAATATAAAAATATTTTTAGGACTTAAAAACAAACGAAATAGAAATATAGTGATAGCTTCTATTTAATAGAATTTATTTTTTTTTAAATTTTAATTAAGTAAATTTCATTTTTATAATTTTCTTAGTTTCTTATCACTTTAAAGTATTTATAGAAAAATTTTCATATTTTTCTTTGATCTTTTAGTATTTATTAGAATTTTAATTAGTTTAAATAATTATTAAATAGTTTTTAATTAATAATAATTAATTAATAAGTTAAATAAATAATTTTCTTTTTTCAATAATTTTCTTTTATTATTAGGGTTGTAAAAATATAAATTTCATATCCGTAGGCCTTTTATTTCTTAAAACTCACTTTTTATTTTGTACGTTTACGTTTATTTAAATTTAAACGTACGGTTTTAGGTTTTTATACGTTTCTAGTTAAATTGTTTTTGCATCCTTGTTTATATAGCTTGGTTAAAGCTATTTTCTTATCTAATTAGTGTAATCAAAACCATAATCCCTTTTCTGTTCATAAACACTTGATCACAATCCGTTTTAAAGCACAATTTCACACTTCGCTGGGACTTAAACGACCCGGGGATAAAACTATACTCCTTGGATTATTGCATTGTGTCCTTGATAGTTTGACTTTGTTTGACCACATCCGTGGTTGATTTAAGTTGACTGTTTTAGAGCCGATCAAATTTTGGCGCCGCTGCCGGGGAGGTGTGCAGCGTGTTTCAAACGTTTTGCAGTATCGTGTCTTTGGACCCCAATCTGTGAATATCTTCTCTCTCTTGTATATTTATCATATATAAAGCAAAACGCTTGTGAAGTTAACTCATTTAACGGATCAAGCACCAAAAATATCGTATTCCTATTCCCCATAAAAACATATAAAAAACAAAAATATTTTCTTTTCTTTTCTATATATACTATCATATAAAAAATAAAAACATCAAAAATATTTTCCATTTTCTGTGTTAAATAATAAACAATAAATAAAAATTAACCATCGAGAACCAAGACTGAGCACTACCTAACTGGGGGTGCGGCCATAATAAGTTCCCAAACCTAAGATAAAAACTTGCCTTTGTATCACTTGCGAATATCGGCTCACCTTTAATTGATAAACAAACTCTAACGGAGGTTCTAGGATAGTCTGACATTAAATTGTCGGACTGAAAGAAGCGGGTTTTTAAGGAGCGTAACTGCCCACCTTTGCTTCTCCGCCACTCTGTGCGTTTGTCAGTTAGAGAGCTACCGTACGCCTGTTGATTATTGGTTTAAGTTCACTTGTGTTTTTTCTCGATCTTGATTTTTAATAGAAAAATTTTGTTTTCATAAAATCCAAAAAGAATCTTCTTACCCTTTTCTGAGTTTCCTCCACTATAAAGGATTCTTAGACTCGTCTTAGTGCATGCGCACTCGTTCTTCTAGGTCATCAAGCCCTCTCCGTGAGCTTGGAAAGATACCTCGAAGGCGTCGTAGACGTTCTGCCCCATCAGTCGTATCTGAGGAACGTACTGATCCTGTCGTCATGGCAGATTTGCCAATGAATGAGCTTCTCCAGGCACCCATCGAGGGTTATGGAGATGCCATTGTTGTTCCAGCTATAGTAGCTGAGAGTTTTGAGCTCAAAACCGGGTTACTGAGTCTTGTAACCTCAAGCCAATTCTATGGTTTTGAGAGGGATGATCCTCATGCTCACATTCGATGGTTTAACAAGATTACATCTACCATCAAATATAAGAACATCCCTGTTAGCTCAATCAAACTTCTTCTATTCCCATTTTCTCTCGAGGGACAAGCCCGGATATGGCTTGAAAAACAACCCCCTCGTTCAATTGAGACATGGGAGGACTTAGTTACAAAGTTTGTAAACGAATTTTTTCCACCGTCTAGAACGACAAGTCTTAAGAATGAAATCATCAAATTTACACAAAGATTTGATGAATTGTTTAGTGACGCGTGGGATCGTTTCAAAGAATTGCTTCGTAAATGTCCTCATCATGGTTTTACCGAGTTGATGCAAATCGACACTTTCTATAATGGAGTGAGCCAATCTGACCAAGATTCTCTCAATGCCTCCTCAGGAGGTAACTTTTTGAGCAGAACTGTCAAAGAAGCTTTAGCAATTATTGAAAATAAGTCTAAGGTCCGTACTGCACGAACAAAGCCATATCATTCTCAGGCTAGTGCCGGTCCTTCTACTTCATCTCCCGTGAGTACCTCTAGCACCGATGCTAAGATTGATAAACTCACGGATGCTATTCAAGCTTTGGTTCTCTCAAGCCAAAAGAAAGTCACTTTCACACAAACTCCTTCACATGCTGAAGTGAAGAAAGTGGAAGTCTGTGTTACTTGTGGTGGTCCTCACGCATACTACGACTGTACTGCCACCGATGGTAGTCCTTTTGAAGTTAATGCTATAGCCGGTACTTCAAATCAAGGAGGTAATCAATACCGTCCTCAAATGGAACCATACCGAGCTAGCACCTACCAAGGACCACCCGGTTTTAATCAAAACCAGAATTTGCAAAACCGGAACCAAAATCAACCTCGAATGAACCAAGGTTATCAAAACCAAGGGAATTTCAATTCTGGACAAAATCAAGGTTTCCAACACCAAGGAAACTTTAATCGAAACAATTCCAACCAGGGAAATCATTTTCAGGGAAATGGTAATCCAAATCAAGGGAATTTTCAACATCAAGGTTATAATCAAAATAACCGAATGCAAAATTTCCCTAATCAACATCAAGCCATTCCAGCCCAACATCCATCATCTGATGAGTTATTGAGGCAGTTCATGAAAGCTCAAGAGGACACAAACAGGTTGTTGGTCAGCCAGATCTCTGAGATTAAAAAATCTTTAAATGATCAACCTTCGGGCTCAGGAAAACTTCCGAGCAACACGATCGCTAACCCGAAGGGCGATGCTAAGGCGATCACAACCCGAAGTGGTGTTTCATATGAGGGACCCACTGGTTCCACTACCACTTCTTCTTCTTTCCCAAAGGTAGTGGGAAGTGAGCCTGAGGTGACCAAGGACCAGGTACTTCCTACTAATAACGGAGGTACCAACAACGTCCAGCCTCCAGTTGTCCCGAAACCCAAGACTAAACCTCAAGTTGTCTTTGAACATTCTGAAATCCCGGTTGAAAGCCCTAAATCCAAAACTTCTATTCCCTACCCATCACGTTTAAATGAGCAAAAGCTCCGCGAAAAAGCTAGTCAACAAATGGATAAATTCTTCCAAATTTTCCAAGAATTACACTTTGACATAAGCTTTGCGGACGCTATCATTCTGATGCCTAAGTTTGCATCCACAATCAAACACTTGTTAAGCAACAAGGAAAAGCTGTTTGAAATGGCAAAGACTCCATTAAATGAGAACTGCTCAGCAGTTATCTTAAAAAAGCTTCCCGAGAAGCTTGGAGATCCTGGAAGATTTCTACTACCTTGTGTCTTTCCAGGAATGGTTGAATGCTATGCCTTGGCCGATCTTGGTGCAAGCATCAACCTGATGCCTTACTCAGTATGGGAGAAACTTTCTCTTCCTGAACTCACTCCTACCTGCATGACTCTTGAGCTTGCAGATCGAACCACATCTCATCCACGCGGCATTGCTGAGGATGTATTTGTGAAAGTAGGAAAGTTCCATTTTCCAGCTGACTTTGTGGTTGTGGATTTCGATGCTGATTCCAGGGTTCCTCTCATTCTTGGAAGAGGATTCCTGAGAACGGGCCGTGCTCTCATAGATGTATTTGAGCATGAAATCACATTACGTGTGGGTCATGAAGCTGTTACCTTTAACCTCGATCAAACTTCGAGGTACTCCTCAAATTATGATTCTGAATCGGTTAACCGAATCGATGTCATTGATATTGTTTCAGAGGAGTATTCTCAAGAGTTTCTTGGTTATTCTGATAATTCTGTGAGTGGGGAAACCACCACATCTTCTTTACCTGGCATTTCCGACTCTTCCCCTTCTCTCACTCCGTTTGAGGGAGGTGATTTCAACTTGGAAGAGATCGATGATTTTCTCAAGTGTGATTCATTCCTAGAGGGGATTGATGACGCTGAGATTGATCTGGAGGGAGATATTCTTCTTCTTGAGACATTGTTAAATCAGGACAATTCTCCTCCACTCCCTCCCGTTGAACTTCATAATGAGGAAATCAGATCAGTTGAGAAAACTGATGAATTTCCTGAGGTCGAACTCAAAGACTTACCGCCTCATCTTGAGTACGCATTCTTGGAGGGTGATGATAAATTACCCGTCATTATTGCTAAAGATTTAAGTAATGAGGAAAAGACTGCTCTCATAAAGGTCTTAAAGTCACACAAGCAAGCCATTGCTTGGAAACTCTCCGACATAAAGGGTATTGACCCTGAATTTTGTACTCACAAGATTTTAATGGAGGATGACTTTAAACCAGCAGTCCAACATCAAAGAAGGGTGAATCCTAAAATCCACGATGTTATCAAACAAGAGGTTCTCAAACTTCTTGATGCAGGATTGATTTATCCCATCTCGGATAGTCCTTGGGTTAGTCCCATTCATTGTGTTCCAAAAAAGGGTGGCATGACTGTTGTCACGAATGATGAAAATGAGTTGATTCCAACTCGATTGGTTACAGGGTGGCGTGTTTGCATTGACTATCGTAAGTTAAATGATGCCACCCGTAAAGACCATTTTCCTCTACCTTTTATGGATCAGATGCTTGAGAGATTAGCAGGGAACGAGTACTATTGTTTCCTTGATGGTTTCTCGGGTTACTTTCAAATTCCCATTGATCCACAAGATCAAGAAAAGACTACCTTCACATGCCCTTATGGAACCTTTGCTTATAAACGTATGCCTTTCGGCTTATGTAATGCTCCAGGCACGTTCCAGAGGTGTATGATGGCTATATTTACCGACATGATCGGTAAAACAATGGAGGTCTTTATGGATGACTTTTCGGTCATTGGGGATTCGTTCCAAGCATGTCTCTCCAATTTAGAAAACATGTTGAAACGGTGTAAAGACACCAATCTTTGTCTAAATTGGGAGAAGAGTCATTTTATGGTCAGAGAGGGCATTGTCCTCGGCCATAAGATATCAAAGAACGGGATTGAGGTTGACAGAGCTAAAGTTGATGTCATTGGTAAATTACCTCATCCCACTACCGTCAAAGGTATTAGGAGTTTTTTGGGTCATGCCGGTTTCTATCGTAGATTCATACAAGATTTTTCTAAAATCGCCCGGCCTATGACTCATCTTCTTGAAAAGGATGCTCCTTTTGTCTTCTCACCAGAGTGCATCAAAGCTTTTGACATATTAAAGAAAAAGCTTACTGAGGCACCCATTCTAGTTGCCCCCGACTGGGATTTTCCCTTTGAACTCATGTGCGATGCAAGTGATTTTGCAATCGGTGCAGTCCTGGGGCAACGAAAAGCCAAACATTTTCAGCCTATCCACTACGCAAGTAAAACAATGACTGAAGCTCAAACTCATTACACCACTACAGAAAAAGAATTATTGGCTGTGGTGTATGCCTTTGAGAAGTTTCGGCCATATTTGATCTTGACAAAATGTGTAGTGTATACGGATCACTCGGCTCTCAAATATCTCTTTGCAAAACAAGATGCAAAGCCGAGATTACTCCGTTGGGTTCTCCTCCTGCAAGAATTTGATATCATTATACGTGATAAAAAAGGAGCTGAGAACCTAGCTGCTGATCATTTATCCCGATTAGAGAACCCACACCAAGATGTCTTCGAGAAAAAGGAAATAAATGAAACATTTCCTCTCGAGACACTCAATGCGGTTACTTTTCGAGGAGATTCTACTACCCCGTGGTTTGCCGACTTCGCAAATTACCATGCGGGTAACTTCATAGTGAAAGGGATGTCGACCCAACAGAAGAATAAATTCTTCAAAGATGTTAAACATTACTTCTGGGACGACCCCTACTTATTCAAAATCTGTGCGGATCAAGTCATCCGACGGTGTGTTTACGGACAGGAAGCTATTGACATTCTCAAAGCTTGCCATGCTGGACCCACGGGGGGCCATCATAGTCCAAACTACACCGCCAAAAAGGTGTTTGATTCCGGGTTTTATTGGCCCACGATCTATAAGGATGCCCAAGATCTCATAAAAACTTGTGAAGCTTGTCAGCGTCACGGTAATATTTCACAACGAAATGAAATGCCACAAAATGCAATTCAAGTCTGTGAAATCTTTGATGTCTGGGGCATTGACTTTATGGGGCCATTTCCATCATCTCGAGGAAACAAATACATTCTCGTGGCTGTTGACTATTTGTCAAAATGGGTTGAAGCAAAAGCTTTACCCACTAATGATGCCCGAGTTGTTGTAAAATTTCTGAAAGCTCTTTTTGCCCGTTTTGGAACTCCACGTGCTATAATCAGTGATCGTGGTACGCATTTTTGCAATGACAAATTTGATAAAGTCATGCAAAAGTATGGTGTAACTCACCGTCTTTCTACTGCGTATCACCCACAAACAAGTGGGCAAGTTGAAGTTTCAAATCGGGGGATTAAAAGAATCTTAGAAAGGACTGTAGGAGAAAATCGTGCATCCTGGTCGGATAAATTGGATGATGCACTATGGGCCTTTCGTACAGCTTACAAAACACCCATCGGGTGTACACCTTACAAGCTTGTGTACGGAAAGGCATGTCATCTTCCTATCGAATTAGAGCACAAAGCCTACTGGGCCTTGAAACATGCTAACTTTGACCTTCAAACTGCGGGTGATCACCGTAAAGTTCAAATGAATGAATTAAATGAACTGCGTGATCAATCATACGAGAACTCTTTGATTTATAAAGAAAAGACAAAGAAGATTCATGACTCAAAAATCAAGAACCGCGTTTTCAACGTTGGTGATCGAGTCCTTCTTTTCAATTCAAGATTGAAGATTTTCTCGGGAAAACTCAAATCCCGTTGGTCTGGTCCATTCTCTGTTACAAAAGTTTATCCATATGGTACCGTTGAGTTATCTCAAAATGACGGACCAAATTTCAAAGTGAATGGTCATCGGTTAAAACACTACTTTGGAGAGGACATACCATTTATGGTTGTCCCGGATCTTCAAACATTCCCCATGAACCAATAAATGCGGGGATCGAGTCAAGCTAGTGACTCGGTGATCAAAAACATTAGCAAAACATGGGTTCTCACCCGTGTCTCTGTTTTCTTTCTCTTTTCTACCACCAAGTGTGGGGGAGATGGTCTCTTCCACTTACTTCCCCGTAGACTTTTTAATTGCTTTTTCTCCCGGGCTGTTCAGGAGCACTTTATTACAGTTGGCCGTTCACAAGCGGTTAGCTTGCGTGATAAACCTGATTGTTCGGGAGGAATCAACTTAATTCGGGGTCGAGTCAGGCTAGTGACTCGGTGATAAAAAACATTAGCCCGCACCATATGGGTTTTCACCCATATATTCTGACTTCTTTCTATTTTCTACCACCCAAGTTTGGAGGAATGCCCCACAGGTTGTATATATGTAAGTATTTCAGTTTCATGTAAAAAAAAAAAAAAAATAAAAAAAAAAAAATAAATAAATAAATATAATAGAGGGAATTTGCATGCCTTAACGGCTTAAATGCAAATTAAATAAAAATAAAATAAATATGTATATAAAATAATGGCTATTCAGTATTTCCCTTTTACATTCTAAGTGTTGGTTTAACAGCCAGTTCTTTGAATATTGAGGGCAATATTCAGTTCTAAGTGTGGGGGGGAAATTCTAGCGAATTTTATCAAATGTATCATCTAGCACCCCCATTTTAGCCAAAATTTTAAATTTTTTTTTCTCACTTAGAACTCAGAAAATGGTTATCAGTCCGCCATGTCTAACACACATAAGGATTGGCTAATCCAGGAGCAAACGGCTCTTGGTAAAGATATATCAAATCCGTTTATGGCTTGCAATTTGCCCAAAATTGTATGGTATTCGACTCACCATTCTTTAATTAGTGAAGAGTTGGCTAGCCCGCAAGGTTATGGCTTGTGGTAAAGGCTTTGGAATACCATAATTGGTAATCAGCTCACCAAAGATAATATTGATAATTTATCTAAGAGTTGGCTAGTCCAGAAGCAAACGGCTTCTGGTAAAGACTCCCCAAATCCGTTGACAGCTTGTGGTTTGCTCAAAATCACATGGTTATCAGTGTACCATAGTTCTTACTTGAACTGAAACATTTGGCTACTCCAGAGGTGATGGCTTCTGGTAAAGAGATACATCCATTAAAAACTTCATAAAAGATTGCTAGGGACTAGCAATAGTTTAGTGTGGGGGATTGATGAGTGTGTAAATACTCATCATTTCTTTCACATTTGAGCTACAGAAACAGTCAAAAACACTTTAAAAAGTCTAAAAATGTATAAAAATATCATCTGACTGTGTTTTTATAAGTTTCAGGGAAAAACAAACAATAAATGGCATAATTTGCATTTTAGTCCCTGAACTTTCAAAATTTGGCAAATCTAGTCCCTAGAATCTAAAAAAAAGGAATTTTATCATTCAAGGTCCCTAAAATAATCTTAATTGTCAAATTTGGTCCTTGAATGATTGTTTGAGCAAAAATTACAAAAAGGTCCCTCAATTTTGAAAAGTGTCAAAAATGGTCCCTGGGTTATTTAAAATGGAAAATTAATAATTAAAACCCTTGTACTATTCATTTATGGCAAATATGGTCCTTGTGTAATTATTTTATGGCAGGTTTAGTCCTTGGATTAACTTTGGAAAGATGACAACTTAAGCCCCTCTACTTTGCAGAAATTACAAAATGGTCCTTGTTACTAAAACCAAATCCAAATCCGGACCCTAGCTGCTTATCTAAATCCTAAACCCAAAACACACCCAACCCAATCCTTTATTAAATAAACCCAGCCCAATCACCTAAATATTTAACCCGGCCCAATCCCAATTAACTAATACCAGGGTTTGACCCTGGTCAAACCCATCTCCTACACACAACACCCGCCAAAACCACCTCCCCTCCAAACCACCTTCACTGCTTCAAACCACCATCCACCTCACCTTCCAACTCATCACCCTAGTCACTAACCACTCCCCCTCCACCTCCACAAACACCCAAAACCCATTAATTAGAAAAACCTGCTTATGACTTTTTCCCGCCAAAATTGCCAAGTGGTCGAATCTGATGAATTCTTGGAAATCAATGACTCAGATATGGTGGGAATCACTCAGAGGTCGACAAGGGATGCTTTAAAAGGTCAATGGGGAAGTAATGGAGAATGTATGTAGCATAATTAGTTTAATTTAGCTTAAGTGTATGTCGTTTAATTAATTTCCAAAGTTCTATTGTATAATTTAGCTTTTAAACATTGAATTTCATGTTTCTAGTGTACTCTAAGTCTTTTGCAATAATAAATTTCAAGTTTTCAGTTCCATCTCAGTGTTTGCAATTTTTCATTTAATTTCAAAAATCTTATGTTTATGAATGGTGTTGTTAGTATAACTTCTGGACTCATTAGGCTAATATAAGCTCCTATAAATCTTATTCAAGCTTTTAGTAACTATAAAAACCAGTTTAGTATATAAAAGCAAAAATCTCAAAAATCTCATATTTAGCTCAAAAATAGAAATCCAGAGAAGATGATGCAAAGGAGCAGGGTAGCTATTGGATGGCCTTGGTATTAGGACCTCAGGGGAGGTATTAGGATTGATTATTGGTCCATGGTTCATTCATTCTCAGCTTTGGATGAAATTGTAAGCATAATCTAATTTTTTTGTTATTCCACTGTTCACTAGCTTATTCTTGTGCTTATTGTAACTTTCTGTGCTTTCTTGAGTTGTTTGAAGTACAAGTAGCTTAATTTAATAAGTAGTTTAAGTTTAGAACTTATATTTCAATAAGTAGTATAAAACAGTCAAGTAAGCAAGATTAAGCTCTCAGCTTATTTAGTGCTTATATTCAGTTAAAAGCAGCTTATCTGATCTCACTTAAGTTAGTTATTCACTTATTAGTCAGAATTAGTAGCTTAATTGATCATATCTAGTGTAAAGCACAAAACAGTCAAACATATAGGGGTGTTTGGATTAGTGTAATTCTCTGTGTTCTTGTTAATTTTTGTAGTTAATATTAGTTGAAACATGCTTCATTAGGTATAAGTAGTCCATTCAAGTCATAAAATCAGCACTGCTTCCATAAAAAGTCAAAAATCACATTTATAATCATTTGTGCTTAACTGTTAGGGATTTTTAGTTGCTTGATCATTCATATCTTTGCATAAGTAGTTAAAGTAACTTGATTCAGTTTCATTATAGCTTGTAACTTCATAATCAGTAAGTAGATTAAACCCAAAACTCAGCCAAGTCAATTTTCTTGTTTTGCTGCAAAAGTCAACTGCATCAGCAGACTCATGGTTTTTGGTTGCTGATCTAGCATTAAATTGGACTTCAATTGGAGTTGTAATGATAGGGCTTTTGTGATTTTTAGATAGCTCATAAGCCAATCTAACTTTTGCCCCCAAAATATGGTATCTCAGTAGCTTATTCAAGTGCTTAATCTTGCCTTAAAGTTTGCCTGATTTCCTGAGATTTCTGTGCTAGAATCCAAATCAGCCAAGGATCAAATCTGTTAATCTCTTGTGCTAATTTGTAGTTTTAAGTTGTTTTAAGCTTATTTTAGTGTATTAAGCCTGTTCTAATCATTTGGTAAATTTTACTGCTTATTTGCTTATTTTTGGCTTATTAGCTTATTGCTTATTAGCCCAAATCTGCTTATTGGGCCTTGTCAGCTTTTCATTTTATTTTTCCCAGCTTCCTTATAATATTTTAGCATTATCTGTAATTTTTCATAATTTTCTGATCAGTTTTAATATTTTTAATCATTTTAATTAGTAGCTAATAGTATTTAAATCATAATAAATAGAAAAAATAATCAAAAAAATATAATTCCAATTTTCATAATTTTCTTTTGTCATTTTTAATCTAGGAAAAATATAAAAATATTTTTAGGACTTAAAAACAAACGAAATAGAAATATAGTGATAGCTTCTATTTAATAGAATTTATTTTTTTTTAAATTTTAATTAAGTAAATTTCATTTTTATAATTTTCTTAGTTTCTTATCACTTTAAAGTATTTATAGAAAAATTTTCATATTTTTCTTTGATCTTTTAGTATTTATTAGAATTTTAATTAGTTTAAATAATTATTAAATAGTTTTTAATTAATAATAATTAATTAATAAGTTAAATAAATAATTTTCTTTTTTCAATAATTTTCTTTTATTATTAGGGTTGTAAAAATATAAATTTCATATCCGTAGGCCTTTTATTTCTTAAAACTCACTTTTTATTTTGTACGTTTACGTTTATTTAAATTTAAACGTACGGTTTTAGGTTTTTATACGTTTCTAGTTAAATTGTTTTTGCATCCTTGTTTATATAGCTTGGTTAAAGCTATTTTCTTATCTAATTAGTGTAATCAAAACCATAATCCCTTTTCTGTTCATAAACACTTGATCACAATCCGTTTTAAAGCACAATTTCACACTTCGCTGGGACTTAAACGACCCGGGGATAAAACTATACTCCTTGGATTATTGCATTGTGTCCTTGATAGTTTGACTTTGTTTGACCACATCCGTGGTTGATTTAAGTTGACTGTTTTAGAGCCGATCACAACCCTCGACATACACATTCTAACAATACTTGTTTATTCAAGCTTGTCTCCTTCATCTCCAACATAGGCTCCTATGTATCACAACACCAGTTCTCTTTATAACTCACTTACTCACTCACCTTGCCAACTCACACGTAACTCACACAATATTTGAATTTCAAATGCTTCCTTCTCATAACATCCACCCTTCTTCTCCAAGCTTGGTTAAGCTCACCATTGCCAGCTCACATTCATCGCACATTCTTAAAATGTGTCATATCCTTACTTCCTCTATACTCAACCCCCTCACAACACACAACTCCATATTTGAACAATGATATTTTAATCACCCTTGTCTCCTTCATTCCAACATAGGCTCCTTTATGTTGCATCACACTCACAATACCACTTCAACACTCAACCTTCTTTCAATTTCAATTTGAATTTGAAAATAAAATTTGGGAGGTATTATATTATCTAACCTTTGAGGAATAGATAACGCTCAAGGTTAATCTCTTTGTCCATTGGTTCTTTCCTTTCTTTTTGAAAATGGACAAACAACCCAATCTAACTTTTTAACACTTCACAAAATATTTTTAACACATGGTGAATTAAGTTGGTTGACCTTATAACACTTAGAGTGTTGGAATGAACTTTTAAAGTTCAAAGCGTGAAGTGCACTTGGGGGGTTAGGAAAACGGGAAGTTATAATCCAAACCGGGAACAAGAGTTGTTCCTGGCGCATCAGTTGAGGCGCTAACGCGCTAAGTTCTTTCTTGAACCTCTGGTTTGGTCTACAAATATCCCTGCATGGTAGTGTATTCCTTAGCTCTTGTCATTCATTTTTTTTTTCTCTTTATCCCTCTAACTCCATAATCTTCTTGTGTTCTAATCACTTCTCTTATCATCTTTGAAACAACATATCGAGTCTCTAGGTTAGGTTAGGCTTGGTTCAAACTAATAACCATATCCATTTTTTTACGGGTGTAACAAATCTTGTACCTTTGTAGCCAAGCAAAGATCGGGTGAAAGTCTTGTTGAGGTTCGATACTTTCGGGGGAAGTTCTTTGTGGTCATAGTTGTTTTAGTGGTTAAGTCGAATCGCGAGATTCTTGTGGGTGGTTTTCGAAGGCGGAATACCGTAAAGAGTCGCTCTTCTTTGTGAGCGCCGATCTTTGTGCATATCAGTGGAATGAAGTTTTATACGGTTTATAGTCCACCATAAGGATTATACTAGAGTAATAGTATAGGTGTCGTGGATTCGCAACTGGATGTAAGGATAGTATAAACCCCACGTCCCGAACCAGTATATATCATGGTATCAATTTCTCTCTCTCTCTCTCTCTCTCTCTCTCTCTCTCTCTCTATCTTTTGGTTGTTTGACTGTTTCACCACTTGGGCTTTTTGAGACTTGAAGTTGTTAAACTTCAGAAAAGTCAAAAATACCATATTCACCCCCTCTACGGTTCTACATATTAGAATTATAATTTGGCTTGTTCATTAATTAACACCTAATTACAATATATATACTCGCTAAAAATTAGTCTGGATACTGGGCTAGGCCTATTAATATATAACATACCAATAATAAAACCTAAAGGCTTTGTTAAGCATATAATCGTTTAACATTCTCCCGTAGTTTGAGTGGGATATGATCGAACACTCAAACTGGTACGAAATTCTTCAAAAAGTGCAGACGGCACCCCTTTGGTGAAGATGTCAGCATACCAGTAACGTGATGACAGATCAAGAACACGAACCTGACTCCGAGCAACCATGTCACAGACAAAATGTATATCTATCTACATTATTCCATTGCTCTTGGGTTGAAACCTCTAGAGCAGTGGAATAGAATCCTAATGATTAAGCATTTGTGGAATGTTGCTAGCAAAACAGATTCTCTTTGGATGAAATGGGTGACTATGTACAAGCTGAAAGATAGGAGCTTTCGGGAGATTCCAATTGATGATAAGGCAAGTTGGGGATGGAGGAAACTGCTTGAACTTAGAGAAATGGTTAAACCTCATGTTTGGAGTTGCTTGGGAAATGGTGAATCTACACTAATGTGACATAATACATGGAATGAAGTTGGTCCTCTTGCATGCATTATATCAAAAAGACATATATTTAGTGTAGGCATCCTAATTCTGCAAATGCTGCAGACTTGATGGAAAATCGGTTGCAGTTACCTAGTGAATGGATTCAACAATATCTAAACTTAAGTAAAGTGAGTAATATAAGACTTAACCCAAATAAACTTGATAAAAGCGGGAAGAAGTTTGGCAAACTTTGGAAGAATTAATTAGAATGAAGATAGCCCATTTGAAAGTTATAATGTCTGCTGATGTTAAAGAGGTGTTTGAGAAATGGAGTATTGATAAAGACACTAATGGGAATACTTGAATTGGTGTTAATATGATTTGTTATGGGTATGTTTGGTTCTAAATGTGTAGACAGGAGTGTTTGGAACAAGACAGTCTATGGTAAAATAGGTTGTTTTCAAGTTCAGAATGGTTTAAAGAAGAAATGATTGAATTCTTAATCATTGTCACAAATAGGGTGAGTTATGAAAGATGGGACTACCCTGATTTGTCAAATGATTTGATTCCCTATTTGGATGTGTTGAAGAAGACTTTATGTGATCTCAAAATCTGGATGATGCCCCATAGAGTTTTTCATTGGTGGAGTTCAAACAGGTACAAATAGTTTCCCCATAGAGTTTTTCATTGTTGATATCCATAGAGTTTTTCATTGGTGTAGCTATTGTTTTGATGAACTAGCTATTGTTTCCCCATAGAGTTTTTCATTGTTGATATCCATAGTAGTGATGCCTTATTGGACATGACAGATAGTGTTGTGGGGAAACTATTTGTACCTGTTTGAGTTTAGAAAATGTAGCTATTGTTTTGATGAACTAGCACTAAGTGATACTGCCTTACAATGTATGCCCATTTGTGATAGGATCATGTTGGCTTATGTGAGGATGTATCTACATAAGTCTTCAGGGTAATCCTACAAAGAGGAAATGTAGTTGTGTTGCTAGTATATCCTTAATTGCTTGGTGAATAAAAAGGTGATAACAAGATATGTGGAATTCAGTATTGAAGTCAGCAACTTTGTTCTTTTGAATTAGCATATTGTATAGTAATATTGAATATTTCATCATATTTGTAGTAAGTGCTCTTTATAAGGCTACTCGCAGTAACAATGGTCGATCGACTCACACGATCGATTACATGTCGATCGACCTACTGTGGGCGATCGATCGCCATGTTTTTTTTGGGGAACATGGTTGCATACTCGATCGAAAATCCTTTCTATTTTCTTGTGCCTTTTTAGTTAACCGTTGTGTAACGTTTGGATTTGTAATGTTTGAAAAAAAAAATCTTTTAAACACTTATCATACTCCACCGAAAGATATCTTTCCGGTTTTCCAACCGGAAAATGAACCGGTGAACAATCCACCGAAAAATGAACCGGTGAACAATCCATCAGTTGTGGAACAAGACCCAAATCCATTTGGGTTAACAGAGGAGCAACTCAGACTTATGGAGCAAGATATGGAAGTCCTGCTAGAAATGGAACAACAAGAACGAGAAGAGGAAGCTGCTCGTTTGGAAAAGCAAGCAAGGGACGAAGAACAACGTAGAAAGAACTGGGAAATGGGTTGGGTCTCACCTGATTCCTCTTCGAGTGAAAACGGTTGGGTCTCAGATGATACCTTCCATTAATTTCTAGTTTCGTTTTAATTTCCGTATCGTAGTTTCATTTGTAGTTTCGTTTTAATTTCCGTATCGTAGTTTAATGTAATTTGTATTTGACGTTTAATGTATTTCTATTTGACGTTTAAATAAATACATAACATATCCATTTACAAAACTTGAAAAAAAAAACATTTCGTATATAAAACACAAGGGGCAAAAATGAAAAAAAATAATAAAATAAAATAAAAAAAATAAAAAAAATCATTTCGTATATAAAACGCAAGGGGCGAAAGTGTAAAATTTGAGTTTGTGTTAAAAATGTTTGTTTTTTCTCCAAAAAAAAAATTGATCATGGTCGCCCTTACTGGGGCACCCAATCGTTTGAAGGTCGCTGGAGAGAGAAAGCTGACGTGACAGAGAAAATGGGAGGGATTGGGATCCCTTACTAGGCCAGCCTAAGGTATCCATCAATTTTTAAAGTTGCTTATGTTGTACGTATTGTTTAGAGTTAATATATTCATCATTTTTCACACAAAAAAAATAAAATAAAAAAATAATAAAAAATTTGTATATTTATCTCTATGTGTTTAGTCCGCTGATGCTGAACATGGTTAGTAGCCAAATAAAATGGCATTGACATTGTCATAGTAGACAAGAGTGGCAGATAATAATTGTGTATGAAGATCATCGAAGAAGATTATGAAACTAGACAGCTTCAACAACTGCATTAACAATGTCTCTGTACTCAGCTTCGACACTCAATCTAGAGAGAGTATATTTTCGTTTGGATGACCATGAGAGTATATTATCCGCCAATAAAACACAATAGCCAGATGTAGACCGCCTGATAGTAGGGCAACCAGCCCAATTATCATTGAAATAGGCTACAAGAGAACCTATTGAAAGTCCAACGTACTGCGAATATATTGGAGAACTCTCTTGAGAGCTGCAAAGTGAGGTTCTTGAAGATCATGTATATGAAGGCAAACTTTTTGCATAAGAGATATCTGTATGAGTAAATGTAAGATACTGCAAATCACCATCAAGACTGCGATAGAGAGTAGTCTAAAAGTAAGTACAAATAAAAACAATATTAAGATTTCTTTTGAAAGGAAAGAAAAGTAGTGGAAAGAAAGGTGGGGGTGGGGAGAGGAGTGGAATGAAAAATTGTAATTTTTTTGATGTTCTTAAGTTTAAAAAAATGGAACGAAAGTGAAAAAAAGTTGTAACATTTATTATATTTTACTATATTACCTTTTCAAATATTAAAAAATAAAAAATAAATAAATAAATAAAAGAAAATACAACAAGTACTTTTTTTCGAAGAAAATATAAAACAAAATGGTTTATAATTGAGCTACCAAGATTTTATGAAACTACGTAAAACCAATTAAACTGTCATTTATATATTGATCCACTCGACGATCAAGATTTGCGAAGGACTGAGTGGAAGGAAGAATTAGCCAAAAAGAAATTATTATACATTCAATTTGGGCAGAATAAATTTTATTAAAAGGAAGAAATCCAAAAAAATATGTGAGGATAGAATGGTTAATGGTGCAAAGTGTTGGATATAAAATCACAACGTTCATATATAATGGGGGTAATAAAAACATACTTTGATAAAATAAAATCTTTTTTTATATATGCAGATCTTCTTGGTTTCATTCATTTTCATCCGATATTTGGGCGGTTGAAAAGCCCCACCCATTATTGACTTTTTGATTCCCTTCCCTTTCTCCCACTTTTTTCCAGAAAATAAAATAGAGAACAGAGTGTAAAAATCCTTAGGAGGCGAGGGAATGTAATTCGAGAAGCAATACAACATACTAAACCTATCCATGTGGAGCCCTCCTCGGACTTCAATTTCCAACTAAATTAACTACTAATTTACATAACTTACCCCTTATCTCTATCCCAATATACGAAAACTTACCTTTTACTTATAGCCCAACTCTACCACACTCCTCTCATTTTATTTTATAGATTTAACAAACACAATGGTGGGTTGCTTTATGTTTTTCTTTCGTTGTGTCATTGTATTATTTTTACGATTTTCTAGTCATTATACGGTTGAATTTTGCTAACCAATTTAGAAAATTTACTAGCTAAATTATTTAAATCTTACATTTTGATGGTGAACTCTGATGTTTGTGTTTTGTAAAACGTTATGTTTAAATCAAACGCTTGTTTTAAAACGACTCACTTAGAGGTCGTTCTTTATTCCTTGTACTTTGTTGACCATGAGCATCACGCCCCCGGAATTTCATTCCGCTGCAAACACAGATTTCGGGGGTGTGATATATGGAGTAAAGCCGGGGAAATGAGTAAGATAAATACAAGAAATAATGACCGGAAAGTTGTTCCTGATGAAATGGTGGCTATGCCAAATAAAAGGAATATATGGATTGTAGTAAGGAAACTAGTTTTTTCTGCTAGCATATACTTCATATGGCAAGAAAGGAATTTGAGGTAAAAAAAAAAAAAAAAAAACATGAAAGTGGGAAGAAGTTTGGCAAACTTTGGAAGAATTAATTAGAATGAAGATAGCCAATTTGAAAGTTATAATGTCTGCTGATGTTAAAGAGGTGTTTGAGAAATGGAGTATTGATAAAGACACTAATGGGAATACTTGAATTGGTGTTAATATGATTTGTTATGGGTATGTTTGGTTTTGAATGTGTAGACAGGAGTGTTTGGAACAAGGCAGTCTATGGTAAAATGGGTTGTTTTCAAGTTCAGAATGGTTTAAAGAAGAAGTGATTGAATTCTTAATCATTGTCACAAATAGGGTGAGTTATGAAAAATTGGACTACCTTGATTTGTCAAATGATTTGATTCCCTATTTGGATGTGTCGAAGAAGACTTTATGTGTTCTCAAAATCTGGATGATGCCCCCTTGTGATAGTATTATGATGCCTTTGTGAGGATGTAGCTGCATTGGCATTTAGAATAATATTGCAAGGAGGAAATGTAGTCAAGGTTTTGTTGATATCCATAGAGTTTTTCATTGGTGGAGTTCAATTCAGTAGTGATGCCTTCTTGGACATGACAGATAGTGTTGTGGGGAAACTATTTGCACCTGTTTGAGTTTAGAAAATGTAGCTATTGTTTTGATGAACTAGCACTAAGTGATACTGCCTTACAATGTATGCCCCTTTGTGATAGGATCATGTTGGCTTATGTGAGGATGTAGCTACATAAGTCTTCAGAGTAATCCTACAAAGAGGAAATGTAGTTGTGTTGCTAGTATATCCTTAATTGCTTGGTGAATAAAAAGGTGATAACAAGATATGTGGAATTCAGTATTGAAGTCAGCAACTTTGTTCTTTTGAATTAGCATATTGTATAGTAATATTGAATGTTTCATCATATTTGTAGTAAGTGCTCTTTATAAGGTGTTTGAGATATGTCCATCACTTTTTAAAGTTGCTTATGTTGTACGTATTGTTTAGAATTAATATATTCATCATTTTCACACAAAAAAATAAAAATAAAAATAAATAAATAAAAAAAAATAAAAAATTTGTATATTTATCTCTATGTGTTTAGTCCGCTGATGCTGAACATGGTTAGTAGCCAAATAAAATGGCATTGACATTGTCATAGTAGACAAGAGTGGCAGATAATAATTGTGTATGAAGATCATCGAAGAAGATTATGAAGCTAGACAGCTTCAACAACTGCATTAACAATGTCTCTGTACTCAGCTTCGACACTCAATCTAGAGAGAGTATATTGTCGTTTGGATGACCACGAGAGTATATTATCCGCCAATAAAACACAATAGCCAGATGTAGACCGCCTGATAGTAGGGCAACCAGCCCAATTATCATTGAAATAGGCAACAAGAGAACCTATAGTGAAGGCATAAAGTTGGAGCAGAAAGTCCAACGTACTACGAATATATTGGAGAACTCTCTTGAGAGCTGCAAAGTGAGGTTCTTGAAGATCATGTATATGAAGGCAAACTTGTTGCATAAGAGATATCTGTATGAGTAAATGTAAGATGCAGCAAATCACCATCAAAACTGCAATAGAGAGTAGTCTAAAAGTAAGTACAAATAAAAACAATATTAAGATTTCTTTTGAAAGGAAAGAAAAGTAGTGGAAAGAAAGGTGGGGGTGGGGAGAGGAGTGGAATGAAAACTTGTAATTTTTTTGATGTTCTTAAGTTTAAAAAAATGGAACGAAAGTGAAAAAAAAGTTGTAACATTTATTATATTTTACTATATTACCTTTTCAAATATTAAAAAAAATAAAAATAATAAAAAATAAGAGAAAATACAACAAGTACTTTTTTTTGAAGAAAATAAAAAACAAAATGGTTTTTAATTGAGCTACTAAGATTTTATGAAACTACGTAAAACCAATTAAACTGTCCTTTATATGTTGATCCACTCGACGATCGAGATTTGCGAGGGACTGAGTGGAAGGAAGAATTAGCCAAAAAGAAATTATTATACATTCAATTTGAGCAGAATAATTTTATTAAAAGGAAGAAATCCAAAAAAATATGTGAGGATAGAATGGTTAATGGTGCAAAGTGTTGGATATAAAATCACAACCTTCATATATAATGAGGGTAATAAAAACATACTTTGATAAAATAAAATACTATTTTATATATGCAGATCTTGGGCAGTTGAAAAGCCCCACCTATTTCCCTACTTTCGTTTGTTAAAAAAAAAATAAAAAATTAAGAACACATTGACTTTTTGATTCCCTTCCCTTTCTCCCACTTTTTTCCCAAAAATAAAATAGAAAGTTCGAGAAGCAATACAACATACTAAACTCATTTATGTGGAGTGCTCCTCGGACTTCAACTTCCAACGAAATTAAGTATTCATTTACATAACTCACCCCTGATCTGTATTCCAATTTACCCAACTCACCTTTTACTTAGAGCCCAACTCTACTACACTCCTTTCATTTTATTTTATAGATTTAACAAACACAATGGTGGGTTTGCTTTATGTTTTTCTTTCGTTGTGTCATTGTATTATTTTTACGATTTTCTAGTCATTATACGGTTGAATTTTGCTAACTAATTTAGCAAATTTACTAGCTAAATTATTGTACTTTTGCGATCCTTCATCTTAATGGTTTTATAAACGGAGCTGATAAATTCACGGAGGATATTACTTTACACACAAAAATTTATGTCATTTTACCCTTATTCCCTTGTAGCCCTTCATAAGTTTACTAACGAATTATCTTGTTTGACTTATTCCACGTTTCTAATCTCTTCTATTTTACTGCAACTTTTAATCACTGAAGTAGCAAACTTCGTCTTCTTGTATATTCATTGTCTCTCGGTCATCATTATAATCACCTTAGAATCTTCTTGACATAAATCGTTAAAATAACAAACAAGTCAACACCTCAAGACCAACGCTTACAAAAAAATCGTGAACTTGGATTTTGAGTATGTTTTCGAAACACATGATAAACTATTAAATGTGTTTCATAGTGTTTGTGATTTGTTGCGTTCTGATTTTTGTTGTTAGCGAAGTGGGCTATTTGAATTTGATGACACAATATTGTGTTATGTAATCAGATTAGGCCACACGGAGTGGTTTCGGTTTGGGCAAGATTTTGTGAATACTTGAGAGGTAACACCACTGCCAACACTAATTTTATGGCTTAATTTTGTGGGAAACGGGGTATATCACCGCTGCCCATAAAATCAATTGTGCATTAATATTTTGAACGTTGGGAACTTTATCTGGAAAAGACAAAAGGAGCGTGGGAGTATTTGAACGTTGATAGTGACATTCAAACGTTGAAAGTGACATTAAAAAAAAAAAGTGAACGTTATGATGTAAAAAAAAAAAAAAAAAAAAAAAATTCTCTCTTATATATACTTTAACACAATCTAAACCAAAAACATTATATTCAACCTAAAACACACACAAAAACCATGGATTCAAGAAAACAAAAAAATGTTTCGTCCGGGTCTAAAGGTCGAGGCCGAAGTGTTCGAAGTCCCAATGCTTACTACCGGCAACAACCGACTCCCCAACCTTACTACCCGCAACAACCGACTCCTCAACTGTACTACCCGCAACCACCGGCTCCCCAACCTTACTACCCGCAACCTCTAGCGATGCAACCAAGGGAGTACGTTATGGATCAAACTGCGGAGATCGAGTTTGATCCGATGTTAAACTACCGAGATGAAGTGGTTCCCGAAACACAAGAACTTCCTAACGGTAACTTTAGTTTTTTTTTTTTTTTTTTTTTTTTTTTTTTTAATTTGAACTTTTTTTTTCTTTTTTTTTTTTTTTTTTAATTCGAACCGTATTTTTTTTTAGATGATGAGGATGTTCAAGAAGTACAAGATTTGGGAACAAACAAAGTGAAGACCAAAGCGGATAAAATGCAATGGACTCAAGACGAAGAAGAAGCTTTGGCGAAGGCATGGGTTCATGTCTCGACATGTAAAGTAGTCGGGAATGAACAATCTAGAGAGAAGTTTTGGAAACGGGTTTTAGACCATTTCGGGTCTCTCTTGGGCGGAACAACTCGAACTCATCATAGTTTAAACACGAAGTGGCATACGATGAACCACAACATGGGTGTATTCAACGGCTTTTACCACCAATCGGTATTTTTTTTTTACAATCGTTATATATTTTTTTTTACAATCGTTATATATATTTTTTACAATCGTTATATATTTTTTTTACAATTGTAATTTTTTTTTTCATTCGGTTATCTTTTTTTATTCGTTTTTTTTTTCTTTTTAACGTTCGAATTTTTTTTTTAGGATCGTCTCCGGGCGAGCGGGTGTGATGATATGAATGTTATGAAAAACGCTATGACTGATTATAGCACAAAAACACGAAAAGTTTTTACTCATCAAGCGGCATGGTTGGTTGTGAAAAACGAAGCTAAATGGATGGAACAAAAATGTGTTATCGGGACATCTTCAACACAATCCGACAAACGAAGAAAGTCATCGGAGGGGGGGGGACTATGAGTCGGGTAGCAACGATCCAAATAATGTCATCCCAGATTTGAATGAGGACTCAACCCCCACACGTTCAAGAAAAGGGAAAAAAAAGGTTGATGAAGTGTCGTCACAGATGGATACTCTTATTGAGTCAGTCAACTTACATTTTAAAGAGAAGAACAAAATAATTTCGGATATGGCACAAAAGCACACGGAACTTTTGCAGATGCAAATGGAAGAAGCTAAAGAAAGGAAGGAGCATCGAGACTTGAATTTCTACATGAATTCGCATGACCATATCCAAGATCCTACCATGTTGGAGTTTATCAAGAACAAAAACGTCAACTCGCAGCAAAATGGGGTTGGCCATGTAATTTCTAGATGGGTATTAGTTGTAGTTTTATGTCGTATTTTTTATGTCGTATTTTTTTCTTCATGTAATGGACTTTTATTTTCGTATTAATAAAATTGTATGTTTTTATTATAAATTGTTTAGTTTAAGTATTAAAAAGAAAAAAAAATTGGGAGGTATGAGATTTTATGGCCGCCAGTGATTTTAGTTGGGAGGTATGAGATTTTATGGGTATGAGTTGGCTGAAGATTATTGGTGGAATTTGTGAGGTATGGATACCTCTGAACCATGACTCCTTGTAGCCTTATATGATCAAAGTATGGAGTGCAAGCACTTGTTACTAAGATGATACGCGATGGTGTTGAATGTTAATGTACATGACCTTGACAGATATAGAAAATCAAGGTGATCACTTGATAGGAAAGTAAAGAAGAACGACACCAATGAGTAATTGTGTTGATATTGGCGGCCAAATGAGGGAAATAGAGGAAAGGGTTGTGAGGGCATAAATGTTAAAATACATAACTTTTCTGTGTGTGAAGTAAATTTTTACGTGGATATAACTCCTCCCTTTTGGTACACAGGGTTGAGGTGTCCCTGCCAATCTACACTTTTTGACCAAACTCCTCCCTTTTGTAAAAGAAACCATTTAGGCTGCTCACAGTGGCAACCTATATTGCATCATCTTTCCGGCTGCAACCTCAGCTTTCTCTCTCCTCAACCCATATTCACCTCTCTCATCACAGTGGCAACCCATATTGCATCATCCTCTCTTTTTTTTTTTTTTTTAAATTGAAAAGTGGGAAATTGTGGCTTGAATATCGGTCGAAAAAGCGAACGATATGGGCAAAATGGGAACCGGCGACCGATGTTTTCTTTTCTCCCACAATGGCAACGATCGATCTTCAAATCGATCGATCGATTTTGATGATCGATTTGTTCCGTCCCACTGCTAGTAGCCTTAGATCATTAATACTTAATATCAATTGTTTAGTGGTTACCTTTTTAAAAATGTCAAAATCATATGTCATGTAAATTTAAAATGTCATTTCTAACTCATGTTATATTGTTAACAAGTATGTCTTATTATTTGATTGTTTTTTCTAATATCTTGTCAAATATATTATTATTATTATTATTTTTATTTTTTATTTTTATTTTTTATTTTGACTTGATTTTTCTTATTGTTTGTTATATAAATATATTTTAGTCACATCTAACTTTAACCTTTAAATAAATTACTCAGAGTTTCAACGATATATAATTAAGTTAATGAGCTGTTTTTATAACATAGTGAGCTAAAAGACACACAAATAGTTCACGAACTCGAATGTACAAAATATTAAAATACAATCAAAACTGTTATGTGCCAACCTCATTTCATAAAGTTGAGTAATGAATGGTCTCTTGCTCGGTCAGTCATGCATGTTGGACGCGTCACCACATTACATGGGGTTGGTCGTGGGTCGATAGGTTGGCATGATTTGCATAACTCGGTTGTACACTCGACCGAGTCTTTTTGGTTTGTTTGTGTGTGAGCGTGTATTTTTAAATTGTTTTTGTGAGATATTTTTATGTTTAAGTGAGGTGTATTTTTTATGATAACGACAATCGTCTTATGACATTAATTTAGTCGTAAAATAGGTCGTGCTGAATTGACGTTGATGTGACAATAGTAGCCGAGCTCATCCTCGGCCAATCATTTAATGCTAGCCAAACCTAGTTTTCATGCAAGTCAAAAATTCCAACCGATAAAAACCCATAAGTGGCCACGAATCCACACTACTAGTAATGCATTGTCACCAACACTTTCCCAAAAACGCACAAATTAAATATAGTAAACTCACCAAAAATAAATACGACCATCGTATCCGTAATGCCATACACTAATATATTCTTACGTAATAAACAATACATAATGGTCCTTTTATGACCTTTTAGGTACCTTACCATGCACGATGCATATATCCTATCATTTTCTTCACACCCTCTATTCTTTCCACTCTTTGTTATAACGATTTTTTTTTTTTTATATATATATATATATATATATATATATATATATATATATATATATATATATATATATATATATATATATATATATATATATATATATATATATATATATTACCACTCTTTGTTATAACGATTTTTTTTTTTTTTTTCCTAAGAAAAAGAGTGACATTATGGAGAATGGGAAGCAGCACCCAACCACTGCACAAACTTTTTTGGGACATTATAACCAATTTGGCAGCTGAAGAATAGACCTTGTATGACCTTTATATAAGTTGTCATCCTTTCATTTTTACTACACACTTTCTTTCGACTCTTCGTTATAAGTTTATACCCAAACTTTTTTCTAAACAAAGATCACATTATGGAGAATGAGAGGCAGCACCAACCACTTCTCACCGGTGATCACAGTTGGGTGAAAATAAACGGGGTTAGTGATTTTTGCAAGGAGTTTTATATGGAGTCTAAAAAGCTGTGGTATCTTGCTGGACCAGCCATTTTTACGTCTCTTTGTCAGTATACACTCGGCGCAACTACACAATTGTTTGCTGGACAGCTTGGGACTATCGAACTTGCTGCTGTCTCGGTTGAAAATTCAGTCATTGCTGCCTTTTCTTTCTCTATCTTGGTATGTATCATTAACATTACATCACTTTAAAGAATATATAAATTTTACGCTTATATTTCCTTTCTATAAGTACGCATGTAAACTTTTGTAGATGTTTTTCTTGCCTATAAATTGGAGAAAATATTCATGTTTAACTTTTACTCTTTTGAAAGAAAGTTTAGAAAACAGGAATTCGTCTACAAAGCGAGTTTTAGGTAAAAAAAAGTTTTCTGGAAACTCAAGATGCGCTCATTTCTAAACACAAAGAAGGAAACAACTTGTTTTCTACAAAAGTTTTTGCACAAATTAATCAAGGAAAACAGAAATGACGTTTGAATTGGTTTTTCTCCGAAAATTTATTTACAAAAATGAATATTCTTATATTTTCAATATATACCAGAGTAAATAATCGAACATATTTATATGTTTTTCTTGTCTCTTTTGTAAGCCAAGCCATTATTTATCGTTCTATATTTTCTATCTATAGTTCTATACTACATATTTTTTGAAAATTCAATAATCTTGAAAACTTAAAATTTATTTAAGGAAACACGAAAACACACCAAAATATAAAGGGTTCACTTAAGAATACATTGATGTAAAAGTTGATTCGAGAATACATGAAACTGAAACACGGTTCATTAATATTAGACGAGTGTGCATAACAACAAGATTTTAAAGTGGCATATGGTTATAATTATATTTTAGTTAACTGTATTGTGTAACGTTTTGTATAGCCAAAATGTCACTATAACCATCTGCCATTATAAAATACCGTTGTTATGCACGGGTGTGGGTAATTACTTGAATAAATGATTAAAAAAAAAACAGAAAACAAATATAAAAAAAAAAAAAAAAAAAAAAAAAAAAAAAAAATAAAAGAATCGACTGAGGTTCGACTTAATTGTCATAATCGGGAAGATTATAATTATGTAAGTGGTTGAGGGTTTGTTCTGTAGAAAAAATAATCAGGAAGGAGGTGTTTTTTTCTATCATGTCACTGTATTTGTTTCAGCTAAGAGCCTCAACATGTTTCACTATATTGTCAGTGCGATTTGATTGTGACATTAAAATTTTGTTTTCACACAAATTATAATTACTTATTAATCAGGGCATTGTCCGTGAACATTAAAGTTAATTTAGTTTGGTGAAACACAATTTCAAGGTTGAATTAGGAAAACAATCGTGGACTTTAGCAGCAAAAACACCACGATCACTAAATTGGTTGTTGTTTTATTGGCTTAATTTTTAGTTTTTTCAAACGTCTATAGAAATTGTTTGGGAATTAAAGGTACTTTAGAAAAAGAAGAAAGAACAAACTAAATTTATAGAAAAATAGTGAAAACATGTTGTTTTAATCAACATTAACCCTTGACGGATATTTCGAAATTTAAAAAACAAAAATGGCACAGATGATTAACTTACATGTCTGTATAGATGACTAATAATTATAAAGATTGACAAATGTAAAGGTAATTTTATCTCTCGTCATCTCAACCTTTAAATTTAGGCATAATGTTGTAGCTAGATACACCGATCATTTTCCTTCAAAAATTAAGTATTGTAATTTACCACCTCTATTTAGCAAATTTCACAAACGTATTCATTACTTATCACACGACTTACAATTTTATATTTTGGGACATTAAACTAGTAATATTAGCAATACTTTTGATTTTTTGGGACGAGTTTTTCTTTGGCTACTGGCCAATTTATAATGTGTTGTGGTGCATTATGAGAAAAATTATTCAATTGTTATATTGTATAAGTTCTTTTGTATATATAGTTTGGGATGGGAAGTGCATTAGAGACACTATGCGGAATAGCTTACGGTGCCGGCAATATCAAAATGCTCGGTATCTACATGCAAAGATCATGGATTGTTCTCTACACCACAGCCTTAGCCTTAACATTCACCTACATATTCGGTGCCTCAATCCTCCGTATGCTTGGCCAAACACCCGCCATAGCCACATCAGCCGGTGCCTTTGCGATTTGGATGATACCACAGCTATTTGCTTATGCAACCGTTATCCCAATAGCCAAATTTTTACAAGCACAAAGTAACATAATGCCTATGGCATATATTGCTGTCGTGGCTGTTGTAAGTCATGTGTTTTTGAGCTGGTTGCTCATGTTGAAGCTAGGGTGGGGTCTAACCGGTGCGGCTGTAGTTCTTGATGGGTCGTGGTGGTTCATAACATTGGCTCAGATTATGTATGTTTTGTGGGGTTCATGTGGTGAAGCGTGGTCTGGATTTTCGTGGAAAGCCTTTAGTAATTTGAAGGGGTTCCTTCATATTTCTTTTACCACGGCGTTATTGTTTTGGTAAGATTCTATCAAGTTAATTAAGTGCCCATTACTCTAAAATAACTATAAGCAGATAATTAAGCACTAAAATAATCAAGCATAGACACCCTCTTTGATGCTTTTTAAATTTTAATATTGGTTACCTTATAGTCATGAAATTTAAATGACAGAATTACCTCAACGTACAATTTTTCTAATCAGTTGCAATTATCATCTTAAATACCAAGTTTATATCATAGAACTCATTGATGTTTTGCAGCTTGGAGACGACGTATTTCATGGCGTTGGTTCTCTTTGCTGGGTACTTCGAGAATCCAGAAGCCTCGGTCGATGCATTATCGGTGTGGTAATGGTTTATCTGTCTCTCTAGTTTCTAGTCTTCGTTTACATTTGGTGACCCGAAACTGAAAAGCGATTTATTGATTATATACATCTCAAATCTACAAGTTTTTACCTAATCTTTTAATTGTCATCACATCCGGTCACCTAATTAGTAACTAAGCACGTTTAACATTGGCTTGCATTGCAGTCTCAACATACTAGGATGGGTGGGCACAATCTCATTGGGACTCAATATAGCCGTAAGGTTTGCACTTAACCCCCATTCAAACAATTTTTCTTATAACTTTGACTTCAGCACAACATTCCTAACATGCTTGATTATCATAATTGTCTTTATATAGCGTAAGGGTGTCAAATGAACTCGGATACAGAAGGCCAAGGGCCGCAAGGTTCTCTGTAATAGTCGTGCTCTTAACTTCACTTCTAATTGGACTACTTTCCACAACGGTTCTTCTAGTGTACAAGAATCAATACCCGGTGTATTTTACCAGCAATCTGGAAGTAATGCAACTAGTAGAAGAACTCACGTTGTTGCTCGGAATCAGTATCATAATCAAAAGTGCTCAAATTGCTCTTTTTGGTTCGTCACTCAAATCCAAAATTTTGATAATAACTATTAGTGACGGGTTTTATAACTATAGATGTTGATTAATTACTATACATTGCAGGCGTGGCAATTGGAGCAGGTGGCAAACCGTGGTTGCTTATTTGAACATCGGGTCATATTTAATTGTTGGCATACCGCTGGGTCTTTTGCTAGGGTTTAAGTACGATATGGGTGTCAAGGTATGTCTTCTCTTTTTAATGATATTAGCAAGTTCAAATTCACCCAAATGTTATAAATTGCTCTATGCTAATTAATCATTGATTTGTTTTCTATGATACTCAGGGAATATGGTATGGAATGCTTTCGGGAATGTGCACACAATGTTTCTTGCTTCTTATAATGCTTTCCCGAACAAATTGGAACGACGAGGTACAAAGCAACCTTTATTCTCACATTTCTAATATGAGAAAAACGAAACTACTATAAATATTGAATGAAAACGTTGGTCTCGCTATGAAATGCAGGCGAACGCTACTGAAGACAGAATCAAGCATTGGGGAGGTGACATCCTAGTTAAAGAAGATGATGAAAAAATAGTTTACTTATGACTCAACCATGGTGCATAAGAGTAATGTGAATATTTGAGTAGAACAATTATAGATATTAGCTTATAACTTATATTACCTATTATATAACTTGTTCTGGTTAGCTTCCGGAAAATATTTCATCTAGCAAAGAAAACCGAACCGCTAATGCTGGTTTAGAATTTGGTTTATTTTGGTTTTGGGTATGCACATGCATATCAATGGAATATTGTTTTTCTTTCTTGATATGTCTAATCTTCCTAACCTTTTGTTGTTGTTTCATAATACGATGTTGATGACAGAAACAACTACCGGTATAAGTATCACCTCAGTTTGTGTGAAATTATTTACGAGACCAAATGGATGATTTGGAGAAATGGTTGTCAAGATGTATGAATACCAAATCATTTTTGGGCTAACTGGACTTGTGTCTAAAATGATTGCCCAATAAGACCTAACATAGGCATGCTTTGCATATTGGACTCTAAAGCCCATGTAATAATATGTTTTCTTAAGCATTCGATGCATTTCCCTCCAAAGTTTGAAAAGTACATATACGTCGTAAACATTGTTGCTCAAAGCGAAAGGGGGACAATGTTTTGGGTAGGTGCCAAATGTTTTTGGATTGTATGTCTTCGTTGTATTTTTCGTTGGTAATCTAGTTGTATTCAGGGTTGTATGTCATCTTTTATTTGTTGGGTTAGTGGTTTAGAGAAGCAAGGGAGTTGTCCTTGTTCTCGTCCTAGCTATATATACTTTTGTGATCACTGATCAATAATATACTTCACATTTAAAAAAAAAAAAAAAAGTAACCTCATTTAACTCTGGCTAAACTAGTTCTTCACTCGTTGTAAAATCTGTGTTCTCATTTTTGGTAAACACAAGCTATTTTGATTGAAACTATGGAATATATGTATTATGTTGGTGCAACATTTACTAAGTCTCCTTAATGTTTTAACGATAACAAATAAACGTTCGGGACACATAAAATCACAAACGATAGCAAAAAACCAAAAAGCGCCAAAACTGGACCTGCCACGCCAGAGTCTGTTAAGATTTGCTTCTGTTTTTGAATGTTGGTTTTCTTCTAACCCGAAAAATGTGGATCTTTTATTATATGTATACAACAACAATAAACCCAATCCCGCCAGGGCAGGGTATGGGGGAGGTAGATGTAGACAGATCCTACCCCTACCCAGGATAGACCCGGGAGTAGAGAGACTGCTTCCAATGAGACCTCCGGCAAGTGTATGTGTGCGCGTGAGAGATCAAAGAAAGGAGAGCAAAAGACTCAGGGAACAACAAGCAACAAGCTGGCAAAAGAAAGCAGGAAAAACAAGCAAACTCGCAAACAGAGCCCAAACAGAACAAGGGACCCAAAGAAAGCAAAGAGGCAAGGGGGCACGGGCAGAAACACAGGCAAAGAAGCACAAAAGCAAAAAGCAAAGCACCAAGAAAAGCAGGCAAACCTAAGGGCGCAACACAGAGCAAAGCAGGGCAACACACGGGGCCTAAAGCTAAGCCAAAGCAACCAAAACACAGAGGGCAAGGCAACAAAGAAACGGCAAAAAAGCCTAACGCCAAAACAACCTAAACCCACGCACACCTAGCCTGAGCTACTCGTAGATCCTAATTCTATCTCTCCACACCTTCCTATCTGAGGACATGTCCTCGGACAAGAGAAGCTCCTTCATGTCGAGCTTAAGTCTATCCTCCCACCTGAGTTTGGGTCTACCCCTCCTTCTCACACCATCCATTACTAGCGCTTCGACTCTTCTTACGGGCGCTGATTGTGGCCTCCTCTTGACATGACCGAACCACCTCAACCTTCCTTCTCTCATCTTCGAGATAATAGTCTCGACCTCAAGTTTTGCTTTGAAAACCCCGTTCGAGATCATGTCAAGCAAGGTCTTACCACAGGTCCACTTTAGTATTCTCAGTTCCGCCACCTCGACCCTGTTAGCCTGGGCTTTGGAGATAGGCCAACACTCAGACCCGTACAACATAGCCAGTCTAATCGCCACCTTATAAAATTTACCCTTTAGCTTTAAGGGGACGTTCCTGTCACAAAGGACTCCCGACGCCACCCTCCATCTCATCCAACCAGCTATAATCCGGCGGGTTACGTCCTCATTTATCCTCCCTGATTTATGAATCATCGATCCCAGATATCTAAAGGACTCCTTGGGTGGTAGGATCTGGTCACCAATACGAATATCCATATCTTCGTGGTGGCCTGACTCGATCCTCCCAAAATCACATCTCATGTATTCAGTCTTCTCTCTGATCACCCGAAGACCAAAACAATATTTCATTACATGTATGAATATGATAATTGAGCTATTAGGTAGACTCTTAACAAGGTTTGGACTTAGAGAGATGACCAAAACAAGTCCTCCCGTTTTCTAAAAACGCCAACTCAAAATCTTTACTAATTGCCTCAAGCTAAGGCTAAAACTCTTTCCTCAAACCTATGACATTCATACTTTCAATATAACATCAAATGAAAGCATTCATATGACCATAATCCATGCGTACATCTTCTCTAATCACATAATGGTTTACTCCATTATTAGTCAAACTAAGTCAATGTCACTTTGCGTAAATGCATCATTTCTATTTATGGGAAGTGCTCTACTTATGATACAAAACTCTTATCTTATTTGCATCAAGGTGATTAGTAATTATGCTTATTGTTGCTTAATCATGGATTATGCCATTTGATTATTTATGTTTGGTTGTTTGAAAGTTTGACATTCCTTTGTACCTTTACTTCCCAACAAACAAAACCTTTTTACACGGTCCCACATTAAACATTCTTGTCTCCCATATTCTATACACAATCTCATTTAATTCCACACATTCCATCGCACATTCCTTAATCATTATAATGTCTCAAACATTCTAGACATTATACCATATCACACATTCCTACATATTAAACATTCTTCTTCTTCCTCACTTAAATCTAAACCATTTCTATTTATCACAAAGGATTTCACAACACACTTCCTCCCCAAGTTTGAATTTAAATGTGCCAACTCACACTTTTTACACACTTGCTTATCCTACACTCAATCCTCTCACAACCCTCGACATACACATTCTAACAATACTTGTTTATTCAAGCTTGTCTCCTTCATCTCCAACATAGGCTCCTATGTATCACAACACCAGTTCTCTTTATAACTCACTTACTCACTCACCTTGCCAACTCACACGTAACTCACACAATATTTGAATTTCAAATGCTTCCTTCTCATAACATCCACCCTTCTTCTCCAAGCTTGGTTAAGCTCACCATGGCCAGCTAACACCCCCAAAATTCGGATATCAACAGCGGAAGACTTAATGGGGTATTACGTAGTGGATCGTAGTCATAACCATATAAAACGACTTAAAAAAGACGTTTTAAGTTTATCATTCAAAATACAAGCATTTGAGATACAAAGATGTTTCATAGTTAAATATGTTTATTTAAATTTGAATGATAAAACATTTATTTAGCACCCGTGCCGGGTTTAGTGCCCACTTCGTGCCTTAAGTTCCAGCTTTTAGTTACCTGAGATAACATGCTAAAAGTCAACAAAAGTTGAGTGATATTCATAGGTTTAAGTTTAATAGTTGAACACAAAGTATAAGTGTTAATTGCATCGAATTACAATTAAACGAGTTAAAATCAAGTTGTTATTGCATTAAGCTCATGACACGCAACGTTTAACAGGCATCAGAATGATGTAAAGTATATAGGCCCTCGGGATAGGTCTTTGCCAATAACCTATGAGTATGTTTAAATAAAGTGCGTTTGGGTGGCTCATCCTAGCAGACCCAAACGGGGATTGTCAGTCCCAAATAGATCTATTCACAACTATTTACGTTCACTCGCAAGTGATTAAGGTTCATGATAGAGGGACTTCTGGCAATAGCTACTTAAGCAATAATAACGTCAGGCATAGCATACAAAAGCTTGTGTTCATGTTTGTAGCATGTATCTCCCCACAAAAGGGTTTAAAAGTTTAAGAGTGGGCTATGAACTCACCTTAGTAGTACAGTAGTGGTGGTAGTATCGTAACTCAAACGATGAAAGGAAACGGCTTCAACACACGACCTAAATAATATATGGCAAGTTTTAGTGGTTTGATAGTCCAAGTTTGGTTTATCGCGAATCATAACGTTCAAGGTTTTATCGATTGATAATTAATTTGTAACATTAAAACATGCGTGTTTAAATGTTTAAAGTTATGTATAAGTATAACTTGTGAGTATTCGTTCGTTTGTCGAAGTATATTGGTTGACAAAAGTATCGTCGCTTGATAAATCAAGTTGGTTGACGAGAAGTTACGTTAAGTTTACGTTTAGTTAATGGGGTTATATATATATATATATATATATATATATATATATATATATATATATATATATATATATATATATATATATATAAGCTATATAAATATGTATATAATTATTAGAAAATGTGACGTTACATGTCGACTCGTAGGACTAAAACACATTTGTTTCGGGTTTTTGAGTTCGTAAATTATTATTACAAGTATATAATCTGTTATTTCAGAAATAACCTTTGGGTTTTACAAAGTTACACTTTATACCCTAACGGCATAATATTTGCACCGTTAGTCATCGGTTAAGTTTTATTACATTTTAAGTCTAAAACATTTAATATTTACATTTTATACCCAAAAGTTCTTAAATTTACAGTTTTCATCACAAGATATCAAAATGACAGTTTGTACCCCAAGTTTCCAAACTTGGCAGTTTTGGTCCCTCGGTTAGCAAACTTTTGCAAAACAAGTCCAAACTTTATAGAAATCAAAGTTCACCATTTTTATTTCATAAATAAGTTTAAAACAGCTTATGTAACTTATATAAACAGCTTATTTTGTCGAGAGCTTATTTTTGAGCTTATGGGCCTTTAACGAGCCAAAAACATGGCCCATTAAGGGTTTACGATTCGTTAGGCGTAGAGGGGGTTTGGGCCTGGTTATGGGCTCATTTTATTGTTGTAAAAACATATCAAAAGAGCTTATACGGTCAGCTTATACGAAAAGCTTAAAAACAGCTTATTGGGCGTTAGGCCCAATCGTTGTTATTTAGTTTTGCAAAAGAAATGGTTCAAGATCGATTCACTTTGAGGTTTAACAAAGCATTAAATGAGCTTATTAGGTCGAATTAATTACGTGACTCGTTAGTTTAGTGGCTCAACTAACAAGTCGAGCTATAAAATTTATGTGTTGTGTGTCGAGTTTGTGAAATACAAAACCTTTTCTACTCGACCTTGGCACACTGAAAATATCTTTACTTTTCCTCTTTTTAAGTTAAAATCGAATGGGTCAAACCAACTTAGAAACGTGTGATGTTTATGGTTGATACGTTTATAACATGTTCGAATGATTGTTGTTCTCGATAAATAGCATGGCCAACTTTTAGGATGTCGAATAAAATATATGTGTTGTTAATGTAAATAACGAAATATATAGGCCAAGTAAATGATGCTTCGAGCAAAAAGTGAAATCATGATGATAATAAAATGAGTGGGTTAAAAGTGTGCTCACTTCACCTCAAAAGGTGGGACGTATCTCGATATCGAAACTGAGCTAGGCCAAAGGAAATGTGTAGCTCGATTCTTGGCTCTTCAAAGATTTAGGAACGTGAATAATGTGACTCTTAGCTTGACTCGAACACCTCGAAACTTAGGCCAAGCTAGACGTGCTCATAAGTTGGAAAACACTTAGAAATATTTTGAGTTGGATATGTTTGTGTGTGTTTGAATGCCGAGAGTTTGAGGGCAATTTAAGGGTGATACATTGAGTGTTATAGTAAGTGTGATGATTACTCATTATGATAGAGTGTGGAAGTTGAGAAGTCAGTAATTTGCAAAGTCAAATGGGGTGTGTAAGAGTGGCAATGATGGTTGCTTGTGAGGCTCTTGGCCGCCGGTAAACACCAAGCATAAGGAGACAAAATGAATTTAAAGGTGGTTTGTTTTGGCTCGATAGTGTACACAAGAGGTCAAGCAAATGTAGAAATGTGACTAAGACCAAGTGTGGCTCGCTTGTGACTCTTAAGGGTCGAGGTAATATAGAAAACGTGTCCAAGATCGTTTGTGGCTCGAGTGGAGTGGTTTGGAGTCCGAATGAAATAAGTTTTATAGTAAAATATACAATTTAAATTTTGTTCAATCAATGGAGCGTAGGCTGAGCTTTGCTAGATTTTAAGCAAGCAAATGATCGATTTAGAACACGAGGTTTGTCACACTCGATTCTCAGCTGGGTTGAGAATTGGGTGGTGTAAAAATATTATGTTGTTGTTAAGCTAGATTGCGCGTAAATTGGCCAAAGTAATCGATCCTTGTCAAGTTTATAAGTTAGGATTATATAGAGTTGGGTTGGGTTTGTTTCGTGGGCTGGCCCAAGAAGAAAAGAAAAGAAAATACTAAGGGTCCGTTTGGTGTGTTTGGTTTGCAGTAATATTGGGCCGAGGCCCAATGGGTCTAGCAGCCCATTTAGTGTATATTGGGTATTGGGTCGAGGCCCAATATCGTTACTGAGTACTTGTGGAAATTTTTTTGTGAGCTCGGGAATTTATTTGATCACGTTTGGTTAATTGACGAGACGTATAAACGTTAAATATTAAGCGTTAATTGTTTTAGATAAATTCGCGATTTTTAGACTATCAAGGGTCGTGTGTAAGCATCGTTCCTAGGTAAATGGTGAATCACAAATATCGTTGTGATTTAAAATAGTATTGTATGAATAACAAACAAAAATTTTGTTATTGGTAAAAATGGTTATTAAATAACGTAATGATTCATTAATCATTTATTAGCATTTACTATTCATAGGGAAATTACGAGAGGTTACAGTACATACCCCTTACACTGAATTCCGTCCCGGAATTCTAGCCTAAGATAGTTGACAGGGGTGTCTGTGAAAATAGGTGTGGGTATTTGGCGCGAATCTAGTCCTCGCGTTCCCAAAGGAGAGACAGTAGATGTTTCTGACCTTCTAAGGTGATTAGTGAGAGTGAAAGAAGTGTAAGAGAAGTAGTGTAGGCTGCCCAATGTATGGTGGTATATATAGAGATAGAATGCCCACAATTATCTTGACTATTCTTGACTTTCACATCAATCATTGGTGGCTACTGTGAATGGGAGGACACCTATGCTTGTTTACTGACAATCTGAGATTTTTAGATAGATATGAGAATGTGGGAAAATACTATCTTTTTTTTTTTTCTTTTTTTTTTTTTTTTTTTTTTTTTTTTTTTTTTTTTTTGTGATATATATATGTGCTCGGCTTGTATTCTAAATGGGTGACAAATAGGTTTAGCGAGTCATCTTCACCACTTGCTGTCCTAACTATCTTTTCGTCATTATTTTATGTTAAAAGTGTTATCAGAAGAACGTAGGAAAAAGCGTGAGTTAAAATGGTTAAGGTTTGTAATTTTATTTATTTTTATTTTTTATTTTTTATTATTTATTATTATTATATTTTTTTTATGTATGTCGATATGGGTAAGTTTGGACAGACACTTTGGCCTTTATTCTCTTATCAGAACTCGGCATGCATTCCTGAAACTGAGCGCACCCATAGTCTACTGGGAGGTGAATGAGAGTATGTAAAAATATTCATGTGTTGCGTTTAGAATTTGGAAGACTTCGAGCTGTTTTGGAGGGTGTGTGGCTGGTCGAGTATACATGAAATAATAAAAGGAGATGTGGGCTTTGGAGTTGGGCCTTGAACGTGTAAGGTGGTGATGATGGGCTGGAAATAAGGCAGCCCGTTTGGCTGTGTATTTAGTGAGGATAATTGCATTTAGTGAGATCTAGATGTAATTAGTGTATTTAAAATATGTTGTAACAATGAAATTCACGTATGGAGTTATTGATATTAATTGTAGTTATAGAATTAGTGTACATGGGGTTTTGTGAGATATTAGTCTTTGTTGAATCGTTACGCCTCGAAGTGCGTGTTGCGAACTAGTGTCGTTATTTGGTGAATGTTGTGGTGACGTGACTCGGGGAATAATAATGAAAGAAAAGTTTAAATTTTCCCGTAAAAATGGGATCTATTAAACAGTAATTCGAGTTTATTATTAATTAACGAGACTTATCACAATGGATTTTTGCAGTGTCTTACAGTATCCACCCCTCAATTTTGAACTTCGTCCCGAAGTTCAGTCTGTGATAGATGTTGGAAAATGTGGTGTTCTGAGGTGAGGGTTTATGGAAAATGTCGTCGAGAGATTTCTATTCGAAAATTGAGGAAACGAGATTCAGTTAGATTTATTCGTACTAGAGGAAATAAATTTGAATGTTTGGTCAACTAATGAATTCATAGGCTGCGAATAGTGAAAATAACGGTCGAGAGTAGGAAGTATTTAACGCTAAATGTTCAGTGTTCTAGCGGTCGAGAACAGTAGATTTTCAATGGTAGTGATTTGTAATTTAATGGTCGTGAATAGTAAAATAACGGCTAGTTTTTCCCTATTTATACCCTATTTACTTTCCCCTTTTCCTTTCCCCACTTTACCTTTTTCACTCCATCTCTCCCAAAAAATAATAATGCCGCCGTTCGCCATTCTTTTCGCAACCGTGTTCATCGTCCTTGCCGCCGCTTGTTTGGCTCTCTTCCCCGGCGAAGATTCCGACCACTTGATCGGGATCTTGTTGGTTGTCGTACCCCTCACAATCCTAGCCGTTGTTGTGGATAAGTTTTGGGGGTAATAGTTTTTAAGCTAGTGTTGTTTGTAATGGGTCTTTGTTGTGTTTTTATGTAACCTTTAACAAGTGTGGAATAAAACTCATTTACCTTTATGTTTACGAATTAGTCTCGTTGTGGCTTTTAATATTTTGTTGCATTTTCGACGCAGAATAATCAAGGTGATTCATCCTGTGGTGGCTCTTGCTATTGCTGGGTTGGTGGTGGTTTTTGTTGCTATGGTGGGCCAACCTATTGAAGATTCTATGCCTTGTATTGTGTTCATTGTATTATTAGCTCTTCCGTTGATGATTATCTCGCTGTGTATTAATTTCCATGGTTTCTAATAAAATTTATGTTATTTGTGTTTTTCACATATTGTTGTGAATTCTTATAGTTTCTAAATTCGTATTTTTTTTTCGACTTCGTATAATAGAGTAATAAGTGTAGATCTTACTGGGGTTGGTTAAAAGTGAGGTTTATGAACAATTTATTTTGTCTCGAGATTCTGTTTTTGAATGAAAATTGTTATCAAAGACTTCGAAAAGATAACTGTTCTATTTATAACATGATTCTTCCTAAATTAAACATAGGTGGCTAGGTTATGTATAATTGAGGACCATATGATGTGATGCTTGGTTCAATTACTATGATTTTTATGCTTCTTCAAAGAGTTTTATATAGTTCAATTATAATGGTTCCGTCACAAAGTCGGACACCCTCTGATTATTTTCAAAAGAATTAGAAAGTTTTTGCTCATATTCCGAGGATAAGTCAGAATTTTCTAAAGTCAAATGGGGGTTTAAGAGTGGCAATGATGGTTGCTTGTGAGGCTCTTGGCCGCCGGTAAACACCAAGCACAAGTAGACAAAATGAATTTAAAGGTGGTTTGTTTTGGCTCGATAGTGTACACAAGAGGTCAAGCAAATGTAGAAATGTGACTAAGACCAAGTGTAGCTCGCTTGTGACTCTTAAGGGTCGAGGTAATATAGAAAACGTGTCCAAGATCGTTTGTGGCTCGAGTGGAGTGGTTTGGAGGCCGAATGAAGTAAGTTTTATAGTCAAATACACAATTTAAATTTTGTTCAATCAATGGAACGTAGGCTGAGCTTTGCTAGATTTTAAGCAAGCAAATGATCGATTAAGAACACGAGGTTTGTCACACTCGATTCTCAACTGGTTTGAGAATTGGGTGGTGTAAAAATATTATGTTGTTGTTAAGCTAGATTGCGCGTAAATTGGCCAAAGTAATCGATCCTTGTCAACTTTATAAGTTAGGATTATATAGAGTTAGGTTGGGTTTGTTTCGTGGGCTGGCCCAAGAAGAAAAGAAAAGAAAATAATAAGGGTCCGTTTGGTGTGTTTGGTTTGCAGTAATATTGGGCCGAGGCCCAATGGGTCTAGCAGCCCATTTAGTGTATATTGGGTATTGGGTCGAGGCCCAATATCGTTACTGAGTACTTGTGGAAATTTTTTTGTGAGCTCGGGAATTTATTTGATCACGTTTGGTTAATTGACGAGACGTATAAACGTTAAATATTAAGCGTTAATTGTTTTAGATAAATTCGCGATTTTTAGACTATCAAGGTTCGTGTGTAAGCATCGTTCCTAGGTAAATGGTGAATCACAAATATCGTTGTGATTTAAAATAGTATAGTATGAATAATAAACAAAAATTTTGTTATTGGTAAAAACGGTTATTAAATAACGTAATGATTCATTAATCATTTATTAGTATTTACTATTCATAGGGAAAATTACGAGAGGTTACACACCATTACCAGCTCACATTCATCATACATTCTTACAGTGTGTCATATCCTTACTTCCTCTATACTCAACCCTCTCACAACACATAACTCCATATTTGAACAACGATATTTTAATCACCCTTGTCTCCTTCATTCCAACATAGGCTCCTTTATGTTGCATCACACTCATAATCCGAATTCAACACTCAACCTTCTTTCAACTTCAATTTGAATTTGAAAATAAAATTTGGGAGGTATTATATTATCTAACCTTTGAGGAATACTCAAGGTTAATCTCTTTGTCCATTGGTTCTTTCCTTTCTTTTTGAAAATGGACAAACAGCCTAATCTAACTTTTTAACACTTCACAAAATATTTTTAACACATGGTGAATTAAGTTGGTTGACCTTATAACACTTAGAGTGTTGGAATGAACTTTTAAAGTTCAAAGCGTGAAGTGCACTTGGGGGGTTAGGAAAACGGGAAGTTATAATCCAAACCGGGAACAAGAGTTGTTCCTGGCGCATCAGTTGAGGCGCTAACGCGCTAAGTTCTTTCTTGAACCTCTGGTTTGGTCTACAAATATCCCTGCATGGTAGTGTATTCCTTACCTCTTGTCATTCATTCTTTCTCTCTCTTTTTTTCTTTTTTCTCTTTATCCCTCTAACTCCATAATCTTCTTGTGTTCTAATCACTTCTCTTATCATCTTTGAAACAACATATCTTCGCAAAAGAGACACACAAATACCTAATCCACACTTGTGTGTTGTGTCGAGGGTCTTCTTCTCTATACCATTTCTTCTAGAATCGAGTCTCTAGGTTAGGTTAGGCTTGGTTCAAACTAATAACCATATCCATTTTTTTACGGGTGTAACAAATCTTGTACCTTTGTAGCCAAGCAAAGATCGGGTGAAAGTCTTGTTGAGGTTCGATACTTTCGGGGGAAGTTCTTTGTGGTCATAGTTGTTTTAGTGGTTAAGTCGAATCGCGAGATTCTTGTGGGTGGTTTTCGAAGGCGAAATACCGTAAAGAGTCGCTCTTCTTTATGACCGCCGATCTTTGTGCATATCAGTGGAATGAAGTTTTATACGGTTTATAGTCCACCATAAGGATTATACTAGAGTAATAGTATAGGTGTCGTGGATTCGCAACTGGATGTAAGGATAGTATAAACCCCACGTCCCGAACCAGTATATATCATGGTATCAATTTCTCTCTCTCTCTCTCTCTCTCTCTCCTTCTCCTCTCTCTCTCTCTCTCTCTCTCTCTCTCTCTCTCTCTCTCTCTTTTGGTTGTTTGATTGTTTCACCACTTGGGCTTTTTAAGACTTTAAGTTGTTAAACTTTAGAAAAGTCAAAAATACCATATTCACCCCCTCTACGGTTCTACATATTAGAATTATAATTTGGCTTGTTCATTAATTAACACATAATTACAATATATATACTCGCTAAAAATTAGTCTGGATACTGGGCTAGGCCTATTAATATATAACATACCAATAATAAAACCTAAAGGCTTTGTTAAGCATATAATCGTTTAACATTCTCCCGTAGTTTGAGTGGGATATGATCGAACACTCAAACTGGTACGAAATTCTTCAAAAAGTGCAGACGGCACCCCTTTGGTGAAGATGTCAGCATACCAGTAACGTGATGACAGATCAAGAACACGAACCTGACTCCGAGCAACCATGTCACAGACAAAATGTATATCTATCTACATTATTCCATTGCTCTTGGGTTGAAACCTCTAGAGCAGTGGAATAGAATCCTAATGATTAAGCATTTGTGGAATGTTGCTAGCAAAACAGATTCTCTTTGGATGAAATGGGCGACTATGTACAAGCTGAAAGATAGGAGCTTTTGGGAGATTCCAATTGATGATAAGGCAAGCTGGGGATGGAGGAAACTGCTTGAACTTAGAGAAATGGTTAAACCTCATGTTTGGAGTTGCTTGGGAAATGGTGAATCTACACTGATGTGACATAATACATGGAATGAAGTTGGTCCTCTTGCATGCATTATATCAAGAAGACATATATTTAGTGTATGCTTCCTAATTCTGCAAATGCAACAGACTTGATGGAAAATCGGTTGCAGTTACCTAGTGAATGGATTCAACAATATCTAAACCTAAGTAAAGTGAGTAATATAAGACTTAACCCAAATAAACTTGATGAAAGTAGGAAGAAGTTTGGCAAACTTTGGAAGAATTAATTAGAATGAAGATAGCCAATTTGAAAGTTATAATGTCTGCTGATGTTAAAGAGGTGTTTGAGAAATGGAGTATTGATAAAGACACTAATGGGAATACTTGAATTGGCGTTAATATGATTTGTTATGGGTATGTTTGGTTTTGAATGTGTAGACAGGAGTGTTTGGAACAAGGCAGTCTATGGTAAAATGGGTTGTTTTCAAGTTCAGAATGGTTTAAAGAAGAAGTGATTGAATTCTTAACCATTGTCACAAATAGGGTGAGTTATGAAAGATGGGACTACCCTGATTTGTCAAATGATTTGATTCCCTATTTGAATGTGTTGAAGAAGACTTTATGTGATCTCAAAATCTGGATGATGCCCCCTTGTGATAGTATTATGATGCCTTTGTGAGGATGTAGCTGCATTGGCATTTAGAATAATATTGCAAGGAGGAAATGTAGTCAAGGTTTTGTTGATATCCATAGAGTTTTTCATTGGTGGAGTTCAATTCAGTAGTGATGCCTTCTTGTACATGACAGATAGTGTTGTGGGGAAACTATTTGTACCTGTTTGAGTTTAGAAAATGTAGCTATTGTTTTGATGAACTAGCACTAAGTGATACTGCCTTACAATGTATGCCCCTTTGTGATAGGATCATGTTGGCTTATGTGAGGATGTATCTACATAAGTCTTCAGGGTAATCCTACAAAGAGGAAATGTAGTTGTGTTGCTAGTATATCCTTAATTGCTTGGTGAATAAAAAGGTGATAACAAGATATGTGGAATTTAGTATTGAAGTCAGCAACTTTTTTCTTTTGAATTAGCATATTGTATAGTAATATTGAATATTTCATCATATTTTTAGTAAGTGCTCTTTATAAGGCTACTCGCAGTAACAAAGGTCGATCGACTCACATGATCGATTACATGTCGATCGACCTACTGTGGGCGATCAATCGCCATGTTTTTTTTGGGAACATGGTCGCATACTCGATCGAAAATCCTTTCTATTTTCTTGTGCCTTTTTAGTTAACCGTTGTGTAACGTTTGGATTTGTAACGTTTGAAAAAAAAAAATCTTTTAACACACTTATCATACTCCACCGGAAGATATCTTTCCGGTTTTCCAACCGGAAAATGAACCGGTGAACAATCCACCGAAAAATGAACCGGTGAACAATCCACCAGTTGTGGAACAAGACCCAAATCCATTTGGGTTAACAGAGGAGCAACTCAGACTTATGGAGCAAGATATGGAAGTCCTGCTAGAAATGGAACAACAAGAACGAGAAGAGGAAGCTGCTCGTTTGGAGCAGCAAGCCAGGGACGAAGAACAACGTAGAAAGAACTGGGAAATGGGTTGGGTCTCACCTGATTCCTCTTCGAGTGAAGACGGTTGGGTCTCAGATGATACCTTCCACTAATTTCTAGTTTCGTTTTAATTTCCGCATCGTAGTTTCATTTGTAGTTTCGTTTTAATTTCCGTATCGTAGTTTAATGTAATTTGTATTTGACGTTTAATGTATTTCTTTTTGACGTTTAAATAAATACATAACATATCCATTTACAAAACTTGAAAAAAAAAACATTTCGTATATAAAAAACAAAGGGCAAAAATGATGAAAAAAAAAAAAAAAATATTTCGTATATAAAACTCAAGGGGCAAAAGTGTAAAATTTGAGTTTGTGTTAAAAATGTTTTTTTTTCTTCTTTTTTTCCAAAAGAAAAAAAATTGATCATTGTCGCCCTTACTGGGGCACCAATCGCTTGAAAGTCGCTGGAGAGAGAAAGCTAACGTGACAGAGAAAATGAGAGGGATTGGGATCCCTTACTGGGCCAGCCTAAGGTGTTTGAGATATGTCCATCACTTTTTGAAGTTGCTTATGTTGTACGTATTGTTTAGAGTTAATATATTCATCATTTTTCACAGAAAAAAAATAAAATAAAAAAATAATAAAAATTTTTTATATTTATCTCAATGTGTTTGGTCCGCTTATGCTGAACATGGTTAGTAGCCAAATAAAATGGCATTGACATTGTCATAGTAGACAAGAGTGACATATAATAATTGTGTATGAAGATCATCGAAGAAGATTATGAAGCTAGACAGCTTCAACAACTGCATTAACAATGTCTCTGTACTCAGCTTCGACACTCAATCTAGAGAGAGTATATTGTCGTTTGGATGACCACGAGAGTATATTATCCGCCAATAAAACACAATAGCCAGATGTAGACCGCCTGATAGTAGGGCAACCAGCCCAATTATCATTGAAATAGGCTACAAGAGAACCTATTGTGGAGGCATAAAGTTGGAGCAGAAAGTCCAACTAACTACGAATATATCAGAGAACTCTCTTGAGAGCTGCAAAGTGAGGTTCTTGAAGATCATGTATATGAAGGCAAACTTGTTGCATAAGAGATATCTGTATGAGTAAATGTAAGATATTGCAAATCACCATCAAGACTGCGATAGAGAGTAGTCTAAAAGTAAGTACAAATAAAAACAATATTAAGATTTCTTTTGAAAGGAAAGAAAAGTAGTGGAAAGAAAGGTGGGGGTGGGGAGAGGAGTGGAATGAAAACTTGTAATTTTTTTTGATGTTCTTAAGTTTAAAAAAATGGAACGAAAGTGAAAAAAAAGTTGTAACATTTATTATATTTTGCTATATTACCTTTTCAAATATTAAAAAATAAAAAATAAATAAATAAATAAAAGAAAATACAACAAGTACTTTTTTTGGAAGAAAATATAAAACAAAATGGTTTATAATTGAGCTACTAAGATTTTATGAAACTACGTAAAACCAATTAAACTGTCCATTATATATTGATCCACTCGACGATCGAGATTTGCGAGGGACTGAGTGGAAGGAAGAATTAGCCAAAAAGAAATTATTATACAATCAATTTGGGCAGAATAATTTTATTAAAAGGAAGAAATCCAAAAAAATATGTGAGGATAGAATGGTTAATGGTGCAAAGTGTTGGATATAAAATCACAACGTTCATATATAAATGGGGGTAATAAAAACATACTTTGATAAAATAAAATCTTTTTTTATATATGCAGATCTTCTTGGTTTCATTCATTTTCATCCGATATTTGGGCGGTTGAAAAGCCCACCCATTATTGACTTTTTGATTCCCTTCCCTTTCTCCCACTTTTTTCCCAAAAATAAAATAGAGAACAGAGTGTAAAAGTCCTTAGGAGGCGAGGGAATGTAATTCGAGAAGCAATACAACATACTAAACCTATCCATGTGGAGCCCTCCTCGGAGTTCATTTTCCAACTAAATTAACTACTAATTTACATAACTTACCCCTTATCTCTATCCCAATATACGAAAACTTACCTTTTACTTATAGCCCAACTCTACTACACTCATCTCATTTTATTTTATAGATTTAACAAACACAATGGTGGGTTGCTTTATGTTTTTCTTTCGTTGTGTCATTGTATTATTTTTACGATTTTCTAGTCGTTATACGGTTGAATTTTGCTAACCAATTTAGCAAATTTACTAGGTAAATTATTTAAATATTACATTTTGATGGTGAACTCTGATGTTTGTGTTTTGTAAAACGTTATGTTTAAATCAAACGCTTGTTTTAAAACGACTCACTTAGAGGTCGTTCTTTATTCCTTGTACTTTGTTGACCATGAGCATCACGACCCCGGAATTTCATTCCGCTGCAAACACAGATTTCGGGGGTGTGATATATGGAGTAAAGCCGGGGAAATGAGTAAGATAAATACAAGAAATAATGACCGGAAAGTTGTTCCTGATGAAATGGTGGCTATGCCAAATAAAAGGAATGTATGGATTGTAGTAAGGAAACTAGTTTTTTCTGCTAGCATATACTTCATATGGCAAGAAAGGAATTTGAGGTAAACAAAAAAAAAACATGAAAGTGGGAAGAAGTTTGGCAAACTTTGGAAGAATTAATTAGAATGAAGATAGCCAATTTGAAAGTTATAATGTCTGCTGATGTTAAAGAGGTGTTTGAGAAATGGAGTATTGATAAAGACACTAATGGGAATACTTGAATTGGTGTTAATATGATTTGTTATGAGTATGTTTGGTTTTGAATGTGTAGACAGGAGTGTTTGGAACAAGGCAGTCTATGGTAAAATGGGTTGTTTTCAAGTTCAGAATGGTTTAAAGAAGAAGTGATTGAATTCTTAATCATTGTCATAAATAGGGTGAGTTATGAAAAATTGGACTACCTTGATTTGTCAAATGATTTGATTCCCTATTTGGATGTGTCGAAGAAGACTTTATGTGATCTCAAAATCTGGATGATGCCCCCTTGTGATAGTATTATGATGCCTTTGTGAGGATGTAGCTGCATTGGCATTTAGAATAATATTGAAAGGAGGAAATGTAGTCAAGGTTTTGTTGATATCCATAGAGTTTTTCATTGGTGGAGTTCAATTCAGTAGCGATGCCTTCTTGGACATGACCGATAGTGTTGTGGGGAAACTATTTGCACCTGTTTGAGTTTAGAAAATGTAGCTATTGTTTTGATGAACTAGCACTAAGTGATACTGACTTACAATGTATGCCCCTTTGTGATAGGATCATGTTGGCTTATGTGAGGATGTAGCTACATAAGTCTTCAGAGTAATCCTACAAAGAGGAAATGTAGTTGTGTTGCTAGTATATCCTTAATTGCTTGGTGAATAAAAAGGTGATAACAAGATATGTGGAATTCAGTATTGAAGTCAGCAACTTTGTTCTTTTGAATTAGCATATTGTATAGTAATATTGAATGTTTCATCATATTTGTAGTAGGTGCTCTTTATAAGGTGTTTGAGATGTGTCAATCACTTTTTAAAGTTGCTTATGTTGTACGTATTGTTTAGAGTTAATATATTCATCATTTTCACACACAAAAAATAAATAAATAAATAAATAAAAATAAAAAATTTGTATATTTATCTCTATGTGTTTAGTCCGCTGATGCTGAACATGGTTAGTAGCCAAATAAAATGGCATTGACATTGTCATAGTAGACAAGAGTGGCAGATAATAATTGTGTATGAAGATCATCGAAGAAGATTATGAAGCTAGACAGCTTCAACAACTGCATTAACAATGTCTCTGTACTCAGCTTCGACACTCAATCTAGAGAGAGTATATTTTCGTTTGGATGACCATGAGAGTATATTATCCGCCAATAAAACACAATAGCCAGATGTAGACCGCCTGATAGTAGGGCAACTAGCCCAATTATCATTGAAATAGGCAACAAGAGGAACCTATAGTGAAGGCATAAAGTTGGAGCAGAAAGTCCAACGTACTACGAATATATTGGAGAACTCTCTTGAGAGCTGCAAAGTGAGGTTCTTGAAGATCATGTATATGAAGGCAAACTTGTTGCATAAGAGATATCTGTATGAGTAAATGTAAGATACTGCAAATCACCATCAAGACTGCGATAGAGAGTAGTCTAAAAGTAAGTACAAATAAAAACAATATTAAGATTTCTTTTGAAAGGAAAGAAAAGTAGTGGAAAGAAAGGTGGGGTTGGGGAGAGGAGTGGAATGAAAATTTGTAATTTTTTTGATGTTCTTAAGTTAGAAAAAATGGAACGAAAGTGCAAAAAAAGTTATAACATTTATTATATTTTACTATATTACCTTTTCAAGTATTAAAAAAAATTAAATAAATAAATAAATAAAAGAAAATACAACAAGTACTTTTTTTCGAAGAAAATATAAAACAAAATGGTTTGAGTAAATTACACGGATGGTCCTTGTGGTTGGCGTTGACTTTCACGTATGGTCCCTTGACTTTTTTATTTGCACTCACAGTTCCTAACTCAGAAACTACTAACACATATGGTCCCTTGACCAAACGGACGTCAAGTTTGACCGTTAAAGCCCCTCATGTGACTTGCACATGAGGGTATTATGGTCATTTTAATGTCCCACAAGGACCATATCTGAAAACCACCATAACCACCCCATTTTCCAGATTTAACAAAACACCATCACCACCACACCACCATCAAATCGCCAGCACACCACCATTTTCTAATATGATTCTATCTAAGATGATGAACAAGAATGCAATCCTCGGTTTATCATAATTACGAGTATAGTGGGTCACCATCTATTACTTATACATTCAAAACTTGAATCATATTATACGAAAACCAACAGACCAACTAGTGATCATCTAAAAGTTTATTTATAGGCTTATAGCTAATAATCCTAAAGAGAAAGGATATTTAACAACATACAAACCATTACCGAATTTGTATCAACTACAGTTCGTGCATCGAACAAGTCCATTCTCATTACAATCAGTACACTTCACAGTCACAGTCGATCCCACTCGTTCTCCATCCACCTCTTTCTCCAAAACCTTCACCATCTTACAGCTTCCACTACAGCCAAAACACGGCAAAAATCTTGCACAACCACAAACCTCACACACATACCCTGCTTTCGACTTTGGCAACCCTTCAAGCAATTCACCCAAACAACCGTCTTCCACAATCCTCAAACACTCATCAACTCCACCGATATACCTCCCTTTCACAAACACTCTAGGTGGCACCATTTCCGCCTTTTCCTTCCCCGAAACCCATCCAAAACCGCTCTAACTAGTCGTATAAATCACCACTTTTTCCTCACCATCAGGTGGACACAACTCCTCAAACCCATCCAAAAAACTCGATTTCGCAACACATGTTTTGCTCAAAAACACATCTGTATCACTAGACCTCAAATTTCCTGGAAAAAAAATTGAATCTTTATGATAAGGACTTGCAATTTCATCAAATTTTGCATCTTTTTCACATGGGCCTAATTTTTTTTGCAAAAAAATTGAATCTTTAACATCAAGATCCAACTTTTTATACAACTTAGGATCTTTATGACATGGGTTTGAGTCATTTTTAAGTAAAAATGAATCTTTTTCACATGGGTCTAATTTTTTTTGCATAAAAGTTGGATATTTATGAAAGAAATGATACAAACTTTTTTTTTTTGACAAAACAGGTTTCCAAAACAGGTTTATGGTGGGCTGTGGAAATGATGATACAAACTTTTTTCAAAACTGAAAAAAAATAATGATACAAACTTTTTTTTTTGTGATGAAATGTTGATACAAACTGTGATGAAATTCTTCGTGGTAAGGTGGAGGGCTGTGGAAATGATGGTGGTTTATGTTGGAGGTGGTGGTGTTGTGGATGGCGGCATGTGATGGTTGTGGGTGTGAGCGGCGGTACAGAATGAAAAGGGGAGAGAGAAACAATATAGGTTTAGGGTTTTTAGCAATAAGGAGATGTATATATATAGATTTAATATGAAGATGTGGATGTTGAAGATGATGGTGATGGTGGTTGTTGCGGTGGTGGAGAGAAATAAATGAGAGGATTTAGGGTGGGGAAAGAGATATAGCAGGGAAGAGAGTTGCTACAGTGTTCGGACGAAAATACCCTCATAATTAGCCAACTTAACGCCTTGACCAAACGGACGTTTGGTCAAGGGACCATATGTGTTAGTAGTTTCTGAGTTAGGGACTGTGAGTGCAAAAAAAAAAGTCAAGGGACCATACGTGAAAGTTAACGCCAACCACAAGGACCATCCGTGTAATTTACTCAAATGGTTTATAATTGAGCTACTAAGATTTTATGAAACTACGTAAAACCAATTAAACTGTCCTTTATATGTTGATCCACTCGACGATCGAGATTTGCGAGGGACTGAGTGGAAGGAAGAATTAGCCAAAAAGAAATTATTATACAATTAATTTGGGCAGAATAATTTTATTAAAAGGAAGAAATTCAAAAAAATATGTGAGGATAGAATGGTTAATGGTGCAAAGTGTTGGATATAAAATCACAACGTTCATATATAATGAGGGTAATAAAAACATACTTTGATAAAATAAAATACTATTTTTTTATATATGCAGATCTTGGGCAGTTGAAAAGCCCCACCTATTTCCCTACTTTCGTTCGTTAAAAATAAAATAAAATTAAAAACACATTGACTTTTTGATTCCCTTCCCTTTCTCCCACTTTTTTTCCCGAAAATAAGATAGAGAATAGAGTGTTCGAGAAGCAATCCAACATACTAAACTCATTTATGTGGGGTGTTGATAAATACACATAGAATTTTACTTAATACATGACAACCATTTAATGCATGAGAACAAGCATTCAATGCATGAAATGCATGTGTATTAAGTAAATGTCTATGTGTATTTATCAACCCCTCTATGAGGAGTGCTCCTCGGACTTCAACTTCCAACGAAATTAAGTATTCATTTACATAACTCACCCCTGATCTGTATTCCAATTTACCCAACTCACCTTTTACTTAGAGCCCAACTCTACTACACTCCTTTCATTTTATTTTATAGATTTAACAAACACAATGGTGGGTTTGCTTTATGTTTTTCTTTCGTTGTGTCATTGTATTATTTTTACGATTTTCTAGTCATTATACGGTTGAATTTTGCTAACTAATTTAGCAAATTTACTAGCTAAATTATTGTACTTTTGCGATCCTTCATCTTAATGGTTTTATAAACGGAGCTGATAAATTCACGGAGGATATTACTTTACACACAAAAATTTATGTCATTTTACCCTTATTCCCTTGTAGCCCTTCATAAGTTTACTAACGAATTATCTTGTTTGACTCATTCCACGTTTCTAATCTCTTCTATTTTACTGCAACTTTTAATCACTGAGGTAGCAAACTTCGTCTTCTTGTATATTCATTGTCTCTCGGTCATGATTATAATCACCTTAGAATCTTCTTGACATAAATCGTTAAAATAACAAACAAGTCAACACCTCAAGACCAACGCTTACAAAAAAATCGTGAACTTGGATTTTGAGTATGTTTTCGAAACACATGATAAACTATTAAATGTGTTTCATAGTGTTTGTGATTTGTTGCGTTCTGATTTTTGTTGTTAGCGAAGTGGGCTATTTGAATTTGATGACACAATATTGTGTTATGTAATCAGATTATATGATCAAAGTATGGAGTGCAAGCACTTGTTGCTAATATGATACGCGATGGTGTTGAATGTTAATGTACATGACCTTGACAGATATAGAAAATCTAGGTGATCACTTGATAGGAAAATAAAGAAGAACGACACCAATGAGTAATTGTGTTGATATTGGCGGCCAAATGAGGGAAATAGAGGAAAGGGTTGTGAGGGCATAAATGTTAAAATACATAACTTTTCTGTGTGTGAAGTAAATTTTTACGTGGATATAACTCCTCCCTTTTGTAAAAGAAACCATTTAGATCATTAATACTTAATATCAATTGTTTAGTGGTTACCTTCTCCTCCCTTTTAAAAATGTCAAAATCATATGTCATGTAAATTTAAGGCAGAATTGCATATATATCCCTCCTAAAATAAATAATTGCATATATATCCTTTGTACAAGTTTTTGATGCACATAGTACAATGATTTTTATGCATGCTTTGGATATATATGCAATTATGCATTTTCGAAAAGATATATATGCAAAAACCTAAATTTAAAATGTCATTTCTAACTCATGTTATATTGTTAACAAGTATTTCTGATTATTTGATTATTTTTTCTGATATCTTGTCAAATATATTAAAAAAAATAAAGAAAAAGAAAAAAGAAAATTGATTTTGACTTGATTTTTCTTATTGTTTGTTATATAAATATATTTTAGTCACATATAATTAACCTTTAAATAAATTACTCAGAGTTTCAACGATATATGATTAAGTTAATGAGCTGTTTTTATAACATATAAAGTGAGCTAAAAGCAAGGTTGCAAAAATCGCGAATCGGTAGTCGGGCGGTCGACCACCTTGTAGCTTGTAATCGGTCTAGGCGGGATTAATCAGTGATTAATCGGATTGGCATAACTGACAAATTTTAGTTATTTCCGGCAAGTTTTGTGTATTTCCGGTGAGTTTTAGGTATTTCCGGTAAGGTATTTTCTAAAAAACAACTTGTAATAGAATTAAACAGTTACTATAAGTAATCAAAATAAGTTTACAGTGAGTTTTGGGTACTTTCGGCAAGATTTATAGGTTTTCGGCAAGTTTGACCATCATTGACCGCCGTTGATCGCCGTTGACCACGGTTGACCAATTTGTTTGACCCAGTTACATAAATCGGCAAGGTCGGTGGCCTTGTAGCACCTAATCGGCGATTAATCGGCCTTGTTGACTTTTTTTGCAACACTGGCTAAAAGACACACAAATAGTTCACAAACTCGAATGCACAAAATATTAAAATACAATCAAAACTTTTATGTGCTAACCACATTTCATAAAGTTAAGTAATGAATATATGGTCTCTTGCTCGGTCAGTCATGCATGTTGGACGCATCACCACATTACATGGGGTTGGTCGTGGGTCGGTAGGTTGGCACGATTTGCATAACTCGGTTGTACACTCGACCGAGTCTTATTGGTTTGTTTGTGTATGAGAGTGTATTTTTAAATTGTTTTTGTCAGATATTTTTATGTTTAAGTGAGCTGTATTTTTTATGATAACCACGATCGTCTTATGACACTAATTTAGTCATAAAACAGGTCGTACTGAATTGACGTTGATGTGATAATAGTGGCCGAGCTCATCCTCGGCCAATCATTTACTGCTAGCCAAACCTAGTTTTCATGCAAGTAAAAAATTCCAACCGATAAAAACCCATACGTGGCCACGAATCCACACTACTAGTAATGCATTGTCACCAACACTTTCCCAAAAACGCACAAATTAAATATAGTAAACTCACCAAAAACAAATACAACCATCGTATCCGTAATGCCATACACTAATATATTCTTACGTAATAAACAATACATAATGGTCCTTTTATGACCTTTTAGGTACCTTACCATGCATGATGCATATATCCTATCATTTTCTTCACACCCTCTATTCTTTCCACTCTTTGTTATAACGATTTTTTTTTTTTTTTTTTTTTTTTTCCCTAGAAATTTTGGATTAATTGGAATTGTCAGCACAAACCTAGAAAAGGTGACATATAGTTGGAATAAATATCAACAACTATAAACAAATCAAAGTACAAATGGAAGCGTAACAATTAACATAATAATAACTAATCATATAATGTACCGTATTGATCTACCAACAAGAATGCAAAGCATGTTTGAACAATATGAAGAACAATTAGGTTTATTGAATCAAGAATCAAACTACCGTATTATGATTCTAAGCGTCGAATCAAAAGCAATTGTACTGACATATTAATAATTTTATGAATAATCATAACTATTATAATATATTGTATACCCTTTACAAAACTATAGAATAGTTATCAAGTATAAAAAACGTTTTGATTAAAATGAACCTAGTTATTATCGATCCATAAAAAAGAAGTTTATTATTTGTAAATTAACAAATAACCCCCATTAAGGGATAACGACCGTTAAGTCCTTGTGTTTAAATCAATAATATATACATAACATTTTACATATATAATTATTATACTCTTATTCTCGTTTGCATTGTGTGCAATCCCGAGGTCTCGGGTTCGATACTAGACATGCACGTATTAATATTTTATCCATAAAACCAACAGCTCCCACTTGGATATCTATTAATAGTGCAATGACATTGGTTAGCGTCTTGCAACACTCCAATGCCCCTAGTTCAACTCGAGCTAGGTTTCCTGGAAAACCTTTAATGATTCATCATTATTATTATCCTTTTGTTTCTAATACCACGTTAATTAAAGATACAAATCTCAGTCAATTTTTAATTAACAATTCTGTTTCTCGTTATTTATGATTGAACAAGATTACCAAAACATCTGAACGTATTCCAGATAGACTTTGGGCGTGCGCACGCAAACACCTTGTCAACCCTACGAGGGGCCCAGCAGTATTAAACTTCAAAACTAATTTGAAGGAACAAATTCTCTCTTGACTACAAGAATAACCCATAGACTTTGCAACATTTCTGAAAACAATCCTTATAACTCCCAGTTACGGTGAGCGGTAAATTGCTTCACAGAAATGCACTACATCCATGACACTTATCTGGTATCTCAAGTCTAAGGATAACTAAATTCATGATTTACTTACTGACAAGATCCATAAAGTAAAATCATGCAGTTGGGATAAGTCCTATATTCAATTCATTGAATATCATGTGAAATTGGTATGTCAACGCATCAATATACTTTCAAGTATATTCTAACCAATACTCAGATTTGTCTTAGTTTAATGATATTCCCATATCATTAATTGACAACGGACATTTAGAATAACATAAGTTATTCACGGATTTAAACATGCAAATATATGACACAATTTATTATTAATGAAAACAAACGTACTAAGTACTTTAATTCATTATAAATAATAATTGCTTAATGTCCTTTATCCAAATACTAAATAGATCAATGCATGATAACTCTAGTTAATGAATTTTGTCTCAAGTAATGACTTGTTGACAACTATGCCTCAAGTACTGACAATCATACTTGTTGACAAGGCATTAAATTTCAACTAACTTTGATCTATAATAATTTTGAGAATACTTATTTCAAGAATTATAAAAATTCTTGTAGTTACACAATCTTTCATAAATGATGTGATATCCTCAACCATCAATTTATGACAATCAAACTTTCAAACGTTTTAAAGTTTAAAGTATTCTAACCTTTTAATGTATAATGCAACTATGCTTCTTAGTTAAGCATAACTAGTTTACATGGCCATTATCAAGGATAAAATCCTACCATGACTAGTATTGAGTGTCATCTCAATCAAACAAACACTATTGTATAAAACTACAATATGCCTTTTAACTATTCCGTAAACTTAATATCAATTGTGTAATTTGGATGCCATATAATCTTTCAAGATTTGTTGGCTATAACAATTACGCAACAACTTGCCATATTGTTTATACTTAGAATTTAGGAGCAATTCCAGGTTGAGGATCATTATTCTAAGTCCAAACATATTCGATTAGAATATCCATTACACAATTTATCAAATATCTTTTATTAGATATCAAATGTTGTCAAATCATTTTACATTCAAACATGATACAACAATGATATACATGAAAATCCTAGAATCAATCATAGATTTTATTCATGTTCTAACTTATCAAAAGATATATTTTCATTTAGACTTTCTAAATGATATGTTATGTCTTATTAGATTTAATTACCGCACATGTTTATAATAATAAACATATATCTCAAGGTTGTATGTTTTACTTCTTAAATTCTTCAAGTAAAGTTTCATTCCAAGTTAAGACTTAACATTTTAACTTACATGGAATGTTACTTCCCATATGTTATACAACATACATTATTTAAGAAATTAAACATAATACTCCCACTAGCTTTTAGGAATACTTAGAAATTGTCTTATTTCAATTATAAATCAAACAATGGATTTAATAATTAAACATAAGAATATTTCATAGATGCATGCATTAATCCATTCATGGATTATTACACTTTGTACACTTCCAAAATAATTATGAATTCAAAAATCCTTTCGATTACTTACCGTCCTCGCTCAAGTAATCACTCAAGAAAGAGTTTTGATATTCCATTGTCATCCTTCATATAAATGAAAATAGATATGACAATTATTATCTTTATATATTTAATGTGCTTATGAAAGAGTATTCAATCATAGTTAATTACTTAAGTATGATTAATAATCTTGTCACAAGACATACATTAAATATGTGTACAATATTGTCCATATGATTTATAAAGATTTAAACCACTAGGGTTTTCTATCTTTAAATAAACTCATCATCATTCTCTAACTATTAAGAATTAAGATAAACCAAATTTGTAAAATTTTGAATATCTTTATGAACAGCATCTATAACATTCATAGTATGAGTAATTTACCCAATTCATTATTTGGTAATACTTCATCATATAATCCTCAGCATATTAATCAAATATCTGAGATATCCAAGTGGATCTATGAATGAGAATTCCATCATTTTTGAGATCCAACATTTACATGTCTAATCTCATCATGATATTTGCTAGTGTATTTTAGAAGATTATGTATCTTGTAACTTTATCTCTACAAGATAAAACTCCCACTTGCTTTTTGTAATTTATAGATTATCTATAAATAATTAGCAATTAAAGCAACACCATATTGTTCTCTTTTGGGATATTACAAATACACATGATAGTTCCTGACATTCATTTGTTAAAATCCAGCTTCATCAGAAGTTTAACAAATTCAGAACTTCATTTTAAGACTTAATGTGATTCATCACATTTCAACAACGTCTTATTAATCTTCTAGGAGTCTAATTGAGTATATTCAATCCATACTCAATTTCCTAACCTTGATAACTTTTGGAAGAAAAGAAGTTATAGTTATCTTTAACCAAACAATACAAATAAAGTTTGATTTTCCTAACTGAACACACCACAAATATGTGGTATTTCATTAGAACTCATATTGTGAGATAATCTAACAATATGAAAGATAACTTTGTATTCCTTTTGGCTTACCTATTTCCCAACTAAGTCATCTTAATGGTGAAATAGAATTTCAAGCCTCTTGCATGCATTATAACTCAAGTACTTATTAAATAAGTCACTTCATGTTCATGTCTCAATCAAGAAGACATAAACTGTTATAATCTCACTACACGTTATAAATCATTGATCAACTCAATGACTTCTTGTATATGTCTTTAATAAAAAAGACATAACAAGTTAACGTCTTACTTTAGATTATACTAAGTCTTAAAGACTTCATATTTACAACTTTACAATAAAGTATAAATATTTATAACTAAAGTAATCATGAACACCATCATTTGGTTTCAATAGTATTTTCAAGTTAACTTATTACTTCATTTATTTATGTCATTCAAAGAATACATAATTATTGAAGTAGTATTATATTACTTCATGCATTTATGTCATTCCAATAATACATAAATATTAAAGTTGAAGTAATCTTGTTATCACATTTACACAAGTTCTAATAAGTATCTAATTTAGAAACTGTAAATTTTTCCATGGGTGGTCTCACGCACACTTGGAAATTTACCTTGTCATTAATTTTGGTCCAGGTCTCACGCATACCCAAAATTAACTCCAAGTGTTTTTAAGAATAGATATGTATAATCATATTAGAACAAGAATCTCTTACCTTGCGGTTAAGAGAATCTACTAAATCATATTCTTATATGTTGTACCTTGCACACAATAAAGATTTCTCCCACTTGTGCATGGACCAACATCATGTACCACATAGACAACACTACACGTGTTTGTTAATGTGATCAATATGATTTGTGTCATTAGCATAACTAGTAGATATAGAATTACTCAATCAATCAAGGAAACGCACATGACTATCCTTGAAAATATTAGTATCTATATTTGGAAAGTAATTATCTTGAGGCATTCAAAAGATAATCCGAGTTACAATCAAGACACATAAATCTTGTAACTCCCACTGAATTAGAGAATTTACAATAACCCCTTATTCAATAATGAGAACACAAAACTCCCACTGAATTCGACACCATAATAAGTGTTTCATAAACCAGTGAAAGGAAAGAGTGTCCTTGTTACTTTCCTACATCTTTGACAAAACCTATTCGTAACAATTACTTAGGTTCTAAAAGATTGTATTCTACTACGTAACTGATGGACTATCCACATTTACGCCAAATGTGATTCATCACATTGCTTACTATTAACTTGAAAAAAAATTGGCATGCAATTTCTTCCATAATAGGTCTACAATTCCAATAATTGTATGTAGTACCTTCAAATGGTTAAAACAAAACAACTAGATATACTAGCTTGTCTTTTACCATTATGCGGTAATTAGTCTAGCTTCTAATTTAATAACTCATAAATTCGCAATAACCTTAACGATTAAAACTTGCTATGAGTTATGTATTTAGAATTTAGACAATTCTAATTTTCCCATCATACCTTTCTCATTCATGAAAAAGGAATAGGATTTAGTCTCACGCTTCTTATATGAAAGGAGACTTGGTTTATTCTTTTAATGAAATTGACTCTAACCAAAACCCCTACGGGTGTAGATCAATTTACTAATAAAGAATAACCCATGTTTACGGTTTATCGTTGCATTAATACAATTAAAAGAATTTACAAAATTCAGTTTAGTATTTTCGATAATTATTCTTTAAGAAAATAAAATACCCATTGGTCAATATTCATATTAACCATAGTATTTTCTTAAAGCTAGGATCCTAATTGACATAGTACCATTACATCAGTTGATCTGCTAGTAATGATAGTATTCAACTAGGTAATCTGTCGAACAATAATTGGCAAACAATTTTCCAATTCCTAGATCATTATGGGATTTACATCATATTGATTCATCAATATGTCATGTAAGCATGTTTCATCCCATCTCATGCCTTAAGCTCTAGGTCTCACGCATCAGCTTAATTAAGTCGTCTAACTTAGAAACAGTAAATTCATCCATGTGTGGTCTCACGCACACTCGGAAATTTACCTTGTCATTAATTTTGGTCCAGGTCTCACGCATACCCAAAATTAACTTCAAGTGTTCCTTATAGTTAGATGGCATGTAACTTAAATTTTAGGGTATTTAGTTTTTGATGTGACAAAAACATGTACAAAGATGCATGCACTCATCTTTGTATCATTAGTTTTCAAAACAATTTTTATTTACCATTTAGTTAAGAGTAAACCAAAACTATTTACTTGAGGTATTGGGTTCACCAATTAAAGAAGTACCAACAATTATCGCCCACATATCCTACTACTTACATGTTATTCGGATATTTGCCGCAAAAGTGGCGCGTGGAATTGAGGTAAATCACCCTTAAGATGACAGTGTACGTAAATAGTGATATAGGTAAGTCGCAGTTGACGCACAAGCGGGCCCGGAGAGCCGGTAGGAGCGAATCTCTTAAAAAACCCCTCTCCAGATAAACCCACCACACAGTTTGTCAACTTTGGTCCGCCTTTCACACACTATTGTACAAAAACATCAATCAAGCAAAAGTTTATGATCTTAGTCTTAAAAATAAGTAACAAAGTTTAGATCTTGCTAGTCTCGCCTGGGAGCAAATTACCGTGCGAAGCGAACCACTGTCGGCACATAAGACTTTGCAAGATCCTTACTTTATTACTTTATGTTTCACCATTATTAGTCCAATTTAATTTTCTTTGAAAATTACCCTTTTTATTGCTTACTTTAACATATCACATAAAAAAAAACAATAAACAAGTAATTAAAAGAAAATAACAATCAACTAATAAAACAACAATTGTTAGTGAAACATCTAGCCACATGCAACCTTTTAAACAAACCCTATTAATAATCTATATGTGAATTATTATGTATAGAATCAATAAAACTCCCATTGGTTTTCGAGCTCATTGTACCCAATGGACCACAGTCGCCAACAATTGGCCGCGTAAGTTTTAATAATAATATACCACGTTGCACATAACCGATTCATTAATTTAATATATTAGGTCTTCCCTAATTTTTAGATTTATCTAAACATGTAGCAAACATCTAAACAATTTAATTCAAGTAATTATCCGTGACTAACATGCATGTTTTGTCACGGATTCATGCATATCACATAGCAATTAGGTCACAAGATACATACACAACAACTTGTTAAAGACCTAGGGTTTCTAATTGATCACAATTAATTATGAAAACCACAAACCCTAATTAGGGTTTATGGACAAAATCGACACCCCCCCAAATTAGGGTTAGGGTTTCGACTTTTATTAAAAAAAAACAATTTTTTTTTTAATAATAAAACCCTAGAAAAAAATAAAACATGTATAATCTAAACAATTTAAAGATACGTTTTTTTTTTTTTTTTTTTTTTTTTTTTTTTTTTTTTTATTGTTTAAGTAATTAATTACATGTTATACATGGCTCTTGATGCCACTGTTGGAATTTAGTAATCATGACAATCATATATTAAACCCATAATCAAAGTACACAAGAATGCGGAAGCGTGTAAACAAGTATAACACATAATAATTAACTAAAACATAAAAGGAACGTACCGTATTGATTCTAGCCCGAACAAGAATCAAAAGCAATTGTCTTGAACAATATGAAGAACCCTAATTAGGGTTTATATGAATCAATGATCAATCCCTTACCGTTTTATTGATCGATTCCTTGATAACAACTAAAGTAAGTTGTTACCTCGTTCTTGTACACACAAACTATAATGAATAAGAGATTATGCAAGTAATAAGAAAACACTTATTTTGGATTAACCAAAATCGACCCAAAACCCTAAGAGGATGTATGGTTCGATCGGCCAAACAAAAGAAAGAAGAAAAACAAGTTTAGGGTTATGTGTGTGTGCACAAAAGGTGTGAAACAAATAACCCTTAGCCTTGTATATATACTAGAGAAACTTAGAGGACAAGTTTGAGTGGGATTGGGTCTCCCACTCCCTTTGTCGACCGGCCTATCAAGCCCAAGAGGATTTTCAAATCCTTCCTGGCACTTAGTTTCACTCTAGTCCTTTTCTTTCATATTTAATGATAGTTAGTCCATACGGTTAAGTACTAACGACCGTTAAGTCCGTTAAGTGTTTAAATAATTATATATACATAACATTTTACATATATAATTATTATACTCTTATTCTCGTTTGCATTGTGTGCAATCCCGAGGTCTCGGATTCGATACTAGACATGCACGTATTAATATTTTATCCATAAAACCAACATTATAACCAATTTGGCAGCTGAAGAATAGACCTTTTATGACCTTTATATAAATTGTCATCCTTTCATTTTTACTACACACTTTCTTTCGACTCTTCGTTATAAGTTTATACCCAAACTTTTTTCTAAACAAAGATCACATTATGGAGAATGAGAAGCAGCACCAACCACTTCTCACCGGTGATCACAGTGGGGTGAAAATAAACGGGGTTAGAGATTTTTGCAAGGAGTTTTATATGGAGTCTAAAAAGCTGTGGTATCTTGCTGGACCAGCCATTTTTACGTCTCTTTGTCAGTATACACTCGGTGCAACTACACAATTGTTTGCTGGACAGCTTGGGACTATCGAACTTGCTGCTGTCTCGGTTGAAAATTCAGTCATTGCTGCCTTTTCTTTCTCTATCTTGGTATGTATCATTAACATTACATCACTTTAAAGAATATATAAATTTTACACTTTTATTTTCTTTCTATAAATTAAATACGCATGTAAATTTTTATAGATGTTTTTCTTGCCTATAAATTGGAGAAAATATTCATGTTTTTACTTTTTTGAAAGAAAGTTTAGAAAACAGGAATTCGTGTACAAAGAGAGTTTTAAGTAAAGAAGTGGTTTTTCTACGAAAATATTCATGTTTTTACTTTTTTCAATTTTCAATATATCTGAGTAAATAATCAAACATATTTTTATGTTTTTCTTGTCTCTTTTGTAAGCCAAGCCATTTTTTTTCTTCCTTTTTTTGTTTTGTTTCTATATTAGAAAATACAAAATTAATTAAGCATGTTTTCTAAATTTTTAAATGTTTTGTAAAGATAGAAAACACACACAACACAAAAAAGTTCAACTAAGGTTATTTTTTATTTCGACTTAATTGTCATAATCGAGAAGATTATAATTATGTAAGTGGTTGAGGGTTTGTATGTTTTTTTTTGAAAGGTGAATTTCTTTTTAAAACTTCGTGTCGCGATTCAACAGCGGAAGGTCTAGCTTACGTTGTCTTAACTGGGCCCGCGCTAGAGAGATCCCTCAAAGTGGAAAGCTTTAACCAAATACCCGATGGGGGGAAAACCCCTTACAAATCCGCCCGAAGGAACGACGATTAATAGGAGTAAACCCTGCCCCCTCAGACTTGACCTGAGTATACCCAAGCCAAGCCCTCATAGAGGGACTTCCTAGTATCTCAAAGTTGACACTAGTGGGGTTTGAACTTGGGACCTAAAGATTACCAAGCCAAGTTCTTACCACTAGACCAACTCATCATTGATGAGGGTTTGTATGTTAGAAAACTAATTCAGAGGATTACTTAACATAAATGCATAGTGCCTAGGAATTGAAGGAGGTGATTTTTCTATCATGTCACTGTATTTGTTTCACTATATTTTCTAAATTTTTCAATGTTTTGTACAGATAAAAAAAAATCAACTAAGGTGATTTTTGATATCGACTTAATTGTCATAATCGAGAAGATTATAATTATGTAAGTGGTTGAGGGTTTGTTTTGTAGAAAAATAATTCAGAGCATGACTTAACATAAATACATAGTGCCTAGGAAGGAGGTGTTTTTTTCTATCATGTCACTGTATTTGTTTCAGCTAAGCCTCAACATGTTTCACTATATTGTGAGTGCGATTTGATTGTGACATTAAATTTTTGTTTTCACACAAATTGTCTGTGAATATGTCAACTGAAGTGCGTTCGTCATATATCTATTGAGTGTCTTTGAAGCGATTGTAACATTTACATTTTTAATTTTGTTAGGTGAAACACAGTTTCAAGGGTTTGAATTATGAAGATTGTAACATTTACAGTTTTATAAAAAAAAACATTGAAGTTAGTTTAATTAGGTAGGTAAAACACAATTTCAAGGGTTTGAATTATGAAAACATGCGTGGACTTTAGCAGCAAAAACACCACGATCATTAAGAGCGTAGGGTGCGGTAATGCCCCAACGGCGTTATTGGCTACGTGGCGCGCGTTGGGGCTGCGTTACCATACCATGATCTTCGGCGTTATGGTTGTGTTACTCCCCAAGTTATTACTATAACGTAAAATGAAACGCATGTCGGGAAAAAACATATTATCTAATATATTTATTTGGTAGTTTTTTATTGTAGCAAAACACTATTCATGCTACAGTAGTGCTACAGTGGTGCTACAGTTGAATGAACGGTGGTCATGTGCAGTTTAGCTCCTAAGGTGAAAATGTCTTTGCAAAGTAGGTTCTTCGGGGACTAAGGATGCAACGCACTGAGAACTTTAGAGACTTTTTACGTAAAAAAACATATTATTTCCAGAATTAATTTATTTTTTTAGAATTTTTTTTTTCGAAATTAATTTTTTTTTCAAAATTAATTCTTTTTTTCGAAATTTTTTTTTCAAAATTAATTTTTTATTTCAAAATTAATTTTTTTTTCGAAATTAAATTTTTTAGGAAAATTAATTTTTTTTTTCGAAATTAATTTTTTTAGAAAAATTAATTTCGAAAAAGGTCACTTAATGTGTAAAAAGTTAAGAAAATAGGCGAAAACGTATGAAAATATACGAAAACGTGAGAAAAACGGTCAAACAAACCGAAATAGTGGTCTAGGGACTAATTTTGTGATGCCCGACTAACGACAAATACCGCTTTGTACTTAAAATCTGACAAATGTCAACGTTTACAAAGTTCAGTAACATATTTTTAGGGACTTTTTACGTAAAAAAAACCATATTGTTTCCAGAATTAATTTTAAAAAATAGTCCTTTGGTTTATCGATCTTTTTCAAATTTACTCAATTTTCAAAAATATTCATTTGGTTTATCAATCTTTTTAAAATTTAGTCCTTAATAACTAACTTTCAAACAAGACTAAGCACCGTATTCTCACGGCAACGCGCGGATTTCCCAGCTCGTTTACATAAAACCCCCCTTCATTGCAACGGTTAGTTTAAAAAAAAAAAAAAAACACAAACACCCCTCTATGTTTTGACGATAGCAACATAATGCGGAAGATAAAACTAGATTTAAAATGATAAATCGAGTATTGTTAATTAGAGATGAAGGATTTATAAGGTTTTAAAATGTTGAATATTGGGTTTTAGTATGTAGGTGGGGGGCAATTTGAATTTTGGGTGAGGGGGCACTTTCGAAAAAAGGTCAAAATTAAAAAAAAAAAAAAAAAAAAAAAAAAAAAAAAACACTAAAATCGCAACTTTTTCGGCTAGCCATGGGGGGCACCGCTACGCCATACCACATACATAAGTCCGCCCCTGGGCCCACTCATCTTGGAATGAAACACCCATTCCACGCCATTTTGGTACCTATCAAGTATCTCTTATATTCATCATTGATTTCCGTTTTAAATTGAACAAACATTAAACAAACAACTATATTTGGAATGAAAGTATTCCATCATTCCGATTAACGCATACTAAACGCACCCTTAAGTTTTTCCAAACATCTATAGAAATTGTTTGAGAATTAAAGATACATTGGAAAAAGAAAAAAGAAGAAAAAAGAACAAACTAATTTTTTTTTTAGAAAAACAGTGAAAACTTGTTGTTTTAATCAACATTAACCCTTGACGGATATTTCGAAATTTAAAAACAAAAATGGCATAGATGATTAATCGTTATAAAGATTGACAAATGTAACGGTAATTTTATCGCTCGTCGTCTGAGTCTTTAAATTTAGGCATAATGTTGTAGATACACCAATCATTTTCCTTTAAAAATTAAGTATTGTAGTTTAGCCAATTTCACAAACGTATTCATTACTTATCACACGACTTACAATTTTATATTTAGGGACATTAAACTAGCAATATTACCAATATTAGCCAATTTATAATGTGTTGTGGGGCATTATGAGAAAATTATTCAATTGTTATATTGTTTAAGTTCTTGTATATAAATATAGTTTGGGATGGGAAGTGCATTAGAAACACTATGCGGAATAGCTTACGGTGCCGGCAATATCAAAATGCTCGGTATCTACTTGCAAAGATCATGGATTGTTCTCCACACCACAGCCTTAGCCTTAATATTCACCTACATATTCGGTGCCTCAATCCTCCGTATGCTTGGCCAAACACCCGCCATAGCCACATCAGCCGGTGCCTTTGCGATTTGGATGATACCACAGCTATTTGCTTATGCAACCGTTATCCCAATAGCCAAATTTTTACAAGCACAAAGTAACATAATGCCTATGGCATATATTGCTGTCGTGGCTGTTGTAAGTCATGTGTTTTTGAGCTGGTTGCTCATGTTGAAGCTAGGGTGGGGTCTACCCGGTGCGGCTGTAGTTCTTGATGGGTCGTGGTGGTTCATAACATTGGCTCAGATTATGTATGTTTTGTGGGGTTCATGTGGTGAAGCGTGGTCTGGATTTTCGTGGAAAGCTTTTAGTAATTTGAAGGGGTTCCTTCATATTTCTTTTACCACGGCGTTATTGTTTTGGTAAGATTCTATCAAGTTATTGAAGTGCCATTACTCTAAAATAACTATAAGCATATGAGCACTAAAATAATCAAGCATAGACACCCTCTTTGATATTTTTCAAATTTTAATATTGGTTACCTTAGTCATAAAATTTAAAGGACATAATTACCGCAACATACGATTTTTCTATTCAGTTTCAATTACCATCTTAAATACAAAGTTTATGTCATATAACTCGTTGATGTTTTACAGCTTGGAGACGTCGTACTTCATGGCGTTGGTTCTCTTTGCCGGGTACTTCGAGAATCCAGAAGCGTCGGTCGATGCAATATCGGTGTGGTAATGGTTTATCTTCCTCTCTAGTTTCTAGTCTTCATTCACATTTGGTGACCCGAAACTGAAAAGCGATTTCTTGATTATATACATCTCAAATCGACCAGTTTTCACCTAATCTTTTAATTATCATTGCGAACCGGTCACCTAATTAGTAATTAAGCACGTTTAACATTGGCTTGCATTGCAGTCTCAACATACTAGGATGGGTGGGCACAGTCTCATTGGGACTCAATATAGCCGTAAGGTTTGCACTTAACCCCCATTCAAACAAATTTTCTTATAACTTTGACTTCAGCACAACATTTCTAACATGCTTGGTTATCATAATTGTCTTTATATAGCGTAAGGGTGTCAAATGAACTCGGATACAGAAGGCCAAGGGCCGCACGGTTCTCTGTAATAGTCGTGGTCTTAACTTCACTTCTAATTGGACTACTTTCCACAACGGTTCTTCTAGTGTACAAGAATCAATACCCAGTGTATTTTACCAGCAGTTCAGAAGTAATGCAACTAGTAGAAGAACTCACGTTGTTGCTCGGAATCAGTATCATAATCAAAAGTGCTCTATATGCTCTTTTTGGTTCGTCCCTCAAATCCCAAATTTTGATAATAACTATTAGTGACGGGTTTCATAACCATAGATGTTGATTAATTAATATACATTGCAGGCGTGGCAATTGGAGCAGGGTGGCAAACCGTGGTTGCTTACATGAACATCGGGTCATATTTTATTGTTGGCATTCCGTTGGGTCTTTTGCTAGGGTTTAATTACGATATGGGTGTCAAGGTATGTCTTTTTTTATGATATTAGTAAGTTCAAATTTATCCAAATGTTATAAATTGCTCTACTAATTAAACATTCATTTGTTTTCTATAATACTCAGGGAATATGGTATGGAATGGTTTCGGGAATGTGCACGCAGTGTTTCTTGTTGCTTTATTTGCTTTCCCGAACAAATTGGAACGACGAGGTACAAAGGAAGCTTTATTCTCACATTTCTAATATGAGAAAAATGAATCTACTATAAATATTGAATGAAAACGTTGGTCTGGCTATAAAATGCAGGCGAACGCTGCTGAAGACAGAATCAAGCACTGGGGAGGTGACATACGAGTTAAAGAAGAAGAACGAATAGTTTACTGATGACTGAACCATGGTGCACAAGAGTGATGATACGCCTACAAGGATAACTATCATGTGTTTTATCTTTTGTTAGGATAAGTGTTTGAGTTCTTTTAGGATAAGTGTTTGTGTCTATCAGGAATTATCGCATCGTGTCTATTTAAGCAATTGCAATCAGTGAAATCGTCAAGCTTTGTCAAATAAAAATATATATTGTCTTTTTCTTCTCTTCTTAAGGTGCTCGCATCACGCTTGAAGGGGTGCTACTATCGATACAACCTTAACGGGTCGTATCAATTGGTACTTTCATTGAGAGTCCTTGTTGAGAGGGCTACCAAATTAGGGTTCCAATATATACATATATATATATATATATATATATATATATATATATATATATATATATATATATATATATATATATATATATATATATATATATATATATATATAATAATAATAATAATAATAATAATAATAATATTGTTCATCGTCACTATTCACGAGTACTGTTCATAGGTTGTTGTTCATCGGCACTGTTCATAAAAAAAAAATGTTCTTCGAGTTACTGTTCATGGCATCGGACAACAGCGATCGGGACGCACTATCTAAGCTCTTGCAAATGGGTACGGTGGCAGAATATCAGAGTGAGTTTGAGATACTTATAAGTCGAGTAAGGGGATCTCTGAAAACTTACTTAAATCGATGTATATCTCTGGACTTAAACCAGCTTTACAATGTGCACTCTTAAGGTCAAACCCTACAACTTTAGACGAAGCTTTTTCATTAGATCCCTTAATGGAAGCACGTTTCGCGGACCAATGGCTGGCTACTACCAGCGCTACACTCAGTGGATATCAAAAGAAAGCATCTGATTCTTCTGCAATATCAGAAGTTGGATCAGAAGCTGTACCAAAAGTTACTACTGCCGTTGTCACAGTTACAAAGATTGAAGATACTGTTAAGTTTTACATTCCAGAATCAGAAGAAAAAGAGACTCGAACGAAGCCGAAAAAGGGGAATAAACAACCGACATTGGGATTGACTGAATTCATAGGTAGAACAGGAATTAAAGTGGTGCCATTGTTACCAATTGAGCTTGAGAACAAGTTGAAAGAGAAAACACAAATGTTTAGGAAATGTCTCAAAATTTGGGATCCCGAAATTAAGAGTATTTTTCACGAAAACACCTTGAGGATAAGGTGGTTTTGAAGGAGTGGGGAATGATATGCCTACAAGGATAACTATCATGTTTTTTTATCTTTTGTTAGGATAAGTGTTTGAGTTCTTTTAGGATAAGTGTTTGTGTCTATCTGGAATTATCGCATCGTTTCTATTTAAGCAATTGCAGTCAATGAAATCGTCAAGCTTTGTCAAATAAAAATATATCTTGTCTTCTTCTTCTCTTCTTATGGAGCGCGCATCACGCTTGAAGGGGTGCTACTATCGATACAACCTTAACGGGTCGTATCAAGTGATGTGAATATATGAGTAGAACAACTATAGATATTAGCTTATAACTTATACTACTTATAATGCCTGTACACGCACGAGATTTTTTCTAAATTTTTTAGCAATGTTTTTTATCTATTAAATAACAAATAGTTTATTTTTACTATTCTTATTTATAAGGGGCAATTCTACAAATAGCCCGGTCTAGTGAAGTGTTGGGCTTTTGAGGACCAAAAAAACCGTTTTCCAAAAATGGCCCTAGCAAAAGTCGCTTAAATGTGGGAGTAATATGTGGCTGTGTACTTTTTGGCCCCTAGCAAAAGTCGCTTAAAAAGTCAAAAAGTCGCTTAAAAACTTAAAAAGTCAAACTTTTTGGCTGGAAAAAGACAAAATAGAAGGTCGCTTAATTGATAAAAAAGTCGCGTGGAAAGCGACTTTTGCTTGGGCCATTTTTGGAAAGCGACTTTTTTTGGTCCTCAAAAGCCCAACACTTCTAGTGACTGGGCCATGTCTATATTTTCCCCTATTTATAATTATGGTTTATAATCCTTGTTGAGTAGTAAAACTCTTCTTGAGTAATAATGACATGCATATCTTCACTGTTATAAGTTGTCCAGTTCAAAAATTTGAAACTATTTTGTGCAGAAAATTCTTCTTCATATTCATCCTCCAAGAACTCTTGTTCCTGCATATGTATAAACATTAGTTTAGTATTGGAACTTCTAGTGGTATGTATATGTATTGTTCAATGTTATGAAATAACAAATGCATTAAACTTGGCTATGAAATCAATATTATGACAATAATATCCAACAATTTGAATATAAATGCTACAGGGACACACACTTGTGCACTTGTTGCTCATATCAACATACGGTTACCTAAAATCTTGATGATTAAAAGGTATAGCAACTGATTCCAAGTTGTCATGTCAACATAAAGTGACTTGAAGCCTAGAAAAGAAACTCGATATACAATACCACACATATTGTTGCAGAGCATCTTGTTGCTGTTTGGAGTTGCAATTTTGGAATTGACCATAACAGTGATAACTTCGATTCTTAGTAAAGCAAGTTCTGGGATTCCCTTCCTTGTACTTTTGTAACTTATCATGTGCGAATTCCTAAAAATCATACATCAATCATTAAAAGATTATGAACATGAGGCATGTGTGTTTGGTCATAAATCTGAAATATAAGGCTCCTTATCTTACATATGTTCATCCAACACTTTACTGAAGAGATAAGCCTTTCTATGCTTGCATTGAAGGCCTAAAAAACGCACACACTGAGAACCCATCATCAAAGTTATAAAAAGCTTTACATTTTCATAGTTACATAGATTCTACAGCTATTCCTACCTACAATTGTAAGCTACCATTCATCAGCTTCACAATCAACGTTTACCATTTTAATACATCTACCTATCTATTAGCGCTACAGGTGGCAAATTTGACCCACTTAAACCCATTGAAAAATTACTCGTTTTGACCCGAACAAAGTTAAAAGATTACCAACCACACACATTCTGCCACCTCTACTATTTAGTTTTATTATGTATCAATACTTTTTAAGAATTAAGTATTAATGCAGGTGAGACACAAAAGCTTGGAGGATCAATCGGTTCTATAGAGTTTCAACTTGTTATGGGTGTTTGGATTGCTTATTACTAATTTGCTGATGTATCAGTAAGACGAACCCATTTATAGCATTTTCACCAACACTTCTCAAAAGGAACAATGTTCATTATTACTTTGATTCCTACTCTCATTGTGGTATGTTTCAGCCGTCACGTACACACAAGGGCGGAGCTTAGTGAGGACCGGGAAGGGTCCCGGCCCCCTAGGCCTAAGCCCGTTAGTGTATTTTTTCGCGATTTCAAGTGTTAATTTTTTTTTTCATCTCGGCCCTCGCGTCTATTGTTTTCCGGAAAAATTTTTTTCGTCCCTCCCACAATATTTTTTCTAGCTCCGCCACTGCGTACACATCAAAGTAATTGCTTAAGCTAATCAAAATAAACAATCCCAAAGACCCTTTAACTAATTAGACAAAACATACAGCTGAAACATATCGTATGTAGTTCACGAATCTAAGAAAAGAATTAACCGAAATTATCAATAAATTTCATAAACCCATATGTTGTTCACCATAAAAAAGCAAACCCTAAGAACCAAAAACCATAAAGATCCAACATTAGACCAAATTTCCAATTAAGTTTCAAAACCCATTATATAATTAACTATAACAAAGATAACCCATCTAGCATTACAATATACCTGCAATTTGAAGTGTTGATGCCGGAGATTTCTTGCAGATGAGAAGCGGTGTTCTTTTGTTATGGAGACATCTGGAAAACAGAGACAGATGTTGGCATGTTTGTTCAAGCTGTGTATGTAAATTCTATAGTCATCAGCCTACCACTTCTGCGCATAACATAGTGTGACCATTCATGCTTTCCTTCAAATCGTAAAACCTGTTTGGAGAATAGGAAGTATATGACGATGATGTCTGCAAAATGATAATATTATTACAAAGAAAGTAAGCCAAAACAAGCCACACCCTTTTCTGAGATATAAATAACAATAAAGTAGATTTTGAAAAGTTCTTATATACACAGATATAGGTATCAAGCATATAGGAAATATGTTACCCTCTTTATAATTAAATGGGATCACCAGCCGCTTGTTCAATATCTTCATAGTAAGCAACTTTTCTAATGAAATTCTATTCTTTTTTTTTTACTTGATCGAAAACATAATAATAAGAAAGTAAAACTCAAGTATCCCTTCACGAATAACATAAACGAATACCTTATTCTGATCAACAACGCAACCTACAACAGTAATATCTTCTTCCCGTTCGCCTGGATTACACCAAATAAGCAAATTAGTAAGAATAAGCAATCCAAAACACCTCTTAAACTAAGGTTAAGTGAATTGAAAAAAAAAATAACAATAAAATTGAAATAAAATCTAAGGAACACAATACCTGCCTACCATATCCTTGAAAACAAATTCCTCTATCATCAGTACCATCCGCACCAAGCCACCTCCCTAATAGCCGTGAAAAAAAAAACGTAACATAAACCCACCGTGAGAAAGAAATACTCTTACCGGCCAAAAAAAAAAAAAAAAAACAAAAGAAATTCCAGAAAACAACTACTTAATTGAAGTTTAACATATAAGACTCTTCAACCGTTATTTGACACTTCTGGAAGAAGAAAAGTTGCTTACGATTTTTCTGGATGCGGGTTTGATTTTTCTACCAACAAATTTTTTCTGGGTTTTGGGAGTTTCCTATTGGATGATCGGGTTGCTAATTGTGTTAAGATGGATAGATCAATAAAGGTTATATAATTTTCTAGGAAGTGGAAGAAAGGCGGTGGGAGTGGTAGATTTAATATGAAGACACGTATCCTCCTCTAGTACAAAGATTAGCTGGATTATATGTGGTAAATCACAGTCTGGAGTATATTACGGGATTATTACGCCAAATCGGGGATGAACAGGAAAACTCACAACACGTTTCAGCCAATCACAAATTGGCACACAATCCACTAAAATACTGTTGGGCCTGTTCATGTACTATACCATTAGTGATGGGCCAATAAGGTTGAGATTTAGCACAAAACGGAGCCCTTAAGATTTCGGGCTTTGAGCCGTTCAAAAATTCTTTTTAGTATATATTATAATTTATGGAGTTTCCTACTAAAACCTGTTTGTTTAATAAAATATCCAATAACCGAAAGAACCCATTTGAACAAATTGAATGGGTCAAAAGTTGTCTAAAACGTATTTTGTAACCCCTTTATCAATAGTTTATCCATATGAGCAAAAGCATTTTTACTCTTTTACTTTGAAGCTTTCTTTTTAACGCCAAATTGTTCAATTTAAATATAAAAAAGGACAATTTTTCCAGATAAATATAAACTAAATAGACCCATTCATAAATAACTGGTCAAAGTTGCCATTCACGTAAAAGAATTTTAATAGAGAGTCTTACACTTATTCTTAGTTTTTTGAAGCCATCCATGTTATATGAAACACGTGCCGATACTTCTTGTGAACTAACATCATATACTATTTTTTTTTCCAATTTTCCAATCTTCCGATCATTAAGTACCTGCAAAAATAGTTGACCTATTCAAATTCCTATAACAAACAAATGAGAGCCCATGTGATAGGATCTTTTGGTATACCATAATATGCATAAAGTATAAAACGAAAAAAAGGACATTCTTGTATATTGTTATATAAATTAAATTGGTCACAAAACTATTGATTTTTTTTTCACAAAGTGTTTTAGTCAGGCCCACCCGGTTTAATCTAATTTGCCCCCTTACAAAAATATTACTCGATTAAAAGCCGTTACCCAACTTGCCTCACCTTCAACAATTTCCACCTTCATCGCCTACTTGAGACTCGAATCAGTAATTAAACTTAAAACATACCATATACATACAAATGGTCATTGTGGTCGTAGCTTGTGGTAATAAATGGCCTACTTGGAATCCTACAAAAATTCTTCCTCCATGGTACTCCTAATGAGAAAATTTACATTCTTAATTGACAATATCGTATCTATAGCCTCTCAGCCCTCTCAAGTTTCTATAGCCTGATAATGAGAGCTAGCTTAAAAGGCAATTCAAGAAATAATGAACGGGACACGATACTCATCAAGTATTGATAGATATAACGTTTCAATTCTTGCTTTCAAATTTTCAACACATGGGTGACAATGACCAGAAAACTCGTGTAAAACGTTTTTGCTCCTTAACACCTAATCAACAACTTGCACTGCTAATTAGCTATAATATGAGTTATCTTAAGTATAAAAAGAAAGCAAGTGTTGATAGATATAGAATGCAAAAGATTTTTATAATTAAGCAGCTACTTACTCAGGTCATATGATGGTGAGAGCCCAACAATCTAAAATTATCTTCTTCCACTAATAATCAAATTCACAATAGAGATTCGTACAACTGTTACTTGCCTTTCCCCTTTCTTAATCTCATACAACACATGAACTAAAAAATTGAACAGTTTTATTAGAGGTGGCGGTATCGGCAGATAAAAACGGGTTAAAACAGATCATTTTGTATTATGAGTTGGGTTGACCCATTAAAATCTTTTGCCAGCGCTTTAAACAATCTTTTTTATTGATAACTAATCCATTAGTTATAATTACATAAACCCCATTGTTACAAAACTAATATAAATTTGTTAATAATACGGTTTAGGAGGGTATATAAAGTGTGTTTTAAAGTATAACAAACTAATATCGTACAGTACGAATACATGAAATTAGGCCCGACTAAATGTCTACAATAATGAACACATTTAACTTACATAGATATCTTTAGACTGACTTTATGTCCTCGTTGTTCCTGGTAAGCTGAAAGTGAAAAAAGGCATCCTACACTGTTGGCACCTAGAGAGTAGCATGTGTCAAAGAGTGCAATCCCATTGCATAGTCAACCCATGTGTCGAAGCCACCTTTCATGGCATGATAAAAACCCAATTAAAGTCAATCAATATCATCAACATTTTCTTTATACAAAATCATCATATTATGATACCGAATCATTAACTAAAGCACAAAACCACAAGTTAACCAAAAGAAGGAAGGGAGAAAAAAAAAAAAAAAAAAAAATCCTAAATCAATATATAAATCAATAAGTCTATGATTAATAATTAACCAAAAAAATATAGCTTGAGCGATGTTGATTTTGGATTTGTTTTTAGTGGCTATAACAAACAACTAATTACAACATTCTCAAAATTATAGCAATGAATAAAACAACATACCATTTAATTGTGAATGAAATCATAAGTGAACGGATTATACGAATTTGATTATTTAATTTAGTATTAAGGGAGAAAACGATTTAAGTTTCCAACTTCCAAGTGGAATTGGTGAAAGAAAAACTGGGTTGAAAACTCGGAACCTTGGGTCAAAATATTTTTGTGGTTTTATTTTGTGAAGTTTACTTTTGACCCTTAAGGTTTTGTAAATCACCCCGCTTTTTTAAAGTTTTTGTTCTTTATATTTTCGACACATATACTTTTGTACCCATATTTCTCTAAAAAATGAAGGTTTATTAAAATTTGACTAATTAAAGAAATAGTTAGCCTATTTTCCTTCTATAAACATCTTTTAAAAAAATACAGTTAATTCAATTATTACTAAATAAGGTATGATTTGATTTTTTTGAAATGAAAAAGTCCCCACTAGGGGTTTTGTTTTATTATATAAATAAAAGATTACCTATTATATAACTTGTCCCGGTTTACTTCCGGAAAATATTTCATCTAGCAAAAACAACCGAGCCGCTAATGCTGGTTTAGAATTTAGTTTATTTTTGCTTTTGGGTATGCACATGCATATCAATGGAATCTTATTTTTCTTTCTTGATTAGTCTAATCTTCCCAACCATTTTTTGTTGTTTCATAATACGATGTTGATGACAGAAATAACTACCGGTATAAGTATCACCTCAGTTTGTGTGAAATCATTTTGGAGACCAAATGGATGTTTTAGACAAAATGGTTGTCAAGATGTATGAATGCCAAATCATTTTTGTGCTAATTGGACTTGTATCTAAAATGATTGCCCAATAAGACCTAACATAGGCATGCTTTGCATATTGGACTCTAAAGCCCATTTAATAATATGTTTTCTTAAGCATTCCATGCATTTCCCTCCAAAGTTTGAAAAGTACATATGTGTCGGTAAACATTATTGCTCAAAGCGGAAGGGGGACAATGTTTTGGGTAGGTGCAAATGTTTTGGATAGTATATCTTTCTTGTATTTTTCGTTGGTAATCTAGTTGTATTAGGGTTGTGTGTTGTCTTTTATTTGTCAGGTTAGTGGTTTAGAGAAGCAAGGGAGTTGTCCTTGTTCTCTTCCTAGCTATATGCTATAAGGGACCTAAACTTAGGCCAAAAATCAAGTGGCATTTTCCTGATGGCCGCAGACATGGATCAACTTATTTTACAACTCATCAGGATAATTCCACTTGGTTTTAGGCGTAAAATTAGGCCTAAGTTTAAGTCCTCATATCATTTCTCTTAATATACTTCACATTTTTATTAAAGACAATCTCTATTTAAGTCTGGCTAAACTAGTTCTTGATTCATTGTAAAATCGGTGTTCACATAGTTTTGGTAAACATAAGCTATTTTGATTGAAACTATGGAATATAAGTATTAGAATTATAATTTGACTTGTTCATTAATCAACACATAATTACGATATATAGAATCCCTAAAGATTATTTTAGATATCAGGCTAGGCCTATCAAAAAATAACATATCAATAATAAAGCCCAAAGGCTAGCTTTCCTAAGCAAATAATCATTTAACACTCCCTCGTAGTTTGAGCGGGTGAGGATCGAACACTCAAACTGGTACGGAAATATTCAAAAAGTGCAGACGGAAACCCCTTGGTGAAGATGTCAGCGTATTGGTAAGGTGATGGCACATGAAGAACACGAACCTGACCCCGAACCGTCTTGTCACGAACAAAATGTATATCTATCCCAATGTGTTTGGTCTGCAAATGCTGAAAATATATGTCAGTAACATTGTCACAATAGACAAGAGAGACATATAATTATGGTTTATGAAGCTTGCAAAGAAGATTACGAAGCCAGGCAGTTACAGCTACTGCATTAGCAACGCCATTGTACACAGGTTCAACACTCAATATATACAGATTATGTTGCCGTTTGGATGACAACAAGAGTAGATTTTCCCCTAAGAAACACAATAAGCAGACGTAGACCACCTGATAGTAGGGCAACCAACCCAATCAGCATCGAAATAGGCAACAAGAGAACCTGTGTTGGAGGCATAAAGTTGGAGCTCAAAGTCGAACGTACCACGAAGTCTATTGAGAGCTGCAAAATGAGGCTCTCGAGCATCATGCATATAAAGGCAAACCTGCTGCAATGCATAAAAGATATATGTTCTAGTAAATGTAAGATACTGCAATTCACCATGTTCAAAAGCTCCAAAGCATATTTCTTCTGAGAGAAAAATATCCCTGTACAGTGACAAGTAAGATAAATCCACAAGAAATGATTAAGCGCCCCCAAATCAGTCATATCAAACTCTTTATGAAAAGAGGAGACAAAATCCGTAGTAAATCTGAATGTATCAATAAAATTGACAATTATTACCGTTGCTCTTATGATGTTCACAAGTTGTTTCCTTGCACGTACTGATGTACACCATGGTTCATGGCTAATGACTGTGCCCATTGGTGCATGTCTGGTCCCCATTTATGCTTTACACGTAAACATGAATGAATGTAAATTAGTAAATAGGTAGTTTTGTAAGCATTGGTGAGAGTACAAAATGCATTTAAACATGTGAATTGTTTTTTCTTGGTTTGTGTAGTTTTACGATTTTGAGTTGAGTAGTCTGCTTCTTACTCCATCTAAGGTGTTGTTTGTTTTTTTAGTCTCAATCTAATTAACAAGTCTGAATGTTAAGATATGGTTCAAAAGTCTGAATCTGAATCATCTAAAACTGTTTGTTTTTGCAAAATGTCTGAATGCTTTGTACTTACCTTAAAACGCTCTTATAACCTATAAGTAGCAATTCATTTTTTTCACATTTTCGTAGACAATAGAAGCATTTATTTTAATCAATACTACTAAAAAGACCAACTTAAAATATCAACAAGCAGCCCAAATTCAACTAAAAAACCAATTGAAAAAGAAAAAGAGAAAAAATGAATTCCATTTACACCGTCAACGACCACAAAACCCCACTTAAAATTCCATTGACATCTACAAAAACTCCAGAACTTGTTACCTTAATTGACTATAACTAATATTCATTTACACCATCAACAACCACAAATAATGGTGAATTTTCAGAATCCTAGTCACAAATATGTACCGAGTTTCATGATGATAAATTTGAAATAGGAGAAATCTTGAAGATTAGAAAATGATGTATAGAAGATGACGAGGGAAAAAGAGTTACTCGAGGAATAAAGAGATTTGTTAATTTGGGATGGAGATTTGACTTAAAACTTTCAGAGGTAACTAGACTTGATTTTGAATCTGAAAAAGTATGAGGTTTTCAGAGATGAAAAAGTCCAAATACAAAGAAAAAAATCAAACTTTCTAAAGTCTTAAAACTTCTGATTCAGTCAAACTTCAGAGGTATTCATTTTTTTTTTACCAAAACAAACAACGCCTAATTGGACCGACCCGAATTGTAAAAGGCTCGAGTCACTACTGATTGTCGATTGGGAATTCTTTTTTTTATATATATAATTTCTTAATTAATGTATCTGATCTTTCGACCGACCAATTCACAGGTTTTGAACTCATTGTCGTATAAATTCAAAATGGATAAAGCCTTATCTTTTCAGAAGGTTAGTGTTAAAAGTTATTTTTCAATACGACAAGCTTATAAAACTTAAGCGTTAGTTTTGTAAAAATTTTTACACTAATATTTACTTTTATCTATATTTGTTGTGTTTGTGATTGTTCAAGGTGCACTGGTTCGTATCATGCCCATGGTCTTCGTGGAAATGACAGAACTTTGACATGTCTCTGGACCTTTTGCTTCCTGCCATTCAAGGAGGAGGATTAAAAGCTTTCGCGGCCTTCTTCGTAGCTAAAATCTCTCGGGGAGTCTTAACAAGATTCCCCAAGATGCCATGATTGGATCTCTTATTAAAAGGAGTGAAGCGATTCAGGTTCTCCCTTTTTGTTCTTCGAGTCTCCCCAAGAAAAGCCTTTTGAGAATGTATCAGATCCTTCTTTATGTTCGCTTGGGGTTCCGTCTACCTCTTTAGCCTCAATCCACGTGTATGTATTCTTCATTAAAGCTTTGTAACTGGTGGGGAGATCAGTGGACAAGAATTCCACAAGGCTACGTGTCCTTAGGCCATGAACAAAGCCCGATATGCGCTGATCTTCGTGCAATCGCTGAATCTGTAAAGTATCATCTGTGTACTGGGTGACGAAGGCTCTAGTACTTTCCCTTTCCCTCTGCTTCATATTATGAACTGCCAAGTGTGTCTTTGTGAACCTCTTCTGCTGACTGAAATGTGACCGAAACTTGGCCTTAAGATCGTCGAAGCTCACAACAGTCCATGCCTTCTGTCCATTCCACCACATCCGAGCAGAGTCCCAGAGCGTATAGGGGAACATGTGACAAGCTACTGGCATGACCCATTTTTGCATCCTTATTGCACCTACAAAGAGATACAAGTAGTTGTCCGGGTCTCTTTTCCCTTCATAGGACTCAACATGGCTGGGCATCTTAAGAGCATCTGGCAAGGGATAATCTTTGATCCAGCGAACAAAAGGTGTCACAGAACCCATAGGATCCTGAAATAGGCCAGGGTTGTAATTGTATCTAGGGGCAGGTTGGTAAGGTGCATAGGGATATGTAAAGTGAGGATAATCGGTATGAGGTGCCATAGGAGTAGGCATAGCTCCGGTACTATACGGACCATAACCATTAGGAGGAACCCCAGAGGCGTGACTTGGGTATGATGGATATGAAGGATATCCTCCGAATGAATGGTTCCCTCCCATCGGAGGCTGGTTATTAGGTAGGCTATTGTTAGGTTGAGCATAAGGATTAGCAAAGCTATTAAACTGACCATTTGGTGGAGGGTATAAGTCATTAGAATATGGTGGTAGAACATTATGGATAGGGTACATACCGTTGGGAGGATTCACTCATTGGTTAATCGAAGGCTGAGTACCTACATACCCAGAGGTGAGAGATGATTTTCAAGGTTAACTATTCTTGCTTCTCTCCAGATGGGCTGCGAGCAGAGGAGGTAAATTCATCCCTCGATTGCCCCTATTTCCCATGCTTTAGCTTTGTTCCTCAAGTGCCCTTTCACTGGACCCTCTTCGTATCGGCTCGAACGCCTATCTCTTTCGTCTTTGAAGCCAACCACCTTTCTCCCAGACCTTTGTGTACGTGGGGAAGCACTCCTCAGGATGGGAGTAGTTTCGCAAGCAGGCACAGGCCTAGGTTTTGATTCTATCTCATCATCATAATCTTCATTAAAGTATTCCAACTCTGTTAGGACCTTTTCATTACGTGCTTGCCTCCTTCGTTCCCTCATGAGGGATTCCAAGGCTTCGTAATTGGCTTCCATGAAGGTTGTGCTAACCATAGGCTCCGGAATAGCCGAAGTAGAGGCACGATTAGCGAGTGGAGTGTTTCTTGGTGAGCTAGCGGTAAATGTGGAGGTACTTATGGGTGATGGGTTGACCATGTCTGAGACGTGTAGTGGTGTTAAGGTCGAGAAACCCGGTGGGGGTGTTTCTTCTCTTCCTTCTGTCATGCCGGAAAAGTAGGACAATTGGTTTAATGGTTACAAACACGGATTAAACGGGACTAAATGTATCGGTCCCACGGATGGCGCCAATGATCGTACAAATAAAAGTACTACCAGGCCTTGTGATGGTGATCGAAGAATTAAGAGTTATGTGATTGCTTGCCAAGCTTCGAGTAACTTGTGACAACACAAATGGAAACACTACGTTAAGTGATGCGAAGGGGTTGGACCCTACCAATCACCTCTAGCGTGAGAGTAGGTGTTGAGAGCGTATCCAAACCTCTTTGACCTGCCAAGCTATTTATAGGTGGTAGAAATAGGCTTGGGCAGGCCTCTGCACTGAAACCGAAGATCATGGGGGTGTCCCATGTTTTTAGGTGATGGTTAAGGATCATGTAGCACGATCCCTATCTTGGGGGAGAAAGCCTTGATAGGGTGGAGAACGTGGGTTTGACTTGGTCTAATCCTACCTCTGTTTTACTGTCTTCGAAGGAAACACCTCAGAAGGTATTAGGGCTTCGACTGGCGGGTTCCCATACTGGTAATCATTATGTAGGAATGATTTTACACCAGAGGAGACTTTGGGAGGTTATCCCAAGTCTTTCGGAGTGTAGTATCCGAGTGAGCTCGAAAGGGAGGCCTTCAATCTGTTCGAAGGGTACGTCATCAGTTATAGTTATTTATAATACATCATACGGATCCATGATTGGTGACCTTTTCCTCCGATGTGTTTAATTGTTATATATATTTTATATGTAAAAACCCAACATAAAGATCAACCCTTATTACCCATCCTGACTTTTTTTATTCATTTTTTTTTGGGAAATGAGTAGTGTAAGATCCCACGAAAATCCATATTGATAATCCTTGTTAATTTATGATAACCTCGAGTTACTATCTACTAAAACCCATTTTTACGGGGAAATTTAAAATTTTCCTCGATATCTTATATTCACCATAACACAACATCGCAACAATTAACAAATATCGGCACTAGTTCTCGACGTACTTTACGAAACATATTTACTTCGCAACGACTACTAGTTCACAAACCGCAAATCCCACTAATTACAAATTATAGGAAAAACCACTAAGTTTATAACATGATTACAACCATGCATTAATCACATTTTATCCACTAATTACATTTATATTTAATTAGCTACACAACATTTACTCTAAATATATATTTACTCCTTCCATTGAAAATAAAGCTACAAACCGACTGGACCCTTAAATTCTTCCAAGCCCAACATCACCACACGCCACATAAGCCCAACATCCGAAACCAAAGTTCTTCCTGTGAATATTAAGTGTATCCGACTAATATGCACACTCCAAAAAGGGCTCGAGTTCTTCCAAATACTAAACGCGACCCTTGAATATTTTTACACCTCCTCGATCACGACCCACTAGACTATACCTATGCCAATTTCCAAAGTTAAAGGTCGAGTTTTGATAAAGTTTTGAAGGCCAATCTCTTTGTTCCATTTTAACCTAACTCGATATACGTAATTTATCGAGACTCAACCAAACCTTTTCCCACTTTTTCCTACGTACTCTTAATAATATTCTCGACATGTTACGATGACTAGAAAATGACTAGGACCACGAAAGCTTAGTATGGCACGCTAACTTCATATTTGGAGCATATATTTGAAGTACAAATCGAGTGTAGGAACACATATACACAACCCAACAACCAAAGATAGATATTATCTATCAAATGTCTCTTTTGTCGGTAAAACTAGCCTAGGTGTCCCTTAATATACAGTGCCATCAATGATTGAGTGAAACAAAACGTGGGTAACTCCTCTTTATAAAATCCCACCCTTCTAACCATTTGCAATACCTACCTTTCACTCCTTTTACTCTCACAGTACACTCTACCAAACCCAGAAATGGATACTACACTTTAGGAAAAGCAAATCTAGTAAGAACTAAAAGTCTAAAACCTTAAAAACATGCATTAAACTCGCTATGAGCCTACTGCCCACTTCCTTTTTGTGTTATTAGCCGAACACAACTGCCATTCCCTCACCTCCCTACCTACTCGTCTCAGCCATCCTTCACACTCACTAACCACTCCAAAAACCCAGCAAACCTTCTACCTTACTATAGAGAACAAAACGAGTAAGGATCTAAACACATAAACACGTATAGAGTGACTAGCGAGTGGACTGTTTTGGTTCGTGTTTTCCTCCGAGTTTCACAGCGCCTTCACCACCTTAAAGAGGTGTAGTAAGTGTTATTCATCTCTTTTAATTTCATATCTCACACTCCACATTCCATTATCACATACATGCATATACTCTTTTACTTTCATACTCGAACATATTTTTACATTGTATTAATGCATGACATTTTTTTCGTATGACCCAACTCACTGCATGCATCATTCTATTACCTCACTCGAGCGTATATATTAGCACTGAGTTATTTTACTTGCATCATCTTAAGTGATTCACACCATGAGTCGAAAGCTCACCTCATTTTCATGCTTAAGATGTCAAGTCATGTATTACCATTCGAACGTACAACACTTTTATATACTTTTGAAACACAGTATCTTAGTTTAAATTATGTACACTGCCAAACTCGCCTTGTGGAATCTTAATGATCACTCAACCATTTCTTATAAACACGCATTGCATGCATCGAACTTTCATACCTAGAACGCATGTAAACATTAAAAATGGAAGACACTTGGAAGAAGAGATTAAATGATTTGGCTGAATAAAACAGTTTCAGTCGCTTCAAATACGACTCCATAACTCTCAAACCGACTTAATAACTATACATTATTTTTACTAGACTTATTACACCACATAACTAACTATCCATCTCGTTTAGAAACCTTGTAAAGACAAATGAGTTACAACCATTTAAAACAACTACGCTAGTCACAGAAACACTAGATTGATTTTAGAAAGCATAACCCAAAAATCATTTTCTATAATGGACTAAGCTAAAGCCCACTAAGCCTTTACGATCAAACAGCCCAACAGGCCCATGTGGCATATTTTTAGAATCATAAAAACAGCCCAAGTCCAAGCCCAAAACTATTTTCATGCCCTCGCCTCTCGATTTCTTAACGGGCCTATGTATATTTCGTTAATAAGCCCAATAAGCTAAAAATAAGGTATTTTCAGAAATAAGCAATGACTTAAGCTTTAATAAGATTGAATAGACTCCATAAAAATTTTAGATAATTTTTCCCATAATTTTTGTACAAAAAGGACTAAAAATGTAACGCGACAACACCTAGAGGGACTAAAACTGCCAACTGTGAAAACTATGGGTTGGAGCTGTTAAAACAGGTTATAAAGGACTTAAATTGACATACCTTTGGGCTTCAAGCCTTATACGGACATATGGACAAATTTTGGACTATTATGGACTTTGGACTTAACCGAGGACTAACGATGTAACGCAACCGCAGTTAGACTAAAAATTATAAAATCTGAAAAGGAAAAAAATCTATTTAATTTCACTTGACATTCTTAGTTTATTTTCCATTTTGCACCCTCCATTTCATACGCATGTTTCATTTTAGTATGCATTATTTAAGGTTTCGCTATTAGAAATATTAGCAATTTCATTTTTACAGATTATTGCAGCATATTTTGAGAAAGCAATATTTTGAGTCGATTAATATAAAAATCAAGATAATATTATAAATATAGTATTTTTTAACTTGAGGCATTTTAAGCATATCACACACTCACATCACCGATCACATCGTTATACGATTTATCCTTTCCACATTCGTCATTAGTAGTAAGTTAGACTCTTAGACTTCGCTTATACTCAGGTCTCGTATTGAAGAAGTTTTCGTGTTCGTTTACTTGGTCTTATAATTTCGTCTTGTCAGATACGCTCCAGGTGAGTCGTGGCCCCTACTTTTAACTCTTGTTTTAATAACTCTTTTGGGGGAGATACATGCTTTAACTATTTTAAGTTACTTATATAAAACTCTCATGATTTACTCAAAATCATCCACTATGCTTTACATGTTTGAATCATACTTGAAAGGAATACATGCTCATTATATGTGCAAATTGTCTGTTTAGCTTAAACACGGAACTTGGAAGATAACATTTTTTAGGCTACTTGATGTAATATGACACTGAAACTCATTGTATGCATTCATGTGACAAATGAATGTACTGCTACTTTAATATGATATTTCTACATTTCACTGTAAATAATTGCCAAGACTAAAATTACACATGATTCACCTATATTGACTAAGCACACTTTATTGCCATAAAGTCCCTTGATCATGAGCCATTAATCACTGCGGTGAGCGCGAATATAGTGAACAGCTTCGAAACCTGTTAGAGGCTGACGACCTATCCCACTAAATACTGTGACGGAATGCCTACATGGTTAGTCGTATTTAGTCGCGATGCACTATATTTGAGAAAAATAGGAATTGGCAAGTCACCTATTAACATGAGGGCCATAAAAACCCATCAGTAACCCTGGTGGGGCACCACCGTTTTACGGTACTCTGTTAACATTTTGCGTGTCATGAGGCTTAGGGCAATATAACTTTATGAATATATGAATGTTTCATATATATCCTAGGATACAGCTGTATTTAGCAGACCACCACTTTACACTGATAGACTTCAGATTCTAGATTATCATTCCCACTATGTGATATGATTGTGAATCCTGTACTTGAACTTTAACTGTTACTATATGTGACTTAAATGAGAATTCTGCACAAGGCAACCCAAAATGCTTGGTATATCATTACATTTAAAAGCTGACACAACAGTCTATATCGAGCATATAACAACGTAGCTCATCTGCATTTATAATTTGAAACTTATGATTTTGGAGATCATACATGATTTGCTTGTGAATTTTTATACAACACAACTTATTATTTATTTCATGAGGAATTATTATTTACTTCAACAATCACTATACACCTCTTAAATTTATTGAAAGAAAGTTCTTTTCGATTAAACTCCACGAACTCACCAACCATTGTGTTGACGTTTTAAGCATGTTTATCTCAGGTAATTAACGGAGCAGGACAAGACACGGAGTGGGCATCTTATACTCTGATAACTTAAATGGTGTAAAATCAAATATGTCATTCTTTCCAAATTATCATATCTTTTTATGGGATTTTCAAATCAAATACTTCACTTTTGTATCAAAAATATTATTTTGAATGACATATAACTTTCAAAACGCCCCTTCCGGGCCGTTTTCGAAAATTTTAACTTCGATCCTCACCGTAACACCCTAATTACTTTTCCGCTGCCACTAACCAAATTAGGGGGTGTTACAAATGAGTAGTGTTATGAAGATATTATCATTTTTTGACAGCTTAGTTTACCTTAATAGTGCTACATAGATACCATAAGACAAAAGAGGAGTGAAATGTGTGGTTTAGAGAACGAGAACGAATTAAAACATTACTCGTAGAGTGGAATGTGAGGTTTAGCCATAACTTTAACAGATGTTGGAATCACAAACTGAACTTAAAAGACAAAAGAGGAGTGAAATGTGTGGTTTAGAGAACGAGAACGAATTAAAACATCACTCGTATAGTGGAATGTGAGGTTTAGCCATAACTTTAACAGATGTTGGAATCACAAACTAAACTTAAATTGCAAAAACTGTTTTGTCGTAAGTTCAAATTGCAGATGCAGTCTTTACCCTTTTTGATTTAAGATGATTACATACCAAAATTTTATTTAGATATCAAGGGACAAATCCCCACTCTCCATCTTCATTTGATCTAATGGATGAGATTAAACCCAACATTTAAAAAAGGAGCAATTTCATATCACCCCTCATTTTAGTTGTAAATTTCATATATACCCAAACATGCATTAAAAACATTATACATTTTGCATTCAATACTTGCACTTTGAGTATATACGAAATTAATCATGAAATTAAAGCTTGATGAAGCTGTTGACGTAGGTTTCCAATATTTATTTGAATTTTGACATTTCAGAAAAGAAAAAAGTACACGAAATATGAGAATAAAAATTTGGTTGGTTAGAGAAAAAAATGTCGTTTATATGAGGAAAATGTATGCGTCACATAGATATCATTATTCATAATTATTATCATTCCCAAACTATTCTTCAATTCTAATTAGAATTCCAAAAAAAAATGACATCAAATAATAACAATTGCATTATACCCATGCGTTGCATCAGGGACGGTTTTATATCAACATAAACACATCTTAACTGAAATACTTTGTTATAAACATACCTTTAAAATATACATTCAAACATTAACCAAATAAACTTAAACATGATCACTTAAATCAACCTAACAAAAGCTTAAAGTTTGATCTTTTACAAAACCACAAAACATTAAAAGGTAATGTGCCTCTTCCAACAATGATGTTTCCGGTAAAACAAAACTTCATTTTCTTTTTTGTGTAAAATCATGTTATCGGCTTTGTATTTCTTCCAAACTTCTTTTATTATGACACAAAACCACTTTTTTTCTCCTACCCGCCTAGAATAAAGATACCAACGTAATATCTTTTTAAAAATTTGCACATTATAGTTTAAAACAACAGCCCTGAAATTCTTAATGTCATGATGTCAAAAAACTTTATTGAACATCATAAACATGACATACCAACTGTTAATGTGTTAAAAGAGTTCGTTTTAACTTCTTTGTAAAAACTCTATCAATAACCTCTCCATTTGACTAATTTCACCTGAACGTTTAAGACAACATTTTACCAATACATATATCACATAGTTTCTTATTAACAAAATTAAGTAATTTTTTAAGCAACCTTGCCTTTATTTGGAACACGGTTTACGACAAACGTAAATCCGAAATTTTAATTATAAAAAATCATATATCATATGACATAGAGTGAAATACAATACAATAGTACATAATAACATTATATTCGTGTTTTGCAACGATGAATACTTTTTTTAAAAACTTGTAAACATACACCTAAATATTTAAAATAATAATAATAATAATAATAATAATAATAATAATAATAATAATAATAATAAAATAAATAAAAAATAAAAAAATCTAGATCTAACAGATTATTTCTTTCGAAAATCGGTAAACATACATTTAAAATATATAATATTTAATTCTAATTGATAATTTATGTGTATGACTGTACCCAAATCTTTTTTATATAATAAAACAAAACCTCTAGCGGGGACTTTTTCATTTAAAAAAAATCAAATCATACCTTATTAAGTAATAATCAAATTATTATTATTTTTTATTTAAAAGATTTTGAATTAAAAAATCTTAAAATTTTCCTAATTAGGCAAAAATAAACTATAAATTCGTTTTTAACTTAAAAGTGGGTACAAAATTAGATGTGTCAAAAATATGAAAAATGAAAACTTTAAAAAGATGGGGTAAATCTACAATAATATAGGGGTCAAAACCAAACTTTTAAATCATTAAACTATCACTATTTTAATATCACTGTGCATGTGCGTTGTTACGAAGGAAAAACTTATTGATTTTAATATCACTATTTTGACAATTGTATCAGGTTCATGTTTTATTCAAATTATACTCTTTTTTTGTAAGTAAAATTTCATATAAATAGTTTTATCAATTTTATGTTTTAGTTAGTTCGTATGTAAAACTCCTAAGTTACTAAAGAGTTGCAGTAAACAAAACCATGTATACACAAGATTTCCTATTGTTAATCCAACAAGTAAAATTATATAAGACATGCTAATTGTTTGTATTTTAAACGATAATAATTAATAAATAAAAATTTTCATAAAAAACCCCGTGCGTGCACGGGTATTATAACTACAGGTATTAGCACAACAACTTTTAATCACTAAACCATCTAATAGTTTATTCAAATCTTAAAAAAAATACATTTTGGTTACATTATAAAAAATAAAAAATAAAAAAACCTCACCACAGCCAGAATTTTAAAATTTTATTAAAAAAATCATCGTAAGTTTACGAGAATCTGACAACACAAACTTGAGCTATCTTAATCGTATATCTTGGTTTATGAAATTTCGTGTAAAAATTTATTGAAAATGAAACCCTATATAACCACTAACTACTTCATCAAAAAAATAATTAAAACCCGAAATTAAAAATAATAACTTATTTAAAAGATTAGAAAAAACCCCGCGCGTGCGCGGACATTATATCTAGTGTATAAAAGTACCAAAAGAAAAAGGTTGGGTTCCAAATCACAAAGATATGTTGTTCTTCATGAAAAGAGTGATGAATTTCACGACAAATAGAGTAAAGAAAGCATAAATAAAATTAATGAAAATGAATTATATATTATCTTTGATAGTTGAAATAAACATCTCTCAAATGTATCCATGCTCACTACACCAAGCTAATAAATCCTTCCAGAACAAAATTATACCACAATGTGTAACTTTGCACGTATTAGCATTCTGTAACCTTCCGGGTACTACCCACATTCAAGTATTATTGTTGTTCATCATTGGCCTAGAGCATTTTTTTCTATTACAAACGGATAGTGTTATATTGCGGTGTATCGGGCCAAAAATTACAGATTTTTTTCAAAGACAAACACACACGCAAACATGCTAATAGCATTATACATGTGCGTTGCATCGGGGGAGAGTTTTATATCAACACTATCAAGATATTTTTAATTTAACGTTTACCAACACAAACATGCTTAAACTGGAATACTTTCTTATAACACCATCAAAACATACATTCAAACATTAACGGGACAAAATAAAACATGATCAAGCATTGTTGATTTAGTTTTGCATGATAAAAGAGGTTCAGATATGATACTTTGGTCTTAATTAAGACTTTGTTCCCAAGTTTTTATTTGGAGAGAAAAGAAGAGAAGGGGAGAGGAAATGACAAAATATTTATGTTCCTGAGTTTTTTTTGGAGAGAAGAGAAGAGAAGAGGGAAGTAAATTATGTTAAATTTCCTCTCCTAATCTTCTTCCCAAATTAGGATGATTTGGAGAGAAGAAGATTTTTGTGCATAATTTTATTAGATCTCTCTTATCTTCTCTCCAACTTGGGAACACAAACAAAAAATAAATATTTTATTATTTTTTACTCTCCTCTTCTTTTCTCTCATTTTTAACCTCTCCATTTCTCTTCTTTCCATTTTATATCTCGGGAACAGAGTGATACTTTGGTCTTAATTAAGTTCGTGATATCGTAAACAAAAATCTATGTACACCATTTTTGAAATGGAACAGTACCAAACTTCTAGCAACAAATTATACAAAGAGAAAAAAAATGAGAAAAGAAAAGGTAACGAAATGATTCTATTATCAATCAATATTAAATTTTATAAAACCTGAACACGCAATTTATCGGTAAGCAAATGAAACGAACTTTTCAATGCCAAGGAAGCTAATCATTCATAGCACAAGGCTGGTGTGTGAAAAACTAGAAGTGGGGGTTGAATAGTTTTACCGTTTTTAAAATTTTATTCGCTTTGTTACTTAATGTGATTTCAAAGAAAACATACACAAACAAATAATCACACAATATATATGAAAAGTAAAGAGAGGAATGATCAAACCACACAACACGGATGTTTATAGTAGTTCGGCTACAAGGACTCTCTTCCTTGCCCTACTCCACTCTTCGAGCCTCTAACTCGAGAGTTATCTTTCACTAAGAAACAAACTCCCTTCTAGGTGGAGAAAACCTTTACACGTCGCTTACTTCTTTTTCCGGTACTACGCTAAACACCGAGTTCTTTACAAGGGTACAACCACTCCCATTTGGTTCTTTCACAAGGGTACAACCACTCCCAACACTCTTTGTGTTTTAAAGACTAAAACACTAACCTCACTCTAGTGATATAAATGATACAAACAATGATATGCAAACTAGTACAAGATTACACAGTGGCTAAGCTAGACGGATAACGACAGAACGTTGATCCTTGTATGTTTGATCCCTTTGCTACAAAAAAAAAGATCAAATGAGATGAATGAATGATATGGGTTAGTAAATGAATGAGTATGTATTTAAGCTATATGAGTGATGAGAATGGCCAAATGATCAGCTTGCTATTTATAGGTAAAGCTGAGCAACAGGCGGCGTATCCGGCGGATCCCAAAACTTGGATCCGTCTTTGTATCCATTTGGATCCGCCGTGTCAGGCCAGCTAAGAGATCTTCAAATCTTTCCATATCTTCAAATGTCAACTCTTTGGCTTGAAGATCTAAACAAAATATCACAAAATCTTTTCAAGATATGTTCATGATGCATGCCATGATGTCATCCTAATATTTAACTAATAAAGTTTCTAATTTAAGAAATAAATATGTAAATGTGTATATGATGTCTAGTGATCTTGTTAATGTGTAAATGAGTTATAAAAGGACTTATCACTATAAATGTAAAAGACTTAATCTTATTTATGCTTTGCTTAAAGATAAACTTTGTAATTTGTCATTAACAAAACTAAGCAAAGATCGTAAAATATAAATAACATTTTTAGGACGATATTTGTATTAACAATCTCCCCTTTTTGTTGATGACAAAACATAAAGTGTATTTTTAAGTAAAGAGCTTAAATAAAGGAAGAGTCTTTTAAAAATATAGATTAAGTTAGTTTATGCAAGTTTTAAAATCTATTTTAAGCCTAAAGTATGTACTGTGATGTTTCATAGTGATGAACTTAATCCTTTCTCCCCCTTTTTGTCAAAACAAAAAGAAGATATGCATAGCGGAATGCGATTTTGAGAACTTTAAAGCTCCCCCTTGATTTATACTCCCCCTAAATGGAGTAACAAGGATATGATGTATGATCCTACAAAATAAATGGTTAGAATATGCTATGCTTCTCCTTGATGTATACTCCCCATTGCTAGAGTACCAACGTATACATTTCAAGAGTATGATAAATGCTATAAAATGATGAGTTAGTGTACGATATACTCCCCCTCGATCTATACTCCCCGTTGCTAGGGTACCAACGTATATGACTCAAGGTTGAGAAAAGCTATAAGATAAAGGTTGGTAATACTTCAACAAAAAGGAAAAAAAATGCATATGTAATAGTCAACCAAACCAGAAAGGTCAACCCAATTGACTTTAAAAAGTCAAAATGAAGTGTCTGATCAAAATTTAGTACCTAAGGTACATTTGATCAAAGCAATATGTGAAGTAAAAACAACCATACTATGATGTTAGTAGTCTAAAATGAGATAATATGCTTAATGTTGATCACCCACAAGCATAAAAACATAACATTCATTACTTGGAAAAAATGATGTTACATTCAAACAAGGAAAATAAATCCTAAAAAGACAACTTCTAAAACAACATCCTAAAAGGTTCCTATAAGAGGAAACTAAAAAGCTCCTATTGAGGAGGATGAGAGATTGCATTGAGACGCTCGAGAATGTGGTTCAACGTGAACCTCATTTCATTTTGGAGCTCATGGACTAAAATGTTGGTCCTTTGGGCCAAATGAGCGGTTCTCTCGCAATGCGAGCAATCATGACTTGAAAAACCGGGAGGAAGAATAGTCTCATGGTTTGGTGGTGGTGGTGGTGGTGGTTGGTTGTTGGATGGTTGTTGTTATTGTTGGTTGGATGATGGTGGAGTAGAGATGGAGTTCATCAAGATGGTTTGTAGATCCATTGCTTCATCAAGGCTAGATCCAACCATATTAGAGAGAGCATGGAGACGGGTGAGTTCCTCGTTGATCTCTTCTTGGGTTTGTGGCTCATTTATCCACATTGCCTCATCAATGGCAATTAGTGTGGATGTGGGTGAGAGAGGTTGTGTTTGAGGTTGAGGTGGTGGTGCATCACGGTATAGAGGACCGTGGATATCCTGGTAAAGCGGATGAAAAAGCATGGGTTCTTGACCTTCAAAGGTCATGGGTGGAGGATTGGTTGACCTTGGTGGAAGGTCTTCCAAGTCATCAAGGTATGGATGTGGTGATGAAGGTGGAGTCCTAAATAGCTCCATTGGTTGGAGTTTGGGTGATTTTGGGGGTGATGGTGATCTAACAGGTTGTGATGGAGCGGGTGGTGGAGTGGTAGCTATTGGAGTAATTGTTGGTGGTGGAGTATGAATGACTACATTTGGTGGTGTTGGAGTGGAGAGTGTGAGGAAATTCTCACTTGCAATAGGTGATGAGATATTTAGAGGAGATGATTCCTCTGATGATGAGTTTGCTAAGTTTATAAAGCAACATGGCTTAACACTAATACGAGCAGTTCGTTTTGGGGGTTTGCTAGTGGATGAGGTACTTGATTTTGTCATGGTTGATAATGTAGCTAAGATGTACAGGAGAGAAAGTAGAGAAAATGGTGAGTGAGTGAGTTTGTGATGATCCTAAGGTACTAATTTATAGACAGAAGGTTTGTTGGTCTGTGTGTTTGGATTGGATGTAAATCCAATGGAGAATGTTGGTTCCTAATGATTTGGAACAAAAAAATTAAGCTTGTCACATCCTAAGGTCAATCCATTGAAATGGAGTTGAGTGATATGAGGGGGATTTGCAGTAAATGCAAGGAGATAGTGGAAAATCTGTTGATTTGATATTTCCACGGATTTGACGGATCCCTCAAAAGGGTTCCTTGCTTGTATTAGAAAGGTAACTCACATGTAAAATTTGAAAATTCAAATTTTGGTGAGAAATTGAGTTCTTAGGGTTGTAAGAGTTCCTAAATCATTCTAGAGAGTTTAATGATCAGTGAATATAATCTAAAAAAAGATACAAACCAAAATTTAAGTGTCGGGATGAGTCGTGAATTTTTGAAAAAAGTTACTGTTGGTACCCGCGGATCCAATCGACAACAAAGGCGGAGCCAAAGTTTGGGAGCCGTGGAATCCGTGGGCTCTGGACTGGCGGAGCCAAGATATACACTAGGCGGATCCAAAAAATGGGATCCGGCAGATCCGTCGTCCGAATGTGCTAAAATAAATAGAGAGCATGTCAAATTTCGCATTTTTTGACCAAAACCCGAAAATTCTCCTATAACGTATGTAATAGCTAATATGTAGTGGAATAAAGCTAAAAACATGAATACTAACACACATTTGCACATAGTTTAATCCGATCATAATTTCTTACCATATAGGGAGTTAAGCCAAACATGGGCTTAATCTCAGAAAATTGATAACACTAAGTGTTATCGACCTGCAAATCTGAGTTAGTTCACATACAAGTCAAGTACTACCATAATAAGATAAGAAACATACATGTTCAACACATCATTGTCAAATAAAGTTTAAATCCAAACACTCCTCTCACTTGAACTTCCTGCTCAATTTCTTGTACCCCTTGTGAAGTTTCATGATCCAACGCCCCAAATTCTTCATCATTCCCTTTGTTTGACGATGCTCCTCGGATTTATTCGGGATTGGAGGAAGTTGACTAAAGTACTCCGGTGGAGTGATCCTAGAGTTTGGCAATCCGTCATCGTCACTCATTGATGATGATGATGATGATGATGTTTGAGGAGGAGGACGTTTGCCTTTTTCAACCGCTACCCTATAATCACTTAGAGCGACAAAGGTGTGTGGAATCTCATCATAGTCGGGAACAAAACCTAAAGCATTTCTAGGAATGGGTTCAAAGGCTCTATAGAGACGAGTCAAGAGCATCCCGTAGGGCATTGCGGTGGTACCTTGTACCGGAATATCGGCCATTCGTTTGGCGATATAGTATGCAAGGTTGAAAGGTTGATGAGTTGACACACAATACATCATATAACAAAGACATGCGTTAATATGATCACGATTCCCAACGGTGCTTATGACATTTGCCCTTAGCACATCTTCTAGCTTTCTAAATTCGGGCCTAAGTTCATTGAGTTCCATGGCAAAAGGATCTCTAGGTACATGACGACCTCGATGCAACCTCGTTTGGTTGTTCCTAGGTAAGAAGAGGTGCTCCCTAATGGTTTCTTTGTCGGTCAAAGGTGTGGCATATGGTGCCGTTCTATCAAGGTTGGACTCTAAGATTGTCAATGACCATTTATCCGAGTAGACACATGTTCCATGATTAGGAACTCCTAAAACATCACCAAATTGATCTAAGGGAATGTTGAATAAGGTTCCATTGACTCTAAAGTGAATGCTCATGAGACCATTGTCGCTTGAACTAAGACCTATGGTTGCATAGAACTCGAGAATGAACCTAGGAATGATGGGCTCATCAATGTCTAAAAGACAATCGAAATGAATCGCGGCCAATTGCTCGTGGAGATTGGTATCTTCATAGAATTAGGAGTCTACAACCCTACCCTCATGGACGTATCGTTTCTCTAAAGCTTTGAATATATTGACTTGGGCTTCGGTGAGACCCTTGGTTTTGTGGTGTTTGGGAAGGTAATCGATGGTCTTTTTGTGATCGCAGTTGGTTGCGGGAGGCATAGTTATCCTAGACACGAAAAATATATAGTTTAGTTGAAATTATCAAAAATACGTATAAAGGTCTAGTGTGTGCCTATATGGGGACAATGTGGAGGTGCGGTTATCTCTACTTCTTTTGATGCATGAAAATTTTGTTTATGCAAATTTTACGATAAAACGAGAGATAACCCAAACGCTCCTACTTCAATGTAGCTTTATTTGAATGTACCCGAAAATAAATATTAGTTATGTATTCCCTTTAGCATTCAAGAGAAATTATGCAAGTGATGTTTAAAACGTAACGTTTTTGTATTTGTATGAACAATGTTCAAAAACCGTTTTTCCTAGTCGTGAGAAGTTTTTAGCAAAAATTTCTCATGGGGTTTTTGATGAATAATGATAATGTACTACAAGATGCAATTCCTAACTATGAAAAACATGATTTGTTATGCAATTTGGTAAATATGCTTCATGATTTTTCAAGAATTATGCATAAACCCCAAGTTTTGGTTATGTGCATGAAATAGAAATCCTAGACGCAGATCAGGAATGCAAACATGATAAGGATACTTACAGTGATGTTTAGAGCTCAATTTGGTTGAAGAAGATAGCCTAAATTATGATTTTGGTGAATTATAGGTCGAATACAGTGGGTGATAAGTTTTAGGGAAGAGTGATGAATAGTACAGGGTATTTGTTTAATATATATAAAAACTGCCTCAGCAGATGACGGATCCGGCGGATCCCAAACAAGGGTTCCGCCCTTGTTGTCGTTTGGATTCGCAAGATCAGAACTTCAGTTGGGTTTTTGCCGTGTTTGGTTAATCTAAGGTAGTGTTTGTTTTTCTAAAATATGTCTGAACAACCTCTTATATCTGATTCGGTCAGATTTTTGGCAATTTTGGTTGTTTGTTTTTTTTCAGAGTTCAGAGCTTTAAAAGTCTGAAAAACCTCCGATTCGGTCAGAGGTTGGCCAACTTCTGATTATCTCTGAAAGACCACATAAAAGAAACAAAAATAAATAAGGTGCTCTACACATCTCCCACATCTCCATAAAAGAAATGAAACCTGTTAAAGTTATCGGAGTGGTTGCCGGACGGTTGACGGAAGTTGATCGTAGTGGTAAAGAGGATCATCGGAATGGTGCGGTGGATCGTCGGAGTGATGATCGGAATCAACCGGAGAGAGATGACGATATTCTTCTCCACCGTCTTCCATTTTCTTCAATTAATCATCATTATCAAATGGGTTTAGATCGTTATTGTTTTATCCACCAAATGGGTTTAGATCGAGCAAAAGTAAAAGAACACCAAATAAAAAGGACATTTTTTATTTCAACAAATAAAAAGAAAGATATGGGTTGCAAAAGAAGATCTGATGTTCTTTTATTCCCCCAAATAAAAAGGAAAGAGAAACAGTCAAATAAAAAGGACATTTTTTTTTTTAATTTTTTTATCAAGTACTTTGTCAAATTATTTTAAGAATTATTGTTTGTTTTATAGCGAAATTATTATTATTTTTTTATTCAGATTCAGACATTTTATAAAAACAAACGGTCTAAAATATTTCAGATTCAGACTTTTGGACCACTAATTCAGATTCAGAAATGATATTCAGATTCAGACATAAAATGTCTGAATAAACAAACGCCACCTAAGGTTTGAGCTAACGTTTAATCTATTCACTAGGTTCCATTAATCCTAAACCAAGTCTAAGATAGTTGAAAGGTTCTCTCTTGAGAGGTTTTGTGAGGATATCGGCAATGTTGTCCTCTGAGGAAACTTTCTCAATTGAGATGTTTCCCTTCTGAACATTGTCACGAAGGAAGTGGTGACGTATTTCTATGTGTTTGGTTCTAGCATGTTGGACTGGGTTTTTGCTAAGATCGATAGCTCTTTTGTTGTCACAAAGAATGGGAATGTCGTTGAGTACAATTCCATAGTCTACGAGAGCTTGTTTCATCCACAGTGCTTGTTGGCAAGCTTTTCCTGCTGACACGTACTCAGCTTCAGTTGTTGATATGGAGAGGGCTGTTTGTTTCTTAGCAAACCATGCAGAGAGACAATGTCCTACAAAAGTACAAATACCACTAGTACTTTTCCTATCAACATAGTCACCGGCATGGTCTGAGTCGGCATACACTTTGGTTTCTACACCTGTCCCTTTGGGATACCATAATCCTAAATGTGTAGTGCCTTTAATGTATCTAAATATCCGTTTAACGGCTTCATGATGAGATATTTTGGGATCTTCTTGAAAACGTGCACATAGACAAACACTAAACATAATGTCTGGCCTACTAGCCGTAAGATAGAGCAAACTACCAATCATTCCTCTATATTTAGTGCTATCTAAGGATTCGTTTTCTTCATCCTTTGTGAGTTTGGTTTCCGAGGACATGGGTGTTTTCATAGGTTTTGAGTCTTCAAGACCAAACTTCTTAAGAATATCTTTGATATACTTTGATTGGTTGAAGAATATCCCATCTTCTAATTGTTTTATTTGGAGACCTAAGAAAAAGTTTAGTTCCCCCATCATACTCATTTCAAACTCATCATGCATTATTTTTGAGAAATCGTCGCATAACTCTTGACAAGTTGAGCCAAATATAATGTCATCCACATATATCTGGACGATGATAATATGTGATCCCTTTTTCTTGGTGAAGAGAGTATTGTCTACTAGGCCCATGGTATACTTATGGTCAACTAGGAAGGTCTTAAGTCGATCATACCAAGCTTTTGGTGCTTGCTTAAGTCCGTATAAAGCTTTCTTAAGTTTGTAAACATGATTTGGTTTTTCAAAATGGGCAAAGCCGGGAGGTTGTGCAACATATACTTCTTCACTTATAAATCCGTTTAAAAATGCACTTTTGACATCCATTTGAAATAATTTAAAGTCATATGCACATGCATATGCAAGTAGTATCCTAATAGACTCTAGTCTAGCTACGGGTTCAAATGTTTCATCGTAATCTATACCTTCTTGTTGATTGTAGCCTTGTGCTACTAGCCTAGTTTTGTTTCTAGATACTATGCCATTTTCATCCATTTTATTTCTAAACACCTATTTTGTACCGATTATGGTTTGACTTTTAGGTTGTGGAACTAGTGTCCAAACGTCATTTCTAACAAATTGATTTAATTCCTCTTGCATAGCAATAACCCATGATTCATCTTTTATAGCCTCATTTATATTTTTAGGCTCAATTGTTGAAACAAAACAAAAGAAATTACTTTCATTTTGAGCTTTAGATCTCAATGTTCTTTCATTAAGTTTTCCTATGACGTTTTCTAATGGATGACTTTTTGTTTCTTTGATGTTGACTAAATCACTTTTTACTGGTTCATCTTCTTTATCATTTTCAACATTTTCTATATTTTCAACCATTTGACTTTCAACTAAGTCATCATCTACCAAAGGTGATGTCTTAGAAGGAGGTGGACTTTCGTCGAATGTTACGTTCAACGATTCCTCGACTCTTGAGGTTTCTTTGTTCAAAACTATATATGCTTTACTAGTTTGTGAATATCCTAGAAATACACCTTCATACGACTTTGGGTCGAACTTGGTGAGATAATCCTTTGTGTTTAAAATGAAGCATTTGCTTCCAAACACTCTAAGATATCCTAAAGTAGGCTTTTTGCCTCTGTATAACTCATATGGAGTCTTTGTCAAGAATGGTCTAATTAGAACTCGATTTAGAATATATGTAGATGTATCTACAGCGTGACACCAAAACTTTTGAGGTATGTTTTGTTCATTTAATATGGTTCTACTCATTTCTTGAATTGTCCTATTTATGCGTTCTACCACACCGTTAGATTGAGGGGTTCGAGGAGCCGAGAAATTATGAGTTATGCCATTGGCATCACAAAAAGCTCTGAATTGGATTTCGTTGTCGAATTCACGACCATGGTCCGTTCTAATTGATACTATGTTACTCCCTATTTGATTTTGAATTTTCTTACTTAAGATTTCAAATTTATCAAATACTTCGTTTTTAGTTTTCAAAAACTTAGTCCATGTATACCTAGAGTAATCATCTACTATTACCAAAGTATAGAAGTTTCCCCCGTAACTTTGTATAGCAGATGGATGATGAGTGTGTAAATACTCATCATTTTATACCCATAAAAGACACAAAAATAACCAAAAACACCCAAATAGACCATATTATACTGAAAATATTATTGGTTTGTGTTTTTATGTGTTTCAGGTACAAAAGGATCGAAAACAGGGCAAAAACGGACAAAACCGAGCACAAGATTGGAAAAGCGTGAAAAGCCGAGGACGGGGAAGAAATTTACGGGTTTGGACCGAGAAATTGCTCAATTGTCAAAGTCAACCTTCTCAGAAAACCTAAATGGCATAATTGGCCCTTGATATATTTTTCAGAAAATGGCAATCTTGGTCCCTTAACTTAAAACAAATTCCAAAAATGACCCTAAACCTTTAACCCTTTTTATTTACCCAAAACCAAAATAAATAACCAAACCACCTAAACCTAATCATATAAACCCAATCCAAGCCCAATCCCAATCCCAAAAGCCCAAATAAAACCCACAAAACCTTTACCCCGTATTTTAGTTAAACCTCGGGGTCAAACCAAAAGTCAAAAACCACCCATCCTCAAAACCATGCCCGCTTATCCCTTCCCTCCAAAACCACCACCTCTGCAAATCCACCTTCCACCCCACTCCCTATTCTACTTTTCACTTACACACGCAACCCTCCCCCTCACTTAGATACTCACTCCTACTTGCCCACGTGCTCTGACTTAGCTAAAAACCCACTTGGCCAAGTTTCCCGCCAAAATGAGAATGAACGATTTGGATTGACTCAAGATTATCCAACGATTGGGATTTGTTCAGAAGAAAGAAGGAAGCAATTGGAGTGATATAAAAAGCCCTCACCTCACACTGAGATGGTGGTCACTGCTTTTAGACCAAATTCGTAGTGTAGAATATGTTTAATCTCTGTTTTTAAGCTTTTTGCTCTTTAAAAATTATGTATTTTCTTGTTTCAAGATTTGTAACTTTAATTTAAGTTTAAGTTTAATTTCTAAAACCTTGCTCTCATTCGTTGTAATTCAAAAGTTAGTGTTGATTCAGTTATTTGAGTTAGTTGTTGTTTAAGATTTCCTAAGCCTCTGCTCTGCTCCCTTTAGCTTATATAAAGTAATGTAAGCTTATTGTTAATTTATTGTTGCTTAATTCGGGTAATTTCAACACAAGTAAAAAATAGTCAACTTTGGTCAACTCTGATTATTAGCTTATTGCCTGTGCTTATTTGGTTTTTCTATTTGTTTTTCAAGTCTTAAGATAGTTAAAAGTTAATTTGTTTCAGAGAATCCATGCTTTTTGTCTGCTTTAATGTAGAATCAGTTTTAATAGGGTGTTTGGCATAAAAGGATTTTGAGGTAATAAGCTAGCTTGCACTGTTCATTTGTAGTTTGAATTACTTTGGTTGAACTTATTCTAGGTTAGATAAGCAGTAGTCAAGAGGTTTTCAGTTGCTTTGATGCTATTTGAGGTTTTAAATCCATAGGTGCTATTATAGGAGCTTAACTGCTCATTTAAAGTCTGAATAAGCTGAGGTTTATTTGAGGTCCCTTTTCTTGCAACTTTAGGTGTATTGTGATTGTTTAAGTGAGGTTCCAAGTTAGGTACTATTTCATTAAGTATCAAAAGAGTTAGGTTAAATTTTATTACTGCTGCATCAGTTTCATCTTTGTGCAGATTTGCACAATTTCTGCCTAACTCAGCTTATAGCTTGGTTTGTAACTGCTTATTTATTTGTTCATTATGCATGATTTTTGTTTTTATAAATAGCTTGTAGTCCTGTCTTTATAATTCTGAGCTTAGATTTCATTGTTCAGCTTATTAGCTAGCTTATTTTAGTCTGCAAAAAGCCCCTTAGGACTGTTCTGAGCCTGCACTATTTTTGTTCCCACATGCATCTGATCTCAGCCTCAATTAGATAAGCAATTGATCTTATATTTTGGGAATTTTTAGTTTAAGAGTAGTCTGATATATAAGCTTCCATAATCTACCTTCAGTTTTCCCTGATCAGCTTTCCCCTAGCTTCTAGATCAGCTTCAAGTTGGCTGTTCAGCCATTTTGTTTCTATCTTATTTGTTGCTGCACTTTAGTGCTTTTTGGCTTATTTTATTAGCTTCTCTGGCCTTATCAAGTAGTTTTAAGCTTTAATTAGTGTGTCTATCTGCTTTCTAGCTTTTGGTAATTTTTGGAGCTGTTTAGCTTATTTTAGTGCTTATTTCAAACTGCTTATTTGCCCATACTGCTTATTTGGGTTGAAATAAGTTCCAATTTCATTTTTCCTGGATTCCTAGCATCATTTTAGATTTAATTGAAAATTTTTAGATTTTTCCCTTTTCATTTAGTATTTTTAATGTATTTTTCTTTTTAAATTAGTTTTTAATTCATATTAAATAAAATATAATTCAGAAAAATGTAATTCTTTTTTGTAAAATTTTCTTTTGTCATTTAGGATGTAGGAAAATTATTTTGGTATCCGTAGAGTCAATATTCCATCGTTTGGACGTTTATGCTCGGTTTTCCCGGTTTAAACGTTCGTTTTCAGTTTCCTTCACGTTTTTAATCTCGTAAGCTTTAGATTATCGTTTTTTCTTGTTTATTAAATCGTTTTTAATTTATGTTCACTTAATTTAGATTAAAAACCCAAAATAACATCTATTCTCACCATTCAAACACGTTTCACGAATCGAGATCACGAATTCCATTTACGCCTTCGTTGGGAAAACGACTCGGGTTACACATACTTCACTTGTGTTTCCTTGGAAATAAAATACGTGTTGATTCCAGCGAATCAATTTTTTGGCGCCGCTGCCGGGAAGGTTGAAGCGAATTTTTAATTCCCGTTTTGTCGATTCGTGTTTTGAAGACCATTCCTCGTGAAGTTATCGTTTTCATTCGTAAATATTTTTCTTATAAAAACCCAAAAAGATTTTCTTTTCAAATATTTCTTTTCAAATTTATTTTCCTTTTTCCCATTGTGTTTTTCAAAATGATTTTAAATTATAAAAATCCAAAAATATTCTTCTCATTCCACTTAAATGTTTAATTCTTATCTTCTTACCCTCTCATTGTTTAATTCTCAGCAATGATCGGTTTTCCATCATATAATCCCCATGATCCTCGGACCATGGAGGATTTCTATCATCCAACACTGATCGGTAGAGGAGGACCGATCACTCCTACATCAGTTTCGGGAACCAATTTCAAATTGAAAAATCATATGGTTCGACTGATCCGGCAAAATTGCCAATTCTACGGATTTCGAGATGAAGATGCAAATGAGCACCTAAACAAGTTCATATCTATCACTCAATCCATGAAACAAAAAGGAGTTTCTCAAGATAGCATTCGTTTGAATCTTTTTCCATTCTCTTTATCCCACGAAGCTGAATCTTGGTTTTATACTCTTAAAACCCACTCAATTCATACTTGGGAAGAGATGTTCGTCAAGTTTCTTTCAAAATACTTTCCTCATTCTAAAACGGTGCAACTTAGGAAAGACATTCTGAATTTCCAGCAATTGCCCATTGAGTCAGTATTTGAAGCTTGGGAACGATTCAAATCTTTGTTACAGAAATGTCCTGACCACAAAATTTTGCTTCTTGATCAAATCCTAACATTTTATAGTGGCATAACTCCGATTGATCGAGACAAAATCATGTTGGCTGCCGGAGGCAATCTCATGAAGAAGACTCCTCAAGAAGCTTATGATTTAATCGAGAATATGACACAAAATCACTATCAGCGGGATGCTGGAGCCCTTTATGACTCCACCACTGTTTTGAGTGATCATTATTCCGATTACATTCCCGTTGAGATTGCACAAATTGGGGTCCTTGGCAATCACACAAGTTTTATAAATCAAGATTGCCAGCAAGGACCAAGTCATCCTTACACTATCCACTATTCATACTCCGATGAAAGTGATGAGGATGATCCTTTTGATGAAGAGAAATCAGATGAGGACCCTTCAGATACCTTTTTAATGGGGGACAAGGAAGCCGAAATTAATCCTCTTAAGGAAATTGATGACCTTGTTCCAATCCTAATGGTGTCCAAGGAACCTTGTGATCTTCCTGATTCTACTTCTCACACATTCGATATGACTATCACAAATCCTTTATTTAATTTTGATTATGAATTTACTCTAATTTCAGACAATCAAATTTTTGGAAGTGATGAGTCAGATACGGAGACAATAATGGACGAGGTGCAAACTTCTAGCATACAAAGTACAACACATGTCCCACCTCCGTATATCCTTCCAGAGCCCAAGCTCAACGACGTTCTTCATAAGAGTGATTATCTTCTCGAGGAGTTCATCGATGAACTCACTCACATTGATCCCATCCCACTGGGGGATGAAGATAAAAACTTCAATTTTGAATCAGATCTGAGAGAATTGGAAGTTTTGATAAGTCATGATCAGTCAACAAATTGTGTCTCTAGTCTGGGGGAGTTCGCCTATGAACTCTCTCACATCATATCTCCGCCAAATTATGATCACTCTAAGGACTCGAAGGGAGACGTGTTCAATGGTGAGAATTTGCTTATTAAAGGCACTATCCCAAACCGCCCTCCTGAGATACTTTTAGATCATGGTTTTAAAAGCTTAAATGAGAAATCTGATAATGATGACGATTATATCATAATTGTTATTAGGATCTTTCTACCTTTCTTCACATATAAGGTAACTTGTCCTTTCCTTCACTCGTTTGGGAGTGAAGACACCATTTTTGACCCCAGCATCTCAATTTATCATTCTTTTGAGCCGGATGTATCTCATCGGAGTGGAACTTTCAAGAACTTCAATGTTTATCCAAACATCTTGAATGAAAGTCCGATGGAGATTTTCTCTTCCACATGCTTCCCCAAGAACAAATGAATTCGGGTCGAGTCAAGCTAGTGACTCGGTTAACAAAAACATTAGCACTTCATGGGTGACAACCCATGTTTCTGTCTTCTTTCTATTTTCTGACACTAAGTGTGGGGGGATTCCTCTACTGTGCTTTGTTTTGTGTGTTGTTTGCTCTTGTTTGCAGGTTTCCCTTAGATCGTGATGATTGACGCGCCTGTTTTCAATCCAGCCGCCCAATATCCGATCTTTTTGCTAACGTTTATCTAGGGATATCTTTTTAATCCTGTTTGTGAAAATAGAGAATTCTTTCACACACTTGGCTATTAGTATTACCTTTTTACGTTCTAAGTGTCGGCATAATAGCCGGTACTTTGGATATTGAGGGCAATATTCAATTCTAAGTGTGGGGGGGAATTCTCGTGATTTTTGTCACATATGTACCTTCTAGTGCCCTAGTACCCCCGTTTTGGCCAAAATTTTAATTTTTTTTTCGTTTTTAGATAAGAAATTGCAATAAAAAAAGAAGTGTTTAGTCTTGATTAGGTTAGAACAAAGGGAATCCCGACTCTGCCAGAGTATTGATCTGGCTGCTTCCTTAACGATTAGACTAAGGTTTTACGATTTGTGCAAATGAAAATGCTAAGCGTAGAATAGTTGGTTTTCTTTAGAGCTTATATAAGTGTCTATGGCTTTTCCTCCAAGTAGCTCCTAATCTGACTTAAAAAGTGCTTATTTTCAAACTTTTGAACACACAAAATCATTTTTTCATACGATTTTGAAAAATACTAGTTCAAGACTTTATTTAAACTTCGGAACAAGCATATGTCAGAATAATGCAAAATGAAAGTGAGACGTTGCTTGAAAGTTGCAAAAAGTTAAGTAATAAACAAATGTGCTAAAAAGCTAAGGTTCAAGATCGGCCCTTGGATCCTTATTTTCGGAAGGCGTTTAGGTCTTGGCTACCCTCTTACACCGGCCTTTGGACCCTTAATTCTGAAAGGCGTTAAGGTCTTGGAACTCTCCGTTGTAACGGCCCTTGGATCCTTTATTCCAGGAAGGTGTAAGGTCTTGGTTCCCGTGAAACTCCGTTAGTTTATGTTGCACAAGTAAAAAAAAAATGATGATGAAAAAAAAATGAAAAGAAAAAAATAAAATAAAATGGAATGATATTGCAAAATGCAATAAAGTTTTGAAACTTGCTTGTTATGAATTTTAAATCTATTTTTCAACTAGTATTAGTCAAAATTTTATATAAACGTCATTTTTTTATCAAAATTTTGAAAATCAAGCACATTCACCTAACTTAAATAAATGTGGGAGTGAAAAGTTAAGTCTCGGCTTACATAGATTATTAGTATAAGTAGTATTAGCATTTTACAAAAGCATTTGCACATTGAATTTAAGCTTAGTTGGGAGTATAAAAAAGAGGATGACGATTTCAATTCCCTGGAGACACCCATTTTGTGTGAATCCCGTTCCATGATACCATTTTTGGAAATCAAGCATGTTATCTATTTTTGTTTTTAGTTTAAATTTCTTGCATCAAATAAAAAGTCGAAACGGGGTATACTTGGTATTCTTTTGATCCTTTCATTACTTCATATGATCGGATTGCTAGGGACTAGCAATAGTTTAGTGTGGGGGATTGATGAGTGTGTAAATACTCATCATTTTATACCCATAAAAGACACAAAAATAACCAAAAACACCCAAATAGACCATATTATACTGCAAATATTCTTGGTTTGTGTTTTTATGTGTTTCAGGTACAAAAGGATCGAAAACAGGGCAAAAACGGACAAAACCGAGCACAAGATTGGAAAAGCGTGAAAAGCCGAGGACAGGGAAGAAATTTACGGGTTCGGACCGAGAAATTGCTCAATTGTCAAAGTCAACCTTCTCAGAAAACCTAAATGGCATAATTGGCCCTTGATATATTTTTCAGAAAATGGCAATCTTGGTCCCTTAACTTAAAACAAATTCCAAAAATGACCCTAAACCTTTAACCCTTTTTATTTACCCAAAACCAAAATAAATAACCAAACCACCTAAACCTAATCCTATAAACCCAATCCAAGCCCAATCCCAAAAGCCCAAATAAAACCCACCCAACCTTTACCCCGTATTTTAGTTAAACCTCGGGGTCAAACCAAAAGTCAAAAACCACCCATCCTCAAAACCATGCCCGCTTATCCCTTCCCTCCAAAACCACCACCTCTGCAAATCCACCTTCCACCCCACTCCCTATTCTGCTTTTCACTTACACACGCAACCCTCCCCCTCACTTAGATACTCACTCCTACTTGCCCACGTGCTCTGACTTAGCTAAAAACCCACTTGGCCAAGTTTCCCGCCAAAATGAGAATGAACGATTTGGATTGACTCAAGATTATCCAACGATTGGGATTTGTTCAGAAGAAAGAAGGAAGCAATTGGAGTGATATAAAAAGCCCTCACCTCACACTGAGATGGTGGTCACTGCTTTTAGACCAAATTCGTAGTGTAGAATATGTTTAATCTCTGTTTTTAAGCTTTTTGCTCTTTAAAAATTATGTATTTTCTTGTTTCAAGATTTGTAACTTTAATTTAAGTTTAAGTTTAATTTCTAAAACCTTGCTCTCATTCGTTGTAATTCAAAAGTTAGTGTTGATTCAGTTATTTGAGTTAGTTGTTGTTTAAGATTTCCTAAGCCTCTGCTCTGCTCCCTTTAGCTTATATAAAGTAATGTAAGCTTATTGTTAATTTATTGTTGCTTAATTCGGGTAATTTCAACACAAGTAAAAAATAGTCAACTTTGGTCAACTCTGATTATTAGCTTATTGCCTGTGCTTATTTGGTTTTTCTATTTGTTTTTCAAGTCTTAAGATAGTTAAAAGTTAATTTGTTTCAGAGAATCCATGCTTTTTGTCTGCTTTAATGTAGAATCAGTTTTAATAGGGTGTTTGGCATAAAAGGATTTTGAGGTAATAAGCTAGCTTGCACTGTTCATTTGTAGTTTGAATTACTTTGGTTGAACTTATTCTAGGTTAGATAAGCAGTAGTCAAGAGGTTTTCAGTTGCTTTGATGCTATTTGAGGTTTTAAATCCATAGGTGCTATTATAGGAGCTTAACTGCTCATTTAAAGTCTGAATAAGCTGAGGTTTATTTGAGGTCCCTTTTCTTGCAACTTTAGGTGTATTGTGATTGTTTAAGTGAGGTTCCAAGTTAGGTACTATTTCATTAAGTATCAAAAGAGTTAGGTTAAATTTTATTACTGCTGCATCAGTTTCATCTTTGTGCAGATTTGCACAATTTCTGCCTAACTCAGCTTATAGCTTGGTTTGTAACTGCTTATTTATTTGTTCATTATGCATGATTTTTGTTTTTATAAATAGCTTGTAGTCCTGTCTTTATAATTCTGAGCTTAGATTTCATTGTTCAGCTTATTAGCTAGCTTATTTTAGTCTGCAAAAAGCCCCTTAGGACTGTTCTGAGCCTGCACTATTTTTGTTCCCACATGCATCTGATCTCAGCCTCAATTAGATAAGCAATTGATCTTATATTTTGGGAATTTTTAGTTTAAGAGTAGTCTGATATATAAGCTTCCATAATCTACCTTCAGTTTTCCCTGATCAGCTTTCCCCTAGCTTCTAGATCAGCTTCAAGTTGGCTGTTCAGCCATTTTGTTTCTATCTTATTTGTTGCTGCACTTTAGTGCTTTTTGGCTTATTTCATTAGCTTCTCTGGTCTTATCAAGTAGTTTTAAGCTTTAATTAGTGTGTCTATCTGCTTTCTAGCTTTTGGTAATTTTTGGAGCTGTTTAGCTTATTTTAGTGCTTATTTCAAACTGCTTATTTGCCCATACTGCTTATTTGGGTTGAAATAAGTTCCAATTTCATTTTTCCTGGATTCCCAGCATCATTTTAGATTTAATTGAAAATTTTCAGATTTTTCCCTTTTCATTTAGTATTTTTAATGTATTTTTCTTTTTAAATTAGTCTTTAATTCATTTTAAATAAAATATAATTCAGAAAAATGTAATTCTTTTTTGTAAAATTTTCTTTTGTCATTTAGGATGTAGGAAAATTATTTTGGTATCCGTAGAGTCAATATTCCATCGTTTGGACGTTTATGCTCGGTTTTCCCGGTTTAAACGTTCGTTTTCAGTTTCCTTCACGTTTTTAATCTCGTAAGCTTTAGATTATCGTTTTTTCTTGTTTATTAAATCGTTTTTAATTTATGTTCACTTAATTTAGATTATAAACCCAAAATAACATCTATTCTCACCATTCAAACACGTTTCACGAATCGAGATCACGAATTCCATTCACGCCTTCGTTGGGAAAACGACTCGGGTTACACATACTTCACTTGTGTTTCCTTGGAAATAAAATACGTGTTGATTCCAGCGAATCAGTATAGCGGATGGACCAAACAAATCCATATGTAATAATTCTAGACACCTAGATGTAGACACCATGTTTTTAGCCTTATGGCTATTATGAACTTGTTTTCCTATTTTGCAAGCATCACAAAAGTGTTGGTCATATTTCAACTTGGGCAGGTTCCTAACGAGTTCCTTAGATGATAAGGATTGAATTAACCTCATATTGGCGTGACCTAAGCGTCGATGCCATAGAGTTGAGTTATCGTCCAAAGAAGTGAGACAAAGTTTGTCTTTAGGTGTTTTATCTAATTTCACTGAAAAGGACGTTATACTTTTTGCGGCATAATTGACTTATACTAAGCAAGTTAAAACCTAAATTATCTACATGAGCAACATCATCAATAGTGAGAGAGTCATGAGAGATCGTACCTTTTCCGATGATTTTACTTTTAAGCTTGCTACCGAATGTGACATTACCTCCGTCGTACACTTGGTAGGTTGAGAAAAGGCTTTTGTTTCCCGTCATGTGTCTTGAACACCCACTATCTTTAATCCACTCATCTGGTTCTAATTCAACTTTTAAGCACACCTAAGTTCAAGAAAAACTCAAGCGTTTGGTCCCCAATATCTCATGGGTCCGTTTGGGTTAAACATGACATTATCATGGTTCATGTAAGGAAATGGTGGACAATTGTTCCACGGCATGTAATTAGGACCATGAAAGTTTCTAGACATGTTTTGGTTCCAATTACTTTGGTAAATATGTTGTGGGTTAACATTACTTTTTGGAAAGGGGTGTTTGGGAAAACTAGTTTGAGGTCTCTGTTGAACCGTTTTAACTCTATACTCATTTCTAGCTTGACCTTTTCCTATATAAACTGTTGGTTTTTGTTTGTTATTAGTTATACTAGTACTAGGTTTTCTAGTGACTCTAACGAATTCAGTACGGTCAGTTTTTAGAACCTTCTGTTCACAACTTGTACCGGCGGATCCTTTTGGTACAACTGGTGGATCCAAAACTTTGGATCCGTCGGATCCGTGGGCTTCTGACTTAGTTGGAACAGTTTCTTTTTCTTTCACAGTTTGTTTCTTAAAGTCACTTAAAGTTCCTAGTTTCATAAAACCTAGTCCGGTTTTATCATGAGGTAGTTTTTGTATCTTCATTATCTCATCTGCACAACTTATGTTTTTATCAAACTTTTTAAACTTGGAATTTTGTTTGACGAGATCTTCATGTGTGGTTTTTAATGATTCTAGTTCTAATTTAAGTTCCTGACACGACACACACGTTTCTTTAGCATTTTTACCTTTTTCCATTCGTATCTCCTTTTCTTTAAGCCAATAAACTTCATTTTCTAAAAGTGTCGTTTTGGTTTTTAAGAACTTATTTTTGTTTATGATTTTTAAAGTTATATCACACAGTTTGCTATATTCTACTTCTAAGGTTTCATCATCTATAGAAGAGTATGATGAGTCAGAATGTACCTCTTCTGTGTCGTGAGCCATGAGAGCAACTTCGTCGTTCTTAGGCTCGTCATCATCTCCTTTACTATCACTCCAAGCTCCACTGACAAAGGCTCTTTGAGACTTGTTCTTTGGAGGCTTAGGACATTCTCCTATTAAGTGACTAGAATCACCACACCTATAACACTTTCTGTCTACTTTTCCTTTCCTATCATCACAGTCTTTTCGGAAGGATTTCTTTTCTTCACGAGGTGGTCTAACGAAATTTCCTCGTCTCTTGAAGAATTTCTTGAAATCTCTTACGGCCATGGCATATTCTTCGTCTTCGCTACTAGAACAAGACTCTTCATCACTTGACTCAACTTTAGCTTTCAAGGCAATGGACTTCATTTTCTCCTTCTTGCCTTTAACTATTTCTGAGTCTTTTTCCATCACCATTTCATGAACTTTGAGGTTTCCTATGAGCTCGTCCAGTGTCATACTTGAGAGATCCTTAGATTCTTCAATAGCTGTCACCTTTGCTTTCCACTTTGGGTGGAGTGCTCTTAGAAATTTCCTGACAAAATTCTTACTAGAAAAAGATTCGTCAAGTGCTTTAAGAGATGTAATAATAGTATTAAACCTAGCAAACGCACTATCAATGGTCTCATCTTCAGAGATAACAAATTGTTCATATTGTTGAACAAGAAGATCAATTTTGTTATCTTTGACTTGTGAGTTCCCTTGATGAGTGATAATTAGTGATTGCCAAATATCTTTAGCTGTTTTACACATAAAAACTCTTTCATATTCTTTCTTAGGTAAGGCATTGTAAAGCATCATTTTGGCTTCATTATTTTTGGCAATCAACCTCTTTTGTTCATCACTGTGACGAATAAAAGAAGTACCTACATCCCGACCACCTGAAATATCATTACTTTTGGGCTTGTAATCACCCTCTACAATAATATACCACAGATCTATGTCTTTTGACTTCACATATGTCTCAAAGCGATTTTTTCCAATATATGAAAGAATTTGGTTCAAATAGTGGTGGTCTTTGCATAGATTGCCCTTCTTTAAAGTTTTCAAAATTCATTGATCGTTTCAAGTTTTAAAAATACAATATATTTTAAAAATCTTGAGTAACATGCTCTGATACCAATTGTGGAAAACTAGAAGGGGGGGGGTTGAATAGTTTTACCGTTTTTAAAATTTTATTCGCTTTGTTACTTAATGTGATTTCAAAGAAAACATACACAAACAAATAATCACACAATATATATGAAAAGTAAAGAGAGGAATGATCAAACCACACAACACGGATGTTTATAGTGGTTCGGCTACAAGGACTCTCTTCCTTGCCCTACTCCACTCCTCGAGCCTCTAACTCGAGAGTTATCTTTCACTAAGAAACAAACTCCCTTCTAGGTGGAGAAAACCTTTACACGTCGCTTACTTCTTTTTCCGGTACTAAGCTAAACACCGAGTTCTTTACAAGGGTACAACCACTCCCATTTGGTTCTTTCACAAGGGTACAACCACTCCCAACACTCTTTGTGTTTTAAGGACTAAAACACTAACCTCACTCTACTGATATAAATGATACAAACAATGATATGCAAACTAGTACAAGATCACACAGTGGCTAAGCTAGACGGATAACGACAGAACGTTGATCCTTGTATGTTTGATCCCTTTGCTACAAAAGGAAAGATCAAATGAGATGAATGAATGATATAGGTTAGTAAATGAATGAGTATGTATTTAAGCTATATGAGTGATGAGAATGGCCAAATGATCAGCTTGCTATTTATAGGCAAAGCTGAGCAACAGGCGGCGGATCCCAAAACTTGGATCCGTCTTTGTATCCATTTGGATCCGCCGTGTCAGGCCAGCTAAGAGATCTTCAAATCTTTCCAAATCTTTTCATATCTTTCCATATCTTCAAATGTCAACTCTTTGGCTTGAAGATCTAAACAAAATATCACAAAATCTTTCCAAGATATGTTCATGATGCATGCCATGATGTCATCCTAATATTTAACAAATAAAGTTTCTAATTTAAGAAATAAATATGTAAATGTGTATATGATGTCTAGTGATCTTGTTAATGTGTAAATGAGTTATAAAAGGACTTATCACTATAAATGTAAAAGACTTAATCTTATTTATGCTTTGCTTAAAGATAAACTTTGTAATTTGTCATTAACAAAACTAAGCAAAGATCGTAAAATATAAATAACGTTTTTAGGACGATATTTGTATTAACATGGTGTTTCGGGGGTCAAAAAACCCGGCCCAATATGGCCCGATCATGGTCCTATCTGGCCTAGCTCAGTCTGACTTCTAGTTCAAGATGTGCAAGAAAGCAACAGCAACCGCAAGCTGTGAATATGGCTCGGTCGTGGTCCTATCTGGCCTGACCAGGCCTAGCTCAGTCTAACTTCTGGTTCAAGATGGGCAAGAAAGCAACAGCAACCACAAGCTGTGAAGTCATCAGTAGCAGCAAGATGTGAAGCCATCATGCAACAGTGTCAGTTGTCTGAAGGCTTACCTGAATGTATATTCATTCAGCCCAATGAAGTCAACAAATCCATATATTAGAGCAATTATGGTCATAACTTAAAAACATAATCATTGCCTAACCGATCGACACAATCATTTTGCCCTTTCATTTTTGTTTTTATAATAAAATTAATGTTTTCATTTTAATAATAGAACTACATCAGTGAGTTGAATGCCTTTAATAATAATAATAATAATAATAATAATAATAATAATAATAATAATAATAATAAACATTAGTGAGTTGAATATGAATTTTAATAAATAAAAAATCTTATGCATTTTATTTGACAAATTACTATACTTATCAAAAAAACAAAATAGTGTTACTCATTTAACAAATAACATAATAAGATAGACAATTACCAAGCTGAGAATCACTAATCCAATTCTATATAAAAACATGATTATAATAACAATGAACACATAGTACGGAACTAATAGAACAAAAGAAGGATGAATGGCCTTTGTAAATGCTTTCTGAAGCTTCCTACTAAAACCTGTTTCGTTGAAAAAAAATCCAAAAGCCGAAAGAACCCATACCATATTAGAACCTTTGGGTTTTTCACGTAAATTCTAAAGCTCGGAATTGTAGCATGTCTAGGTAAAAATGGAGCTTCATGATCACATCAAATATCATATAAACATCACATGTATGAGATGAGAACACAAACATGATTAGTAACCTAAACAAAAATGAGTGAAACAGCTTAAGGATCTTCATGCTTTTATATAGACACAGTGTTTATAAAGCGTAAATTAGCATACATATAACACTAAGGTCACAACTCGTATGCAGACCAAACACCCTAAATGTGTTCTTATTAGAGCAAATTAAATTATGAATTCGGATGTGTTCACCTTATTCCACCAGAATCAATGCATATATACGTATAAGATGTGGATACTTTTGACTCATATATTTAAGAAATCAATCGATTTGGGTCATGTTTTATCTATACCGTTGATCCATGCCAAAAAATGTAGGATACCATACGAAGAATATACCATATACTTGGTCACTAAACATACTTCTATACTGCACATCAGTATTTGTGCCCCAACACTGCTCTCCGAACTACTTAGAGTGAATAATATGAATAAAAAAACTATTACAAAAATTGTTCTATATATAGAACTACTTGCAGAACATCAGTATTCCTTATAACTTATAAGTATGTTCCCATAAATAGTTAACCCATTCATTCCAACAAAAATCCACTATATACCATTTAGTTTCACACACTTAATTCCTTAACCCAAACACTCCAAACCATATAAACTGAGACACATTTCTGATCTTAAAAAAAAAAGAAAAAAAAAAAACTACAAAATTCTTTTTAACAGCAACCACAAACTCACTTACGTGTTATCCAAGAAGCATGTCTCAGGCCTAGTTTTTCAAAACTACTAATAAACTTTAAGGCTGTTTTTTTTGGCAAAACTTGGTTTTTACTCGTTTAAAATAAGATATTACTCGAACCCCCACATTTAATTGTAAGCCTGTTATTTAAGAAGTGAAAAGTAAGCATGGTGTCTTCATATCTTTCATGTCTTGCTATTAGTAGAAGTGGAACCATTAATTTATGAACGGGCCAACTTGGGTCAAAATAAAATAAAAACAAAATAATGGCCAACCCGTTTCAATTTATTAGATTATTACTGAAACAATATAAGATTTGTAATCATATTTAACACGCTATAAGAAGTGAAAAGAAGTTGACAAACTAAGGCAAAAAGCATTTCGGGCCAACCTGGCCAATACTAAACTTGCCTTTTTTAAACCATAATCACATATCTATTTTCCTATTAAGAAAATTCAAGATCAATACTTACTTCCAATTCAACTCGCGTTATGCCTTATCTGTTTATGCATATACAACCTCAGCATCACCAGGTCGACGACCAACCATTACAAGAGGAATTTGTTGGAAAAATACAATTTAGGTGTAACTTTACATATAACCAAGAAAATGAACATCCATAGAACATAAAGATTTTCATGATCATAATACCTTTATTGTTGCGTTTTCAAATGCTACTACCATCTCCAAACCAGATGTTCCTTTACCGATTCCCAAGTTGTAGACTTCACAACCTAAATATCCAAAATATAATGTTCAGTATATATGTTCTTCACTACTCTATGCATTCTGTCAAAGTAATAGTATTAACCATTTCATACCTTATCCACTCAGGAAAAGAGACATACCTATTTTAGGGTCGGAAAGTTTCCTCAATGCACTTGTATGTCCATCCGTCTAATCAACAGCATGAACGTAATCACGTACCTTAATAGAAAGATAAGTCAGAATGTTTATAGAAACAATACAATATAGTTTATTCAAATTTACATAACATTTATGCAACCACCATAAATCTCATCTATTTTTAGGAATGGAACAATGTTTACCATACTAAAGTATTTTTAGATCAGATGAGTTTGCATACCTCTCCCAATATGACCATGAATCTTATGTGAACATATCTTGCGTAACCACTTTTGACCCATACAAATAATTCCTAATATAACCCTGAAACTCTTTTGACCCTTAATCTTTTAATAAAAACTACCATGTCCACATTAGGTACTAACACATTCAATCAACCAATTCGCATGTAAATGGGTCTAATTTACATGCAAGATTTTGAAAAACGAAAGTTATCCACTTACATGTCTACATTAGGTACCAACACACTCAATCAACCAACTCTTCTACTGTTTAAACCTAAACCTCAGCCTTATGAACCGTTTTCTTCAGAAAAATGTCAACTATTGAGCATTGTTTTTGTAATCATAACCAACACATAACTACTTGTAAAAAAATTATTGAAAAAGTGTTTTAGGAATATAGGGACAACCCGACCCATCATGTTTCGACGCATAATAAAATCCGTCTATTTGGCCATTATCCGACACACCCATGCCACATGTAGAAAGGTCCATTACACATCAGAAGGGTCTATTCGAAATGTTTCAGGTTCATCAGATAAAGTACATCAGAAAGGCCCATCAGAAAGGTTCATCCGAAAGGTCCATCAGAAAGGTTCATCCGATGGTCCATCAGAAAGGTCCATCAGAAAGGTTCATCAGAAAGTTCAATAAGAAAGGTCAATCAGAAAGGTCCATCAGAAAGGCCTATCAGAAAGTTCAATAAAAAAGGTCCATCAAGAAGTTCAATCGGCAAGGAGGTCCATCAGAAAGATCCATTAGAAATTCAGAATGGTCAATTAGATTGGTGAATCAGAATGGTGAATCAGAATGGTGAATCAAAATGGTCAATCAGAATGGTCAATCAGAATGGTGAATCAAAATGGTGAATCAAAATGGTGAATCAGAATGGTCAATCAGAATGGTTTGAGAAAGGTCAATCCAAAAAGTCACTCAAAAAATTCCATCAAAAAGTCTTAACTAAGGTCTACTCTTAACTAATTTGTGAATTATGGATTTTAAACTATTAGCTAAATTGTGAGGGAACTGCTACATGTATAGATTATAGAGTATATAGTTGGTTACCTTGCAAGTTAAATCTCATGCTCCCTTTTCAGCAAAAAGCAAGCTGCAAGCCACATCAGCAATATGTATCAGCTGCATCAACCTTCTATCAGCAATATACAGCAACCATCAAGCATTAGCATCAGCAACCCTCCATATTATTTGCACAAGTAAACAGTGGGATGCAGTAGCAGCATCAGAAACTAAAGATCAGCAAGATGCATCAGCAAACCCGACATCATCAAACCCGCACAAGCAACCCACATCAGCAATTTCTCCAAGTTAAACTAAAAATGAAAAAAATAAATAATATAAAAATAAAAAATAAAAAAATAATAAAAAAATAGAGCTTCAAAACTTATTAATAACATTATCAACATCAGCATAAACTTGCCAGCATAAGCACAAAGTTGTCAGAACTCAGAACAGACACCAGCAAGTTTCCAACATCACTGGATCATTCAACTGTGTGTATGAATTAGCAATCTGAGGTTGTTCAGTTATAATGGTAATGTATATTTGAGACCAAAGTTGTTTTCATCTCTTTATATTCTAAACAATAGACAAAATAAGTTATGAAGTAAGTACCTTGCACCAAGACTCAATAACACACGTAAACACAATATGTGATCTTGAACTTTTGGAATTAATGCATGTAACCCCAACCTTTCTATTGAAAAGTCCATGCATTAACCAGCAACGTAAATGGCTAAGTTATTTCCTTATCATACAGGAGCAACGATAAATATAAATCGTAACCAAGGGGAGATCTTATTCAATGGGGGCAGGATAACATCTTGTTGCTTACCTTGATCGGAATTTGAGTAACATCCTCATAAACTGTCACATACTCCTCACTTAGATTCTTAACATAAAGTCCATGTTTAGAATCATCTTTAATCTACAAAATTAGGCTTGCCGAGTTACAACCACAAATCAAGAAGTAGAATGGCATACATAAACTGACAAAAATAGATTATAAACCATAAACAAAATCGAACTGTTTACCTCTAGGTTTCGTAGGGTTATATCGAGCAGATCCCCCCCCCCCCCCCGGATTTGTTCATTGTATATTTGTGAGTTATTTTGATACGTATTCAAACTATTGAAATGGCTTCATTTATAGAAAAAAAATGTAAGAAAAATGCAATATCAAATAGTAAGAGAAGAGGCTCAGATTTGCAATTATAAATTGGACACCGAATACTGATGTGCCCGTTTAGAGTGCAAGTTTTAAATTTATAACACGATCTACCAATGATTCAAACGAAACACATACGAGAAAGTATACTCATCCGTGTGTAGTAAGAGATGAAATGGTAAGCCGAGGTCGTTCACAAGGATTTGTTTAGTTTTTATGTAACGTGAGTTGAATATAAAATTGAGCTTTGTTAATGATTCTAATAGAAAGAAAATAACGATGATGATGTAAATTCAATATATTAAAACTACACTTGCCTAGACTAGTTTGCACAATTCCCTTGATATGATTCTGACAATGGTTCAAATCGATTATGATCGATAAATTAGATGGTGTTCTAATTTGATTAGTTGATGTACTAATCTACTTGTTTTCAACACTTTCAATCCTCGTCAAGATTTTAATATGACAAAAACAATATTAAGTTTTGATCAAACAAGACTAACACAATTCAATCACTTGATTCGCTATCGTTTCACAAGTAATTGACAACCACACTTTTAGTTTTCTAAGTTTAACCAAGTTACCTATGAAATGGTCAATACATAAGGTAACACCTTCGTAGACAAAGGTTTACAATTGATTGAATAACAATGACTCTTTCGACCTATTACACCGTTAACAATCAACCAAACTTGATAACTCTTTTGTTTATGAAAACTTCTAAGTACAATTCGATCTTAGTATTAGCTTTTCATAGAATTAGAACCATAGAGTCATAATCAATCAATATTCATGTAACAAACATCATCTAGGCAAGTGCACAAGGCACTTAGCCACTCATGGCAAACAAAGAAATAACCACAGAAAATTTATCACTTGAAAACATGATTAAGAAGTCTTACAAAAGTTGTAATGATGATTGCAAGAGTTAGGAACAATGATGAGATGATCAACAATGATTCCTTTGATTATTACAATGATGAATGGTGAATGTAAGCTAACTTCTTTCTGCGTTTTCTTTCCTTGTAGCCTTCTTGGGAGAGTATGAGATATTTGGTAATGATAATTCTTATTGTTTCTCTCTTTGCCAAGCATACTTATTAATAGAATGACTCCCCTTGGCCACCAAGCAAATTTCTTGTGCACAAAGTGTCATTAAAATTTGGACTTGGAGTAATTATGGTGTAATGACAACCCACATGAAGAGTTAGTTCATTAAAGATAGTCATTAAGAGTGCCAGGAGTTGCATCAACCCAAGGTTGTAGTCTCAACCTGAGGTTCAGTCCCAGCCCAAGGTTTGGAGTAAGGTTGGCATGGTATTGTTGAACCTTGGGTTGAACTTGAGCCTTAGATGTATTTCTTGAACCTTTGGTTGAGGAAGCAAGCCATAAAACTTTGCATGTAACTTCTCATTCATTTCATCAACACTTGATCTTTTCTTGAGCTCAGAAATTTTTGCAACTTGATTCTTTATCTTCGATGATCTTCCCGAGGCATTTATTATGGGTAGAATCTTTCGTTGTGCATAAGCTCTTGATTTAACGACTTTTCCTTATCTTTCTAACTATTCCCTTGGACTTGATTGTACCTAAACCTGAATACATCTTTTGTACCTTTTAAGCGTAAAATGTTCACAAATACAACCAAATACAATGCACAAACATAGAAATAACGCGACTAAAATATGTACAAAATAAGCGTTATCAAATCCCCCACACTTACACTTTGCTTGCCCCCAAGCAAATCTAGCTTTTAAAAATAAATAAATCCACATGATATAAATGAAAATGGTTCTAAAAATGAGATGCAAATCCATCAAGTACAAGAACGAGATAAGATCCATCTTTTTAAACTTTATGAGTGAAAAGTCGAGATGTTTGACAATACCTTAATGATTCTCTTGCTTGATAACATGTTAAAACACCTCACGAAAAAGGAATTCAGTATAATTCACTCAACACTCATTTATTTAGTGGGTGAGTATATAAGAAAATAACACTCATTGCTCAGTCATGATCTAATTATTACCATAAGGTTGTACAAGAAACAAAACTCCACCGACGTGGCGTAAGCACCAAATGGGAACATCTAAGAGGACTTTTATTTGGGTTGCAACGTTTAGGCTTCGGGTTAAAAGGGTATGGATAAGACATGTGAATATTCATGAAATTGGTTTTAAAATAAAAACTTTACAAATAGTCAAAGTCTACAACCAATTGCTACTAGCTACATCAACCTCTATCACATGAACTTGAGAATTCATCTTTGATCGATATCGTACTTTCATAGCTCATTGGCTATTCTTGTCACCATATAATTGCGATGACTTATTATATTTTTCTCTTTTCCTTTTTTTTTTTTCTTTGGGTACATGTTTCGGCCATCGATCATAATTCCAATAGATCTTCCATGAGATTATCATGGAGTTCGCAACTTTCTCAAAGTTCAAGGATTTCCCACATAATAACCATCTTTCCAAGTAGCTAGTAACCAACCAAGACTTGACTATGGGTAAGGCTAAGGCTAAAAGTGTAAAATATTTTTGTATTTTTTTTTCTGGATGTAACAAAAGAAAAGAATGGCTCAGAGGATGAACTAATGGTATCCAGCACTAAAATTGAGTGCTAACAAATGGGTCCATATGGGTGGTTAACTAATCGATGTGGCTAGCTAATATATCATTAGATGTAAAATGGAAGGCCATTTGGTTAAAATCCTAAGGTTGCCTCTTATCACACGAATACACTTATATCACACAAATGTGATCTCACTGCGGTCTGGTAATGATTTGCAAGTACAAGTTCTAGAATAAATAAAATCACTGGCACACTCATAGCAAAGAGATCAAGCTTAAAAAAATGTATGCTATATAAGAATATGCTCAAATCCTCACAAATTTTGGTGGAATGGGCTATAATTGTGCTAGCAATGTTATCGATCCTAAAAATGGATTGCAATGTCAATCAGGACACATCTTGAATTTTCAAAAATTACATGTTTTATCAGTGGATTGATCTAGTTATTCTAATATAAATTATCCTAAATGTGCGAAAACAACTAGATTATAAGGGCAAACAATTTAAAACTAGGCTAAAAAATATATAAAATTTAAAATCCAGTTTCATTTTCCTATTTACTCCCCCACACTTAAGTTTGACATTGTCCTCAATGTAAAGAACGATGAACCATAAAAATAGGGAAATGGAACATAAAAGAAATGATACTGCCTGAGCTTCAGAATCTAGATCGAGCTCTAAATGAGATATTGAGATCTACGATTCCACGTCTTCGAGATTAAGCATCGTAACCTGCAGTAATCTTCATATACAAAAACAAACAAACACACAAAATGCAAAATATTTTTGGATTTTTATTTTTTCAGCAACGCCCCCACACTTATGGTGAAACCATTGGGGCATAAAAATAAACAAACAATTAAAAACACACGGGTTGCCTCCCGAGAAGCGCTTAATTTATTAACGAGTCATCAGCCTGACTCGATCTTTCTCACTTTCGTGGTTTATGTTTGGGATTCTTTCCTGACTTCTTGGGAATATACACCACGTTTCCTTTCACTATTCCTTTTTCGGTTTTATCAATATCATGTAGCTTTGCGGTATTGCAAGTTCTAGGAAGAACATCCCAGATGAATCCTGTTTCCGCAGCCCATGGTATTACTTTTTTATAATTTGCTGGAAAAGGTGCCATGAATGGAATAGCAGTGTATTTCTTTTTATCGAGCAGTTCAAGTGGAATTTCCTCACTTGACATTTCATTCAGTTGCTCCTCATCATGATAAATCTTGATACGATGTCCATTAACAGTGAAACTTCCACCGTACTTGTCATATAACTCGACATATCCGGATGGAAAACCATGTTTTACCACGAATGGACCAAACCATTTGGTTCTTAGTTTAGGAGCTTTGAATTTGTAATTAGAATTGAACAAAAGTACTTTGTCTCCGGCTTTGAATTCGTTTCGGATTCTGAGTTTTCTATCATGGTAAGCTTTTGTTCGAGCTTTGTACAACTTGGAATTCTCATACGCTTGGAGTCTTAACTCATCGAGTTCATGCAATTGCAAGAATCGTTTTTCTCCAGCGATTTTGAGATCGGGGTTACATTGCCTCAACGCCCAGTATGCGCGGTGTTCAATTTCAAACGGCAAATGACATGTTTTTCCATATATGAGTCTATACGAAGTTGTGCCAATTGGAGTTTTATATGCCATTCTAAACACCCATAGAGCATCATTGAGTTTCCTTGACCAAACGGAAGGATTATCCTTAACCATTTTTTCAAGTATTCTTTTCAAAGCTCTATTGGTGTTTTTGACTTGACCACTGGTTTGAGGGTGGTATGCTGTTGCAAAACGATGATGAACTCCATATCGTTTCATAGCTTTCTCCATTTGATGGTTACAGAAGTGAGTTCCTCTGTCGCTTATCAAAGCTTTTGGAATTCCGAATCGAGAGAAAAGCTTTTTCAGAAAATTTACAACCACTCGTGCATCATTTGTGGGTAAGGCTTCCGCTTCGGCCCACTTAGAAACATAATCAATTGCAACGAGGATGTATTCGAACTTATGAGATTTAGGAAAAGGACCCATAAAGTCAATTCCCCATATATCAAAGATTTCAGAAACTTGTATGCTTTTTTGTTGCATTTCGTCTCTACAAGAAAGACTACCAGACTTTTGGCAAGCATCACAATTCTGCACAAGCGTATGGGCTTCTTTAAAAATCGTCGGCCAATAAAATCCCGCATCAAAAAAAATTTTCGTGGTTGTGGATGGAACGTAATGTCCTTCAGTTGGTCCGTGATGACATTCATCGAGAATTTTCCGGGTCTCTGAACCGTACACGCATCTTCTAATTATCCCATCGGGACACATTTTAAATAGATATGGTTCCTCCCAAAAATAGTGTTTTTGGTCTGCGAAAAATTTACTACGCTGAGTATGAGTTAGACCTTTTTGTAACACTCCTCCGACTAAATAATTTGCAAAGTCTGCAAACCATGGAACTTCTTCATTTTCAATTCCCATAAGAGTTTCATCGGGAAAATTATCATCAATCTCATCTTCACCGAATTCCTCTAAATTAGGATTCTCTAATCGAGACAAATGATCTGCTGCAACATTTTCCGCACCTTTCTTATTTTGGATTTCTATGTCAAATTCTTGAAGCAATAAAATCCATCGGATAACACATGGTTTGGCATCTTGTTTGGCAAACAGATATTTAAGAGCTGAATGATCGGTGAATACAATTGTTTTTGACAAAACGAGATAAGAACGAAATTTGTCAAACGCAAAAACTACAGCCAAAAGTTCTTTTTCAGTGACCGTGTAGTTTTGTTGAGCACTATTCAAGGTTTTGCTAGCAAAGTAAATAGGACGAAAATGTTTTCCATCACGTTGTCCTAATACTGCTCCAACGGCAAAATCACTTGCATCACACATAAGTTCAAATGGCAGCGACCAATTTGGTGAAACCATAATCGGTGCATTTGTTAACTTATCTTTGAGCTTTTCGAATGCCTTGATGCATTCTTCATTTAAATCAAAAATTGAATCTTTCTCGAGAAGTTTCGTCATAGGACGAGATATTTTCAAAAAATCTTTGATGAATCTGCGGTAGAATCCCGCGTGCCCCAATAAACTCCTAACGCCTTTGACGTTAGTCGGGGTGGTAACTTAGAAATAACATCTATTTTTGCTTTGCCAACTTCGATTCCCTTGCTAGAAATCTTGTGACCAAGCACAATGCCTTCTGTCACCATAAAGTGACATTTTTCCCAGTTTAGCACGAGATGGGCTGTTTTGCATCTTTCAAGCATTTTATCAAGATTGGAAAGGCATGACTCGAATGAGTCTCCAAATACCGAGAAATCATCCATGAAAACTTCCATGGAGGTTTCAAGCATATCTTGAAAAATAGCAATCATGCATCTTTGAAATGTTGCTGGTGCGTTACAAAGACCAAAAGGCATACGCCTATACGCATATGTTCCAAAAGGACACGTGAATGTGGTCTTTTCTTGATCAGCTGGATCAATTGGAATTTGGAAATAACCAGAAAATCCATTGAGAAAACAAAAGAATTTGTTCCCCGCAAGTCTTTCCAACATTTGATCCACGAACGATAAAGGATAATGATCCTTCCTGGTGGCGTCATTTAATTTGCGATAATCAATGCATACTCGCCAACCAGTTATGGTTCTGGTAGGAACAAGTTCATTACGTTCATTAGTTACAACGGTTATTTCTCCTTTCTTAGGAACACAGTGAACCGGACTCACCCATGAACTATCCTCAATGGGGTAAATAATACCAGCATCAAGAAGTTTGATTATTTCCTTCTTAACAACTTCCTTCATGTTCGGGTTGAGTCTTCGTTGTCTTTGAACAACGGGTTTGGAATCGTTTTCAAAATTGATTTTGTGTTTGAAAAAGTTTGGACTTATTCCACGAATGTCAGAAGTTTTCCAAGCGAAAGCTTCTTTATGATTTGTAATATCTATACATATTTATTGTGTGGATTGGGAGGTCTTGGATTTTGGAAGAACAAATCAATGGTAGAAGTTAGAGAGAGAGTTGGGAACTTGAGAGAAAATTGTGTAATATTAGATTGAAAGTGAAGAATGAGTTCCAACCCTTCCCACACATGGGAAGGGATATATATAGTGACTAACATAAGGTGCCCCTAGAGGGCTGTGGAGTGAGCTGACTGTAGGTAAAGACCCGACCCAACTTCACAAATACTTAATATAGTTAAACTAATATTACTAAAACTAAACTAATATTAATAAGCCTACGAGCTATATAAATGCTAAATAGATACTCGGGGTGACCGAGTCTTCATATGAATATTTATATTCCTAACAATCTCCCCCTAAGGGAGGTCACCCCGAAAATTATATTTTGAATTTTAGCATTCTATCTTCTGAACTTGACTTCATAGCTCGTAGTCTTTGATTCTTCAACGTCATTGATCTTTGTGCCTTCAACAGTGAACTTTTGATGACTGATCTTTTGTCTTGGATGATCTTTGAGTATTCTTTGAGGTTATCATCCAACATATGTCTTCAAGTCATCTTGTAGCATCGTCTCCATGTGAAGTTGTGATCTTTGAGCATTCTTTGAGATCATCAGTCACCATAAATCTCCAAGTTCATCCGTTGTAATATTGCCTTCATGTGATATGTTGTGACCGTTGAACTCGCATGCTCACACTTTTCTGGATCATGATAATTATCATCAGAGTTGCGGAAGCTGTGTTGTAGGTCTTTTTGCTATCATGATGTTTTTGATAATGAATTGGAAGTGTGAGCATGGAGTGTGGATTGACACGTCTCTGCTGGAATCAGGAACCACTATCGCCATCTTTATATGAATCTGAAATAAAACAGTTAGCAATAAAGTTGGAGAACGAATATGGCTTTGTCATTCGTTCGACGTGGTTGGATTAACCTTCGGTTCTGTGAAGACCGACCTGTGATCAGGTAGAATCCCCTTTAAAGAAGATTCTCCTTGACAAGAATTTCCAGCTTGTAGTAATGAGTCTTCCAACAAATTAATGTCAGAATCATCATACTAAGCATGTTCTCATACGGGAATGTCTCAAAGCAGACAGCACGGTAGAGTGAATAAGTGAATTAAATACCCACTGATTGACGAGAAATTGATTAGAAAAATCACTCGCGTGTCACTGGATAAACATTTTATGCAACACGAAGAGGGTTTTATAAATTGAATCACATTTCTGTCATAAACACTTTTGTTTGAAAATTTTTCACAATCAATGTGCTCGAAACTTTGTTGGTGAGCACATTGAAAGGTTTTCCAAAAGTATCCGTCAATCCATTTTCTGGAACAAGTTTGATTCAAATTTGAATCGTCCCATCTTTTCTTTCCAGTTGTCAGAAGCTTGATCCATGAAGGATCTCACATGTCACCCACCAAGAGCTTGTTAGATGTTGGCTCTAGAAGGATTTCCATCTTCATTGTGAATACTTTACGTATCACTCGGATGTTCTGGCAATACCACGAGGATAATGCGTAGGACTCTTCATTTATATTTTCTTGCTTTTCACGGTGTATGAAACAGCAAGCATATTGGAAGTGTGTCCTAATGAGATTTATTGATGATCTCTTGGCTCTAGACTCAATAGTGTGTTTTGATTTAGTGATCGGAGGCTGGAGAGGACTGCCACCTTTTCAATATCGTCTAACTCGGAGTGAGAGAGATGATAGCAATGTATTGATCTCCGTGACAAGTGAAACAAGAGTCCTTTGAGGGACCTTGAGTGGCTAGGGAGGGTTGTGCAGCGTATCACTGGGTCCATGATACTTTGTCTTCAATGTCAGCAATCAACTTAGTGATTCTGACAGCATATGTATTGACCCGGTTTCTGCCTAAAGTGTAAGGAGGGCTTCTTTCTTTTCACCCTTTATCTTTACATTTCTTTTTCATTCTTCAACCCCTTCAGCGCTTACCGAGACTTCATCACAAGTACCTTGTTGGGTTTGTTCCAGTACTAGCTCCATCTCAGTCGGCACTCTTCCCTTATTCACTTTTCTCCTTTTTTAATCATACCTAAGGACTTTTAAACTAACTAGTGGATTGTCCTTGGGTAGATCCCTCCGGCTCTGGCGGGATCATGGGAACTTAAACCTAACCTTACCATCCTTATAACTCCAGTACATTAAATAAAATGGTCGGTCTTTGGTGTTCTTCCACAATTGCCATCATAAATCATTCGCTCCCCCTCAATATGTGCATCGATATACGAAAGAGTTTAACACATATTTGGGAGCCTACACATAAGTCCAAAAGATCACATTTTATCAGATTTCATATTTAAATCACATTCTCTCCCCCGATCAAAAATTTCAAACCTTTTGAGATTTATGATCCCAATTAATTTAAATAAGTTTAGAAAATGTGGGAGAAAATGTGGTCAGGTTTAACATATATTCTGATAGTGGAATATGACGATGCTCCCCCTCAATTAATGAGGGAGAATGTTAGTGTCAGGTATGATAAGTTTGGAAGATTTTGAATTTAACAAAAATCATACACTGACACATAGCAACAAGTTTCATAAAATTCACTGCTTATTTGGTACAAAGTAGCATGTTTTGATGATATAGAATTTTGAAAATCAACACTCTCCCCCTCAATCGATGACCCGTCTTCTAATGGAATAGTTGTAGTCATTGATTGAGTGATAGATTTTTATGAAAAGTTCAATTCAGATTGATATTCAAAAATCATGGTACCACCAAGTTTTCATACAAGTACTTTCCTGAAGAATCATAGATTGGAAAGTGCTTGCGATGTAAAGAAGACTTCTCTTCTTATACAAGAAATGATGCACTGAAACGTACATCAAATCGAAGAAACATGGATATAAAGTAATCCATGCCCGGGTGAACATCACCCAGTTGGAGGAACAACCGTCTTTTTGGCGACGTGCTTTCCCTATTTTGAAACGCGGGTTGCTATCTAAAGTAATAGCAAGCCATTTAGGCATGTTTTGAAAACTTTTTGAACTTCTGCTCGAACTTCATTTAAAGACCCGTGTCATTATTGAATGACATTTCTAGGACCGTAAATGTTATCGATACCAGAAGACATGCCTTGAAAAACTATTTTTGGTATTTTCTATTTTTCAGATTTTTATGGTTTTTCTTGGTTTTATATTTTTCTATTTACAATTTGGTTTTATAAAAGTTTTATGAAATTGGGGAAAAAATATTTTTGAGTTTTTATGATTTTATGATTTTATGTATTTACAAAGGATACATGAAGAATTACCACCTTAATTCTTCTTTGATAGATTTGTTCTTCACCACCTTGATGAACTTGATGCAGCAGCTCTGAGAGTGGTCTTCAAACTACATTACTTCTTTTAGCTTCCTAAATCTTCTCAGCTGCCATCACTTTACTTGCAGAAGAACAATGTGAGCAGATCTAATTAGGGTTTAAATCTGGCTTTTCACTCTCCCCTAATTAGTGCTCTCCCCCAAACTGAAAACCTTTATGATGAATGCCCAGAATATGAAGAAGTCTTTTGATAGCCAAATGAATGCCGTCTTTAGTCTTCTAACACACAACGGAAAACGTAGAACATACTGTAGACTCGACATTCTTCAAGATTGTCCATTTGGGGAACTGAATATCAACATCTTCATCTCACCAAATGCATTCCAGTAATCTTACATATAACCCATCAGCCCATAACGTACACATGAAATGATAACACCAAAGTAACAAGTTGAAACACTGATCATCTTTAATTTGAATCATAGATGTTAATCCCGATCACGTAAACTTGTTGTGCGTCCTTGATGTACACATTTCTCTCCCCTGATGGTTACGATTAATCAGCCCATGACGCCTGTGACGTACACATGAAATGAAGATACCAAAGTAACAAGTTGAAACACTGATCATCTTTAATTTGTTTCATAAGATGTTAAACCCGATCATGTGAACTTGTTGTGCGTCCTTGGTGTACACATTTCTCTCCCTTGATGGTTACGATTAATCGGAATCATCATAATGATGTGTACATGAAGCATAATGATGTGTACATGAAGCATTAACTAGAAGCCCTTTATCACTGATTATATCAGCCCGTGAGAAGATGTCGATTAGTCGTATGGCCATTTCTCAAACATCAATCAACATGTAGTTTATTCACCCTTTCCCCCCCTCAAAAATTGCAGATGACTGCAATTTTTGATTGAACGAGTGAATAAGAATACCATCAATGGTAAGTAGATCCACTTGATGACTGACCTTTTGTTTACTCACCCTTTCCCCCCCTCAAAAATTGCATATGACTGCAATTTTTGATAGAACAAGTGAATAAGAATATACTCCAATGTACGTTGATCCACTTGATGACTGAGTGAGCATGGGAAGAGCATGAAACTTGTTGATGAGAATGGTCATAAACAAGAAGATTTCTCTTCTTCCGAAGATAAAGCGCACTTAAGCGTACACCTTTCTTTTCTTTGAGGAACGGGGCCTGAAGTGTTGTCTGCAGACACCATTATGTTGACATTGAGGCCCGAGGCATGAACTGCAGTGTTCAAACGTCATTGTCATTGAAGAACGAGGCCTGAACTGATGTGAACAGACGTCATCTCTCTCTTTTCTACTTCTCTCACCTAACTCGTTACCAACCCCATTATCATTATGACGACTCTTCGTCGTGACTACTGATGGAGAAAACCCAATATGATGAACTTGAGACTAAAGAAAAATAACCCGAACTTGTGACTTAAACTTGCACTAATGTGTGACAGAGAGCGGTGTAGAGAGTTTGTGCAACATCGAATCCCTAAGTACTCTATACTCTTCAACCAACCGACCATCAAGTATAAGACGTACATCACCCCTTAGATATCCACATCTTCGTGTGACACTGAGCACTACAACGTAACTCCTTAAAGTGATAGTTATTTTGTGGTAATAGAGAGGAAGAATCACAAACATAACTAGATATCCAAGTCTTCGTCATTGTAAAGATTAAACGCTCGAACAAGGATCTCGAAGAATCTTCATCCAACCACCCCGATATCTTCAGATACTAAGTACACGCACTCGTGAAATTTCAATTCAACCTCAAATAAATAATAGTGAATTAACGCTGTAGTCACATCTTGTGGTTTAAATGCCCAGATCTAGCCCTTTATGATGTTTTAAATGAACTTTGATAATGGTTTTATCCCGATCACAGTCAAAAGCGCATAACCCATCATCACGGGATTTTACAAATCTATGATTTAGACCGAGAAATAAGTTCTTTCCTGGGATTTTACAAAACCAAGAAGAAACCGCGAGACAGTAACAAATTTAATGTGTTTCAAAAAATTTGGTTTTGGTGAATACCAGCTTGGGGTAACATGCAAGAGATCAGCAACAATTCTTCTCCAATTATTCTGTCGGCTATTTCTGTGACCATGATTCGCTGGAATCAAAGCATAAATATTTCCTAGAAAACACAAGTGAAGTATGTGTAACCCGGGTCGTTTTCCCAACGAAGGCGTGAATGGAATTTCGTGTTCTCGATTCGTGAAACGTGTGATGAATAGTGAAAAAGATGGGATTTTGGGTTTCTACGCTAAAATTGATGAACATAAATTAAAAAAGATTTAATAAATAAGAAAAACCATAAGCTAAAGTGCTCGAGATTAAAAACGTAAAAGAAAACTGAAAATACGTTTAAACCTGGAAAACCGAGCCTAAAAGGTGAAAACTATGAAATATAAACTCTACGGGTACAAATCTATTTTTCCTAACTTCTATTTAATAAAAGAAAATTTTGTAAAAAAGAATTACATTTTTTTGAATTTTTAATTATTTATTATGAATTAAAAACTAGATTAAACTAATAAAATGATTTAAAATTAATAAAAGACTTTGGAAAAATCTGAAAAATTCTGAGTAAATCTAAAATTATGTTAGGAATCTAGGAAAAATAAAATAAGAACATGGCTCAACCTAAATAAGCAGAATGGGCTAATAAGCAGTTAGCAAATAAGCTAAAAATAAGCTAAAGACTACCAAAAATTACCAAAAGCTCAACAATGGATCAAAATACTATTTTAAGCTAAAAATTACTAAATAAGACCAAAGAAGCACTAAGAATAAGCAGTTAAGCTGCTGCACAGTACATGGATTATGGACAGATTCAATGACTGAACAGCCATTTTGCAGCTGTCCAATAAGCTAGGGGAAAGCTTATCAAGGAAAAACAAAAGCAGATAAATGAAGCTTATACTAGAGGCTGCCTAAGAACTGAAAATGCCCAAAATATAACCTCAATTGCTCAGCCAATTGGGGCCTAGATCAGATGGAAGAAAAGAACAAAACTGGTTGCAGGCTCAGAACAGGGCAAAGGGGCTTATTTGCAGACAAGAAATAAGCAAGTAAATAAGCTCTAAATTCAGAATTAAGCTAAAATAGATAAACACTAACCTACTAGCTACTGATAAAAACAAAAACCAGAAATTTAATCCTACTTATACTAGCTTAAAACTGAGATTGAAAAAGGCAATAAGGGGGAAACTTAACTGATGCAGCAGTTTAAGGAAATCCAACTTAAATCTATTAATACTTAATGGAATTGGTCCAAATCTTAATTGCACACTACAACAACTCTAAAGGGCATAAATATGCCAAAAATGATGGCCAAATAAGCTCAGCTTATACAGAGCTTATTTGGGCAGTATTGATCCTATAATTTGCTTCTATAATCACAAAATTCCAAAAATGCATCAAAACAACTTAAAAACTAACAACTACAACTTTTATACCCTACATTAAGCCTAATCAAACTTCACTAATAGGTAAATGAACAGTACTCCAACTTATGGCTAATAACAGCTTCTAACCCAAACACACCTTATAATACTGAAATTGCAAATTTACACTAGAACATGCAATTTAAGCCATACTAAATTCTATACTATGGTTATTTAAGTTATTTAATAATCCAAGAAGCAGAAATAAATGACAAATAAGCAGTAATACAAGCTGAACTGAATTAAGCAGGAAATAAGCTAAAAAGTGGATTTGAACTTACAAATGATCTTTGCTGATTATAAATGAACTCAGGGGCTAATTCTCAACCCATGCTTATCTAATAAGCCAAAAATAACCCAAATAAGCCTTCCAAGTCAGCTTATTCTTCAAACTGATTATTTGACCAAATCAATTGACTTTAGTTGACTTTTTGAGATATTGGAATTAAAAACTGAATTAAGCAATCATAAACTAACAATAAGCTGTCAGATGCTTATGCTAGCTTATTTGAACTGGAAAGAGAGCTTTTAAACTTGAAACAACACTAAGTTTAAAGTACTAAATTAACTGAGAAACTCAAAATTCCATTAACATTAAAATTGAAACAATGCTGAAAACTTTAAGGACAAAATAGCTTAAATGAACTTAAATTACATATTTGAACTGAAATTTAAACTGGAACTAAGCAATAATTAACTTCTACACTACGAATTTGGTCTAAAAGCAGTGACAAACTACTCTCTGTGTCTTCCTTTCTGTGGGGAGTCCTTTTATACCCTCAAAAGCTTCTCTCAGCTCCATTGAACAAATCCCAGTCGTCCAATTAGGTTTAAGCAATCTCATTCGTCCATTTCATTTTTGGCGGGAAATGAGGGGATAGAGGATTTTAACTTTTCTGAGCACGTGGGAAGGTGTATATCAGGAGATAATTGAGGAGGGGGGGTTGGAGGCGTGTGTAAGTGAAAAACATGGGAGTGGGTTGATGTTGTCAGGAGAGGACATGGTGGTATTGGATGGTGGTTTTGGCGGTATTAGTTTTAGAAGAAGGGTATTGACCGAAGTTTGACCTGTGGGTGTTAACTAAAACACAAACAGGCCGGGTGTGGTTTTTCTTCGGATTGGGCTTTGGGGTTTAATGGGTTAAGGGTTTTATTTGGTGGGCTTGTGTTTAGTTAAGGGTTATAAAGGGTTAAGGTAAATTTAGGATAGGAAAGGGATTTGATTTAAGTTAAAGGATTGGTTTTGGAATTTGTTCAAACTTTGAGGGACCATTTATGCCGATTCTGAAAAATATATCCAAGGACTATTTTGTCATTTGGATATTCTTGAGGGTTGAATCTTGACACTTGAGCAATTTCTTGTGATCCAAACTCGTAAATTCCTTCCCGGCCTTGGCTTTTCACGAAATTCCAATCTTGTGCTCGGTTTTGTCCGTTTTTGCCCTGTTTTCGATCCTTTTGTACCTGAAACACATAAAAACACAAACCACGAATATTTGCAACATTATTTGGTCTATTTGGTTGTTTTCAGTATTTTTATGGTCTAAAATGGGCATAAAATGATGAGTATTTACACACTCATCAGACCACTTGCTGAAGTAAACCCAATATTCCTAACTAGAAAATGAAGTAGAATTCCCCAAATTTGTTACTTAGGCTTGCACTGTTGTTGGAAGAACGGTGTTGAATTTCTACGTACTTAATACTATTGATGAACTCAAATAAGTACATTTTATTATCATCATTTATCCTATTTATTTGACTTGTTTTATTATATTATATATGAGAATTGATACGTTAATGTTTACTTTTGTAATTCTCAGGTAAAAACAAGTATTATGTGAAACTCGACGATTTTGGACTAATTATGGAGCAAAACAAGCAAGATGTTAAGAGTCTACTGAAATGTACAAGATCAAGATCATTCTGCTCCAGATACGCCGCAACATACTTCGTACATACGGCGCATCACTATCAAGATTTCACAAGTGACAATCCAAGACAGCAAAGGACATGCGCCGCATAGAGAAATGGAGTTACGCCGCATCTTAAGGCGGTGTACGAATATTCCTGAATATATTAATCTTGGACCCCACGCGAAGTTAAGTCAATGCGCCGCATCTACTTATCCTATGCGCCGCATCTAACCCTCAGACAGAAACTATAAATACCCCAAGGCCAGACGAATTTCGGGAGACCTAACTAGAGTTTTTAGAGGTTGAACAGTGCGAGATACCAGACGAATTCAGACGTATTAGCAGCACAAGACACACCCTAAACGAAGATACAAGAGCTGTAAGAAGGTCCTGCATGTATTCAATTCATTAAGTAGTTTTGTTTTATTGTATTAGTACACTTTAATTCATCAGGATTGATGGGCTGATTCCATGTGACTACGGAAAATCATGGGCACCCCTTAAAATTGCTTTCCCATTAATTAAAGTTTATATGTTGATGTCTTTGGTGACTTTTATTAGTGCATTGATAACCTCTGTGTCTAGCTGAGCATTGCTTGGGTCGCCATGCCCCTTCCTCGCCTATTTATTCTATCGTTTCTAGGATAGTGGGATAGACGTAAGTGATCATTAAGGGTTTACTCGCCGATAAGATTAGAGCCAACGAGAAAGGGTTAATTATATACACTTCATATAAAACTAGCAATAAAACAAGTGACAAGCTACTTAATTATCAGGACAGGTCTTCTTATTGTCTCGAGTATCTATTTGTGTACGTGTGTGCTAATCGCTGATTCGTGCTCATTAGTTTAGTTTTCTATTTAATCATAACCAAACCGTGCCAGTCTCTCAGGCTGAACCCCCTTGCGTTAGATTAGGATTGTATAGCTAACCTAGGATATTAAAATAATGATTAGAATAACTAGATAATACGTTCCACTCTTAGTGATCGACACTCTACTTACCATTATATTCATACTGACCGGGTACACTGCTCGTTAAAGTGTATGTTTTATTGATAAGTTGGCTAAATATAAATTTAAAACTTGAGTAGGCATTAATACTGCTAAACCACAACGACATCATGCGCGCACCAAGTTCTTGGAGCCGCTACCGTGGGTATAAAAGAATTAGAGCAAAAAAACACCACATCAAGTTTTTGGCGCCGCTGCCGGGGAGTGAATTGTTATTATCTGTTAATTTGATTAGTATTTTAATTAGGTTTTTCTTATTTTTAGATTCTAACCGCTAACCCCGTTGTATATTAGATAAATTGCATTCATTGTATTATTTGCATATTATCTGTTTTTGTGTGTTATTTATTTTCTTTAATTTTTGTTTCTTTTTGTTTGATTTTATTTTTGTTTTTCTGTATTTTTTCTGCATTCTGCTATCGTTGTACTGTGCTAATACAAACGATACGGCGCATCTATTTTCATAGATACGGCGTATTGCGTTTAATTTTTATAAAATACAACGCGTTTAATAAATTCGAGTACGACGCATCTTTCCCCAAGATACGGCGTATTCTGTTTTTAATAAGAAATTTTTCTAAACAATAACGCCATACGACGCATCTGTTTTTGCAGATACGGCGTATTTATTATTTTAATTAAAAACAGTTTTTCGAATTATTAAACAGATACGACGCATCGATTTTTATCGATACGGCGCATTTTCTGAATCAAAAATCTTGTATTTTGAAACGTAACGAAAATACGGCGCATTAGCTTCTGTTAATACGACGCGTTTAATTTTAATAAGTATAATCGATTTTTGATAATTTAAAACTGATACGGCGCATTCTACAATTCTAAGCGGCGTATCTATTTTCTGAATAAAAGTCTGATTAAATTTTAACGATTATAAGATACGGCGTATCCAACTTTTTGGATACGGCGCATCGTCTGCAGATATCAGTTATTTTTATTCTTTATATTCGTTTCTAAATTCATTAATTTCTCTTCTAGCGAACAAATCCTACTGACGATTTTACCTATGATGACAGGTTTTGCTATGGAAGATATGTCAATGAACGGATATCTTGCTAAGGAACTTATGAAAGATAAGCACAATGAAAAGTCCCGCACCAAAAAGCCGTTAATTCTGGAAAGTGATGAGGAGTGTGATAACTATGAAGTTAGCTTGAGCAAGTTCCCAGCATTAAGCATTTCTAAAAGCTCAGAATTGGAAAAGGAACTCTTGCTTTCGGATCCATTCGAAGTGGAAGTTTTTGAAGATGTCAACTTCAATGTGCTCATGATTGATGCCGATTTATTCTCTTGGGAGACCCCTCTTGAAGCTACTTATATGGAATTCAAACGCTTATGCAATATTGAAGATGGGATATTCTCTTATGATTTACTAATGAGCTACACTGAAGATGAATTGTTACTCTTATGGCCTATCATTGAATCTAAAGGATTAACTTGGACGACTATCGAAGAAAAATATGGGAAATTCCAAATTGAATACATGAACTCAGCAAATGCAGTCAACAAATCGAGCAACAAAAGCTATGAAGTCCAACCTATACAAACTTCTTATTTGCCTTATTCCGAACAGTATTGGGGATTAGATGAAATCTATCTGGATAACGAAAGAATGTACGCTGAATCGGAGATACTATTTCATGGAAAGTTGGTAAGGTTGATGGATATCTCTTTAGAAGAGTGGCTTGAACTTAAATACGGCAATCCCAAAATTGCTCCTATGAATGAAGTCAAACGGATTATGACTTCATGGTTGACACGAAGTTTTAAAGGACAATTTAATGAGTTCATGGAGATAAGAAGGAACATGATTAGTAACACTAGCTTTGACGTTAACCACGATCCTAACAATGTTGATTTTTCGAATTGGTTAGCTAGTAAGTTCAATAACCATAAGAGCATGGACCGTGCTACTAAAGATGTGTTATGGGTATATTGGATGAGAAGGGAAGATGAGGAAGTAGAAAGCAACAATGGATCATCAGATGACAATTCAAAAATTGAGGAAGGGATTGAAGAATTATTCAGCATAGACATTGATGTGTTCAATTATGAGACACCTTTGTGCAAACAATTCAAAGAATTTAATTACCTTCTTCAAGTCGACGCTGATGTGCTAACTGGAGATCTACCGGGGTTCAAAACTTATGATGAGTTCAAAAACACAGGGTACTACGAATGGAATGACCAAATACCATGGGTTTGGGATAAACCATGGGAATTTGAGCATATTAATCACACTTGTTGTTAGGATCTCTGGGAAATAAGGGTTTCTCAGTGATGGGAGGATTGTTGGGATATGAGAAATAAGGAGTTTCTCATTGCTGCCGATAGTGAAGACTGGTTCCTGCCGATAGTGTTGCATTGCTGCTGCGGTTGGTTCCTGCCGATAGTATTGTTTTGTTTCTGCCGATAGGGTTGATTGCTGCGGATAGTTATTGTTTGTTATCCGTAGGTTTAGAAAGTTTGTTAGATTTATTTTTAGAAGAGATTGATCTTTATCTCTTCACACGTTTTCTTGTAAGACGGGTTAGGGTTAGGGTTTCTTATTGTTATAAAAGAAACATCCCGTCCATATGTTTGATACACTTTTTAACGATTTCAATATTCAATAACATCTTTCTTAGTTCATAGTCTGATCCATAGAGGATCATTAGCTTTCTTCTTTATTATACTTGTTGTTTAGTTTCCGCATAAACACTTGTATTCCATACAGAGGTTCTTGTTTAACCAAGCTCAATCTAGCTCGAAGTACTCGATCCTACACTTGTAAACCTTTCTGTTTCAAGGATGGAAGTAGTGAATGGCCAACCTGTGATTGGAAGAACGATGGAACCTGTAATAGGGGAAGTATAATTGGAATGAAACGGGTTGGAAACGATGTATACTTTGAAGACGACGATTGGTAAGAAAAAGTTGAAGACTGCCCACGTAAAGCAGAGGCTTTGCAAGAAAAAGGTAGAATCAACTACTTAAAAGAACTTAAGGGAGCATCGGACACTACTTTCTGGGAATGGGTGCATGGACAATTTGATGATTACACAAAGCTTAGTCGACGCTTACAATGGGAATTAAAAAGAGAGTGGGATGAGATTCAAGATTATTATCAATCCTTTAACGTGGTTAGTTATAATCCCTATAATAATAACGATGAGTCGCAAGGAGAATTGATTGATGAACTTGATGACTATTTGAATAAGGATCCTTATTTCAAGTTTGTTGATAAAGACGAAGAAGAATTCATCAAGAGAAAATGTCGACTACTTGGGATCCCTTATAATAAGCCACCCATGATTATTTCTGAAAAAATTAAAATCATCAAATACTCTTTGGGACCTGATGAGGAATATGTTGCGACGAAGACCAAAGCATATATTAGATTAAATCGAACGGAAGAAAATGTTGCGGAGCTATACGGGAACATCTTTCGGATGAAAGAAGAAGGATGGCACGTAACAAGAACAAAATAAGGAGCTGAACGCGAGTCTAACTTGAAGACTATGGAATAAAGACAAGTGCTGACCGGGAGACAACCCGGAAGAAAATTTTTACTTTTCTGTTCTATGTCGAGTCTATCAGACCTGCAGAAGATACGGCGCATCTCCATCCTAAGATGCGACGCATCGCCTGCATTGGTCATATCTTATATAATTTTCTGCATTTTTATTTTTGACTCTAAAACTTTATGTCAGTATTTTAATGCGGCGCATCCCTGGTTAAGGATGCGACGCATCTTTTATTCTGATTCGTATTTATTCCAGGCTCGATACGGCGTATCTTCTTCCATAAGATACGGCGTATCGACTGACCTGATGATTTTCATTTTAATTTTTATGATTTATTTTTACTAACTACTAATGTATTATGCAAGTTTGAACCTTCTTAACTCAGGTGTGTTAAAGTCTAAATGGTATTATAGATTCCTGCATTCTTGTGGATACATCATCTATGAAGCTTAAACGTTCTCATCCACAAGAAAGTTGATTTTTGCTCTTAAACGAATAATGGAGGATCATACCGAGCAAATCTCAGGGAAGTTTTTCTGTTCTAATTCTTTTATTTTCCAGTTTTTAATTTTTGATATAAACAACGAGGACGTTGTTTAACTTAAGTGGGGGGATTGGAGAATTAGAACACTTACTTGTCCAAAACTTTTTCAAAATATGCTTAAAATGCGCTTAATATATCAAAATTTAAAATTTTTAGCATGTTTTTGTTTAAAGTCTAAATTACATAGCTGCACACATAACCTTATTTTCAAAAATTGTGAACTTTTCAAAATTCACAAATCTATGAGTGTGCCGGTGACTTGTAAACTTTAGAACTTGGCTTATATACTATTCGAGACCACCATAATAAGTATTATCTATATAATTGGAATGACTTGTCTAAATTGGTAAATTTCTAGGATTACACCCAAATAGCCTTTATATGTTATGTGATATTAACTAACTACACTGGTTAGTTAATCCCCGTATAAACCTTTTGTTACTCTCATTTTTAGAGTAAGATACCCCTAGAAAAACACTTAGAGCCATTCCTTTCGTTTCTTACACCTTTGTTATAATGTTTCGTTACACCCTTACACTTTAGCCTACCCTGTAGATTAAAATCCGTGGTTAATTGCTTTAGGAAAAGTGTGTTTCCTTACATTACCTGTGTTCGCGTGCGTAATTCATTATCTTTGATTGAGTCAGGAAATTGTACAATGCAATTGGTATGAAAGTAAATATTGTATAACTTTGAGTTTATTTTTCGTGTGTATACTACTTTCGCTATTACAGTTATTTCTGAAAGTATGAAGAGTATGAAAAAAATTATCCGGAAAGAAAGTGATAGAAAAGTTGTGAAATTTTACACATATGTTGATGTCTCAAAAAAAAAAAAAAATCAAAAAAATAGAAAAGAAAAAGAAAAAAGAAAAGTTGGAAGTTTGTTTTAACCAACTTATGTAAAGTTTTGTATTAAGTGGTCGATATCACCACTAGTTGTTATATATTATATTTATGGATTGAATGGGAGTTGGCCGTTATGGGAACGCCAACTAAGGTTATTCTTTGATTGAGATCTTGTTGAGTATAATTCGTGTCTACCTAAAGCGTGTGTTTCAAGTGTTAAAGCGTGAGTTATTCAATGATATGAGTCTTATTCATGGGATGGTTGGGAAAGTAATTTACCACACTTAGGATTTTAATTTATCTGTTTTGTTTATTTTTCATTTTACACCAATTTGTATCCCAAATATTATCCATACCCTACATCATTCTTTATCCAAACCTTTGATTTATTGAGATTAGGGATTTGAGCAATCTTAAGTATCATAGTCGTGGATTCGGCTATGTATTTATGATTTTGTCGCCCTTGTTGATATAATATTATTGGTGAAGATTACTTGGTCCTATCTTTAGCCTATTCGAGTTAAGGATTTGAGCAATTGCAAGTATCGTGGTCGTGGATTCGATCATGTATTTGTGATTTTGTCGCCTTTTCTGGAATTTGAGATCGATAGAGATTAAAAAGGATGATCAACCCTTAACCAACAAACCCTTTTTACCGCTTTAGACTTGTTATTCCTTAGCTTTAGTGGGGGAGATGCGTATACTTGCCAAGCTTATGATAGAATATTCGTCACGACTGGACAGTTAAACGATTAGATTTGCTTTTATCAAAATATTTTATTTTATTTCTAATTCGTTAAGTGTTTGGTTGTGCAATTATGACAAAAACGAATACATGCTAAAATATAAAAATAAATCCTAATATATTTTAGGATACATTTTCATAAGATTAATTCTAAGGTTTACTTGGGGACAAGTAAAGTTCAAGTGGGGGGATATTTGATGAACTCAAATAAGTACATTTTATTATCATCATTTATCCTATTTATTTGACTTGTTTTATTATATTATATATGAGAATTGATACGTTAATGTTTACTTTTGTAATTCTCAGGTAAAAACAAGTATTATGTGAAACTTGGCGATTTTGGACTAATTATGGAGCAAAACAAGCAAGATGTTAAGAGTCTACTGAAATGTACAAGATCAAGATCATTCTGCTCCAGATACGCCGCAACATACTTCGTACATACGGCGCATCACTATCAAGATTTCACAAGTGACAATCCAAGACAGCAAAGGACATGCGCCGCATAGAGAAATGGAGTTACGCCGCATCTTAAGGCGGTGTACGAATATTCCTGAATATATTAATCTTGGACCCCACGCGAAGTTAAGTCAATGCGCCGCATCTAACCCTCAGACAGAAACTATAAATACCCCAAGGCCAGACGAATTTCGGGAGACCTAACTAGAGTTTTTAGAGGTTGAACAGTGCGAGATACCAGACGAATTCAGACGTATTAGCAGCACAAGACACACCCTAAACGAAGATACAAGAGCTGTAAGAAGGTCCTGCATGTATTCAATTCATTAAGTAGTTTTGTTTTATTGTATTAGTACACTTTAATTCATCAGGATTGATGGGCCGATTCCATGTGACTACGAAAAATCATGGGCACCCCTTAAAATTGCTTTCCCATTAATTAAAGTTTATATGTTGATGTCTTTGGTGACTTTTATTAGTGCATTGATAACCTCTGTGTCTAGCTGAGCATTGCTTGGGTCGCCATGCCCCTTCCTCGCCTATTTATTCTATCGTTTCTAAGATAGTGGGATAGACATAAGTGATCAATAAGGGTTTACTCGCCGATAAGACTAGAGCCAACGAGAAAGGGTTAATTATATACACTTCATATAAAACAAGCAATAAAACAAGTGACAAGCTACTTAATTATCAGGACATGTCTTCTTATTGTCTCGAGTATCTATTTGTGTTCGTGTGTGCTAATCGCTGATTCGTGCTCATTAGTTTAGTTTTCTATTTAATCATAACCAAACCGTGCCAGTCTCTCAGGCTGAACCCCCTTGCGTTAGATTAGGATTGTATAGCTAACCTAGGATATTAAAATACTGATTAGAATAATTAGATAATATGTTCCACTTTTAGTGATCGACACTCTACTTACCATTATATTCATACTGACCGGGTACACTGCTCGTTAAAGTGTGTGTTTTATTGATAAGTCGGCTAAATATAAATTTAAAACTTGAGTAGGCATTAATACTGCTAAACCACAACGACATCATGCGCGCACCAAGTTCTTGGAGCCGCTACCGTGGGTATAAAAGAATTAGAGCAAAAAAACACCACATCAACTATCCTGACAAAGTATGAGACTTTCATCACCTCTTGCGATTATCCACAACGTCTTCTGCATGTGACACTGAGTACTATAATGTAGCTCCTTTAAGTGATAGTTAATCAGGTCTTCAACCATCCACCCCGACTTCTGGAAACTCGATAACCCAAGTCTTCAACTTAAATCTTAAGCACGAGCAAGTTATCATTGAAAGTCATGCATCCAACCAACCCCGACTTCAATGATCCGACATCAATGATAAAATAAATACGAGCCTTCGAGAAACCTACTTCAATCTCAAATAAGGAATACCAAATGAACTTCGTGATCATCTTGTGCGGTTAAATAACCAAAAGGAGAAGAAACATGCGCCAATTCTCCCCCTTAAAAATGGCATGCAATGACATTTTTGCCATAGCTGAGTGTCCGTGATGGTTGTGATTTTGTCAGGCATAGCATAGATACATGGAAAGATCCAAATAAAACTACTGCAAAGAAGATGGTGATTAATACTCTCTTGTAGTAACCCCTCGTTTGTCTCCTCATCAATGGTTTAGCAGATTAAAAATTCACTGAAGCTCGTAATATGCCAAAACCGCTTGATGAAATGTGTTTAACTTTAGAGTGAGTAAAAGGTTAAAAATACGTCTCTAAACAGTCCACCTCGTATCTTTAAGTCTGACCACCTCTCGAGAAGATCTTGTACTACAATCCCATTAGAAACTTGAGAAACAACGATCTCTTGATGAAGCTTGATAAAAGACAGATCCGCGACTTATACTTGCACTAAATTTGTGATTTAGAACCTATATTGAGCACAACAACGTAACTCCTTTAAATATAGGTAGTGGTATATACCCAACCTTCCATCCTTTATTGTATATATCCGCCTCTTGAACTATCCAAGTCTAATCACTAGAGATACGCTCGAACAAGGATCATCAAACATCTTGCATCCAACCAACCCTGAGATATTTGAGATCCTAAGTACACGAACCCGTGAATTAACAAACCAACCAAGCCACCATAATTTCCCAATTCCTACCGATCTCGTAGCACAAACTTATCCCAAAAAAATAGTCAAACCTTGTAAGTTTTATTATGTCTAAATCCAAGTCCAGCCTACTTGTCCAAAATTAATTTGACGGGATTTTACTACTCTTGAGATTTAAACCGAGAAATCGAATCTTTCATGGGATTTTCTAAAATCAACAAGAGAAACCGTGAAATCAACAAGAATAACCAAGAGTGAAGTGCAATACCAATCTTCAAAATTCAAGTCAAAGAAGTCAAATCTCAACTTGATCAAATCGCAACCAGTCAAGTCACAGTTCGTCAAATTGCAACAAATCAAATCGCGGTCAACCAAATCGCAATAAGTCAAATCGCAAGCGTCAGCTCGCAACGTCAAATCGCAACTGGTAACATCGCAATCAGTCAAGTCGCAACAAGTCAAATAGCAACTTGTCAATTCGCAATTAACCAAATCGCAATTAGTCAACTATAACTCAAATAGCAAAGATCACATCGCAGGCTCACTCAAATCGCAACCCACGAATACTCAAATCGCAGGCACAATAGGACAACGCTGCCAAATCCACAACTCCACGACTCAACACAAATAAACGCAGTCATTCCAACAACTTCTTCCATGTAGAAAATGCAACAGCCCAATGAAATTGTTCACTTAGACATTACGAACCCCAAAAACTAGCCGAGTCGTGTGTATCCTCGTGAAATTTGTAACACCAAAATACCACACAATATTGCCAAAAAATTATACCAAGAATTAAGTCAATGTATTAAAAAAATACATTTAAATAATCACTTATCAACTTAAAAATTTGATATAATTTTCGGATTTAAAAAAAAAATCCAAGCCTACTCCATTTGTTTAATAACAGCCCACTAAATAGAAATATCATAACAGCCCATGATGATCCGATCCAGTCCACAAGAGTTCAAGTACGTGGGTCCAAAACAAATTAACAACCCGATCCAAAGAAAACTTATGACCCGATCCACACTTAAATCTGTTATAAGCTTATCACTACCCTAATAATACTCATATTAGTAACCCTAATCACATTTTAGTCCGCCTCCCTCCTCATCCATCTCTCCAAACGCAGTCACACATACATTACCTCACACCAAACTTAACTCATAATCACATCATTATCAAAGAACATCTAATCCCATCTCACAACTCATCAAGAACAAAGACTGAATCTCATATGATCACCCAGGCCTCGAGCACCTTTTGTCATAATAACTTCAATCCGAATTGCAAACCCATTGATCTTTCTAAATGAGATCAATTAACACAAACACGAGAAAACTAAAACACTGGGACTTCTTTTGCATATACCAAACCATACACCCACACAAATCTTGATGTAGTAATAGTCTTCAAGATCTTTAATTAGGTCTCGGGTAAGGTTTTCGTTTTGTGATTTTTTTTTTATTTCTTTTCGTGTATATGATATTTGAAAGGTCTATGAGTTTGTACCACACGAAAAAGAAAAAATCTGGGGACTTGTTGATGTTATTCATTTTGTATTCGAAACTGTAAAGATCTATGATGATGTTTTCAGTTCGTGTTATGATCATTAATAGTTTGTACATCTCATAAGAGATACACGAATGAAATACAATCAGAGATTTAAACTTTTCGTTGATGTGTTTGGAGATTGATGTTGGATATGTGGGGTGAAGTGTATTTGTTCAGATTTGTTCGATGGTGTGGGTTTGTTGTTGTGGACCTAGGTTCAAATCATGTTGAGTCTGAGATGGTGAATGATATTATGTTAGTTTCAGATTTGGTGTTCTTGATTAGTGTTAATGTGTGGTTTGTGGTTGTTTCTTCTTTCTCAATTAGCAAACCGCTAGGTTTCTTGAAATTTTGGCAGCATGCCGTTTAGTTTCCTTAATTATTGGTCTTGAGTAGGCAAACCGCTACTAGGGACACAAACCGCTATAGTCACCAACCGCTAGTCACTTTTGGTCAAATCGCCAGTCCTTTTGGTCAAACCGCTATGGTACCTGACAAAACAGTCACTTTCATCTACTAATTGTCTTTTTCCCGTTTTGGTTATAATCCAAGCAGCAGACCAATGTATTTGCCAAACCGCCACCCTTTCTTGTGCACAAGCCGCTAACAAAAGCATCCAAAGCCTTCAACAAACCGCTGCCAAGAAAAGGCAAACCACTACCAAGAACAAACCTAAACCGCTATGAAGAAATTTGCAAACCACTGCTAAGAAAGTCTTTATCACAGTCAAAAGAACTCAGCCATGAACACCCCTTTTTGAACGCCGTTTTAACCACAAATAAGTTCAAAAAGAACTTTGATATACCAGGAGTTCGAACAAGAGAAAAGAAAGAAATTGTTCTTGACGTGAAATTCAAATAATTAACCCAGCAAACCCAAAAACTAATATGTGAGCAAAACTACCAAATCCTTAACTATCAAAATTCAAAACCGATTGTAAGCAAGCCCACACCAAATAACTGTTAAGGCCCAATATAAAATAGAAATCTGTTGATAACTTTTTGAACAGGTGGTTAGTTTTCTTTGAAGTACTACTTGTAAACCAAAAAATAAATTAATGTATGAACTCAAAAGAAATAAAAACCAGAAAAATGGAGACCACCAAACAATAGTGTTCGTGAACCAAAAGAAATAAAAAAAGGAGAAAATAGGAACCACTAATCCAAGCACACACAATCAATCGAACCTAACATTGGCTCTTGATACCAATTGTAATATCTATACATATTGATTGTGTGGATCGGGAGGTCTTGGATTGTGGAAGAATAAATCCATGGTAGAAGTTAGAGAGAGAGAGAATAGAGAGAGAGAGAATAGAGAGAGAGTTGGGAACTTGAGAGAAAATTGTGTAATATTAGATTGAAAGTGAAGAATGAGTTCCAACCCTTCCCACACATGGGAAGGGATATATATAGTTACTAACATAAGGTGCCCCTAGAGGGCTGTGGAGTGAGCTGACAGTGGGTAAAAACCCGACCCAACTCCACAAATACTTAATATAGCTAAACTAATATTACTAAAACTAAACTAATATTAATAAGCCTACGAGCTATATAAATGCTAAATAGATACTCGGGTGACCAAGTATTCATATGAATATTTATATTCCTAACATGATTTTTTAGCACAGAAACAAGACGTTCTTTTTCATCGGGTTTGAGTGCTGAAGATATGACAACAGGAAGAAGAGATTTTTCTTCCAAGAATGCATATTCCAGATGATCAGGGAGAGGTTTCAAGACGAGATCCGTCGGTGGATCTTCAATTGAGGTTTTGATTCTCATTTCATCATTGAATTCCAACTCCTCAAAGTTGGTTGTTTCTTCCTTAGAAATTTCTTTGGTGTTTATCTGCATAAATTCAGCGAATTCTCTATCGAGATCTTCATCACTTATTTGTCCAGATGTTTTATGAATCTTAATTCTTTCATCAAGCAACTCATCGAATGTTTCCTCTGTAATTTCATCGATAACATCAATGCTATAACAAGTGTCATCATTCGCATGAGAATATTTCATGGCTTGATTAATTGAAAAAGAGATTCTTTCATCTCCAACTCCAAGATTGAGTTCTTTGTTTTTGACTCGAATGATAGCATCGGCTGTGTTTAGGAAAGGTCTTCCTAAGATCAATGGAACTTTGCTATCTTCCTCCATCTCGAGGATCACAAAATCAACGGGAATAACGAATTGCCCAACTTGAACAAGCATGTTTTCAGCTACTCCAACAGGATATTGGATAGTATGATTTGCTAAACGTATACTCATTCTTGTGGGTTTCAAGGTATCGATCGAAAGTTTCGCATACAATGAGTATGGCATAAGATTGATACTCGCACCGAGATCGGCTAAAGCATCACATGTGATTGAATTTCCCAAAGTACACGGGATGAGAAAACTTCCAGGATCACCGAGTTTTTTCGGTAGTTTGTTTTCAACAATGGCTGAGCAATCTTCATTCAAGAAGGTAGCGGAAATGTTTTCCATTTTGCTTTTGTTGCTCACAAGTTCTTTCAAAAACTTCCCATAATTGGGCATACCAGCTAGGACATCAACAAGAGGAACGTTGATCCTAACTTCTTTGATTAAGTCAATGAACTTGCCATATTGTTCTTCCATCTTTTCTTTCCTCAAACGTTGAGGATATGGAATTCTTGGTTTATATGCTTTGAGCTGTGGAGTGGGTTTAACGACTGGTGTAGGAATTGGTTCGCTATCTTTTAGTTCGTTATCTTTTGGTTCTTCCTCTGCTTCATCCTCACTATCATCATGAATGATAGTGGTTGTTTGGTTTGGGTTTGGTGGTGGATCATAAGATAGACCACTACGAGTGAATACGCCATTTACATGCTCATTTCTCATTTGAGGTGGACGATAAGATCCAGATGATGATGGTTTCGGGTTGGATTGAGTATTGCTTGGCAAAGTACCCGATGGTCTTGCAGCAAATTGATCAGAAAGACGACCAAATTTGGTTTCAAGGTCTTGGATAGAAGCTTGATGGTTCTTTTGACCTTGTTTGACTTTGCTTTTGAGCATGAAGAACTGATTTTTCATAAATTCATTCGTTTGCTTTTGAGCATGCACGAATTCACGCATGGTTTTTTCGAATTCAGATTCTTCATTTTTCGTTTCAGGTATTTGTGATGATGAACGGTTATCATCACGAGACGATGTCTGACGGTTGTTGTCACGAGGTTGGGAACTACGATTATCATCCCTCGGTGGACGATCTTGCCAATATCTAGAATTTCTACCGTAGTAGTTTCCACGATATCCTCCTCCTCGATATCCTCCATAAACATAATTAGCTTCGGCTTCGGGACCTCCCATGGGTTTGTCATCACACTCGGATGATGAATGGTTTCCACCACAATAGTTGCAACCATCGCGCATTTCTTTGATCTCTTTTTGGATACTTTGGAATTTAGAATCGATTTTGGTGGTGAGATCTTTCATCATATCCATGATTTTGGAATTTTCATTCGTTCCTTCGGCGAATGCAACGGTTTTTTGTTGAGGTTTGGTTTTTGCATCCTTAGACCAATCGAGCTTAAGAAGTACACGGTCTTCTAGTAAAGTGTAAGCTTCATTAGGGGTCTTATAAAGGAAAATTTCTCCGGCATCAAGGATACCTTGAGTTGTGTCATCGAGACCATGGTAAAAGATTTGAATGATATTACCACGAGATAAACCATGCCCATGACAACTTCGGAGCATGTTTTTCATTCGAATCCAAGCTTCAACAAGATTTTCTCCTTCCTTTTGAGTGAAACTACGAATTTCACCTAGGAGACGATCAAACATGGCCGGTGGAAAGAAACGTCCAACAAATGCTTCTCTCATTTGGTTCCAAGTTGTGATCACTCCAGGGCTTAATTCGTTTTACCAAATTTTCGCTTCTCCGGTGAGAGACGATGGAAAGAGTTTGAGGCGGATTGCATTAGCATCGGTATTTCCATAACGAAACATGTCACAAATTTCAAGAAAATCGGCGATATGTTTATGTGGATCGGATTTAACTCGACCATCAAATTGATTGTCTTTAATCATCGAAAGATGATGACCTTTGATAGTGAAGTTTTCTACAAGATTAACGGGAACAATGGCGGCCGCGGGTGTAGGAGCTACAAGCCTATTGGTATCCCACATAGGTTAATCGTCGGCCATTGGAAATGGTAATTCAAGAAAAAGATTAACGATTGGGTGAACTTCGGAAAGATTATCAAATGGTGGGTTAACGGTTTTTGGTATTCTTTGATTTGGTGGAACAAACGGGTGTCTCTTTTTGCGAAATAAACTTTCGGGGTTAGACAATGGTGAACTTAATTCTTTGTTACAAGAACGAGTGGTCATACACGAGAAAAATGAGCCAATCGAAAAAAGATTAAAAAAAACTAGAAAGAAAAATTAAAAGATTTTTTTTTCGAACAGTTTTTGGCGGTTCAAGGGCGAACCGGGCGGCTGGGATGGGTCTGGTTCACAGAAAACAATGAACCGGTCTGGTTGAGAGTTGGACCGGCGGCTGGACTGGGTCTGAAGGTTTGAACCGGGCGGTTTGGAGTTGAACCGGCGGTTTGGTGGTTTAAAAAGTTTACCGAGAGTCTGAACCGCGGCGGTTCGGATTTGAACTGGCGGTTTGGGGCTTTTTTTTGGTTTACCGAGAGTTTGAACCGCGTGGTTCAAATTGAACCGCGATTTCCTGAATGAAATTTTCAAAGAACTTTTAAAGGAAAAGCTTAGGAACAAGAACAAAACACAAAAATTACAAACAAAAACTCAAAAAAAATGTGATCAAATCCCCGACAACGGCCCCAAAAACTTGATGTGCCCGTTTAGAGTGCAAGTTTTAAATTTATAACACGATCTACCAATGATTCAAACGAAACACATACGAGCAAGTATACTCGTCCGTGTGTAGTAAGAGATGAAATGGTAAGCCGAGGTCGTTCACAAGGATTTGTTTAGTTTTTATGTAACGTGAGTTGAATATAAAATCGAGCTTTGTTAATGATTCTAATAGAAAGAAAATAATGATGATGTAAATTCAATATATTAAAACTACACTTGCCTAGACTAGTTTGCACAATTCCCTTGATATGATTATGACAATGGTTCAAATCGATTATGATCGATAAATTAGATGGTGTTCTAATTTGATTAGTTGATGTACTAATCTACTTGTTTTCAACACTTTCAATCCTCGTCAAGATTTTAATATGACAAAAACAATATTAAGTTTTGATCAAACAAGACTAACACAATTAAATAACTTGATTCGCTATCGTTTCACAAGTAATTGACAACCACACTTTTAGTTTTCTAAGTTTAACCAAGTTACCTATGAAATGGTCAATACATAAGGTAACACCTTCATAGACAAATGTTTACAATTGATTGAATAACAATGACTCTTTCGACCTATTATACCGTTAACAATCAACCAAACTTGATAACTCTTTTGTTTATGAAAACTTCTAAGTACAATTCGATCTTAGTATTAGCTTTTCATAGAATTAGAACCACAGAGTCATAATCGATCAATATTCATGTAACAAACATCATCTAGGCAAGTGCACAAGGCACTTAGCCACTCATGGCAAACAAAGAAATAACCACAGAAAATTTATCACTTGAAAACATGATTAAGAAGTCTTACAAAAGTTGTAATGATGATTGCAAGAGTTAGGAACAATGATGAGATGATCAACAATGATTCCTTTGATTATTACAATGATGAATGATGAATGTAAGCTAACTTCTTCCTGCGTTTTCTTTCCTTGTAGCCTTCTTGGGAGAGTATGAGATATTTGGTAATGATAATTCTTGTTGTTTCTCTCTTGGCCAAGCATACTTATTAATAGAATGAGTCCCCTTGGCCACCAAGCAAATTTCTCGTGCACAAAGTGTCATTAGAATCTGGACTTGGAGTAATTATGGTGTAATGAAAACCCACATGAAGAGTTAGTTCATTAAAGATAGTCATTAAGAGTGTCAGGAGTTGCATCAACCTAAGGTTGAAGTCTCAACCTGAGGTTCAGTCCCAGCCCAAGGTTTGGAGTAAGGTTGGCATGGTATTGTTGAACCTTGGGTTGAACTTGAGCCTTAGATGTATTTCTTGAACCTTTGGTTGAAGAAGCAAGCCATAAAACTTGGCATGTAACTTCTCATTCATTTCATCAACACTTGATCTTTTCTTGAGCTCGGAAATATTTGCAACTTGATTCTTTATCTTCGATGATCTTCCTGAGGTCTTTATTATGGGTAGAATATTTCGTTGTGCATAAGCTCTTGATTTAGCGACTTTTCCTCATCTTTCTAGCTATTCCCTTGGACTTGATTGTACCTGAACCTGAATAAATCTTTTGTACCTTTTAAGCGTAAAATGTTCACAAATACAACCAAAGACAATGCACAAACATAGAAATAACGCGACTAAAATATGTACAAAATAAGCGTTTGTTAGAGTTAATGGAAATTACATTAAATGTGTATGTCTAGATTCGAACTCGGGACCGAGGGATTGCACACTTTACGTATGATGATCAAGTAAATAATTAATATGTGTAATTATTTATGTATATTAATTATTTGGACACGAAATAATACATAATGGACGTTATGTAAATTAACGGTGTTGACTAACGACCGTTAGGGAATAAAGGAAGGACCATTAGTGAAATTGGGAGCTCAAGAATATTCTAGATACCCATCCCATGGGCTTGACTGATCGGATTATGGGTGTTGAAACCAAATCGATCCTTTTCTTGGAGCAAAAGCCAATTGCACTATATATATATATATATATATATATATATATATATATATATATATATATATATATATATATATATATATATATATCAATATACAAACATATGGTTTTTTTTTTTTTACTTTGGTGCACTAGTACGTACTATAACCATTATGTTTATGTTCTTTTCTTCCTTTGAATGTCGATCAATCAAATCATCACTGTCATTGACAGTAGATGACTTTTATTATTAAGTTGAATAATAGATCGATTTTATTTATTATTAAACAAAGGTTTTTGGTTTAATAACGTGTCTAATCACTAGCATCATTGCTTGATCGGTTATAGTACGTGTGTACATGAGTTCGGTAACAACTTACTTTAGTTGTTCATCTTGGATTGTGGATCAAAATGGTAAGGGGATCCACGTTAATCCTATTTGTTGATCTTGTGATTAGAATAGAAGACCGATCCTTTTTCTTGCTAGGATCTCGAGGTAACTCTTATTTACTTTTATGTAATTTTTTATACGTGTTAATACGATCTTGCTTCCACTATATGTGCACTCTTGATGTGTTTATTTAATTAGATGTAGATCATGCTAGTTAAATTCCAACAGTGGCATCATGAGCCTGTTTTAACATGTTAATGAATTACTTAAACGCATAATAAAAATCAAATCTTGATTTAGATACACATGTTAATGTCGATTTTAATTTTAGGGTTTGTTTTTGTAGAAAACATTCTGATTAAAATCGAATAGAATTTAGGGTTAGGGTTTCGACCCTATTTTTAACTAATTGATTATTAGTTGTAACCCTAAATTAAGAACATGATGTGCTATGTGTTTATTTGAGTAATTAGGGTTACGATCTTGGTTGATCCATAATTCTTCATGCAAGAAATTATGGATTAGGGTTTGTTAATTTGCTACATGTTTTTTTATGATAAATCTAAAATTAGGGAAGACCCTAATTAAATATATTAATTAATCGGTTATGTGCTATGTGGTATTTAATTATGTAAAACTTACGCGGTCAAGTTATTTGGCGTCTGTGGTCCATTGGGCACAATGAGCTCGAAAACCAATGGGAGTTTTTCTAATTATATACATTAATTTTCACTTAGAGATTATTAATAGGGTTTATCAAAAGGTTTGCATGTGGCTATATGATATTGTTAATGATCATATAAGTGTTATTAAGTGTTTGTTTATTTTATTTTATTTTTTAATTACTTGATCTTTGTGTTTTAATTATATGGATTGGAAACATCAAAGAGGGTAATTTTTTCAATAAAAATAAATAAACCTAATAACTATGAAACCTTTGTGGTAAATTATTTATTGCCAAGTCTTATGTGCCGATAGTGGTTCGCTTCGCACGGTAATTTGCTCCCAGGCGAGACTAGCAATTTAATAATTTACTACATAAATGTTTTAAGCTTTAAATCTTAAAGTTTTAATTGATTGATGCAACTGTATAAAAGTGGTCGAAGCGGCGGACCTAATATTTACAAACTATAAAGTGGGTATAAGGAGGCTTGACATTAAATTGTCATCCGAAAGGGGCGCGTTTTTAATTAGCTTCGACGAACGTTTGCCCCTCCGCTCGCCTGTGCGTCAATATTAGACTTACCAAGTACACCATGAAAAAGTACGAAGCATCTTAAGGCAATGTTGTAAGTTTCTCAACGCCATCAATTAAATTTTGTTGATTTAAGCTGCGAATTGGTAAATGGTTTTTGTAGAAAACATATGATACAAGATGAATGCATGACATCTTGTACATATTTTTGATTACACATCAAAAATTAATACCCTTAAAATTTAAGTTATATGCCACCCAATTAATACGGAAACACCTGAGATGACATTCTATCATTACTAGCAGCCTCAGCTGAATGTAATGATTCAAAGAATGGGAATCAAAGGGTAAATTGAGCACTTTCATTGCTAGCAGCCTCAGCTGATGTGATGAAACGGCGTCAAGTTTACATGTTTCTAAATTGGTTAACTTAATTGAGCACTTTCATTACTAGTAGCCTCAGCTGATGTGATGAAACGGCGTCAAGGCATAAAGATTTGGGGATGAAACATGCTTACATTTGCAACTGATGTTGGCAAAATATGTAAGTCCCATGATTTAGGAATTGCAATTGGATATTGGCAATTGAGTGCAGCTCTACCTTATTGAGTACTTTCATTGCTAGCAGCCTCAACTGATGTAATGAAACGACGCCAATTTGGATCCTAGTTTTCAGTGAAAATTAAATGGTTAAATTTATTTACCATGGGTGTTTAATTTTCTTGAAAAAAGTTTATTATCGTAAATACTAAAATTGAATTTTGCAAATTCTTTTAATGTATTTAATGCAACGTTAAAACCGTAAACGTGGGGCATTCTTTAGTGGAAAGTTGATCTGCACCCGTAGGTGTCTTTGGATAGAGTCAACTTAACTGAAAGAATAAATCTAGTCTACTTTCCGTGTGAAGAGTGAGACTTAATCCTATTCCTTTTCATGAATGAGAAAGGTATAATAGGAAAATCAGAATTGTCTAAATTCTAAGAAATAACTCATGGCAGTTTCATAATTGCACGTTTAGGAGTTATTAAAATTAGAAGTTAGACTAATTACCGCAAAATTGGTAAAAGGCAAACTAAAATGATTGATCTAGTTGTTGTGCTTTAACCATTTAAAGGTGCTACATATCACTGTAGGTGATGGTAGACCTAATTGAGGAAGAAATTGCATACCCAATTTCTCAAGTTAATTGCATTGATGGATATTCCATCATTGACAAAGTAGAATACATTGTTTGAGTACCTTAGTATGTATTACGTAAGGAATTACTCAAAGGTGTAGGAAATAAGCAGCACCCTATTTGCTTTTACTAGTTATGAAACACTTAAAATATTGTCAAATCCAGTGGGAGCATTGTGTTGTAATTACTGAATAATGAGTTCATGTAGTGATCTTTAATTCAGTGGGAGCTACAAGTCTTGGTATCTTGGACGTAACCCGGATTATCTCTAGGATCTCTTGAGATAATTACTTTCCAATATAGACACTTGTGGTATTAAGTATAGTCGTGTACGTTTCGTTACTAGATGAGGTGATTCTATATCTACTTATATCTATGACACGAATCATATTGATCACATAAGCAAACGATTGACGTGTTGTTTATCTGATGCATGATGTTGTTCCATGCACTAGTGGGAGAAATCTTTATTGTGTGCAAGCAACAACATAATAGAATATGATTTAAAGGACTCTCTTGACTGCAAGGTCAAAGATTGATGTTCTAATGTGGTTTATTCACATCTAATTAATAGAACACTTGAAGTTAATATCTACTTTCATTAATAGATATTAATAACAAGGTAAATTACATATTTTCATTGCTAGCAGCCTAAGCTGATGTGATGAAACTATGTTAATTTACAAGTTCCTAAATTAGATAATTATTAGAACAAGTGTCAATATGATAATTAGACTACTTCTAATATGAATATTTATGTATTGTTGCAATGACATAAATAAATGAAGTAATCTAATACTACTTCATAATTTGAATGTTTATGTATTCTTGGAATGACATAAATATATGAAGTAATAAATTAACTTGAAATATTATTGAAACCATATTGAGGTGTTCATGATTACTTTAGTTATACATGTTTATATTGTAAGATATAAATATGAAGTCTTTTATTGTTATAAGACTTATAATAAAGTAAGACGTTAACTTGTTATGTTTTTAATTAAGACATATACAAGAAGTCATGGAGTTCATCAATGACTTATAACTTAGATTGGGATTATAACAGGTTATGTCTTCTTGGTAAGACATAAAAATGAAGTGACTTGGGTAAAAGGGCACTTTTGTTATAAAACATGCAATTGGCTTGGAAAATCTATTGTACCATTAAATTGACTTAGTTGGTAAATAGGTAAGCCAAAACAAATATATTTATCTAACATATTGTAAAATTGACTTACAATATTAATCCTAATGAAATATATATGTGTATGGTATGTTCAGTTAGGAAAATCAAACTCTTGTAATATTGTTTGATTTAAGATAACTATATCTTCTCCTCTTCCTAAAGATATCAAGGTTAGAAAATTGAGTATGAATTGGATATACTCAATTAGACTCCAACCTAGAAGATTAATAAGACACCATTTATTATGGAATGTGTTGAATCACATTAAGTCTTAAAATTGAAGTTCATAATTTGTTAGACTGCTTGATGAGTAGGTTATTAACAAATTAATGTTAAGAACTGTCAATACATATTTGTAAAGTCCCAAAAGAGAACAAGGTTGTGTTGCTCTAATTGCTAAGTATTTATAGTTAATCTATAAATTGTAAAAGGCAAGTGGGAGGAGTTTATCTTGATGAGATAAAATTACAAGATACATAATCTTCTAAAATATACTAGCAAAATCATAATGAGGATTTAACATGTTAGTGTTAAATCTTAAGATGATGGAATTCTCATTTCATAGATCCGCAAGGATATCTCAAATATTTGTAGAATATGTTGAGGATTATGAGTTACAGGATTTTGATAAACCTGTTAATAAATTGCAAATGTTTAATTTGGCAAATTACTCATACTATGAATAACTAGATGCAGTCCAAGAAGATAACTAGTTTGGAAACGTAGTTGATCTTAAACTCTATAGATACACTATAGAATGAAAATGAGTTTCTACAATAGGAATGAAAATCCTAGAGATTTAAATTCAGGTGTAATCATAATGGACAGATTTGTATACATATTTAATGTGTGAAAGATTAACAATCACACTTAAGCAATTAAATGTGATTGAAATTCTCTCTAAGCATATTAAATATATAAAGATTATGATTGTCATTTTTAGTTTCATTTTGTATGAAATTAACAATGGAATATCAAAACTCTTTCATGGGTAATTACTTGTGCGAGGACGAAAAGTAATTGAAAGGAGTTTTTGAATTCAAATAATCTTTGGAAGTATACAAAGTGCAAATCATTTGTGAATGGATTAATGCATGCATCTAGGAGATATACTTATGTTTAGTTATTAAATCTAGTTTTGATTTATAATTAAAATAAGGTATTCTCAATATTCCTGAAAGCTAGTGGGAGTATTATATTTTCTTATTTCATATATGTTGTATAATATATAGGAAGTAACATTCCATTAACATTTATATGTTAAGTCTTAGTTTGGAATGAAACTTTACTTGAAAATTTAGAAAATAAACATACAACCTTAAAATATATGTTTATTGTTATAAACATAAGTGGTAAAATAACTGATTCTAATAAACATGATGATCTATTAAAAAGGCTAGATAGATACATATTTTTGAAAAGATATGACATGAATGAAATCAATGTCACAGGGATTTTTCATGTACATCATGTAATTTGTTGTATCATGCTTGAATGAAAGATGATTGACAACATTAATATCTAATAGTAATTTATTAGATAACTAAGTGTAATGTATATGGTTTATAATTAATATCCTCAGCCTGGAGTTGCTCCATAATTCTAAATATGAACCATATGGCATGTTGTTGCAAAATTGATATAGTTGACAAATCTGGAAAGATTTGAAGATATCAATCATTACATGATGAATATTAAAAGTTTACGGAATTTTAAAGAGCATATTGTTGTTTGGATACAATGATGCTGATAAGATTGAGATGACACTCAATACTAGTCATGGTGGGAGTTTATCCTTGTAAAGACCATGTGCACTAGTTATGCTCAATATGAGCATAGTTGCATTATACATAAAGAATTAGAATACTTTAACTACAAAGGTTTGGTAGTTTAATTGTCATAAATTCGTGAATGAGGATGTCACGTATTTTATGAAGTATGTGGCAATATCTAGATAGATGAATGCACACATACAAGAATTTCATTAATTGAAATAAGTATTCTCAAAATTCCGATAGATCAAAATTAGTTGATTTATGCCTTATCAACAAGTATGGTAGTCATGACTTGTGGCATAATTCATTAATGGGAGTTATCATGCATTGATCTATATTTAGTATTTGGATAAGGGATGTTAAGCAATTATTATTTACAATGAATTAAAGTACGTGGTACGTTTGTTTTCATTAATAATAAATTGTATCATATATTTGCATGTTTATATCCATGAATATATTGATATATATTCTAAATTGTCCGTTGTCGATTAATGATATGGGAATATCATTAAATAAAGACAAATGTGAGGATTGGTAGAATGTACTGTAAGGTTGAGATGCCAATATCACATGATATTCAAGGATTTGAATATAGGACTATCCCGACTTCATAAGTTTATTTTATGGATCTTGTCATTAAGTAAATCATGTATATATTTATTCTTAGACTTGAGATACCAGATAATCTTTCATACATGTAGTGCATTTCTGTGACTCAATTTAACGCTATACGTAACTGGTAGCTATACGGATTGTTTTCGAAAGTGTTGCAAAGTGTATGAGTTATGCTCGTAGTCAAAATGGGATTTGTTCCTTCAAAGTTAATTTGAAGTTTAATACTACTGGGCCCCTCGTGGGATTAATAAGATGTTTGTGCGGCCGCACCCATGATCTCCCCTGACTAGTTCAGAAGATATGGTAATCTTATTGAATCATAAATAACGAGAAACAGAATTATTAATAAAGAATGACTGAGATCCATATCTTTGTTAATGTAGTATTAGAAACAAAAGGATAAGTATGATGATTATAAAATCATCAAGTGGTTTTTTCAGGAGACCACACACCCGGGTTGTACTAGGGGCATTGGCGTGTTGCTAGACGCTAACCAATGTCATTACACTTTTAATAGATTTTCAAGTGGGAGCTGTTAGAGTTAATGAAAATTATATTAAAATAGTATGTCTAGATTCGAACTCGGGACCGAGGGATTACACACTTTACGTATGATGATCAAGTAAATAATTAATATGTATAATTATTTATGTATATTAATTATTTGGACACGAAATAATACATAATGGACGTTATGTAAATTAACGGTGTTGACTAACGACCGTTAGAGAATAAAGGAAGGACCATTAGTGAAATTGGGAGCTCAAGAATATTCTAGATACTCATCCCATGGGCTTGACTGATCGGATTATGGGTGTTAAAACCCAATCGATCACTTTCTTGGAGAATAAGCCAATTGCACTATATATATCAATATACAAACATATGGTGTTTTTTTTTTTGACTTTGGTGCACTAGTCAGTACTATAACTATTATGTTTGTGTTCTTTTCTTCCTTTGAATGTCGATCAATCAAATCATCACTGTCATTGACAGTAGATGACTTTTATTATTAAGTTGAATAATAGATCGATTTTATTTATTATTAAACAAAGATTTTTGGTTTAATAACGTGTCTAATCACTAGCATCATTGCTTGATCGGTTATAGTACGTGTGTACAAGAGTTCGGTAACAACTTACTTTAGTTGTTTATCTTGGATTGTGGAACAAAACGGTAAGGGGTTCCACGTTAATCCTATTTGTTGATCTTGTGATTAGAAGAGAAGACCCATCTTTGTTCTTGCTAGGACCTCGAGGTAACTCTTATTTACTTTTATGTAATTCTTTATACGTGTTAATACGATCTTGTTTCCGCTATATGTGCACTCTTGATGTGTTTATTTAATTAGATGTAGATCATGCTAGTTAAATTACAACAGCGTTATCAAATACCCGTAATGGCTGCAACCACACACTGGGTCTAGTTGCCTTACCCATACTAATTTCGTTCGGAAATAAAAAATTGTTTTTCTGTAACCTGTCGCACTGTACTCCTATATTAAAATCTGTATTCACATTTCCTTTGTATTCAAATCTATCTAGGTAGTTCCGCGTGTAGTTTGCGCTATGATAATTGAAAGTTGCTTAATAAAATTCGACAGTTGGCTGATAAAACTTACATTGCTAATAAGTTTTTCACCGTATCACGGACAATCTAGAACTAAAGATAAAGAAAAAGTAATGTACCACTTTATTGAAACTTTTGTCTTTCCTTGTGGAGTAAATGTTCGTAGGATCTATTTATGCCTTTTTATTCTTGGGTCTGGAGCAGCAAAACAGGAGTTGAAACTTGCAGGCTACGTTGGACCCGGGTTTTTTCCTTTTGATAGCTGCAAGGAGATCACAAAAATCTAATGTCAGTTTAAAGAATATGAGCATTAGTTTTAGGTTTAGGCCTGTTATTGGCTTTGAAATATGCCATTGCGTTGGAGCAATTTATTTGTTTGCCTTACCGAAGGGTCAAATATCAAGTTTCAGTATATATCTATGGGTAAGATAAGATTATCTCAAAGTGTCGCACTTTATTTAATTCGTAAACTAAAAAGGTAATAAAGTTATTAAAGTATTCAACGCTGATACAATGTGTATAATTTCATTGATCGTCAGACTTATTGTATTTTTTAGATATTTTATATACATACGAAAAAAGAAAACACGATATGCAACAGCTTACATTCAATTTTTTAGTTCAGTTGCAACATCTTACAATGTAACTAAAAACTTATGTCTCATTCTTTGGTGACCATTCAGCATGTTAACCGTAGTTCAATCTATCTATCCAAATAACAAAGTTCAATAACAAAAAAGAGAGTGCGTCAACTTCATGTTACTATTAAAAGCAGACACAAACAGGAACAAAGAGAAAGAAAGGGATAGATATTTTGCCGAATGTAGATAGTAGATACACGTTAGAGTTGAACATTATGAAAATTATTTATTTGCTTCAAATACAATTGTATAGGCAGTCCAAATATACAAACAATTGTTTATTTCCAAAGGGCATCAAACGCGAAATTAAGTTCAACACGGTGTATTTTCTGAGTGCTGTGACAAAAACAGGCGCCTTTCAATAATTAATGGCCATTTTGTTTAAAAAAAATATGCGATCATTTTATATTTATAGTGCCAAAAAAACACCAGGTATCAGAAATGATGTAAGAGTTGATGGAAAATTGGTTGGCAAAAGTGATTTTTAATCAACTTTGGACACAATTATTTATATGTATGTGTCATATATATAAGTAATAGTTTGTAGGTTTGCGTTCTCCTCGAAGAGTGCTTCGCAATAAGCCTTTATGTGTCCAAAATAGAGTTGATGTGAATGAGATATCGAGTCTCAAAGTTAGTCATTCGGTACCATGACTAAAGAGGAAAAATAGTTTATTTTCAATCCCACATCGGTGGGATGGGTAAACTTAGAGGGAGTCTATTGTGTATAAATAGAGACCCTAATTTCACAAGTTTACACACATTAAATCAATAAGTATTATTGATTTCCAACATAAGGAATACGCATCTCTTAAGATGAAATTCCTGGCAGTTTAGTTAAGTCCGACAGTACAACTTACTGTTTTGGCTGTTGTACCCTGGGAAACAGACGGCCAATCTGTTTTAAGAGAAGCGTGTCAAACACGTGCCTCGGCTTTGTAATGCTTCGTTGTTGATCTCCGTTGGTGATCTAGTAAGTCTTTTTATTAGTTTATTGTTTTATTTAATTATCGTTTATTTGCTTACATTCTGTTTGTATTTAATTTTCTGTTAGTTATATACAGTTAATTTTATTTATTGTAAGTTAGATTTTGTTAATAAAGTGTAACCGTTTCCCTACAATCTTAAAACAGATTCTGTGTAACAGAATTAAAACACTTTTATTAAAATCGGATTAATTTAATTAACAGATTTTATACAAACTGTTTTTCTGCTGAAACCAAGATTGTGTTTCTTTGAAAATCAGTTTTATAACTAAACAGAATTTTAATTAACATATTTATAAACGATTTTTAAAACAGTTTATTGAATCAGTTTATATTGAAACCATGATGAGTTTCTTTTCAAACTGATTTCTTTTAGTTTGTTTATTACGTATTTTATTGTTTAAATCTGGATTTATTGAAACCAATTTTGTGTTTCTTTGAATCATGTTTGGTACAAGTTACATAAACCATGTCGAGTTTATTAGATACCATATTGTTTTAACAGTTTTTTTAACTGTTTTTGTGTTTAAATATTCACAAGTTAACTGATGAGAACATAATTTGTGACCCTAGTGAATCTTGTGAATATAATTGGTGCGCTGATTACTAACATGGTTGCAAATCATGATGAAATCAGATTCATTGAAACCAAGTGGAGTTTCTTTGAAACAAATCTCATAAAATACAAGTTACTATTTTATTAGATTACTAGAACCCAAGATGAGTCTGTTTGAAACAAAATATGATAATATATAAGCTGTTATCATATTTTGGTGGATAAGTTTCTTTGACTTGTTTAGCTTATTTAAACCAGGTTGAGTTTAATTATAAACTAAATATAGTTCTTGAAACTTTATGCATATGAAAGTAGATCTATAGAAACCTTGTTGAGTTTCTTTGGAAGAGTAAATCTATTTTGAAACCTTGTCGAGTTTCATTGTAGAATTAGACCATGTGTTACAGATCTATTAAAATATTCTTAAAGAAGATTGACAAAATCATATTACAAATTTGTTTTTCTTTAAAACATTATGTAATATGCCATATTGTTTAATTGTTTTAATAGAAAGACTTCTTTAAAAGCGGTTTTGTATAATGGATCTTACAAAACAGTAGTGTTTTAAACAAAATTCGATGTAATCATTTTGTTAAGAAACACTTTGTGATATATCAAGTTGTTAATTATTCCAAATTTAGTTTTAGACTAATAATGCAATCTCGTATTAACAGAATGTTTGGAATGTCACGAGTGACATCTAAAGGATCTGCTCCCGAACTTGATGAAAGGGAGACCGATACTCGAGTTATGTGTACGGTAGATGCTTTAAAGCATTCAGATTTTATGTGCCATAACTATGGGTTAAATGGCCTGAATGACATGAAAATTGTTGCCAAGGCGGGATCCAACATGGTGGATTAACACTTGGGCATCATGCCATGAGTATGTTGATAAGAGTTTGGTTAACTCTTTCAAAGCAGCAGAAAATAGAGAGATGCAATTTATGGGCAACTCTACAACTGCTAATAGCAAGGGAAAAAGAAATGTGATGTTGAAATTCACATGTGGAAAAGAGCTTAAGTGAACCAGCATGTTGTATGTGCCAGAGATTCGTAGGAATCTTGTGTCTGGATGGTTGCTTAATAAATTTGGCTTTCTTTTATTTAATCAAATAAACTTGAGTTAACATTGAACAAAATTTTGGTCGGTACGGGTTATGCCCTTCATTAAATGTTTAAGCTGAATTCATTTTTTTTAATGGTTGTTTTAATAAGATGAGTATGAATTCAGCTTATTTGATTCTTTAAATGTATAGCATGGCCAACTCGGACATGTAAATTTTAACTCAATACGTTGTTTAATTAAATGAACGAACACGGATTATAAAAGTAAAACTTTTGTTGAAGCCAAATTGACAAGATTGTCTTTTCACTCGGTTGACCGGAAATTAACTGAACCCTTGATTCACGTGGTTTTATGTGATTTGGAATCGGTACCTACTAAGGTAGTAATTAGCGGGTACTTCATCGTAATTGTTGATGGTAGTACAAAATATTGCTATTTATACTTACTTGAGTGTAAGGATATAGACAAGATTGATCTATACAAATAAGTTGAGAATCAACTTATTATCGAAAACAAGGCGGTTCGAAGTGATAACGGAGGTGAATATGTGTCTCCATTTCCAAATGTATGTGATAAACATTGGAATAAGACACAAATTTATTGCTCCTTATACGCCTCAACATAATTGTTGGATGAAAAGAATCGTGCCTTAAAAGATATGGTTATGCCATGTTATTAAAGTCTTGGTTTAAACCATGGCATGTGGGGGAAAGCGATTCTATCGCTACTTATCTTTTAGATAAGATCCCTTGTAAGGAAAAGAAGATAGTTCTATGAACTATGGATGGGATGATAACCATCCTATAAGTACTTACGAATGGGGGGGGGGTGTCTATCTGTCCCGACACCCAAGGTTCAAAATATTGGACCTAAAATTGTGGATTGCATATTTTTGTGATATGCTCATTACAGTAGTGCTTATCATTTATTTGTATATGATTCATAAAATCTGAATATATACAAAGATACGATAATGGAATCAAGGCAAACTTTCATTGTTTGAAACTGTGTTTCCTTATTTATCTGAGAAAAATGGATGTTCATCTAGACTAGACGATATAGTTGTCCATGATGAGAGGCAACTAAATGATGATGTCCTTCATGATGAGAGACATTAAGATGATAATGTTGTTCATGATAAGTGACAACACGGGATTGATTATGATCTCCATGATGTGAGACAAGATCAACCTAGAAGAATAGGTTGAACCTAGAAGAAGCAAACAGGCAAGAACCGGAAAATTGTTTGGATCTGATTTGTTTCTTTTATCGTAGAAAATGAACCTACTTCTTACAAAGAAATGGTAAATTCCTCAAGAGGGGCTCAATGGAAAGAAGCCATCAAATGTGAAATAGATTATATTTTACAAAAATGATACATTATAGCTCGTGGATTTACCTCCTGGTGGTAAACCACTAGGCTACAAATGGTTTATACCTAACAACTACAAAAGGTTGTCGATAAAACCATTGAGAAGTATAAAGCAAGATTGATAATTAAAGGGTCTAGACAACGAGAAGGTCTAGCTTACTTTGATACATATTCGTCAGTTACACGAATAACCTCTATTAGGATGGTAATTGCTATTGCTGCTTTAAGAAATTTGGAAGTCTGCCAAAATGTATGTGAGAATGGCTTTCTAAACAGGGATTTAGAAGAAGAAATCTACATGAACCAACCTGAGGGTTTCATGGCTCCTAGACAAGAGAGCAAAGTTTGTAGGCTTGTTAAGTCACTATACGACTTAGGAAAAGCTCCCAAACAATGATATCCAAATTTTCTACCACGTCATGTCAAAAAATGGATTCAAAATTAATGGATGTATGTGGGAAAAATAAATCACTGGTATATATGTAGTCGTGTGTTTATACATAGATGATATACTTATCACTTGAAGTTGTGGGAAACTAGAAGGGGGGTTGAATAGTTTACCGGTTTAAAATCCTTTTAAAAATCTTGTTTTAAAAGTTAGCTATTGAAACTTTGATTCGAACTCTATGTGTAATCAATCAACACCAATATGAACTACACACTAAACTAACTAATGTAAACTAATGAAAGTAAAGAGTAGAGTTGGAAAGATCAAACCGAGACAAAGGATTTATAGTGGTTCGGCTATGAAGCTCTTCTTCGCCCTACTCCACTCCCCGAGTACCACACTCGAGAGTTTCAAGCACTATGTCAACAACCTCCCTTCAGGCGGAGAAAACCATACACGTCGCTTATCCTATTACCGACACTAAGCTAAATGTCGAGTGCTAATCTTAGCTAGCACCAATCTACCAAGGTCCACGTGACCAAACACACAAGCCCAATGGCTTCAAGAGATCACCACGATCTCAACACGATCACAAAGATCAACTCTCACTTCACTCTACTTAATCTAACTACTCTAGATCCTTTGATCACTCACACACAAGCCCGATGGCTTTAAGAGATCTTCACTATCTCTTAAGATCACAATGATCTTCACTCACACTCTCACAAAAGAAAGATAATCTTGATGTATGCTAAGATACAACAAGGATGTAACAAGTGTTACAAAACCTAACAACTACAACTCTTGTATCTTCTTGAATACCTTGAGTTCTTCTCTTGCTAATGAAGAGGAATGATAACACCTTGTATCAACTTGGATACTTGTGTTCTTCTCTTGCAAGTGAAGAGGAATGAAGAGGATCACTTGAAGGATGATTGGATCACTCTTGAACAAAAGAAAAACTAACCTAAATGATCTAAGAAAGAAAGTGTGAAGAGAGTATTCAACTCAGAAAGTTTTGTGTGTGTAAGGATGCCTAAAAACTGTGAAAGGGGTGGGTATTTATAGGCAAAGAAAATCTGACCGTTACAGAAAATTTTGTACGGACGGCTCCGTTAAATACCCCACGGCTCCATTAAATTTAACGGAACCGTAGAGCCGTCGTAGACTAGGACGCTCCAAATTTTGTCTTTTCTGGTGAAAACTTATTTGGGGAAGGTTGGAGCTGATTTTGGGGGGGAAATAGCTGTTGTGATTTTCAAACTTATTTTTCCATTAAAACATTTCTTAATATTTCAAAAATAATTTGTCATGTGTATTTTTGAAAAAATGTTTTGTCCCATTTAAAATGTGAATTCTCAAACCAAAAATTCACTTCTTTGATCACTAGTTCAAGTTGTAACTTTGTTCAAGAGTGATTTGCGTAGAAACGGGATCTTCCGATTAAAGACTTGTTTACGTTGATTTTAACGTATCGTGATTTCACATTTTGTTATCCTCAAAACGTGAAGTAATCGAAAGATATAAATAACATTTTTAGAACATTATTTGCATCAACAATCTCCCCCTTTTTGATGATGACAAAATATAAACTCATGTTAGGTTAAAATTAGTTTTAACAAGTTTTTAATGAGTTTACTCCCATTTCTCCCCCTTTTTGTTTAATCAAAAAGGTGACAAAGGCTCCCCCTTGATGTGTACTCCCCCTCATTTGGAGAACACAAAGGAATTGAGCAATGATTCTTGCTACAAAACAAAGTTAGAAGATACATATATAATATGTAACAAGTAGCACATTATGACAAATATCCAACCACACAAGAAGAAAAGTAGCTAAGAGCTAAAAATGATAATCAACAACCCTCATAAGAGCCCATTCATTCATTAAAAGAAAATAAATGTCATACATGGATATGACTTCATGGAAACATAAAAGAGACAATGATAAGCATAAATCCCTAATGACTAGAGGCATGTTTCATTTCCAAGAGGGCTCCAAAAGACTTATTGTGGGTTAGGACGTGGTGGAGATTGGGACCCCATTTGGGCTGGTGGTGGTGTCAAGAGATGTTCTATAAAGTAGAACATGAAATGAATCTCGTCTCTTAAGAAGTAGATGAGGTTACGGTTGTGGAGACAACATAGGAAATTAGCACTATGTAAATCAAAGGGATGTGGTTGATTGGGTTGTGCCATGATAGGAGATGGTGATTGTGGTAGGTTTGTTGGAGGTGAAATTGGCATGGCATTGTCCAATGGAGTTAAGGGGGATGGTGTGTACTCCATTGATGATGTAGTGTAGAAGGATGATGAAGATGTTGTGTAGGTAGATGATGTTTTAGAGGGTACATAAGGTGGTGATGGTGAGTATGGAGTGGCTTGGGAAGGTGGTGTCATAGCTTCATCATCTTTTGTGAGATCCACAAAGAGTGGTTTTGAGGGTGGTTTCACGGTTATCCTAGGTTTCTTGAAGATTTGAGAGGTTGAACCATGTGTGGAGGACATGGTGTTTGTGTGATGGGAGGTTGAAGGTGAAGTGCAAGATAAGCTTGCAAGGGTGAGGCCTTAAATAGGCAAGTTGGGTGAAATTTGAATTAAAGTTGATGGGGTTGTCCTATGGTGTAGGAAGGGAATCCTAGGGTGTGTTAGGTTTGCAAAAATTTGCAGGTTTGAGGTTAGGGGTGTAGGGTTTTTGGTAGGAACAGTAAAAATCCGTCAAACAGGGGTACGGTTCCTTTAAATGACCCACGGTACCGTTAAATTTAACAGTACCGTCCATATTTAATGGTACCGTGCCACTGTTTGCAAGAAGATTTCTGTGCAGGCTGGTTCTGGGCAGCTAGGGGGATGTTTTCTAGGGGAACTAATTCCTGGAAATGATAGTGCCTCAACTCACTAGGTACTTGTTTTCCTAAAATGTCCCATTTAAGCTACAACTAGCACATAAAGACTATCATGTAGTTTCCTAGGATAATTATAAGCATGCAATAAGAAGGGACAAAATAGGCTATCATCCAAATATCACATAGATTGATTAGGCAAGGAGATAGTTAAGCATGCAATGAATCCATTCGTATTTATTCATAGATAAATCTTAATAAGAAACATAGATTTCTTCAAGACTTATGACTTGAGCATTCCCTCATTCTTGGCATACTCTTGTCTTGAGCATGAGTCTCATTTTCATGATTTGGATCATCAAAGGGTGCATAATGGGTGGAGGATTCGGAAATGAGGATTGATGAGACATGTGACTCGTTTATGGGTTGCATGATGGGTTTGACAAGGGAGTATTGAGGACCGTTAAGGTAAGGGTGTAGGTTCATGAAATGGTGATAGAGACGGGTTAGGAACATCCTATAGGGTATCAATTTATTCTTGTTACCCTTAAGATGGACAATTCTCTTAGCGAAGAAGTAAGCGAGGTTGTATGGTTGTTGGGTTAGGAGACAGTAAATCATATGAGCACAACACGCTGGGAGTTGCTCACGATTTCCTGTGAGACTTAGAACATTTTCTCGCAGGATGACTGCCCAAGAAAGTAGTTCATGACGAACCTCTTCCAAACGAATTTTCGTTGGATTAGGGTAAGAGGGGTACTTATAAGTACGGATGAGTTTGGTTAGTTCGTTTGGAGAGGGTATGTACGAACAGTACGGACTATTCTCCTCACGATAGTGAAAGAGAGACTCAAGACACCAATCTTCAGTATAGGCACATTGCCCATGATTGGGTATTCGAAGGATCTGAGCAAATTGCTCAAGAGTTAGGACGAATTTGAAGTTTTGGACCCAAAACCAAAGTGACAAGGATTGATCCTCGTTACGTACGAGTTCAACTTGTCGAAAGAACTCCAACACAAAATGAGGACTAATGTGCTCGTTAATGTGGAGTAGACAATCGAATCCTATAGCTCTAAAGGAAGTGTTGATGTCCCGATGGTAAATTAGGGACGGATCAACGACACGGCCTTCATGAAACTGACGGGTTTCAAGATTGACATAGGCACGAATGTGGTTACCAGGTGTAGTGGGTTCACGTGAGATTTCGGGTGTGTAGGTATCGGTTAGGAGATGATCAAAATCATATTCATGAGACATTTTTGTTTCCTATAAAAAGAAGTTTTTAAAGGAAAATTAGAGTAAAGAACAGTTGCATTATGCACATGTCTAGTGTGTGCCTATATGCAAACTATGTAGAGGTGCGGAAATCTCGACTCAAAAGAAAATAATGAGATTACCCTAACTCTCCTAATTTTACTTTTGCTCAAACAAATATGTCGAAAAGTACATATTAATTATGTAATTCGATCAATATTCGTGAGATCATGTATGCATGAGAAAGTGTTTTTAGTTTGCATCAACAATGCATGAAAAGTGTTTCATGGTCCTAAATTCGTGAAATTTTGAAAATATTGGAATTGGGGTGTTTGATGACTTCAATTTGAAAGTATGTTAAGAAAAATTGAAAAACCCCCAATTCATTTTTCATCAATGTGCAAACCCTAGACTCAAAATTAAGACAATTGAAGTAAGGTAACTTACAATTAATGTTGAAAACTTATAGATGATCAATAAGCTTGAAAATCAATGTCTTGAATATGATCTTGAAGAGGTTTAGTGAAGTTTTGGGTTGTGAGGTTAGGTTACAACAGCAGTTGCAGAGGTTGAGGATGGTTGAAATAAGTGATGTGGGAAAAGGGGAACTGAAATAAGTGATGTTCCAGATGCACGGTTCCACGGTACCGTTAAATTTAACGGTGCCGTGCCACATTTAGTGGAGCCGTGATCTGCTGGGACTGTTTTCTGTCCCGTTTTGATTTATGACGAATAAGTCTCGCTGTTTTAGAGAGACTCTATGACACGAGGAAGGAATTTATACCTAATAAATTCCTTTGACTAGGGAACATAAACTAGACTTAACGAGACATACGAGATGACTTCAAGAGTCATGAGGTTTATGGAACATGTTCCATCATTCCTAGACCTAGACGAAGGTAGTTAAAGGATTCTCGTTTGAGAGGTTTGGTAAGGATGTCTGCGATATTGTCCTGAGAAGGAACTTTCTCAATAGAAATATTTCCTTTCTGAACATTATCACGAAGGAAGTGGTGGCGAATTTTGATATGTTTAGTACGGGAGTGTTGAACGGGGTTCTTGCTCAAGTCAATAGCACCTTTATTATCACACATAATGGGGACGTCATCTAAATGAATGTCATAATCTATAAGGGCTTGTTTCATCCATAGTGCTTGTTGATATGCCTTTCCGGCGCTTACGTACTCGGCTTCGGTTGTGGAGATAGCAAGAGCCGTTTGTTTCTTGGAGAACCAAGAAGTTAAGCAACAACCCATGAAGGTACAAACGCCACTCGTACTTTTTCGATCCACATAATCTCCCGCATGATCAGAGTCGGCATAGACAACAGTTTCTACACCGGTCCCCTTGGGATAAAATAATCCCAAGTGTATAGTGCCTTTAATGTATCAGAAGATACGCTTAACCTCTTCAAGGTGAGAGGTTTTGGGATCCTCTTGGAAGCGAGCACAAAGGCAGACACTAAACATGATGTCGGGCCTACTTGCCGTGAGGTATAGTAAACTTCCTATCATACCTCTATACTTAGTGCTATCCACGGACTCACCTTCTTCATCTTTTGTGAGTTTTATTTCCGTGGACATGGGAGTTTTCATGGGCTTAGACTCTTCTAAACTGAACTTCTTAAGCATCTCTTTACTATACTTAGCTTGATTAAAGAAGATGTCATCTTCCATTTGTTTAATTTGTAAACCAAGGAAGAAATTTAATTCACCCATCATGCTCATCTCAAACTCGTCGTGCATGATTTTTGAGAAATCATCGCGCATTTCTTGACAAGTTGATCCGAATATAATGTCGTCGACATATATTTGAACAATGATGAGATGTGAATTTCTTTTCTTTTTGAAGAGTGTGTTATCAACCTTTCCCATGGTATATTCATGTTCAATCAAGAAGACTTTTAGTCTATCATACCAAGCTTTGGGAGCTTGTTTAAGACCATAGAGTGCTTTCTTGAGTTTATAAACATGATTCGGACATTCAAAATCAACGAATCCCGGAGGTTGCGCAACATACACCTCCTCGTTGATATAACCATTAAGGAACGCACTCTTCACGTCCATTTGGTATAGCTTAAAGTTTAAGGCACATGCATAGGCAAGGAGTATTCTAATTGATTCTAATCTAGCTACGGGTGCATAGGTTTCATCATAATCTATTCCCTTTTGTTGGTTGTAGCCTTGTGCTACCAACCTTGCCTTATTCCTAACTACGACGCCATTTTCGTCGAGTTTGTTTCTAAACCCCCATTTAGTTCCTATGATTGTTTGATTTCTAGGAAGAGGTACTAAATCCCAAACTTGGTTTGCGGTGAATTGATTTAGTTCCTCCTGCATTGCAACTATCCAACTTTCATCCTTAATTGCTTCACCTACATTCTTAGGTTCTACGGTAGATATGAAACAAAAGAAGTTACTTTTGTTTTGTGCTTGTGACCTAAGGGTTCTTTGGTTTAGGTTACCTATGACATTTTCAATAGGATGGTTTTTGGATTCCTTAATGTTGACAATTTCGTCAACTTCAACTGTTTCATCCTCAATGTCATTTTCTAGGGTTTTCTTGCCATTAACCTTAATGGCTTCATCCTCATCTAAGTCATCATCAACCAATGGTGATGTCTTAGATTGTGGAGGACTTTCATCGAATGTCACGTTGAGTGATTCTTCGACTTTCGAGGTTTCTCTATTTAGGACAGCGTAGGCTTTACTAGTTTGGGAGTAACCTAAGAATACACCTTCGTAAGACTTTGGGTCAAACGTGGTGAGGTAATCTTTAGTGTTTAGTATGAAGCATTTGCTTCCAAACACTCTAAAGTAATCAAGAAAAGGTTTTCTTCCTTTCATGATTTCATATGGGGTTTTTCCTAGGATAGGTCTAATTAGAATCCTATTTAGAATGTAAGTTGAGGTGTCCACCGCATTACACCAAAACTTTTGCGGAATTGATTGTTCATTCAACATCGTTCTACTCATTTCTTGTAGAGTATGATTTTTCCGCTCAACTACCCCATTTGATTGAGGAGTGCGTGGAGCCGAGAAATTGTGAGTAATACCATTAGCATCACAATATACTCCAAATTGCACTTCATTATCAAATTCCCGACCATGATCCGTCCTAATAGAAACTATGGCACATCCTAGTTGATTTTGGACTTTCTTACTAAAGATTTCAAATTCCTCAAAGGCTTGTGTCTTATACTTAAGAAATCTAGTCCAAGTATACCTAGAGTAGTCATCAACTATTACTAAGGTGTAGAGATTTCCTCCGTAGCTCCGTACGGCGGATGGACCGAATAAGTCCATGTGAAGTAGTTCTAGGCATCTAGAGGTCGAGACCATATTCTTAGCTTTGTGACTAGAATGAGCTTGTTTTCCAACTTTACAAGCGTCACAAAAGTGTGTGTCGAACTTAATCTTAGGTAGGTTTCTAACTAGTTCCTTAGATGCCAATGATTGTATAAGACGCATATTGGCATGACCTAGTCTCCTATGCCACAGGGTGGTATGATCATCTATAGTTGCTAGACAAATCTTATCTTCAGGCTTATTTCCTATCTTCATGACAAATAAGCCGTTTTTCCTAACTCCTCTGCCTATGGTTTTCCCATTCTTAATAATCTCACTACCCTCTTCAGAGAATATGACTCTACACTTATTATCTACCATTTGACTAATGCTAAGTAAGTTAAAACCTAAGTTATCTACGTGCTCAACATTTCTAATAATAAGAGAGTCTTGAGTAATCGTACCTTTGCCTATAATGTTGCCCTTAAGTTTGCTACCGAAAGTGACATTACCTCCGTTGTATGCCTTGTATGATGAGAATAAACTTCGGTTGCCCGTCATGTGGTTAGTGCATCCACTATCCTTGACCCATTCGTCAGGCTCCAAGTCAATTCCCAAGCATATCTATTGCATAAGACAAACATTCAAACATTTGGTCCCCAATATCTCATGGGTCCAAAGTGGTTAGCATTAAACATCCCATGCATTTCTTGCATGTGGTTAGGATGTTGGAATGGAGGATAAATTTCCCATGGCAAGTAACTTTGCAGTTGACAGTCATTCCAAGTTACGGGATAGTTACTTGGAAAACTTTGTCTTCTAGAGTTACGTCTCGGTAGAGGAGTTCTTGACCGAGGTTTGGGAGTGTTTGTTTTTCTAGGTGGAGGAGTCTTAGGCCTTGTGTTAGATTTTACAAATCCAGGTTTGGGTTTTGACATGGGTTTATAAAATCTCTTAACTTCCTCTATACTAGCAATTGAGACCTTTGTGCCATTAACAACTATGTGAGTTGGTTTAGGACTTGATTTGTTTTTGAGATTCGACTCAGTTCTGTCCCCAGTACCAGACGGTACCACGGTTCCATTAATTTTAATGGTACCGTTGGTACCTTTAGTGGTGCCGTCTTGGGATTTGACAGAATCAGTAGGTTTGACAGATTTTACACGATTTGTTTTATCTGTCGAAACATTTTCTGTATTCTTTTTGAACCTAGTTATCCTAATTGCATTTTCCTTAAGTTTTTCATTTTCTAATCGAAGACTTATGCATGACTCACATCCCACGTCTATTTCTTTGTTTCTTTCAAGTCCTTTGACTTGATCCTTTAGTTCTAAAATTTTAACTTCGAGTTCATGCAATTTTGACTTTAGTGATTTGTTTCTACTTTACATTTTTGAAACAATTTTGCATGGATTATTATGTTCGTCATGTAGTATGTTATCATCTATTGACGAGTTGTCATCTATGAAATTAGGGTAGTCGTAACGTACCTCATTAGAAGCATGAGCCATTAGACATGTTTCGTCCTTGGGCTTCTTTTCTTCATCATCACCGCTATCACTCCAGGAGCCTCCTATGAGAGCTCGTTGGTTGTTGACTTTCGGTGGCTTGGGACACTCTCCTATGAGGTGATTAGGATCTCCGCATCTAAAGCATTTCCTATCACTTGTCCCTTTCTTTTCAGCATGGTTCTTTTGTGATGTCTTCTTCTCATCACGAGGTTGCCTAACGAACCTACCTCTTCTCTTAAAGAACTTTTTAAAGTCCCTAACCGCTAATGCATATTCCTCATCTTCACTATCGGAACTCAAACATTCCTCATCACTAGACTCCTTCTTGGCTTTCAATGCTAGAGATCTAACTCTCTCACTTTTGCCTTTGACTATATCGGAGTCTTTCTTAATTATCATCTCGTGAACTTTCAAGTTCCCTATAAGTTCATCGAGTGACAACATCGCCAAGTCCTTTGACTCTTCAATGGCGGTAACATTTGCTCTCCATTTAGGATGTAGAGCCCTAAGGAACTTCCTAACATAATTCTTGCTAGAGTAACCTTCATCAAGAGCTTTAAGACTAGTAATAATAGTATTGAATCTAGCAAAAGCATTATCTATAGATTCATCTTCCGTAATGGAAAATTGTTCATATTGTTGAACAAGAAGATCTACCTTGTTCTCTTTGACTTGGTTATTACCTTGGTGAGTGACTAACAAAGTTTTCCAAATATCTTTTGCCGTATTACACATGAAAATTCTTTCAAATTCCTTTTTAGGCAAAGTATTATAAATCATCATTTTAGCCTCATTATTTTTGGCTAATTTCCTTTTAAGTTCATCACTTTGTTTATCATAAGAAACTATTTCATCCTTTTTAGTTTCCGGATTCATTTGAATAGGTTGAAAGTCACCCTCGGTAATAACATGCCAAAGATCAATGTCTTTTGATTTCACATACGTTTCGAATCTTGTTTTCCAATAAATAAAACAATCGGTTTCGAAAAGTGGTGGTCTTTGCATAGATTGCCCTTCTAGATATTTGTCGGAATCCATTGATCGATTCAAGTTTTAAAATACAATATACATTAAAATCTTGACTGACCTGGCTCCTGATACCAATTGTGGGAAACTAGAAGGGGGTTGAATAGTTTACCGGTTTAAAATCCTTTTAAAAATCTTGTTTTAAAAGTTAGCTATTGGAAACTTTGATTCGAACTCTATGTGTAATCAATCAACACCAATATGAACTACACACTAAACTAACTAATGTAAACTAATGAAAGTAAAGAGTAGAGTTGGAAAGATCAAACCGAGACAAAGGATTTATAGTGGTTCGGCTACGAAGCTCTTCTTCGCCCTACTCCACTCCCCGAGTACCACACTCGAAAGTTTCAAGCACTATGTCAACAACCTCCCTTCAGGCGGAGAAAACCGTACACGTCGCTTATCCTATTACTGACACTAAGCTAAATGTCGAGTGCTAATCTTAGCTAGCACCAATCTACCAAGGTCCACGTGACCAAACACACAAGCCCAATGGCTTCAAGAGATCACCACGATCTCAATACGATCACAAAGATCAACTCTCACTTCACTCTATTTAATCTAACTACTCTAGATCCTTTGATCACTCACACACAAGCCCGATGGCTTTAAGAGATCTTCACTATCTCTTAAGATCACAATGATCTTCACTCACACTCTCACAAAAGGAAGATAATCTTGATGTATGCTAAGATACAACAAGGATGTAACAAGTGTTACAAAACCTAACAACTACAACTCTTGTATCTTCTTGAATACCTTAAGTTCTTCTCTTGCTAATGAAGAGGGATGACAACACCTTGTATCTACTTGGATACTTGTGTTCTTCTCTTGCTAATGAAGAGGGATGACAACACCTTGTATCTAATTGGATACTTGCGTTCTTCTCTTGCTAATGACGAGGAATGAAGAGGATCACTTGAAGGATGATTGGATCACTCTTGAACAAAAGAAAAACTAACCTAAATGATCTAAGAAAGAAAGTGTGAAGAGAGTATTCAACTCAGAAAGTTTTGTGTGTGTAAGGATGCCTAAAAACTGTGAAAGGGGTGGGTATTTATAGGCAAAGAAAATCTGACCGTTACAGAAAATTTTGTATGGACGGCTCCGTTAAATACCCCACGGCTCCATTAAATTTAACGGAACCGTGGAGCCGTCGTAGACTAGGACGCTCCAAATTTTGTCTTTTCTGGTGAAAACATATTTGGGGAAGGTTGGAGCTGATTTTGGGGGGGGGGGGGAAATAGCTGTTGTGATTTTCAAATTTATTTTTCCATTAAAACATTTCTTAATATTTCAAAAATAATTTGTCATGTGTATTTTTGAAAAAATGTTTTGTCCCATTTAAAATGTGAATTCTCAAACCAAAAATTCACTTCTTTGATCACTAGTTCAAGTTGTAACTTTGTTCAAGAGTGATTTGCGTAGAAACGGGATCTTCCGATTAAAGACTTGTTTACGTTGATTTTAACGTATCGTGATTTCACATTTTGTCATCCTCAAAACGTGAAGTAATCGAAAGATATAAATAACATTTTTAGAACATTATTTGCATCAACAGAAGTGATATCAAGATGAACAAATCCACTAATGAAATGTTGGAGTCAAGATTTGACAAGAACTACATTGGTTGATAGATATGGTTCTTTGAACTAAGATCATATGAAACCAGATGGATGTGTTTTGAAGTTAAAAACACTATAAGGACAATATTCTTGAGAGGTTCAATGTGGGGGATTCCGGCCTAGCTAGAACTCCAATGAAGTCTTTAGAAATCTATTTAAAATAGAGGTAGAGGTGTTGCCTATTTTGAATACTCAAAGAATAAGGGCGTCTTGTGTGTCTATAACTTGTGTGAGACCTGATCTATAAATTATGACCAGGTTTAGTAAATATACCAGTAATTCAAGTGATGACCACTTGAATAGTATTACACGAGTAATATGATACTTATGATATTGCATTTTGGAAGATATCCAACTGCTATATAATGGTAGAGTAATGCAAATATGGATTCTTACATAAAAGAATCTAGATCCACTAGAGCGGATGTATGGACTCTACGTAGGAAGCCATGTCTTGGAAATCTTGAAAGTATTTCAAACAGACTTTTATAGCGAAATCTATGATGGAATTTAAATTTATTTTTTGAGATAAATTTATAGAATCTTCGGGATATCTACGTTTATTCGTAGAGGACATACCAAGATGGTGTAAACCGGTAACGACCATCTGTAATAAGTGTGATAGTTAATTGGAAATTGACAGAGCTCATATCACAATGTAAAACGGTAAGTCGAGACATATCCATCATAGACATTGATTAGTGCGACAACTACTCTCAACTAGAGTTATCACAATTGACTATGTAAAGTCAATAGATAACGTCGCGGATCCGCTTGCGAAAGGCTTAAGCAGAGAGTTAGTTAGTAAGTCGTCTAAAGGAATGGGACTAAAGCCCTTAAAGGAATGAGTTTATATGAAGGAAAACCTAACCCAGTTGACTGGAGATCCCAAGATCTGGGTTCAATAGGACAACCTAATCATATAAATGTGGGGGAAGTCACGTCAATATGGGGGAGTTACTTAACATTGTAACTTCCTAGTCCATTCCTATAATAAATGTGACTTGTTGAGAGGTTAAACATATGGCTTTTATGATTCAAGATGAAATCACAAGCATATGTTTTTAATGATTCAAGATGAAATCACCTATGTGAGAGAGAAGTGGGGTCGCTTCGAAGGGAATTGTGGGGGGCGCAAATCCTAAGAGCTCTTGCAGAACCAGGCAAATGTTCAGGACCATAATGAACATGACTATGAGGACTTAACAATGTTAGGGAGAGTCTTGTGTGAAGTGTATTGTCGTCTACATAAACAGCAGCTCAGTTCAAAGACATCGCGTCTACTGACAGCTAGGAGGCTAAGTGCATTTCACAAGGGAAGGTTCAAAGGGTCACACCTACCTATCCTTTGCAAGATTCAACTATTGGAATTTCATCGTAATTTTTGTATTACGACCGATCTCCATTCATGTGGGGGATTGTTGGAAAATTGGTTGGCAATAGTGACTTTTGACCAACTTTGGACACAATTATTTATATGTATGTGTCATATATATAAGTAATAGTTTGTAGGTTTGCGTTCTCCTCGAAGAGAGCTTCGCAATAAGCCATTATGTGTCCAAAATATAGTTGATGTGAATGAGATATCGGGTCTCAAAGTTAGTCATTCGGTACCATGACTAAAGAGGAAAAATAGTTTATTTTCAATCCCACATCGGTGGGATGGGTAAACTTAGAGGGAGTCTATTGTGTATAAATAGAGACCCTAATTTCACAAGTTTACACACATCAAATCAATAAGTATTATTGATTTCCAACATAAGGAATACGCATCTCTTAAGATGAAATTCCTGGCAATTTAGTTAAGTCCAACAGTACAACTTACTGTTTTGGCTGTTGTACCCTGGGAAACAGACGGCGAATTTGTTTTAAGGGAAGCGTGTCAAACACGTGCCTCGGCTTTGTAGTGCTTCGTTGCTGATCTCCGTTGGTGATCTAGTAAGTCTTTTTATTAGTTTATTGTTTTATTTAATTATCGTTTATTTGCTTACATTCTGTTTGTATTTAATTTTCTGTTAGTTATATACTGTTAATTTTATTTATTGTAAATTAGATTTTATTAATAAAGTGTAACCGTTTCCCTACAAGAGTTCATATATGGGATGGTTAATCTAATAGAGAGAAAAGTATGTAGAAAGTAACTAACCTTATTGTCCTGAAACCTCTTATACTATCGTAAACTAAAAAGGCCATAAGACCTTTGGTAGCTAACTCTTTGGTCGTACCGTAATCTGCTGCATTTTCTTGAGCTCATCCAGAACCACTTCATTAACCTCTATCAGAAATATGAGTGGATTCAGCACCACAAATTGTAGCAAGTAAATCAGTGACTCAGTGAGCTTATATATTTAACGGATATTTAGTTATTTCTGCCGATGTACATGTATCATAGTAGACCTGGTCCGTTTTTGTGCAAAAAATCGACTCACATGATTACCCTTTTTATTTATAAGAGCAACTTAAGATTAAACATGTATTTCTCTATTAAAAAAAAATATACTAAATTTAGATCATGGATGGAAAATAAACTTTAGAGCAGTTTAAATATGATATAATCCATAACATAATATACGTCTAAAATATGAACTCCGATAGATTAGACATCTTCCTATAATTAGGCCCCTCCTATATTGTAATACCCCGTAATTTTCCCGACATGTTTTATTCTGAGAACCGGCGATTTATTTTGCTATTTATGAGAAACAAGGCATATCAATAGTCGTTTTTATTGGAAATATTATTTTGAGCGCGATGTCGTAATTCTCATGTCTTGAATCTACTATTTACTAGCCTAAATGAGTCCCGAACCTCATTTTTGTCAAAGATATGATAAATTATAGTTAAGGTCCCTGGATTATAATTTCACCGCTGCCCCTGAAGTTCCTAGGGTTACACAACTCGTCCCTGTTTTGTGCCACTTTGAAATCAAACTTTTGGGAGCCTATAAAAGCCACATTATAACCCACTTAGGGTTAGTTGTCTTCTCCTTTTCTTAGCCGCCCCTCTCCCACCCCGGCCACATCTCCGGCCATCCACCATAGCGCCACCGCCCACTCACACCATACCACCACCACCAAACTCACTCTCGTGATCTCCTTACTCCATTTAACCACCACACGTGCCCCAAACACCCTTCCACCGTCGTGTGCGCGCCACTACCACCCGTCTTTTCTTGTCCTTGTCGTGTTTCATCAAAGGTAGGTATAGATCGAGTTATAAACTCGATCTAAACACCAAAACACCATGTGTGGTGAATCGGTATGAGTTCCAAATTGTTTTAAATGGGTTCTTTTATATAAAAACGTGACTAAACATTCTTGGTATCATCATTTGAGTCTCGGGTTCGTGTCGAGAGTTGATACCGTGAGCATAAGCTCACGGCCAAGGTCCTATTCGAAGCTTTTAAAAGCTTGTCGAGCTTATGGTTAAGCTTATTATGTGTTTTGAGTTATTTTCTTCTTTTGATTCTTGATTGGAGTCGGTTGCGGGTTGAAACCCACTTAGGGTTTAGACTAATGTTAAGGTTTGATTGTTTTTGGAATTTGAAATGAAGTTGTGTTGATTGTGGTTTGGAGCCGAGACCCTTGAGGTCCGTTTAGTTGTGTTTTTCAAGAAGGGATTCGAGGCTGAGACCTCCCATGGTCTCGGCATGGTGAGTTTAGTTGTAGCGTGGTCGTAAGTCGTGAGTCTAGCCTCGAACCGAGTAGGATTAGCCTCGGCCGAGCCGTGGATATTGCGGACGAATTGTTGGTCATGACCTTGTGGTTATGTCTTGAATTTGATAACTATAATCGTGATGTTTTGGCTATATCGAGGGTAAGCCGAGACCCCATGGTCTTGGTGAGGCCTCGACCCACCTACATATGGACTTTATAATTGATTTGGATGAATAATTAATATGTTGACTATTTGACCCGGCTTATAGCCGTGGGAGTTGTGGAAATATGACTCTATACGTTATTGAATCTCGTGACATATTAGAAAACAAAAACAAAAGGAAAAGTTTGGAAATGGTAAATAAATAACAAATTAATTGTTAGTTAATAAATATAAACATTATATATTTTTGGAAAATGTAAGTTTAAGAAATAACGGAAAACGCGAGGTTACGAGAACGTATCGAGGCGCATTTACCTTAGTATATTGCTATTTGTGGGAAATAATCGAGATGAATTGGTTGGTAGGTCGAATTAATTGGGAAATTGCAACACCAAACTTGATATATATATATATATATATATATAGGGGGGCTATATATATATATATATATATATATATATATATATATATATATATATATATATATATATATATATATATATATATATATATATATATATATATTGCTGTGGCTAAGGTGAGTTCATGGCCCCTACTTTTCCTGGTTTTTAAACTGTTTTGGGGGAGAATACATGCTCGTTTTCAACTAAACTCAAAGATTGTTATTTGGATACGCGAATTGTTTACTCAAGTTTTGACTGTTTGGCTGAAATATCTGACATGGTTATTTGAATGCGTTATGTGTTTACCTGTTTATTGATGTGGCCTGAAATTGTGATTGTGGTTTATGAAACTGTTACGTGAGCTGGCTAAGGTTATTATTCCATGTCTGTAATGTGTGCCTAATTATTAACAAGGGCTATTTGTGCCTATTATCAGGGGCTCTTGTGCTTATAGATTACTATAGTGTGCACCTATAGGGAATTATTATTGTGGTTTGACTTTTGTGACTTAGCCAGCGTAATAGATAATTTGCGAGACACTATATGAGTGTAGTATCAGTATGATTGATTTTGGTTCGAGATGTTTTGATTATGATATTATTTGCGGATTTGGTTTTGGAATGGTGATTTAGGCAGTGTGAGCCTACGTTGAATTTGACTTGTTTGTAAATGATGATTTGAACTCGAAAACCTTTTGGTTCAACCATATTGTTTTAAACTAAAACCTATGAACTCACCAACCTCGTGTTGACACTTTTAGCATGTATTTTCAGGTTAAGGCGATAGATCATTTTTTGAGGCGTTTACCAAGGGGCACGGTCATAGACGACTCTGATATATATGATTGGGACCGCTTTATTATTATGGGCTTGTATTCCGCACTACTATTGAATAATGTAAATTTAACACTTTTTGTTAATGAATTTTATTCTAAACAGTTGAGGTAAAACCGTTCTTTGTACCTTGTGTTGTGATACCAATTGAGTAGCACCCCAGTGACATGTATGCTTCCGCTGGACCCGATTTTGGGGGTGTTACAGATTGGTATCAGAGCCAGGTTATAGAGGATTGGGTTTATTTTCTAACCACTTACATGAAAACTTAACCCTACAACCGTCACGTGCCTGCCTGCCAAGCTGATGCCTCGCGTATGATTTTGTTTGAGGATATAATTTATGAGACGAGTAATGATATGTTAGATGAGATGTTCATGATATATTTGACGAGTTGTTTGATGAGATGTTAGATTTTATATTTGTTGAGATGTGTGCCTGACTATTGGATATTTTATATCCGCCTATTTTAGCTGTTCACTATAAGCATTTCCATATGCTTATGCACGCACCGAACCTGTCACAGAGTTACGCTATTTCCTTGCGTAATCTCATTATTTGATTTCGAGTTTGTACACTCATCGTGGTTTTTCGGAATGATTTTGGATGTAAGGGACATATTACTAGTATAACTAGGCTGAGTATTTCAAAATTCATTGAACCTCGGGTGAATATAGACTGATCACCTATATTTAACCAGGGACAGTGGGACATAGCCTGATCACCTATGTCCGACTCAGAGGTGAATTTTGCGATACTGGGAGTAGTTATAATGGAATTATGTTCAGGTTGGTTTTTGATTTTGGAAATGGTAAAGTTTTGCGCGCGTACACGGACATGGAATATTACTTCCACACACACGACACACTGGCATCACAACACCGCATGAACCGTAGTACTCCTGGCACCGCTATACGTCTTCGTTATATGGAATTCCTGTTTGTCGCCGTCGAACCGTAGTTTGCATCGGGTCGGGTTAGACCCGATTGGCACCGTTTGAATCCAAGTTGCTTACTTGTAACTCATCGAGATTGTAATAAACCCATTTGAGCTTATTGGAACGTTTGTATTTGATTTTGACTACATTTGGATTTGATTTTGGCAACGTTTGGATTTGATTTTGGCTAAGTTTGGATTTGATTTTGGCTACGTTTAGATTTGATTTTGGCTACGTTTGGATTTGATTTTGGTTATGTTTGGTTTGGTTTTGGCTATGTTTGAATTTGGATCGCTGGATTTTGTGATTTTGGACCTCATTCCGGATTTGGAATTGCTATTCGGCCTTGTTTTGTTGTGGTCTTGTTACAGTCACCTCGACCCTAAGCCTTATGCTCAATCGACGTTGTTCAATCGAAATTGTTCAATCAATGTTGTACCTTCCGCTTTAAGTACTATGTACATTACTGATTCAACCGACTGATAGTTAGTAGCAATCAACATCCTCCCTCAGAGTTGTACTCTGAACTCGCTAAACTCTCCATTTGGCAGAGAGATTCCACGCCCAACAAAAATTTTAAGACCTAAAGGAGTAACCTGAACCGCTTTCCTTGGGAAAATCACCTAATTCTCCTCTCGTCCCTCGGGAATACAGTTATCTTTGCTAACCTCTTATGGGATAATAAATTGTTTTGCCATTAATTTACAAACTGCCTTTGATTTTTTTTCAGACCATTTTGCGGTCAACCTACAAAATGTTTTTTTGCTATTTCACGAAAATCAAAATTTTGATCTTACTACCATTTTATAAGTGGTGAATTACTTTTCTATTACCACGTAAACTGTTCTACAAATCGTTTAGCAAAACGATTTCATAAAACGTTTTGTTGCCTTGCTACGATGTTATGAATCAAACTGAAAATCAAAATTTCAACTTTTCTACAATTTTATAAATGTTGGATTGTTTTCCTATTATCCTATAAGCCATTTCACAAATCATTTCACAAATCATTTTGTAAGTCGATTTTCTGTTTTTGCTACTATATCATAAGCTAGGCCTCAGGAGCGAATCCCGCACCTCTACCTGAGTAATCGAGTGTGGCAATTGTTGGGATAGACACCTCCCGCTGGCCAAATTCTCTTATAACAATACCTACAACTCCAGTAATTCAATGGCATCGTACGAGGCATCTTTATGGTCGTGAGTGCCGATCGCCGACTTGATGGGTAGAAGTTGGGGATACCCAACTTACTGACCCTGAACTTGTACATGAGACTACCGAGAAGATCGTTCAGATCAGAACCGAGTTGCAAGCTGCTCACAAATCGTTAGAAGAGTTATGCTGACAAATGACGTAAACCTCTTGAATTTCCAGTTAAAGCCTAGACTATGCTTAAAGATTCACCATGAGAAGGTGTGATACGTTTAGTAAACGTGTAAAGCTTAATCCTCGCTAAATTGATATTTTTGAAATCCTTGCTAGAGTTGGACAGGTAGCTCATAGACTCGAGCTACCGTCAGGGCTCAGCAGTGTTCGCCTCGTTTTTATGTGCAATGTAAAGAAATGACTTGCCGATGAGGCAGTTGCTATTCCTCCGGGAGAGATCCAGATTGATGAATATTTAAACCTTGTTGAGAAATCTATCGAAATCATGGACCGTGAAGTCAGACGAATTTAGTAAAATCGTTTTCCTATTGTCAAAGATCGGTGAACTCTAAGAGAGGTTAGAAAGAGACAAGGACATAGGTCAAAAAGTTATAGCACGTGGGTAACCGTCCTATTTTCATCTCAACGGTTGATAATTCTTAACTTTTAATCCCAACCATATTAAAATAAAAGCCAAATACCTATAAACATCAGCATCGACACTTTAACCATCAGCAATATATCTATCAGCAACAATATATCTACCAACATATTTCCATCAGCAAACAAACTCCACCATCAGCAATATATCCAACAGCATGAGCAATTTTTCCATCAGCAAACAAACTCCACCATCAGCAATATATCCTTCATCAGCATCACCTAGTCATCAACACAATTTCATTTTACGTGACATTTACATTTTTCACAAGTTTTAACCACAAGTAAGATATACAATCAAAACATATGAAAATAATAGTAGAAAAACCCGCATCAAACAAATATACATGATGAAGAGAAAATTTATTGAAACAACTTTATGATTGGTTAAAGTTTTCGAGTTGTTCATTCCAATTGGAATGTTAAAAAAAAAACTCTTTCCAATTAAAACTTCACCACAACCCAATTCCGATTTCATTAAAACCTATTAAAAAACACACGATTGACAAGAGCAACCAAAACCACCAAATATTAAAACCTATTAAACCCACATCATTTGGTGGTGGCGGCGTCGTTTTCAGATGATGGTGATGGCGGCGACTAATGGTGGTGGCGGTTAATGGTCGTTAAAGCGAGAGAAACTTTTGGTGGTTAATGGTTATACAGATTCGCCTTTTATTCTATACATAAACATTGATAGATAGCAGAATTAGATGTGTGTTTTTGTGTGTGTTTTGATTAAGGATGGGGAATTATGAAAGAGAACTGATGTGTGTGTTAAGTGTGTGAGAGAGATACAGTTATTGAATTATAGGAAAGAGAAATAGAACAGGGACATGTCATGTGAGAAGGGTAACCGTCATGGAGAAAAATCTTGTGCAATCTCACCTATACTGATCTTGTGCATCTAAAATATACTAAAAAGGGCACGCGTCAAAGTCAATTTGAAGTTACCTTGTTCTTGTTTGCAATCGTTTTATTTTACAGTTTTCTACACATCTAAGGGCTGATAATATGTGAGATGTAATCTACGGATAATATCAAAAGTTGAATTAGAGATGTCAGGATTAAAAGTTGTGAGATCCAACGGTGTTAGAGGGTAACAGGTGGTCCCATAAAAATAAGACTCACCGACAACAATAACAATGGTAATTTTGAGAATCAATAAATATCAAGAAAGTAGACAAAAACAAAGGTAAACTTAATTTACTACCACAGTAACCGATGGTTAAATATATGACTTTGCAGATTTAGAATGGTTAAACATAGAACAATGCTGCTACTTTTTATTTATTTATTTATTGTTATTTTTTTAAATATAATTAGTAATCAATTTAAATATAGGAGTAAATTGCAAAAACCGTCCTTGTAGTTTGGCCAAATTGCACGTTTCGTCCTTGTGGTTCAATAAGTGCAAAGATCGTCCTTATTTAGCACTGTTACGTGCACTTTTGGTCCTTCAACAGTGAAATTTGGCAAACCACAAGGGCGATTTTTGCAATAATGGAGGACCAAAAGTGCACGTAACAGTGCAAAATAAGGACAATCTTTGCACTTAATGAACCACAAGGACGAAACGTGCAATTTAGCCAGACCACAAGGACGATTTTTGCAATTTACTCTAAATATAGGGTAATATATACTTTCAATTTTTGTTTTGTACTTTAGTTTTTGTTCATTTGGATCATTATACTATTTTTTTGACTTTTTAGCTTACTGTACAATGGAAAATATTTATTACCCTCAATGTATTATAAGAACGAGCAGGGAAGCCCGCGCGTTGCAGCGGGTTTTTCAGATAGTTGTTTTTTTTTTTAGAAAAATTAATTTTAAAGTTTTTTGAAAATATATATATATATTTTTTTTGAAAATATATTTTCAAATTTTTTTTTTTTAATTTTTTTCCAAAAAAAAAAAAAAAAAATTGCCCGCGTATTGTTGCGGGGCAATTGATTTTTGTGTGGCGTTGTTTATGTATTATGTTTTCCGATATATTCGTTTGCAAGTATTATGCCAAATAAATTAACTTCGAAAAAGTTATACATATTTATAGTTGTTTTTATTGGAAAAATTATTTTGTGAACAATGGCGAAGGTTTTGTAATTTTTTGAACCCGTTTGCTATGTTGAATGAGACCCGGAGTGTTTTCGTGAAAAGAATTGCCAAAGTGGCAGAATTGGTCCTTCCGCCCTTAAGTTTCGTTTCACACCCCCACATTTCCAATTTTCACTTTGGTCTCTCCCTTATATAAACCATTTTTATTTATTTTATTTCATTAAAATTAAAAACACACACATACACAACTCTTTTCTCTCTCTACATCCTCGCCGGAATCTTCATCATGTCCGGTAACAGCAGCAGTTTTCGGCGGTCGCCGTCGCCGGAATATTTTCCGGCGATTTTTTTTCTTGCCGATTCGATAGATCGGTTAACCCTTATCATTTCTGGAAACTTTGAGCCCTCGGCTCCCACCACAACACCACTCACGCGCCACGACCGCCGCTGTTACCACCACCGAGACACCACCACCACCTCTCACCTTCATTCCTTCTCGATAAAACCCCTCACGCGCCTTCCGCGTCCCCCTTTTATAATTATTTTGCGAACCCTAATTTTTGTAACTTTTAATTAATCCGATTTTTATACAAAACCTTTTATAAAAACGTTTTAAAAACCTTCAAACCATGTGGATCTGTCGTTTTTAGCAGTGACTCGGTTGTGGTTTGGATTTGGAGTTGTTTCGGGTTTGTTGAGGTATCGGCTGTGGGACTCGATATGGAGCCGAGCCGTAACTCGTAGTGAGTCACGGCGAGGCAAGGTGTGAGGATAGGTTTGGGATTCGGTAGAGCAATGATGATTTTTGTGGGATAGCGACTCATGGTGAGTCTTTGATATTTTTTTTTTGAGTTGATAATTGTTTGTCCTCAGTTTTTGGATCTATTAAAAAAATGATGTGGGTTTATTTGTTCAGGTGGAGGAGGCTGGAATATTCTGGAGAAGGGGGGAGGGGGGGGGAATGGACTGGGCTGGGCTGTAAATTCCGGCCTTTCACTGTAGCGAGCACTGTAGCAAGCACTGTAGCAAAGCACTGTAGCAAAGCACTGTAGAAGAATTCTGACGTTTTAATATATAAAGAATTGACAAATGCTCCTACTCAGAGGTTAAAGTTGAAGATATAGTTAAAATATAGAGTAAATTACATGGATGGTCCCTGTGGTTTGTCAAAAGTAACAACCTTCGTCCCTCGAAGTTTAAAGTTGCACTGGTAGTCCCTAAGTTGGTAAACAAATAACACAATCGGTCCTTTAGTTTAACTGGTGTTAAGTAAGTTCCGTTATAATTTACACGTTAGCCCATTTGGTTAAATATCGTTGCATCGTTTATCCTTAATAATAACGGTTGTTTATAATTTAAAGTTTCCATATGCTTTTATACGTTTTCTAACGTTTTTATCCGTTTTCGTCCGTTTTTATACGTTTTTCTTACGTTTTTATACGTTTTCATCCGTTTTCTACGTCTCCATACACTTTTATACGTTTTCGCCCGTTTTCTTACATTTTTATACGTTTTGTCCATTTTCGTCCGTTTTTTCATGCGTTTTTATCTGTTTTCTTCCGTTTTTATATGTTTTCGTCCGTTTTTATACGTGTTCGGCCGTTTTCTTCCATCTTTCTTAAGTTTTCATACGTTATTATTCGTTTTTATTCGTTTTTATCTGTTTTCGTCTGTTTTTATACGTTTTGACCGTTTTTATACGTTTTCGTCCGTCTTCTTACGTTTTTAAACGTTTTCTTCTGTTTTTCTTAAGTTGTCATACGTTATTATCCGTTTTATACGTTTTCTTACATTTTTTTTCCATTTTCATTCACTTTTATACGTTTTTTACCGCTTTTATACGTTTTCATCTGTTTTTTCTTACGTTTTTAACCGTTTTTATACGTTTTCTTACATTTTCTTACGTTTTTGTACGTTTTCATACGTTTTTATCCGGGATGAAAATGTCTAAACACTGATGAAAATGTAAGAAGACGTATAAAAATGTAAGGAAACGTATAAAAACGGATGAAGATGTATAAAAACGTAAGAAAATGGATGAAAACGTATAAAACGGACGGAAACGTATAAAACAGACAAAAACATATAAAAATGTATGGAAACATATAAAAACAGATGAATACGTATACAAACGGACGAAAACGTATAAAAATGAACGAAAACGGATAAAGACGTTAGAAAACGGATAAAAACGTAAGAAAAACAGACGAAAATGTAAAAAATGGATGAAAACGTATAAAAACAGACGAAAACGTATAAAAACGTATGACAACTTAAAAGAAAACGTACGAAAACGTATAAAAACGTATGAAAACGCATGAAAACAGATAAAAACGTATAAAAACGGAAGAAAACAGATAAAACGTATGAGAATGTAAGAAAACGGGTGAAAATGTATAAAAACGGATAAAAAGTATAAAAACGTAAGAAAAACGGATGAAAAGTATAAAAACTGTCAGAAACGTGTAAAAACGGAAGAAAACGCAAGAAAACGTTTAAAAACGGACGAAAACGTATGAAAACGTATAAAAACGTTTGACAACCTAAGAAAAACAGACGAAAACATATAAAAACGGATAAAAACGTATGAAAACATATAAAAACAGACGAAAACGGATACAAACGTCAGAAAAAAGGACGAAAACGGATAAAACCTAAGAAAAACGGACGAAAACGTATAAAAACGGACGAAAACGGATAAAAACGTAAGAAAACGTATAAAAACAGACTAAAACGTGTAAAAACGGATAAAACATATGAAAACTTTAAATTATAAACAACCGTTATTATTAAGGATGAACGATGCAACAATATTTAACCAAAGGGGCTAACGTGTAAATTATAACGGAACTACTTAACACCACTTAAAATAAAGGACCGGCGGTGTTATTTGTTTACTAACTTAGGGACTGTCAGTGCAATTTCAAACTTCGAGGGACGAATGTTGTTACTTTTGACAAACCACAAGGACCATCCATGTAATTTACTCTAAAATATATGGATATGACAAGCTATAAGACAAATTAAAAGCTAGCAAAACTTTATTTTTTTATTTGAAGACGATGATTTAAAATAGAAAATTTAATAACAACAATGACTTGTTGAAAGTTAGCTTATAAAAGTGAGTTACAAGTGACGAGTTGGCTGACATGATACGTGATTTTGACAATCTTAAAAAGTAATAAATTGATATTAAGTATCTGGTTACCGAAATGGTCTAAATTTCTTTTATAAAACTATAGAAATATTTCAATGCCTCAAGTGAACAAAATGCAAAATACGATGACTTAGTTAGCAAAATTTAGTAATATAATGATTTTATTAGCAAGTTTTGATAGTACAATGACTCAAACACTAACAAAATAGTAAAATCACCTAGTAGAACAAAAATACAAAGCATAATGACAATTCTCTATGTATTAACCTTTTAAATATTACACTAGTGTAGCATATAGCTTTAATCAAACTATTTAATCATCGATGAAATATCTTAATAAAAATTGGATTGTCAAACATAATGAAACATTTATTAATTCTTATACATGATCATCATTTAGTTATCATGGATGGGCATATTTAAGGTATGTTAGTGCACACTCTAAAAGCGTAATACTAAATGCAACTTCAGGAAATGGACCCATGATATAATTGTTTCGCCCACGATACTTGACCGATGAGCAACTTCAGGAAATGGACCCATGATATAATTGTTTCAGAAATGGACCTACCGTGTAATGGGCACTTCTAAGTTCTAAGGCTAGATGGCAAGGTAACTCCTAACTCACCTTACACCTCAGCGTCACGTTAGCTTTCTCTCTGCTCTCACTTCCCCTCACCCTCACTCACTTTTTTGTGGGCAAGGTAGTCACCTTCGTCACTTTAACTCTTTTTTTTTTTTAATACTTACGAAATTAAAAACGTAAACGTAAACGTAAACATATAAATACAAAAACGTAAACATACGAAATAGAAAACTTTTATTCATAACTTAAAAACATTACACAGACTTCAAAAATTAAAAATACTACATTAAAAACCGGAATTAAATATTACGAGACAAATGTTCGACCAAATCGGCACGAAGGTTTTGATGCATTTGATGTGATCTGATGTACCTAATAACTTTTCGCATTTGTTTATCGGATCGTATGGGGTCATCCGGTTGATGTGCTTCCTCCGGGTACCATTCGGGAGATATTGCATTTTTTTTGTCTTTTCGAATCATATTATGTAATATGATGTAAGTATACATCATATTACTTATTCTGTCTTTTCTCATGATTTTTGTGGGATTGGCAAGTACTGTCCATCTCTTCTTCAAAACAACAAACGCCCGTTCTATATATTTCCTTGCCGATTCCTGCATTTGCTTATACCTTATTCTCTTGTGGTCATCATCTGATGGTTCTGGGATCGTCTTAACGAGTGTTGCCAATTCCTGATATATCCTGTCAACAAGATAGTACCCAAATGGGTAAGTTACCCCGTTAGCAACAAAGGGAATCTCCGGTGCTATTCCTTGTTTAAGATCGTTAAATAATGTAGAATTATCCAGAACGTTGATGTCGTTGTTCGCCCCAGAAGTACCAAAGAAAGCATGCCATATCCATAAGTCTTGTGAGGCAACAACTTCCTGCAAAATGAACGGATTCGAACCATGATCACGTCTAACAAATTGACCTTTGTGTGCATTCGGACAACCAAACCACTCCCAATCTGTAGAGTCAATGCTTCCTAACATACCTGGAAACCCGTGTGTTTCTTCGTGATGTCGATAAAGCTTTATGACATCAGTCATAGTGGGTTTCCTCAAATATTCAGGACCAAAAAATTCCATAACAGACTTACAAAAATTATCAAGACATCGACGAGAAGTTTTCTCACCCATTTTCCAATATTCGTCTAAAGCATCAGGAACCGCGATGTATGCCAATTGAAGAATTGCGGAGGTGCACTTCATCAACGTTGAAATGCCTTCTTTTCCGATACAATCAATATTACTACTCAAAAATGGATTATGAATAGTTACCTCCCGAACTATCCAGTTGAAAAGAGATCGATTCATTCGGAACCTCTTTCGGAAAGTATGTGCATCATAGAACGGGTTCTCAGTAAAATAGGCATGGACTAAATGGTCATGAGCACCATAATAATCTCGATTAAGGCGTTTTATCGTCGGGCGATTTGATTTTCGTGTATCTTTAATAAACGACAACGCTCTTGCAATAAAATTCAATCTCCGACTTGTAATTTCTTGTTCTTCTTCTGAGTCGGTGAACATAATCTTATCGGAATTCATTTGGAAAATAAAAGGAATGAGATATATGTTGTTTGAATGTATTTATATAGAAAAAAATGGGTAGTGGGAATTTTTTTTCTTCTTATATTGCAACGGTAACAAATGTTCACATGGGGCCCTTTTTTTTGGTTTTCGTAAGGTGATCAGATCACCTTAGTTTGCTTTGGGAGCTAGGACTCGCGCGTGAGAGGGACTACATGGCAAGGTGATGGCGCGTGAGTTTCGTTGCAAGGTGAGCCACTCACCTGCCTTGTCGACCAGCCTAAAAAGTGATATCATTATTTCAGGTGGGTAGTGAAACAAGCGGGAAAAGTGAAATGACAAAAATACCCTCACGTGGAACGCACGTAAGGGTCACTAACGGGATTTTCTAACGGGTGTTAGTGATAATGGCATTCTTTGTGATAAAGGTGAATAACAATGAAATTCTTTGTAATTAAAGTTTAAGAGTAGCGGGAAGTGAAAAAATGACAAACGACATGAACATTTTTTGTAATTTACCCTAAATATAATATGAAAACGAATAAACGAAACATAGTTTTTATTATGAAATTAAACGGGTTTAACATTTGTAATGAATAACAAAATTACTATTTATAATTTAGTTACTATTCATTATTTTGCTAAATTTGTATACGGAGATTTTATGAAAATGTTTATAAATTAGGGGGTTTTATGGCATGTATTATAGCCTAAGGGTCTTATATATATAATATATATATATATATATATATATATATATATATATATATATATATATATATATGGAGACTTTCTTGCGAGAACCATCTTATCGAGAACTGACAGAACCACCCAAAACATACATGCACGCATTTTAAAATAAAATAAAAATACATGCAAATCATCAATAATCGTAACTATCCACCTATGTTCTTCAATATCATCATGAACTCATCCTCTTTTTTCATAAAAACCTTACACACGGCCGCAATATTGTCATTGCACGCCTTATAAGAACATACATGCACACCTTCAAAGAAAAATTTTGTATTTTCAATTTCTTATCAAATTCTTTAGAACAACCATGTTTTTTTAAAAACATATATGTTGTTTTTAGAACTTATGTGCAAAAATACAATTATTGAAGGCGTGCATGTATGTTTTTGATGGTTCTGTCAGTTCTCGCAGATAAGATGGTTCTATATATATATATATATATATATATATATATATATATATATATATATATATATATATGAAATGTTTATAGGTTAGAGAGTTTTTTGAAAGTGTTAATAAGTTAGGGTTTTTTTAATAGTTTACAAGCTTTTTTGTTACGAATAGTTACTATTAATAATTGGTTATTTTGATGCAAATCATGTTCAAAAAACGTTATTTCTATCTTTTGATAACTTCGCGTTTTGAGGATGACAAAATGTGAAATCACGTTATGTTAAAATTAACGTAAACGAGTTTTTAATCGGAAGAACCCGTTTCTACACAAATCACTCTAGAACAAAGTTACAACTTAACTAATGATCAAAGAAGTGAATTTGAGTTTTAGACATCACATTTTTATGTGACAAAACATTTCTTTCAAAAATATACTTTACAAATTATTTTTGAATAATTAAGAAATGTTTTAATGAAAAAATAAGTTTAAAATACATAACAGCTATTCCCCCCCCCAAAATCAGCTCCAAACTTCCCCAAATAAGTTTTCACCAGAAAAGAAAAAAAATGGAGCGTCTTTGTCTGACACGGCTCCACAGTTCCACTAAATTTAGTGGAGCCGTGGGTGATTTAGTGGGGCCGTCCCTCTATAACGGCCTGATTTTTTCTGCCTATAAATACTAGCCCTGTTCACAGTTCTTGAGCATCCTTTTTCACACAAAACTTTCTAAGTTTGATACTCTCTCTTCACATCTTTTCTTTTTGATCATTTAGTTAGGTTTTCTTTTGTTCAAGAGTGATCCTTTCATCCTATCAAGTGATCCTATTCATTCCTCTTCAATAGAAAGAGAAGAACACAAAGTATCCAAGTAGATACAAAGTGTTGTCATTCCTCTTCAAGTGCAAGAGAAGAACTCAAGGTATCCAAGAAGATACAAGAGTTGTAGTTTTAGTTAGGTGTCTTGTAACATTTGTTACACACTTGTTGTATCTTAGCATACATCAAGATCATTTTTCTTTTGTGAGAGAGTGAGTGAAGATCATTGTGATCTTAGAAGAGATATTGATTATCTCTTGAAGCCATTGGGCTAGTGTGATTGATCAAGTTGATCAAAGGTAGATAGGATAGGTTGAGTGAAGTGAGAGTTGATCATTGTGATCGTGTCGAGATCTTGGAGATCTCTTGAAGCCATTGGGCTTGTGTGATTGATCAAGTGGATCATAGGTAGATCGGGTAGATCGAGTCTTGTGTGAAGTAGTAAAGGATCAAGTGGATCGTGGTAGATTGGTGCTAGCTAAGATTAGCACTCGACATCTAGCTCAGTGTCGGAAATAGGATAACCGACGTGTACGGTTTTCTCCGCCTAAAGGGAGGTTGTTGACATAGTGCTTGAAACTCTCGAGTGTGGTACTCGGGGAGTGGAGTAGGGCAAAGAAGAGCTTCGTAGCCGAACCACTATAAATCCTTTGTCCCGGTTTGATCTTTCAATCTCTACTCTTCACTTTCATTACTTATTATTAGTTAGTTTAGTGAGTAGTTCATATTGGTGTTGATTGACTGCACATAAGAATCGAATCAAAGGTTTTCAATAGTAAAGTTTTTAAGAAGTCTTAAAAGAATTAAAAGAACTTAAAAACCGGTAAAACTATTCAACCCCCTTCTAGTTTCCCACAATTGGTATCAGAAGCCACGTCAGTCAAGATTTTAAAGTATATTGTATTTTAAAACTTGAATCGATCAATGGATTCCGACAAATATCTAGAAGGGCAATCTATGCAAAGACCACCACTTTTCGAAACCGATTGTTTTATTTATTGGAAAACAAGATTCGAAACGTATGTGAAATCAAAAGACATAGTTTCTTATGATAAACAAAGTGATGAACTTAAAAGAAAATTAGCCAAAAATAATGAGGCTAAAATGATGATTTACAATGCTTTGCCTAAAAAGGAATTTGAAAGAATTTTCATGTGTAATACGGCAAAAGATATTTGGAAAACTTTGTTAGTCACTCACCAAGGTAATAACCAAGTCAAAGAGAACAAGATAGATCTTCTTGTTCAACAATATGAACAATTCTCCATTTCGGAGGATGAGTCAATAGATAATGCTTTTGCTAGATTTAATACTATTATCACTAGTCTTAAAGCTCTTGATGAAGGTTATTCTAGCAAGAATTATGTTAGGAAGTTTCTTAGGGCTCTACATCCTAAATGGAGAGCAAAGGTAACCGGCATTGAAGAGTGATGCGTGCGTGCGAGTGCTCTAATTTATACCCACGGTATGTCGTTGTGGTTTTAGCAGTATTCAAGTTTTAAATTTATATTTAGCCGACTTATCAATAACACACACACTTTAACGAGCAGTGTACCCGGTCAGTATGAATATAATGGTAAGTAGAGTGTCGATCACTAAGAGTGGAACGTATTATCTAGTTATTCTAATCAGTATTTTAATATCTTAAGTTAGCTATACAACCTAATCTAACGCAAGGGGGTTTCAGCCTGAGAGACTGGCACGATTTGGTTGCAATTAAATAATAAACTAACTAATAGGCACGAATCGGCGAATAGCACACACGTACACAGATAAATACTCGAGACAATAAGAAGACCTGTCCTGATAGTTAAGTAGCTTGTCACTTGTTTTATTGCTAGTTTTATATGAAGTGTATAGTTCGATGCAACGCACCGAGATTAAGTCCTTTCTCGTTGGTTCTAATCTTATCGGCGAGTAAACCCTTAATGATTACTTATGACTATCCTATTTATCTTTCTTCCTACTTTTCTACAGACGATAGAATGCATAGGCGATCTAATAAATAGGCGAGGGCAGAGGCATGGCGACCCGATCAACGCTCAGCTAGACAGTGAGGTTATCAATGCACTAATAAAAGTCACCAAAGACATCAACATATAAACTTTAATTGATGGGAAAGCAGTTTTAAGGGAGTGCAACCTTTTCGTTGTCACATTACACAAGCCACCAATCCTGATGAATTAAAGTTTACTAACACAATAAAACAAAACTACTTAATGAATTAAATACATGCAGGACCTTCTTACAGCTCTTGTATCTTTGTTCAAGGTGTGTCTTGTGCTGCTACTTCGACTGAATTCGTCCTAGGGTTTCTTCTGTTTCGTCCTTCGTATATATTCTCTCGAAATTCGTCTGGTCTTGGGGTATTTATAGTTTCTGTCTGAGGGTAAGATGCGGCGCATCTAATAAGTAGATGCGGCGCATTGACTTAACTTCGCGTGGGGTCCAAGATTAATATATTCAGGAATATTCGTACACCGCCAGAAGATGCGGCGTAACTCCATTTATAGATGCGGCGCATGTCTTCTTGTATCTTGGATCGTATCTTGTGAAATCTTGATAGTGATGCGCCGTATGTAATAAGCAAGATGCGGCGTATCTGGAGCAGAATGTCTTGATCTTGTACATTTCAGTAGACTCTTAACTTCATGCTTGTTTTGCTCCATAATTAGTCCAAAATTGCCAAGTTTCACCAAATGCTTGTTTTTACCTGAGAATTACAAAAGTAAACATTTACGTATCAATTCTCACAGATAATATAATAAAACAAGTCAAATAAATAGGATAAATGACGGTAATAAAATGTACTTATTTGAGTTCATCAAATATCCCCCCACTTGAACTTTACTTGTCCCCAAGTAAACCTTAGAATTAATCTTATGAAAATGTATCCTAAAAGATATTAGGATTTATTTTTATATTTAAGCATGTATTCATTTTTGTCATAATCACATAACCAAACATTTAACGAATTAGAAGTAAAATAAAATAATTTGATAAAAGCAAATCTAATCGTTTAACTGTCCAGTCGTGACGAATATTATATCATAAGCTTGGCAAGTATACACATCTCCCCCACTAAAGCCAAGGAATAACAAGTCTAAAGCGGTAAAAAGGGTTTGTAGGCTTAAGGGTTAATCATTCTCCTTAATCTCTATCGATCTCAAATTCCAGAAAAGGCGACAAAATCACATATACATGATCGAATCCACGAACACGATACTTGCAATTGCTCAAATCCTTAACTCGAATAGGCTAAAGATAGGACCAAGTAATCTTCACCAATAATATTATATCAAAAAGGGCGACAAAATCATAAATACATAGCTGAATCCACGACTACGATACTTAAGATTGCTCAAATCCCTAATCTCAATAAATCAAAGGTTTGGATAAAGAAATGATATAGGGTATGGATAATATTTGGGATATAAATTGGTGTAAAATAAAAAATAAACGAAACAAATAAATTAGAATCCTAAGTGTGGTAAATTACTTTCCCAACCATCCCATGAATAAGACTCATATCACTGAATAACTCACGCTTTAACACTTGAAACACACGCTTTAGGTAGACACGAATTATACTCAACAAGATCTTAATCAAAGAATATCCATTAGTTGGCGTTCCCATAACGTTCAACTCCCATTCAATCCATAGATATAATATACAACAAATAGTGGTGATATCGACCACTTAATACAAAACTTTACATAAGTTGGTAAAAACAATCTTCCAACTTCTCTTTTTTTCTTTTTCTTTTCTTATTTTTTCGATTTTTTTTTTTTTTTTTTTTTTTTAAATCAACATATACATAGATGTGTAAAATTTCACCACATCACTATAACGATAACTCTGGATAATTTTTCCATACTTTTCATAACTTCAGAAATAACGGTAATAGTGAAAGTAGTAAACACACGAAAAATAAACTCAAAGATATACAATATTTACTTTCACTCCAATTGCATTGTGCAATTTCTCGACCTAACCAAAGATAATGAATTACGCACGCGAACACATGTAATGTAAGGAAACACACTTTGCCTAAAGCAATTAACCAACCACGGATTTTAATCTACAGGGTAGGCTAAGGTGTAAGGGTGTAACGAAACATTTTAAACATTGGTGTAAGAAACGAAAGGAATGGCTCTGAGTGTTTTTCTAGGGGTATCTTACTCTAAAAGTGAGTGTAACAAAAGGTTTATACGGGGGTTAACTAACCAGTGTAGTTAGCTAATAACACATAACATATAATAGGCTATTTGGGTGTAATCCTAGAATTTTACCAATTTAGACAAGTCATTCCAATTATAAAAATAATACTTATTATGGTGGTCTCGAATAGTATACAAGCCAAGTTCTAAAGTTTACAAGTCACCGGCACACTCATAGATTTGTGAATTTTGAAAATCACAATTTTTGAAAATAACGTCATATGTGCAGCTATGCAACTTAGACTTTAAACAAAAACATGCTAAAAAAATTTTAAATTTTGATATATTAAGCACATTTTATGCATATTTTGAAAAAGTTTAGGACAAGTAAGCGTTCTAATTCTCCAATCCCCCCACTTAAGTTAAACAACGTCCTCGTTGTTTGTATAAAAGGTTAAAAAAAACTGGAAAATAAAAGAATTAGAACAGAAAAACTCCCCTGAGATTTGCTCGGTATGATCCTCCATTAGTATAAGAGCAAAAATCATCTTCTTGTGGATGAGAACGTTTAAGCTTCATAATTGATGTATCCACAGGAAATGCAGGAATCTATAATACCACCAAGACTTTAACACACCTAAGTTAAGAAGGTTCAAACTTGCATAATACATTAGTAGTTAGCAAAAATAAAACATAAAAATTAAAATGAAAATCATCAGGTCAGTCGATGCGCCGTATCTTATGGAAGAAGATACGCCGTATCGAGCCTGGAATAAATACGAATCAGAATAGAAGATGCGTCGCATCCTTAACCAGGGATGCGCCGCATTAAAATAAACTGATAAAAAGTTTTAAAGTCAAAAGTAAAAATGCAGAAAAATAAAGTAAGATATGACCAGTGCAGGAGATGCGTCGCATCTTGGGATTGAGATGCGCCGTATCCTCTGCGGGCCTGACTGACTCGACATAAAATCAGAAAATAAAATAAAATAAAAGATAAGCATGGGTTGCCTCCCACGAAGCGCTTGTTTTTGTTCGAGTCACGAGCCTGACTCCACCCTTATTTAATATGTAATAGGGTGTTGTTCCCCTCACTTGGGATCAAGTGCAGGTGATAGTAGCAATAAACACGAAAAGAGTGTAAATCTGCTAGTAAAGATGGAAGAAATAAATAAAGATCATACCTTGGCAATATATGTTCATCTTTCCTTTCCTTACCCGGTTTGGTTGATAAATTGGATGACTTGACCACTTCATCTGAAAGAGTAGTGTGTTGAGGAAAAATGAGTCTCCTTTCTTCTTGGTTAGTCTCTTTGGTAGTAAGGCGTCCCTTGACTTCCGCAGAAGATGAGAAAGGGTCTTTAGCAAGTAAAAGTTCGAGTTCCTCTATATACTTCATAGGGTCGAAATCATCATCTTCATCAATCATAGCAATATTTAAGAGCTCATCCCCAAATTCTTCCTCGAGCTCCACCAAAAACGGGTTGATCACAGGTGCTTCAATAGGTAGTGTAATAAATTTCACCTCATCATCTTTGTGTTTTGCAACCTGTTTAGGAAAACTAGCAAGATTATTAGTACCGGGATTAATAATATTAAATAAATTTGTACCACTTTGTGTTGTAAATGACTCCAATTCATCTTGTGAATCTCCATCTTCAACTAGTGGTCTTGCAATTTCAGCATCGTCCCGAATTTCATCCTTGAATAAGTAATCCCAGATTTCTTCAAAATCCCTTGTTGGGTCAAAATCTGGTTGAGGTATGTCATCATAAACTATGGCGTCAAATGGTTCGAAATCAAAATTAGAATACTTTTCATCTTCATCCGTTGGATTGTCTAATGGTGGTAATACGATTGCTGAATATTCTTCATCGTAATGTTCCGTATACCCATCATCTTGTGCAATCTCCGGAGAAAAAGTATTATCAAGAACAATTGCCGGAATTGGTTTCACGGTATATGAATCTTCTTCATCATCATTTGACATACACCAAGTGTGTTGAAACGGCAACTTGTTTCTTTCTTTCCTTGACTTTTCTTGTCCTAAAATCAAGTATTCTTCCATAGTGATTTCTTTCGTCTCAATGACTTGTGCACCATATCTTGCTCTTTTCCAATCATTCACCTGATTATTGCTCAAGGCTTTTTCCTTTTCAAACCTAATATATTCTTCCATAGTAATATCCGGATCGTCCATCTCCCTGAAATAAAACTTACTCGTGCAAAAGAAGGGTGAAACAATCAAAGTAAAATAAAAGCTTCTGATATCTGCTGTTGATGCGCCGTATCTTATAAATGGGATACGCCGTATCTTAATACGTTAAAAATAAATCAGACTTTATTCAGAAAATAGATACGCCGCTTAGAAATTAGAATGCGCCGTATCAGTTTTAATTATCAAAAATCGATATTTATTTAAAATTAAATGCGTCGTATTAACAAAAGTTAATGCGCCGTATTTTCGTTACGTTTAAAAATATGAGATTTTTGATTCAGAAGATACGCCGTATCGACAGAGATCGATGCGCCGTATCTGTTTAATAATTCGAAAACTGTTTTTAATTAAAATAATAGATACGCCGTATCTGCTAAAGCAGATGCGTCGTATGGCGTTAACGTTTAGAAATTTTTTTTTATCAAAAACAGATACGCCGTATCTTGGGGAAAAGATGCGTCGTATCGAATTAATTAAATGCGTTGTATTTTATAAAAATTAAACGCAATACGCCGTATCTAAGAAAATAGATGCGCCGTATCGTTTGAATAAGCTCAGTACAACGACAGCAGTATGCAGAAAATACGAAAAATAAAAACAAACGAAAATAAACACAAATAAAAGAAAATAAAAACACACAAAAACAGAAAATATGCAAAATAATACAATGAATGCAATTTAACCTAATATACAACAGAGTTAGCGGTTAGATTTAAAATTAAAAAGAAAAACCTAATTAAAATACTAATCAAATTAATAGATAATAACAATTCACTCCCCGGCAACGGCGCCAAAAACTTGATGCGTGCGTGCGAGTGCTCTAATTTATACCCACGGTATGTCGTTGTGGTTTTAGCAGTATTCAAGTTTTAAATTTATATTTAGCCGACTTATCAATAACACACACACTTTAACGAGCAGTGTACCCGGTCAGTATGAATATAATGGTAAGTAGAGTGTCGATCACTAAGAGTGGAACGTATTATCTAGTTATTCAAATCAGTATTTTAATATCTTAAGTTAGCTATACAACCTAATCTAACGTAAGGGGGTTTCAGCCTGAGAGACTGGCACGATTTGGTTGCAATTAAATAATAAACTAACTAATAGGCACGAATCAGCGAATAGCACACACGTACACAGATAAATACTCGAGACAATAAGAAGACCTGTCCTGATAGTTAAGTAGCTTGTCACTTGTTTTATTGCTAGTTTTATATGAAGTGTATAGTTCGATGCAACGCACCGAGATTAAGTCCTTTCTCGTTGGTTCTAATCTTATCGGCTAGTAAACCCTTAATGATTACTTATGACTATCCTATTTATCTTTCTTCCTACTTTTCTACAGACGATAGAATGCATAGGCGATCTAATAAATAGGCGAGGGCAGAGGCATGGCGACCCGATCAACGCTCAGCTAGACACAGAGGTTATCAATGCACTAATAAAAGTCACCAAAGACATTAACATATAAACTTTAATTGATGGGAAAGCAGTTTTAAGGGAGTGCAACCTTTCCGTTGTCACATTACACAAGCCACCAATCCTGATGAATTAAAGTTTACAAACACAATAAAACAAAACTACTTAATGAATTAAATACATGCAGGACCTTCTTACAGCTCTTGTATCTTCGTTCAAGGTGTGTCTTGTGCTGCTACTTCGACTGAATTCGTCCTAGGGTTTCTTCTGTTTCGTCCTTCGTATATATTATCTCTCGAAATTCGTCTGGTCTTGGGGTATTTATAGTTTCTGTCTGAGGGTAAGATGCGGCGCATCTAATAAGTAGATGCGGCGCATTGACTTAACTTCGCGTGGGGTCCAAGATTAATATATTCAGGAATATACATACACCGCCAGAAGATGCGGCGTAACTCCATTTATAGATGCGGCGCATGTCTTCTTGTATAGATGCGGCGTATCTGGAGCAGAATGTCTTGATCTTGTACATTTCAGTAGACTCTTAACTTCATGCTTGTTTTGCTCCATAATTAGTCCAAAATCGCCAAGTTTCACCAAATGCTTGTTTTTACCTGAGAATTACAAAAGTAAACATTAACGTATCAATTCTCACAGATAATATAATAAAACAAGTCAAATAAATAGGATAAATGACGGTAATAAAATGTATTTATTTGAGTTCATCAAAGAGTCAAAGGACTTGGCGACATTATCTCTCGATGAACTAATAGGAAACTTGAAAGTTCATGAGATGGTAATCAAGAAGGACTCCGATATAGTCAAAGGAAAAAGCGAGAGAGTTAGATCTCTAGCATTGAAAGCCAAGAAGGAGTCCAGTGATGAGGAATGTTCGAGTTCCGATAGTGAAGATGAAGAGTATGCACTAGCCGTTAGAAACTTTAGAAAGTTCTTTAGGAGGAAAGGTAGATTTCCTAGACAACCTCGCGATGAAAAGAGGTCATTCAAAAAGAAACAAGATGATAGGAAAGGGACAAGTGATAGGAAATGCTTTAGATGCGGAGATCCTAATCACCTCATAGGAGAATGTCCCAAACCACCGAAAACCAACAACCAACGAGCTTTCATAGGAGGCTCTTGGAGTGATAGCGGTGAAGAAGAAGAGAAGAAGCCCAACGATGAAACATGCCTAATGGCTCAAGCTTCTAATGAGGTACTTTCCGACTCTTCTTATTATAGTGATGATAATTCGTCAATAGATGACAATAGATTGCATGACGAATATAATAAACTATGCGAGGTTAGTTCTAAAATTTTAGGTAGAAACAGAACACTAAAATTAAAATTGCAAGAACTGGAAGTGCTAATTTTAGAACTAAATGAACAAGTCAAAAGACTTGAGGAAAATAATGAAGTAGACTTAGGATGTGGGTCATGCATAAGTCTTCAAGTAGAAAATGAGAAACTCAAAGGAAATGCTTTGAGAATCATTAAGTTCGAAGAAGGAACTAAGGCACTTAATGAGATGCTTGAAAACATTAGGTTTAGTGAACATGACCGTGCGGGATTAGGATTTGACCGAAATCAAGCTTCTACAAGTGGTACTAAACAAGTAAAATTTGTAAAGCCTGAAATATCTGAGTCTGTAGGTGACGGCACCACTAAAGGTACGGACGGTACCATTAAATTTAATGGTACCGTGGTACCGTCTGGTGCTGAAGTCAGATCAGGGTCAATTTTGAAAAATAACTTAAGTCCTGAACCGAGTCTCACAGTTGTAAATGGTACTAAAGTACCTATTGCTAGCATAGAGGAAGTCAAATGATTTTACAAACCCTTGTCAACTCCTGAACTTTGGATTTGTAAAGCCCGACACTAGGTCGAAGACTCCTCCACCTAGAAAAACAAATTCTCCCAAACCTCGGTCAAGAACTCCTCTACCGATAGGTAACTTTAGAAGACGAAGTTATCCAAGTAACTTCCTCGTAACTTGGAATGACAGTCAATCGCAAGGTTACTTATCATGGAAAATGTGTCCTCCATTCTCACATCCTAAACAATTGCAACAAATGCGTAGGATGTTTGCCACTAACAACTTTGGACCCATGAGATATTGGGGACCAAACGTTTGAGCTTCTGTTTTGCTAGATAAACATGGTTGTAAATAAACTGGAAGTCCAACGAATGGAGTGTGATTAGTAATTACACTAATCTAGTGATGAAAAGTCAAGTAGTGTGTCATATGCCTAGCTTTCAACAAAGGTAGACTAGTCTTCTAAGTTTTAAGGGCGACACCTCCGGCTCAGGTACGCTTTCTTAAAACACCCTTTGGTGGTAGAAATGCTAAGCATGTAGTGTCATTAGAATCTAACATAGTAGGCACTATAACAAAGAAACGAAATTCATTTTTCATCATGACTCAAACATTTGTCAAAGACTATTATGACAAACTCAACTTGTCCAAAAATGTACAATGATCGCTCAAAGATCATGCGTGACAAGTTTGAGATGAGCAATGATGAGTGAATCAAGTTTCTTCCCTAGCCCGTATATAATACTACTTGAAGAAAGTATCCTCATAAACCTAAGTATACTATCTATGTATAAGATACTTAGCTTAGAAAAATCTGAATTCATTTTAACACCCATATCCGCAAAAACGAATCTCACAAGAGACGATGAAGGTGAGTGCGCGGATAGTACTAGGTTGGGGGCATGATAGGTAATTTAATTTACCTAACGGCAAGTAGGCCCGACATCATGTCTAGTGTCTGGCTCTGTGCCCGCTTCTAAGAAGGATCTCAAAACTTCTTAACTTAAAGCGTTTGATGTATCTTCCGATGCATTAATGGCACTACACACTTGAGATTATGATATCTCGAGGAGATTTGTGTAGAAACTGTTGTCTATACCAACTCTGATAATGCGGGAGATAATGTGGATTGATAAAGAGAGAGTGATGTTTGTACCCTCATAGGTTGTTTTCAAACTTCTTGGTTCTCCAAGAAACAAACCACTCTTGCTATCTCCACGACCGAAGCTGAAGCATGACAACAAGCACTATGGATGAGACAACCTCTAATCAAATGAGACGTCCATCTCTACAACACTCCTGTGAAGAGTGATAGCCGAGGTGCAAATAGACTTGACCGAGAACCTCGTGGATTGCTCATGTAGGAAGCTTATCGAAGTACGTCATCTCCTCCGTCACGATGATGTCAAAAGAGAAATCCTTTCTTGGAAAAGCTTCCCTTAAAGGACAACATCATCGATATTCTAACCAATACGTTCTCCACACCCCTCTTATGACTATTTGAATATTTCTTCGGAAATATTGAAGTCATCGCTCAAATCTCATCTCATGACTCTCTAAATGTTTCATTGGAAATATTGGAGTCATTTCTCACGTCTCATCTTATGACTCTTTAAGTCATCCTTCTCATCCCACTCATGACTATTTCAATATTTCACTGGAAATATTAAAGTCATCCCTTACGCTCTATCTCGCAACTCGCTCAATATTTCACTGGAAATATTGAGGTGACTCCTTACGTCTCGCTTCGTATTTTTTAAGTCATCTCCCTCATTCATCTCATGACTTCTAAATATTTCACTGGAAATATTAAATCATTCCTTACGTCTCGTCATGTGACCTTTTAATATTTCACTGGAAATATTGAAGTCATTTCTCTCGTCTCGCATCATAACTCTATGAGTCATTCGTCTAATTCCGCTCATGACTAATTAAATATTTCATTGGAAATATTGTAGTCATTCTCTAAATCTCAACTCTTGACTTCTACTTATTTCACGGGAAATGTTAAAAGTCAATCCTCATTTTCCTCCAATGACAACTTAGGCATTTCCTTGGAAATACTAAGGTCATTCCTTGTCATCTCGCCTAATCATTTTCGTCGAAGAGTTTATTAGGTATAAACTTTTTCCTCGCGTCAAAAAGTCTTACTAAATAAGTAAGATTAATCAGTCAAGAGTCGAAACAGAACAAAAATGGGTTTCACAGACACACGGCTCCACTAAAGTGGCACGACACCACTAATGTTTAGCGGTACCGTGGTACCGTATGTCTGAGAAAGCCCTTTTTCCTTCCTTTCCCTCTACACACCCATTCAAAACAAATACACCAACTTCCTACTGCTGTCAAAAACCGAACCCAACACCAAAATCCAATTACACTCTTGCTAATCAAGATCGAGGCATTGCAATCAAACAATCCTAATCACTACAACACAAATTGTAAGTTAATTATCTTTAATTTCTTTTCAATTTGAGTCTAGGGTTTGTTCTTATGCATAAAATCGAATTGGGGGTTTTCAATTTTTGTTGAACTTTTATGCAATTAAGACTAGGATTAGACAATGTAGAACTTACATGATTCCCAAATCATAGGATTAATTATTTGTAATGGAATCATGTCTAGGATGATTAAAATTGGATTAGGAATGATTAACATTGAGGTTTTTCAATTTTAAAATTTTGGCGCCACGTTGAGGCGTTTGCCAAACACCCCAATTCCATCATTTTCGAAAAAGTTCACGTATCTAGGATCATGAAACCTTTTTCATGCATTGTTGATGCAAACTAAAAACGTTTTTGCATGCATACATGATCTCTCAAATATGGATCGAATTACATAACTAATATGTATTCTTCGACATATTTGCTTGAGCAAAATTAAAGTTAGGAGCGTTTAGGTAATCTCATTAGGTTTATTTTTAGAGTCGACATCACCGCACCTCCACATTGTTTGCATTTAGGCACACACACACATTGAAAATGTGATCACCAAATTGCAACAAGTTAACATGTACAAAATTATACTTTTGTAGGTAACGATGCCTCGTAATGATTATCAAGATACCAAACCTTACATTCCCCGTCTATTAGACGATCCAACCATCCCCGATGAGCAAAAAGCTTATCTTGCTAAAGTCCAAGATCGATATATACACGAAGGTCGTGTAGTCGATGCTCATTTCGTTCTCTTGGATAACATCCAAGCTTGCTTCCCTACTATTGACTTTGATTGTTTATACAAAATAGGCGATCAAATTTGCCCTCGTTTTGTCATCGAGTTTTATAGTCGAGTCCGTACCTTCAATGACCTTGAGGGTAATGTCTTCTTTGATTTTTGGATCCAAAACCAAAATATAATTTTGTCAGTCTCCGTTGGGAATTAAATATTCAAGAAGTTTAATATCGGGTTCTGCTTAAAGAAATACTCTAAGTATCATTCTACTGCTAGAGCATTTGATTCTGCTGCTAGCGTTAAACATTCTACTGCTGAATGATTCTGCTGCTGGTGAAGAACTTTCTACTGCTAAGTGGATAACTATCAAATGATTCTGCTGCTGAGTAGATAAGTATTCAAAGATATTATGTGTATTAAAGTTAACAATACACGGTAGATAATATCTTACCCCATGTGATCAGTCATTATGTTATATTCTCAGAACAAGTTGTAAACATAGATACATGTTGTATCTTAATGACTGACACTCTCAAAGCATGTGTTCGATTAGACTTGACAATATTGTAAAGATCTTTCTTGTGCTATAAAAGAAAGATCTTAGACAAGATTTGTATGTGACTAATAGTGTGTGAATTATTAAGTGCTTAGATATAACTGTTAAGAACATAGAACAAACACAACAATATATCACAAGTCATAGAAACATAAGATTCAAGGTTTTGTAACCCTAGTGATAGTGAAGATCACTCGTATTATCTTGAATAATATTGAATCGTTTGGTGATAACATTGCATGTTCTTTGTTCAATATTCACAAGCATTACTTTCCATTTCCATAACACAAATAACCTTCTAACTCTAAGTGTGATTAAGTAAATTCCGCGTACTTGATCATATTAACTCAACTTATCACATACACAAAGCAACAAAGGTTTAACCACCTTCCAGTGTATCGATTCCTCTCAATTGGTATCAGAGCGCCAGGCTGATATAGTTGATTTAGAAGAAGAAGAAGAAATGGACATTGAATCTATTCAAACCAATGTTGCTGCAAAACTACCCATGCTCAAACAGAATGAGTTTGAGATGTGGAGGCTGAGGATAGAGCAATATTTCCAAGTGCAAGACTATGCACTTTGGGAAATCATTGAAGATGGAAACTCTTACCAGCATACCACAATTACATCAACAGTGGACGGCAAAGTGGTGACAACTCTGCAGACACACCCAACATCTGCAGAAGACAGAATAAAGAAGAAAAATGACTTAAAGGCAAGAAGCATGCTGATGATGACCATTCCCAATGATCAACTTCTAAACTTCAGCAAATTCAAAGATGCCAAGTCATTATTTGAAGCTATTGTTGCCAGATATGGTGGAAATGAAGCCACCAAGAAAACCCACAAGACACTGCTCAAGCAGCAGTTTGAAAACTTCTCCTCTACCTACAATGAATCTCTTGACCATATATTTAATAGGCTTCAGAATAATGTGAGCCAACTTGCTATTCTTGGTGTTGAAATACCTCAAGAAGATTTGAACTCAAAATTTCTGAGAAGCTTACCAGAAGAGTGGGCTATGCATGTTGTTGTCTGGAAGAATAAGCCAGACCTTGATAAAATGGAGATGATAGATTTGTATAGCAACTTTAAGATTATGGAGCAAGATTTGAAGAAGAATGGAGGTACTAGTTCTAATACTGGGAACATGGCATTTATGTCAACTCCTAGTACCTCAAAATCAAGTGAAGAGGTGAAAGTTGTTGATGGTGTTGGTGCTGCTAGTTCATCAAGCAGTACCATGGGTATTTTGGATGAAAAGACTTGTTGTGCATTTCTTACAAGTCAAAATGATGGGTCCATGCTCACTTATGAAGACCTCCGAGAGATCAATGATGATGATCTGTAGGAAATGGACCTAAAATGGCAAATTTCACTTCTTAGCATGAGAGCCAAGAAGTTCTATCAAAGGACGGGGAGGAAGCTCTTAATCAGCAATACTGATACTGCTGGTTTTGACAAGTCAAAGATAGAGTGCTATAACTGCCACATGATGGGTCACTTCTCAAGAGAATGTAGAAGGCCAAGGCAGCAGGATAGCAAGAACAAAGGTTTTGGAAGCACATCCAAAACAAGGGAGGTTTCTGAGCCAAACTCAAAAGCTATGGTAGCTATTGATGGGCTAGGTTTTGATTGGAGTTTCATGGCTGATGAAGAAGAAGATTCTTCACAGATGGCACTCATGGCTTTTTCTACTATTGAGGTACAATCTCATAAAGCTTGTTCAAATGCTTGTACTGCTCTTAAAGAATTACAAACTTTAATCAAACATTATGATGAACAAAAGAAAGAGCTAAGCAAAACTCATCAAAACTACATTAATTATAAGTGTGGTTTAGAATCAACAGAAAAGCAAATCTTATACTACAAAGAAAATGAACTTACTTTTTCTGATGACAAAGCTCTTCTAAGGCAAGACATATTCTTTAGAGATGCTGAAATTAAGCTTTTGAGAGAGGCTTTTGATAGGGTCAAAAAGGAAAATGGAAACATTCACTTGACTACACAAACACTAGAACATGCTTCTAGAGGTGTGACCAACATGATAGAATGTCAAGTGATTAATAGAGCCAAGTCAGGAGTAGGATATAAGAGTGTCCCACCTCCATACAGAGGTATCCCTAAAACCCCAGGGATTGACCTAGAACACTCAGGCTTACCTGAATTTCAACTACCAAAATTACAATATGGTGTACAACCAAAGACCAATGTAGTTGTTGATGAGCCTAAGGAGTTAAGTGAGAGTTTATGTAAAACTTCACTTCAAGAAGACAAGGTGTCTTCTGTTAGGAAACCAGATGCTATAGTTGTTGAAGACTGGGTATCTGATGATGAAGAAGATGAACAGGTTATGTCTAAACCTGAAGTAATTAAGAAAGCAGGAACAAGGGTTCCTAAAGTGATCAAAAAGGATACTGTTAAGCCTAAAACCAACATTAAACATGTTAGGCAACCAGTTAAATATTGTGAACAATATAGATCCACTAGCAAGCCCAGAGGTAACCAAAGAAATTGAAATGGCCTCAAGTCTAACCAATTAGGTGATGACTTTTTCTTTTATAATAAAGCTTGTTACACATGTGGTAGCTTTGATCATCTTGCAGCTTTATGTAACAAATGGGTATCTGGGTATGAAAACAATAGGGTGAATTTCAAAAGGCAAACTCCTCAAACTCACTTTCACTCTAAGTCTAAAAGAACAAAACCCAAAGCAGTTACAAAAGCAGTTTCTGCTACTAGACCATTCATGACTGTTAACCCAAGACCAACAGTTAAATATGCAAAATCTTTTTATAAAAATGCATCAAAGACTGTTCAAAGGCCCATTAAAACAAGAGCAGTGGTCCAAAAACAAGTTTGGAAACCAAATGGTACAACTACAAAGCTAGCAGTTTCTGCTGCTAAGCATGTAGTTCATACTACTGCTAGGGAAAACAGGGCAAATGCTGTTAAGGCCTCAGCATGTTGGATTCTTAAATCCAATGTTGCATCAACTGTTCTTAAGAGATTAAATTTCATTGATGCAAGAGGCAGATCCAAGTCAGTAATGGCTTGGGTCCCCAAAGGAAACTAATACTCCTTATTACTGTGCAGGAACATTCAACTGATAAACAAGAGGATCAAGGATACTCAGATAGTGGATGTTCAAGGCACATGACAGGCAACAAGTCTTATCTCTCAGATTTTCAATCAATAGATGGAGGCTATGTTACCTTTGGAGGAGGTGTTGGTGGCAAAATTTCCGGTAAAGGTACAATTAAAACTGGAAATTTAGATTTTGAAGATGTGTACTATGTACAAGAGCTAAATTATAATCTTTTTAGTGTCTCACAAATGTGTGACAAAAAGAACAAAGTTCTTTTCTGTGACACTGAATGTCTTGTGCTTTCTCCTGATTTTAAGATGCCTGATGAAAGTCAAGTACTTCTTAAAATTCCTAGAAAGGGCAATATGTACAGTGTAGACATGAAGAACATTGTTCCTAAAAAGGATCTAACTTGTCTTGTTGCAAAGGCCACATTGGATGGATCAATGTTATGGCATAGGAGGCTTGGTCATATTAACTTCAAAACCATAAATCAGATTGTTAAGAATGGTTTGGTAAGAGGTTTACCTCAAAAACGATTTGAAAATGATCAAACATGCATTACTTGTCTTAAAGGCAAACAACACAAGGCCACTTGTAAGCCCAAGATTTTTAACTCTATCAATTAATCATTGTTTATGCTTCATATGGACTTATTTGGTCCTACAAATGTTAGAAGTATGCAACATAAGAGATATTGTCTAGTTATTACTGATGACTATAGTAGATTTACATGGGTTTTCTTTTTAGCTACTAAGGATGAGACACCTAGCATCCTTAAGACTTTCATTACAGAGATAGAAAACCTAGTAAGCAAAAGAGTAAAAGTCATTAGATGTGATAATGGGACAGAGTTCAAAAATAGAGTTATGGATGAATTCTGCAAAGAAAAAGGTATTAGGAGAGAGTTTAGTGTTGCTAGAACTCCACAACAAAATGGAGTTGCTGAAAGGAAAAATAGAACACTAATAGAAGCTGCTAGAACTATGTTAGCTGATTCTAAGCTACCTATCACTTTTTGGGCAGAAGCAGTCAACTCTGCTTGCTATGTTCAAAATAGAGTTTTAGTTGTTAAGCCTCACAATAAGACATCATATGAACTTTTTAGAGGTAGAACTCCTGCAATAGGATTTCTTAGACCTTTTGGATGTCATGTGACAATTCTCAATACCTTAGACCATTTAGGAAAGTTTGATGGTAAAGCAGATGAATGATTCTTAGTTGGATATTCTCTCAATAGTAAATCATTTAGAGTATACAACTTAAGAACTAAGAAAGTAGAGGAAAACCTACATGTGGAATTTTTAGAGCATAAATCCAATGTAGTAGGTGAAGGTCCTAATTGGCTATTTGATCTAGAGTCATTAACCCATTCTATGAATTATGTGCCTGTTGTTGCAGAAACTAATGATTTTTCAGGTTCACAAACAACAAATGAGGCAGGGTTAGACAAGGAGACAAATCAAGATCATGTATGGATGCCAATAAGTACCAGTGTGGCTTCAACTTCAACAAATGATGAATCTTCTTTTGGTAAAGCTAAAGAAGATGTTGAAGATGAAAACAATGAAGAAGGAACAAAGGAACAACAAAATGTTTCTGCTGCTGAGACAGAGCATTCTACTGCTAGGCTTAATTTTTCTGCTGCTAGGCCAAATGATTCTACTGCTGGCCCTTCAGTCTCAAATGAAGCAGATTTCTCAGATAGAGAGGTGGATTTGAGCAATATCACACCTAACTATCAAGTTCCTTCAACCCCACACACCAGGATTCACAAAGTCCACTCCCTAGAAAATGTGATTGGAGATGTACAATCAGGTGTGAAGACAAGACAACAACTGATGTCTTCAGACCAACAAGGGCTTCTTGATGCCCTTTATGCTTCAAAGCAGCATGAGTTTTCAAACTCTTGCTTGTTTGTATGTTTTCTCTCACAAGATGAACCAAAGAACATTCTGAAAGCCTTAGATGACTCAAGCTGGGTAGAAGCTATGCAAGAGGAACTTCTTCAGTTCAAGATTCAAAAGGTATGGGTGCTAGTTGATTTACCTAAGGATGCAAAGGTAATTGGCACTAGATGGGTTTTCAAGAATAAAAGGGATGAAAGGGGAATAGTGATTAGGAATAAGGCTAGATTAGTAGCCCAAGGGTACACACAACAAGAAGGTATAGACTATGATGAGGTTTTTGCTCCAGTAGCAAGACTTGAGGCAATTAGGCTTTTCTTAGTTTATGCTTCATTTTTAGGCTTCACAGTTTATCAAATGGATGTCAAGAGTGTATTTTTACATGGTACTATTGAAGAAGAGGTTTATGTCTCACAACCTCCAGGTTTCATTGATCCTGATCATCCAGACAAAGTGTACAAAGTTGTAAAAGCTCTATATGGCCTGCATCAGGCACCAAGAGCTTGGTATGAAACACTAGCTTCCTATTTAAAAGAGAATGGATTTCAAAGAGGAAAGATTGATCAAACACTTTTCATCAAACAGCACAAGAAGGATCTTCTGTTAGTGCAGGTGTATGTGGATGACATTATCTTTGGATCTACAAGGAAGGAGATGTGTTTGGAGTTTGAGAAGCTTATGCATGATAAGTTTCAGATGAGTTCCATGGGGGAACTTACATTCTTTTTGGGTTTACAAGTTAAACAGTCATATGAAGGCATATTTATTAGTCAAGATAAATATGTTGCGGAGATACTAAGGAAGTTCAACTTTGCTGATTCAAAAATGGCAAGCACACCAATGGACTCTGAGAAGCCTCTTCCAAAAGATTTAGATGGAGAAAATGTAGATGTACACACATACAGATCTATGATAGGATCTTTGATGTATCTTACATTATCAAGACCTGACATCATGTTCTCTGTTTGTGCTTGTGCAAGATTTCAAGTAACTCCAAAGGTTTCTCATTTAACAGCAGTCAAGAGAATTTTTAGATATCTCAAGGGTCAACCTAGGTTGGGACTATGGTATTCTAGAGAGTCACCTTTTGACTTGGTAGCATTCTCAGATAGTGATTATGCTGGTGCTAGCTTGGACAGAAAGTCAACAACTGGAGGATGTCAATTCCTTGGGTGTAGACTTATCTCATGGCAGTGTAAGAAGCAAACAATTGTGGCTACTTCAACAACTGAAGCTGAATATGTAACTGCTGCAAGTTGCTGTGCTCAAGTCCTATGGCTTCAAAACCAACTTCTTGATTATGGGTACAATTTTATGAACACTGTTATTCATATTGATAATAGTAGTACTATTTGCATTATTAAAAATCCAGTACAACATTCAAAAACAAAACACATTGAAATTAGACATCACTTTATAAGAGACTGCAATGAGAAAATATTAATTCAAGTTATTAAAATTGCTTCAGAATACAACTTTGCAGATCTGCTAACAAAAGCTTTTGATGTTGGAAGGTTTCAGTAGTTGGTAGCAAGTATTGGAATGCTTAATCTTTAAATTTTTCAATCTAATGTGTTTTTGTATATAATTTTTTGTTTGTACTGCTATCTTTATAAGTTAATGCTGCTATTATAAAAGTTTGTGCTGCTAGTACAAATTTAAATTGTGTTATTCATACAGTTAGTCCTATGATTATTCTAATATAAGACAAGTACTTTGTACATTGTTCTTTTGGTTTTAGACTAACAATTTTAGGTATGAACATATGAACACAAAGGATGTTTCAAGTGAAATGGAAGCAGCAGAATGATAATATCAGTTGCTGACATAATAGGTTTATGATAGAAAGAGTTTGGGAATTTCAAACCTCCTTAAAAATTCTTTCTTGAAGCTTGATTATGATGTTTCACATTGAATTTATGACTTAGTTGATCAGAAAGTAACTGATACAACTCACTTTCTATCATTTTATACTTTTAAGTATAATGGGCAAGTCTAAGGACATCTGATAGAAAGAACAGCTAGTAAAAGTGAATCTAACACTTGTGTTAGAGGCAACAATTGCTATGAGCTGGAAACCCTGTCAAGAAAGCCTTTTGAATAGGTTTATCTTTACACAGGCAGTTATTTATAACTGAAAATATTGGTTCTCACACAACCAGAGGTTGCTTTAAACCGAAATTTTGATTAAGTGTCTGTTATACACTTAATCCCTTCAAAATGGTTGAAAGCAGTATGTGTTTTAATAATAAAATCATGAACATACTGCTCAGTCAAAAGTTTCTTAAAAAGAATTTTCAAAGAGACTAAGTAAAACCATCCATTGATGGATAATGAGTCAAATGTCCCATGAATCACCTCTCATAGGAGTTAACACACCTAGAAGTGATGAGGGCAGCAAATTAAACTCTTAAGGAATTGATGGCTACATGTACAACATTGTCTGATAACAAGTTCTAATTGATAGCTCAGATGATGGGGAGAAATATTTTGGTACATTGTGAGAGATCTTCCAAACAGGGGAGGAAATGTTATTTGCATCTCAGGGGAGGAAATGTCTCAGGGGAGGAAATAAAAACCCAAAGAAGGAAGATTAACCAATAAAAGGGAGGAAAAGACAAGAGCATACAAGATGATGACATGGAGGTTGAAAATGACAAGAACAGAGCTTATTCTGGAGTATTATATATATATATTCAGAAGGGATGAAGCATTCCAAAGGAGAAAGTTCTATCTAGGTCAAACGGAGAAAAGTTTCAATTTCAGTTCACTACGTTTGTTCATCACTTGCAAAGGCATGCTGATAGATGATTTCACTTGTTGAAACAAGCATCCAAGATACACAGCATCATTGCCTCTTATAATTCCTCCATCCAAGGAAATTGCACCATCTTTTAGGCTTTGTTTAAAGCTTGAAGATAGGTACTAATATTGTCGAAGTCAAAAGAATATGGCAGATGAGTTACTGAGAAAGATATTTAATCTTGAAGAACAGAAGATAACTCAGATCAAGAATCTGACTACAGAAGTGTTTGAAAGATCTTCACAATCCATAATTTAATTCAGAAACATGTTGAAAAGGATTCACATGTTTAGGGGAGGATTGTTGGGAATTAAATATTCAAGAAGTTTAATATCGGGTTCTGCTCAAAGAAATACTCTAAGTATCATTCTACTGCTAGAGCATTTGATTCTGCTGCTAGCGTTAAACATTCTACTGCTGAATGATTCTGCTGCTGGTGAAGAACTTTCTACTGCTAAGTGGATAACTATCGAATGATTCTGCTGCTGAGTAGATAAGTATTCAAAGATATTATGTGTATTAAAGTCAACAATACACGGTAGATAATATCTTACCCCATGTGATCAGTCATTATGTTATATTCTCAGAACAAGTTGTAAACATAGATACATGTTGTATCTTAATGACTGACACTCTCAAAGCATGTGTTCGATTAGACTTGACAATATTGTAAAGATCTTTCTTGTGCTATAAAAGAAAGATCTTAGACAAGATTTGTATGTGACTAATAGTGTGTGAATTATTAAGTGCTTAGATATAACTGTTAAGAACATAGAACAAACACAACAATATATCACAAGTCATAGAAACATAAGATTCAAGGTTTTGTAACCCTAGTGATAGTGAAGATCACTCGTATTATCTTGAATAATATTGAATCGTTTGGTGATAACATTGCATGTTCTTTGTTCAACATTCACAAGCATTACATTCCATTTCCATTGCACAAATAACCTTCTAAGTGTGATTAAGTAAATTCCGCGTACTTGATCATATTAACTCAACTTATCACATACACAAAGCAACAAAGGTTTAACCACCTTCCAGTGTATCGATTCCTCTCAGTTTCCGAGTTTGGTGAAATTGTCAGTGTTCCTTCATATGTTCAGTGTGCATACACTGAAGACCATTCCCTAGAGTCACTTTTCTATAATCTTGAAAATGAAGGTACTTATCATACCGAAATTCCCAATCTTGAAGCCATCAAACAAGTCATCCAAACTCCTCGAGTCGCCAACACGTTTAAAAAATGTGATGGTTCCATTGTCCATCTTGACCCAAACAAAATCTACCTCAAAGAACTCCTTCCCGACGTCAAAAGTTGGGAACTTCTTCTATGTGAGAACGTGTTGAGCCTTGCGGGTAACCGTGATCACGTTTTGGCGAGTCTCGCCCACATGCTTTATTGTCTTAGTATCGAGGAACCATATAACCTCGCATACTACATGGCCAAAAGGATGGCCAACATTCATAGTCGTTCCGATAAGCTCATGCCATACGGTATGTTGCTTACTTTTCTCTTCACGTGGGTCATGGAAAATTTCCCACATCTTAATAATGTCGACTATGTCCTAGTCAATCCCGTCATGAAACCTCTTGGTGGACCACAACGTCGCACAAAGCAACGTAAGGACAAAGGGTCCAAACGTGGTCATAAATCCACTTCCGATATCCCTCTCTCTTCTTCCTCCTTCGGTCATGGTTCGTCATCTCAACCTATGGATGAGGATGATGATGAGGTGAATGAAGAAGGAATGTCTCGTCCTCGTACTCCCTCTCCTGACACCTTCTTTCGCAACCTTGACACGTCATCGTTCGCACAAACCACCGACCTTCCCTTCAACCAAACCAACTTAACTTCGGTGATGAGAAGGCAAACAACCATGTACAATCGACAAGTGTCGATGCATGAGCAAACAATCGGGGGGTTCAAGTCCATTGGCAAGGCAATAAAAGGGCTCGGGAACAAGATAAAGAAGTTAGGGAAGAGAAGAGATTAGAGATTACTAAATTAAGTAGTGTCACTAACTTAAGTATTATTAAGCTATTATTAATGGGGTCATGACAATGTCCATCTAACATTAACAAGTTTAAATTGTCTTAACAATTTTTACTTGACATTGGTTACTTTATCAAGTTAATCAATCTTTATGTTTTATTACCCTTGTGAGCTTTGTCTAGTTCATAAATTTTTTTTATTGCATGCACTAGATGATAAAATTGCCTAGAATGATGCATGCTTAATAGTTGCCTAAACAATAGATAATCACATGACATTGTTTGTTGCTAGTTTTGACTAGTGTTAGGAAATTTATGTGATTATTCCTTAATAGATTGAGGCTTTGGGATTTGCTGTAAAATAGTCCACCAAGAATTACCCATTTTAGGCAGCCTAGAACCTGCAGAACTGGAAAAAGAGTCAACTGCAGGCCACGGCTCCACTAAATAGGGCACGACTCCACTAAATTTAGTGGTGCCGTGGTACCTTTAGTGGTACCGTGCCCTGGGAAGTCGAATTTAACTGTTCTCTTCCACTTTTTGACTCTCTTTTCCTAGAAATCTACAAACACAACCTGATTCCAATACACCCAAATCCCCAAATTCACCATCCTATCCAACCTTGCATGTTTTGATTTGGCTATATAAGCTAACATCATACATTGCTCATCCTCACCACTTCACATTCGCCATACAATTATCATGTCTTCAACAATGGCTACCACTTCACACAAAGCTAAAAAGCCAAGATTTAACCTCAAACCAACCAATGAGACAATTCTTATTGATCAATGGATCAAGAATGTCCACACACCACAAGCCTCAACCAAACCTTCCAATGAGATGATTCTCATTGATCTAACTTTGGATGATGATGAAGAAGCCAACACACCACAAACCTCAACCAAATCAACCTCCTCAATCTCTACACCCCAAGCGCCATCAAAGGCCAACTCAACAAGGCCAACATCATCATCCACCTCCACCACAAGAATCACCACACCCTTGTCTAAACCAAGTCCTATTCAACCACTAGCCTTAACACTCACCTTATCACCATCAACTCCCTTTGAACTTGGCACTAACACATCCTCCTCATCACTCTCACCATCACCACAACCACTAATGGGTCATCCCATTCTTTATCCCCTACAACCACATACCCTAAGTTGTCCTTGTTGTCACCATAACCAACACCTCATCATGTGCCTTAGAGATGAATTGAGCCTTCAATTCTCCTACATTGAGCACCTTCTCACACCACCACAAGGACCCATCATTCTACCTCCACCACCACCCAATAGCCCACACAACTAAACATGGTTATGTTTAGTTTCTCCAATAAAAGCTTAGGACCCTTTTGACATTTGAAGCAAATCTTGAAGTCTCATATCACTAAGGATGTTTATGTTCTTTCTTGTTGTTTGTTTTGCTTCCATGATGTAGTCATACTTATGTATGACATTTGTTTTCTTTTTAGGGATAATTATTAGACTGCCCCAGTTGCCCTGGTGCGTTGCTTATCCGACCCGCTCACAGAAAGTTCTGATACTAGACCAGGGCAACTTGTCTGACCAACCACTGGATGACACGTGTCCGACCAAAATATGTAGTGTATTTTGGGCAAGTTTGTAATTTCTTGATATAAACTGGTTTTTTTGTCATTTTACATGTTATTCACTGTTTACCTCTTTATACCACACTGTCTAGTCGTATATAACTCCTCCGATTCAACCACTATAACTCCCTCCTAACCCCAATCCCTCCATAGCCGAAACCCCATCACCACCGAATCCCCACCATCGTCGTAACCCTCCACCGTCGCCGTAACCCTCCACCGCCGTAACCCTCCACAACAGCGATGTACGCGGTTAGGATAACAGCTCCCTATGTTAGGATAACACATCAAAAACCTAATTCATCTTCTTCAGGTATTTTTATTCTAATTAATTAATTAATTCAATTATGATTCGATTTGATTTTAATTTCAAACGAGTTTAATTTTTCTTTGTATTAGATGACTATCTTTTTGCTATTTGGGACCAGTTTTAATAAAAAAGATTGATTTTTATAAAATTTGGAGATCTGGGTATTGTTTAATAATGTGATATGTATTGAAGTGAGTAAAAAAGATGGCAAATTTAACCCCAGGAGTGCTGTTAAAACTGCTGCAACATATGAACACAGATGTTAAAGTAAGTGGTTCTGAACATAGATCATCTTTATTACAAGTTATTAGTATTTTTCCTGCTTTATCTGGTGATCAATTGTTTCAAAATCATCAAGGCTTTTATTTGAAAGTTTCTTATTCGTCTCATGCCACTTATGTTTCCTTGCCTGATGAGAATGTTGACTTGATTTTAAGCGATAAGATTCAGTTGGGTCAGTATGTTCATGTTGATAAGCTCGAGTCTGCTACTCCTGTCCCCATTTTGCATGTGGTTAGGCCCGTTCCTGGTGGCCGACATCCCTGTGTTGGTACGCCGCAAGATATTGTGGCAACACATTCTTTAGGATTTTTAAATAATGGCAGTAGTACTAGTAGTAGTTAGGGGTGTCAGTAGGGTCGGGTTGACCCGACCCGAACCCGAACCCGATAAGGCTAATCGGGTCGGGTCTAATCGGGTCAAAAAAATCTAGTCGGTTTGTTTTGACCCGAACCCGATAACCCGATAGTGTTATCGGGTCGGGTTAGGGTTAAATAATTAATGCTATCGGGTTATCGGGTCAACCCGATAAGACCCGACAATCACTTATTGCTTTTTTATGAAATCAAGAGCGAGAGATGGTGCTAGCGAAACACAGTGAGTTTGACTGATTATTGAGTTATGTTTTGCTGTATTAAATTGTCAAATAATGTTTTGCTGTATTAACTGTGGAAGAAGGAAATTTGCCCCAGAGTCATAGATAGATGGGTTAAGAAGTTATAAAGTATGTAAGCGCAAATAATCTTGATAGGTCGCACATGTTGTCGAGGCCTTGCCATACTAGGACTGATCATATATATAGTCCGTCGTTCATCTTGATCTAGGCAGTTCTTTGACAAACCTCCTAGTGCATGCCGTTATGTGCATTTGGTCATTAATCTCTGTATTTTAACTGAGGTTTTATTGTTTGTAACTTTTGCATGTAAGAAATCCATGTAAGTTGAAATATATTCATATTTGTATACAATAAGTTTATATAATTAATGGGTGATTTTGTTGCTGGAAAATCAGGTAGAAAAAGGGATTTTCTGTTCTATTATCAGACATGTGTCCACTTGTTTCGGGTATCACGACAAGAGACGCTGCTTTATCCATGGAATTAGGGATGCGGGCGCTTGATTTGGCACTTGGTGGAGCTAAATTACCTAATGAGCCCTTGGAAGATTTTCAACCAGAAAACCAACCCAAGAACGAAGATGATGTTGGTATACTCCAAACTGGAGGGCACCTTATTGTCAAGCTTCTTGAGAGTGAGGATACCAAAGGTAGATTTTGTTTTTTGCCCAAAACAAAGTTCTAAAATTTAACTTCAGTGTTCAGGGCGTCCAGTATGATTTTGAAGAATTTGATAAAAGATTAAACACCATGCACATGGATAGAGGGTGGTTGGGTGGGTTGGGTAACGGGTCAAAACATTAACATACTAGTTTCATGTAATTTATTTACATGTCAAAACAAGTACCCTGCATAAAGCCATTTAGAAGTTCTATGCTTGCGGCCTCTCTCACTTATTTCACACATCTATTTCTAGATTAAATTTCTGATTTGGCCCATGTAAAGTCTAAAGAATTATCCAAATCAACTCACTATAAAAAAATGCGTAGGTGTTGAAATTGGTACCGTAGCTCATACGACAGATATAAGATGTTCTGGTGCTATACTTGTAACATAATTTATATCAATCTGGATCTTTGGCAACTGACTAAGCTATGTTTATGACATTTACTACTGTTACTTAATCGAGTCACCCGATAACCCGAATCACTCGACCCGACATAACCCGACCCGATTACCACCCGAACCCGATAACCCGATTCCTTATCGGGTCGGGTTGCGGGTGAGTTTTTAAAAAATCAAAACCCGACTCACCCGACCCGATAAGACCCGATAACCCGACCCGATAACACCCCTAGTAGTAGTAGTGGTTCTGGTAATAAGATAATCGGTAATGTCAAATTGCCGTCGAAAAAAGATAGTAATGGTAATTTAAGTGTGAGACCTTCAAATGGGGTGTTGGATGGTAAGTTGGCGGGATCTAAGTCGCAGTTGTCAAAATTGATATGACCCCTTTGCTTGGAGGAACAGATGCTGTTTTTTCTTCTCTCTTCCACTCTTATGCGAAATACTAAAATCTTTTAGGCAAGTGCATTGTTCCATTTTTGGGAATTGTAGAAACAGTATATGCGAAATACTGAAATATATTGGGTTCTGATACTGCAATGATATCTTTTTGATGCAGGACATCAGAATCATTCTCGCCTATATGCTTGCCAAGATACAACCCCATGGCCTTTCTACACGCTTATGTTCATTTTATTGACGTGAGTGAATTATAATTCAAAAAAGTTACTCACACAAAACTATGCAAGTTTTCATTTTTTTTATTTTGTTCTATAACTACATCTGTAATACATCATTCGCATCTAAAGTATTTGGGCTTTAAAGTCAGTGCTACCTTATGTGTGTGGCATGTTTATACATACATAGTGTTGCTGACATCGAGTTCGGATGCCTTTTGAAAATGAGAGTAGACGTATGATGCCTTTTTCAAATGACATGTCATCATGTCCTGCAAAATGGTACATGAGGCAAAAGTCACCTCAAGGCTTGCATAAAAAGGTACGATTTTAGAAGTTGTGCTTGTTGTGTAGCTTTTTTTCCTGATATTAAAGGTGGCAAGATGACAGGGTCAAGTGGATCGGTCATGGATAAAAATGGGATTGGGTTGAAATAGACCAGTTCTTAGTACAGGTGGAAACACGACGGATTGCATTGGGTTGGTTTGACCCACAAATACTTTTTCTTCAATTTAAAAAATATATATATGGTCAACCTATTTGACATGTTCCCCTTTGAGCTATTTTTTCTTGCACGTTTGAGATAAAACACAACACAAATTAACCCAAGCATAAGTTAACTGGTCAAAATAGGATAGTAGTATGCAAAGTATAGATTATAAAGAGTCTTTTTTTCCAGGTGCTTGCTACTTTGCTTAAGCCTCGGAATTGATGCTGCCATTAAAGTCGTTCTTGCACCACCAAAGTCAAAGAAAAAGAAGGGAAAGGCTCAAAAGGCTTGCTCAATATTGTGATCAAGATCAAAATAAACAAAACTAGCTGTATTTCAATGTTCTTCTACCGTGAAGCTGTCTTGGATTCATTTCTCATATGTTTGTTAAATTGTATTTTGATCTTTTAAGTACTCGAATATCGTAATGTACTAATCGTGTAGTTTGGCCAAGAATTCATAATTACATTGCTCGTTTTCTTTTCTTGCTGGTTCATTCTAGTTATTTTAACTCCAAGTTCTTGTTGGCTTTCAATGATCCTCTCTGTTTTCAAGACTTTACAACGAGCAGCAGGAAAATCACATACGATGACAAGTTTCCCCCAGTTGCCCAAAAAATACAAAAGTTGCCAAAAAAATACACAAGTTGCCCAAAAAATACAAAACGTTGCCCAAAAAATACAAAAGTTGCCCAAAAAATACACAAGTTGCCTAAAAAATACAAAAGTTGCCCAAAAAATACACAAGTTGCCCAAAAAATAATCAGAAAATGACACTTGTCACTTGCAGAAAAGTGACGCTTGGCAGTTGCCCAAAATCCCTATTAAAAACGTATAGCAGCAGTATCTTACAACGAGCTGCAGGAAAATCACAAAGGGCAGCAGTAGTGTCTCATATGTCGAGCAGTAGAATCAAAGAACTCGCAAGCAGTAGTAAAAATACCCGAGCAGCAGTACTAAATTCTCAGCAGTAGGATCTCTGAGTAGTAGCAGCATGATGCTAAGGTTAGCAGCAGAATGACATACTCTCGACCACCGAACCTTCTGACTCCAACAGTCAATCAAGCAGCATGCTCAACCTTACGAACCAGACTCAGTATCCATAATCATAAACAACATCAGTACACTTACATCCAAATCAGTTATCACAGTAGCCATAGGTAACTTTAGTGACAATTTTTCCAAGTCCATGGGTCATAAGCAGCAAAATGGGTCATAGTTGACTGTTATACAGATAAATCACCATGAATTTACATGCTGAAAAGAACAATTTGAAGAAGAAAAAATATAGCAATTTATTCGGTTAACATGTTGGGGTACATAGTCTTCTAATTGATTTCAATGTATTTTACACACCTCCATAGGATACCCTTTGATTGACAATTCTCATTCTAAAATTCACAAATCTCGAAAAAATACATAAAAAATGGATGAAACACAATTCGAAGTAGCTCTAGGGTGACTGTTATACATCTCGGGGTGTATCAGTGCCTTCTGAAGTAGTCCCAGCAGCATGTGAATTCACATTTGGACCCATCATTTCGTTGGGAGTTGCAATTTGCGATTGTGCAGCTTGCCACACACAATGAGCAGCATCAACTTCTTTTTCCACACTGCAAATACAAATACATTGTTCTTTATTGAATTTACAACGTCTAAAGGGTTGTAAGTGTGGCGGATCCAGGATTTTTTCAACCAGGGTATGCAATAGAAGAAAAGTGGCTTTCTGATTAGCAGAATAAACCCTGAGATAACTGACCAGATATAATATATTCATTGTAGTAGTTTTGTCTAGACATGGTGCCTCTGCGATAATCAATTGAAATTCTTAACACGACAGATCTTTCTAGAATTCTATTTCCATGTTATCTGAAGTAAACATAAATAATGTAAACAATAATCACTCTGTATACTATTTAACACACAAGATAAATCACCTCTAAAACTAAAATGGAAAGAAGGATGTAAATTAAAACGATATTAGTGAAATTAGAAACATTATTTTGATAAAAGAAACCGGTCTCCCTTTCTATGTTGACATTATAGTGTAATATCTACGACATACTACAATGAAGGTTTATGGCAGTAGCACCCTACTTTTTTATAAGATACAGATGATAATGATACTCTATGTGCTCAAACAGATTTGGGAAGAACCTTTCAACTTGACTTTTATATATGGAATGACCTACCATACAACTATTTGCATCACTAACAAATAAGTACTTGGCATGTAAAGCAATAGAACTAACAAATAAGTACTTCAAAGAGGAAAAAAACTAACCAAGTGAAAGAGTGGAAGAGAGAAGAAAAAACAGCATCTGTTCCTCCAAGCAAAGGGGTCATATCAATTTTGACAACTGCGACTTAGATCCCGCCAACTTACCATCCAACACCCCATTTGAAGGTCTCACACTTAAATTACCATTACTATCTTTTTTCGACGGCAATTTGACATTACCGATTATCTTATTACCAGAACCACTACTACTACTAGGGGTGTTATCGGGTTGGGTTATCGGGTCGGGTGAGTCGGGTTTTGATTTTTTAAAAACTCACCCGCAACCCGACCCGATAAGGAATCGGGTTATCGGGTTCAGGTGGTAATCGGGTCGGGTTATGTCGGGTCGGGTGATTCGGGTTATCGGGTGACCCGATTAAGTAACAGTAGTAAATGTCATAAACATAGCTTAGTCAGTTGCCAAAGATCCAGATTGATATAAATTATGTTACAAGTATAGCACCAGAACATCTTATATCTGTCGTATGAGCTACGGTACCAATTTCAACACCTACGCATTTTTTTATAGTGAGTTGATTTGGATAATTCTTTAGACTTTACATGGGCCAAATCAGAAATTTAATCTAGAAATAGATGTGTGAAATAAGTGAGAGAGGCCGCAAGCATAGAACTTCTAAATGGCTTTATGCAGGGTACTTGTTTTGACATGTAAATAAATTACATGAAACTAGTATGTTAATGTTTTGACCCGTTACCCAACCCACCCAACCACCCTCTATCCATGTGCATGGTGTTTAATCTTTTATCAAATTCTTCAAAATCATACTGGACGCTCTGAACACTGAAGTTAAATTTTAGAACTTTGTTTTGGGCAAAAAACAAAATCTACCTTTGGTATCCTCACTCTCAAGAAGCTTGACAATAAGGTGCCCTCCAGTTTGGAGTATACCAACATCATCTTCGTTCTTGGGTTGGTTTTCTGGTTGAACATCTTCCAAGGGCTCATTAGGTAATTTAGCTCCACCAAGTGCCAAATCAAGCGCCCGCATCCCTAATTCCATGGATAAAGCAGCGTCTCTTGTCGTGATACCCGAAACAAGTGGACACATGTCTGATAATAGAACAGAAAATCCCTTTTTCTACCTGATTTTCCAGCAACAAAATCACCCATTAATTATATAAACTTATTGTATACAAATATGAATATATTTCAACTTACATGGATTTCTTACATGCAAAAGTTACAAACAATAAAACCTCAGTTAAAATACAGAGATTAATGACCAAATGCACATAACGGCATGCACTAGGAGGTTTGTCAGAGAACTTCCTAGATCAAGATGAACGACGGACTATATATATGATCAGTCCTAGTATGGCAAGGCCTCGACAACATGTGCGACCTATCAAGATTATTTGCGCTTACATACTTTATAACTTCTTAACCCATCTATCTATGACTCTGGGGCAAATTTCCTTCTTCCACAGTTAATACAGCAAAACATTATTTGACAATTTAATACAGCAAAACATAACTCAATAATCAGTCAAACTCACTGTGTTTCGCTAGCACCATCTCTCGCTCTTGATTTCATAAAAAAGCAATAAGTGATTGTCGGGTCTTATCGGGTTGACCCGATAACCCGATAGCATTAATTATTTAACCCTAACCCGACCCGATAACACTATCGGGTTATCGGGTTCGGGTCAAAACAAACCGACTAGATTTTTTTGACCCGATTAGACCCGACCCGATTAGCCTTATCGGGTTCGGGTTCGGGTCGGGTCAACCCGACCCTACTGACACCCCTAACTACTACTAGTACTACTGCCATTATTTAAAAATCCTAAAGAATGTGTTGCCACAATATCTTGCGGCGTACCAACACAGGGATGTCGGCCACCAGGAACGGGCCTAACTACATGCAAAATGGGGATAGGAGTAGCAGACTCGAGCTTATCAACATGAACATACTGACCCAACTGAATCTTATCGCTTAAAATCAAGTCAACATTCTCATCAGGCAAGGAAACTGCTAGGATCCTGGACACACGATTAAGGTGGTTAAACCTTCTAACTTTGTGTGTATGATATGTTGTGTTAAAATGATTAAGTGCGCGGAATTCACTCAACCAAAATTAGAAGGTTGTGTATGTTATGGAAATGGAATTGTTGTGTTTGTTAGTTAGCAATGAAACACATAAAGATTATCACTAAACGATTCAATATTATTAAAGATAATAATACGAGTGACCTTGAAATATCACTAGGGTTACAACCTTGAATCTTATGTTTCTATCTCTTGTGATATATTTGTGTTTGTTCTAACAGTTATGCATGTTCTAACGTATGCATGGACTAACTCTTTACACTTCTATATTTTTCACACACGTCTCTAAATATCACTAGTCTAAGATCTCTTTTATAGTCAAAAGATCTTTACAAATTGCTTAAAGTCTTGACCGACTTACTTGGTTAACTTATGCTTATTGAGTGTCAGTACATCAGATACAACATGTATTGATGAGGCGAAAAGTGTACCGCTTTTAAGGGGTCATTTAAGCCCGAAATCGTATTTATTTGATCAAATATTGCCCTAAATCGTTCCTTTTGTCATGTTAGGTACTTTTGAGGAGAAATCTGGAAAAGGAGGCATTTTTGGACGTTTTTGGAGCATTAAAGTGAAGAAAACGGCAAAGTCTCAAGAATCGGCTGAAAGTTACTCTTGACGGCGTCAGACTTTACTCTGGACGGCGTCATGCCTTGGCAAGAAAAGTTGGATGTGAAATTTACTCATGACGGGCCAGTGAGTTAGCATGAGAATTCTGACGGCGTCACGCTTTAACTAAATCAAGGGCGTCACGGCTTAAATCATAAGGGGACGGCGTCACGTTCATGATCCGACGGCGTCAAGCCTTGATAGGCCAGAATGGATTTTTGAAGAGCTAAAGAGGGACGGCGTCAAGAAGGTCACCCGGGAACCCTAGAAGCGGCGAGGTGACGGCGTCACACTCCATAAGGTGACGCCGTCAGATCCAAAAATCTATATATAGTTTTCTAATTTTTTGTCATTAGGGGAGAGCTTAGTGTGTGGAATTTTGGGATAAAACCCTAAGACGATTTTAGCTACTTTTTTAGGGCTTTTTGCCTTGAGATCTTCCATGTTTCATTGAAAGATAAGTTATCAATTAATCATTCAATATGTCTATGTGTTGTTTGATTCTATCTTATGCTTGTCTTTTGTTTAACATGTTAGGCTAATTTTATCTTGTGTTTGCTTAGATCTAATGAAACTTAGCTATTGATTATTGGTTGTTAGTGTGTTGTTAGTTGTATTGGATGATTGTTTATCTATGTTAGGCTTAAGAAAACTGGCTAACTTCCTATTCGGTAACTTGCTTGAACGTCTTAAGAAACATGAACCAAACGCGTACTAAAGGTTTTTATGGTTGTATTTAATGCACAAGCGAATTCTAGTGATCCCATGTTAGGAGCTTCCTAGCCGGCTCGACATAGGAGTGAAGTAGGAGCTTGTAGAGTTGGGGAAGTAAGTACGCCACCCCACGAATGGTATTAAGGAATACACCCGTCATCCACGCGACTAATACACACTAATTAACCGGTAAAAGATAGTTAGGGAGTAAGGAAATCTAAGTAAACACATTTCTCTACACATAAGTTTCTCACCACTTTTCATTTTTGTTATTTTATTTTATTTGCATTCGTAGAAAATTTGGGTTAGTTGACTAGCAACTAATTCCGCCCACTCCTTCAAACCCGAGATTTTACTTGCTTTCATAAAATTATAAAAACATAAAAAGAATCTTCCTCAACCCTTAGACCTAATTAGAGTAGCCTTTCACACCTAACGAACACTATTCCCTGTGGAGAACGATCAATCCCCCGTACTTACCACTACACTATACTACATCGGTCAGGTACACTGCCTGGTGGGGTTGTAAGCCTCTTGAGATCCCTCGAGAGGTAAAACCTGTTGTAAGGTTACAAAACCACGCAATCAAGTTTTTGGCGCCGCTGCCGGGGAATAGTTATTGTTTAGGTTGAATTTTTATTTTATTAGGTCTACTCACTAGATTCCTTTCTAGTGAGATTTTTATTTTTCTTTTTATTAGATTTCTTTAGTCTATCTTTTTCTTTGTGTGTTTGTTCGTAATTTCCATTGACTCTTCCGTTCACCATTATGGAGTACGCGAATCCGCCATACCACCAACCACAAAGGCCATTCTACCCTATTGACATCTCGAATTTCAAACAATATCGAGATGAACCCATATATGATGCATGGACTCGTTTTAGAAATTTACTCCGAAAATTCCCTCATCATAGTTTCGCTTTAGCATCCCTAACCCGAACCTTTTACTATCGTGTTGGCCAATATGACCAAATGCGCATCGAGGATTTTGCCAATGGGGACTTTAGGGAATTAAGTGCTGAAGAAGCATGGGATGTCATAGAAGATTGTGCCCAATATTATTATAGGGTAGACAACCCAACAAACGTTAGTACAAGTCAATTGAATATAAATTTCCTGGATCATGAAACAAGTTTGTTTGGGGATGAATACATTAGTGTTGAGATACCTAAGTGGTTGTCATGTAATGCCATAGTACAAAACAAACACATGGGTGACCTTGATGTGATGGAGGATTTAGCCGAACATGATCACATTGATCAAAAAGACCTAGGTTTTATGATTGATGACGTTGAATCTCAAGAAACACATGATGAATCTTTTGGGCAATTTGAATATAGCAGTCATAATATTGAGGATGATCCTTATGATTCGGACATAGAAGTTGAGATGCCTAGAGAAGCACTTGAGATACTTGGGAAAATGTTAGGGTTAGATCCTACTAAAACACATGATGAGGATATAGGGGATCTTGACATAGAGAATGATGAGGTTAGTAACATAAGCCCGCTAAGTACCCCACAAGTCCTACCATCAATTGAGGCACACACACCGCCCGTGACTTACCCGGAAGAAGTTGAGGAGACTATAGGAACCCCAATAGAGGTAGAGCCCTTGTACCAAACACAACTAGAAGAAGTATGTTTGAATACTTGTGATCACAACCTTACTCTTAGTTCTATGGAAGTTCCTAGTTTTGATGAACCGGAGCCTCAGCCAAAACCGTTACCTAATCTTCCATCCTTAGATGTGAATTTAGGAATTGAAAAAGGTCCCGATCCACCCATCAAACCATGTAGTCCGGGTAATGTTAAGATTAAGGTAGTAGACTTTAGGCCATGTGGAGTGGAAGCTAATATAGGAGTGAACCGTGACCTTACATACATACATCACCCATTTATGATTGATCACAAGAAACATTAAGGGTTTAAACCGGGTTTATTAGGTCAAAGTGGATTCTTAACTTGGAGTCTCTCGAAGTTGATAGAAGATGATCCCTTTCTAGGAGAAAACTTCAATTCACCCATTGACCCAATTAAACTAAGTAAGGTTATGATGATTGGATCCCACATCTTTGAGCATATAATTCATCCACCACTCTTTCCTCACGTGGCATACTTCCACCAAGATGGTGTGTATCGCTACTTTCACCCACACTTAATCCTAAGTGTAGGGAAAACCTCCCCTATTTCCGTTAAATAAGGGTAGAGTCAGGCTCGTGACTCGAACAAAAACAAGCGCTCTTGGGAGGCAGCCCATGCTTTATTTGCTTTGTGTGTTTAATTATTTGTTTGTTTGATTTTATTTGTTTCCGTATGTGTGTTTAATTTTTATTCTTATTGATTCATGTTAAAAACTAATTTGTGAAAATGCTTTATGTTGTTTTTAACTTCGTCTTAACTACATATAAAGGTATTTTGCAAAAGTTAAGTGTAAGGGAAATCTAAATCGGTTTGTTAGAACACAAATGAACATGAATCGTAATAATAAATTAACATACATATTAGTATTTGTTTGAGTCAAATGCTTGTATCGAGTCATAATGATGTTTTGCAGGATTTCCAGGAAGTAAGGTAAAGGTTTTTCCAGAAATTTTCCGGAAACTTAAAATGAAAATTTTTGTCAGGTCATTTCTGACGGCGTCAAGGTTTATAACCTGACGGCGTCAGATTTAATTTCCAGAAATTTTTGAAAGTTTTGTTTTTAGAAAAGTTTTTATTAAAATCTCCAACTTATAATCTCCAGGAATCTGCAAAATTATCATTCCACAAGCATTATATCCTTATATATAGATTTTTCCCGCCGATGTTATGCAGGTTTTCGTGTTTGTTTTCTCAGGTTTAACAGGTTATTTTGGACAAGGAAATGTTTTGAATCAAGCTTTTGGCGATGCATTAGTCATGGAGCTTCAACATTACTTTGGAAGAAGATCTAACCGTGTTACTTCATTATCCACCGAGCGAATCAGGGGAGCATTTGATTTCATTCTTTTACTTTATGCTTTTACATCTTGTTATTTGAACATTGGGGACAATGTTCATCTTAAGTGTAAGGGGAGGGTAAAAGTACGATTTTTGAGAATACAATTGCGCTTGATTTTTGTTTGTTTGATAGTAGATGTGTAATAAAACTGAGAGAAATACTTGTTAAGGTAATTTTAGTGTCAAATTTAAAATTTTTTTACAACATATAGGAGTGAAACTTTGATCTTAATGAGCGTCTCACAGATAGGAGTTATATGACTAGCACAAAAACCGTACCACTAAAAAATTTTCCACCCCCAAATATGTGAGGTTCGCCCCTAGAATTGGTAGGAAAAGCATTTTGCTATGATGTGTGTACCGGTAGCACTTAGATTCTAGAACTTGCGTTAGGACCATTCCAAGGCCACAAGTGAGACTACACTCGTGTAGTTAGATTTACTACATGATAAGAGGCATTAGGATTAACCCATTGTTTTACACCTGTGTTTTTGTTATAATTACATTGGCTACATTGGTCAAGTAATTCTCCCACACACCTTTGCGTTGTACTCATTTTTAGTACACGATACCCCTAGTACACCCCTCAGAGCCTATCTTTTCGTTTCGACCTTTAAGCATTTTACTTAAAGGAAGAATTTGTTACACCCCACTAAAATGTACACCCAAATCGCCTTAGCCTACCTTGTATGCACTCATTTTTAGTGCATTATTGTTACAACATTTGTTTAAACCCAAGTTAATTATCTAGTTGATTACATGGTTGCTAAGTCGAGTCATATCCTTGTACATATTGTTTTGGGACGATTGGGACTCATGGGTAAAGTACTAGTATAATGGAGTAATGGGGAAGAACATCATTTATTACCCCCATATGTGCTAAATATTTTAAAAGTACTCCAAGTTTTTCGATTATCTTAATTCGAGTCATTAGATTAGTATTTGTAAAGTTATGTAAAAGTTCAAGTGTAAGGGGGATGCAATGCCCCTATGATGTATTATTTTGGATGGTAGGGTAAAAGTGTATGCAAAAAAAAAAAAAAAAAAAAAAAAATCGAAAAATCAAGAAAAACACAAAAAAAATGAGAAAATGAAAAATAGAAGAAACATACGGACTACCATCCCGTTTTATTTTATGTTTGTTTTATATTTTTGTTATTTTGTTATTTCGTTTCTAGCTTAAGATCGAGTCTAGTCTGGGCTTAGCAACATTGTATAGTACATGTAATTGATCAAGATCTTTAACTAGCCACCAGTAAAATATCCCGTATCCAACAAAACCGTGTTTTCCTTTTCCCTACACCTAACGTTATAACCCATTTAAAAGCCCTCTTTGATAGTTTATCTTAGGTGCTTACGCCTAGTGGAGGAGGTTTTCGATCCTTTCCCAAGCCTATGGTAATCTATTTGCTATGACAGGTAGTGAGAGATATTTTCCGTTTTCATTTATGAGATTTATTTTGATGACACTTGAGAGATGTGAGTATCTAAACACTACTTGTGAGGTGCTAGTTTATAATCTCCGTGCTTATTATGATTGAAGTGGAACGAATATTTGTTGTAATTACTTTTATGTTTGCATTAAATGACCCCTAACTTGTATTTTGATTAGAATAAAAGCGCATTTGCTTGAGGACAAGCAAATCTCAAGTGTAAGGGTATTTGATGAGGCGAAAAGTGTACCGCTTTTAAGGGGTCATTTAAGCCCGAAATCGTATTTATTTGATCAAATATTGCCCTAAATCGTTCCTTTTGTCATGTTAGGTACTTTTGAGGAGAAATCTGGAAAAGGAGGCATTTTTGGACGTTTTTGGAGCATTAAAGTGAAGAAAACGGCAAAGTCTCAAGAATCGGCTGAAAGTTACTCTTGACGGCGTCAGACTTTACTCTGGACGGCGTCATGCCTTGGCAAGAAAAGTTGGATGTGAAATTTACTCATGACGGGCCAGTGAGTTAGCATGAGAATTCTGACGGCGTCACGCTTTAACTAAATCAAGGGCGTCACGGCTTAAATCATAAGGGGACGGCGTCACGTTCATGATCCGACGGCGTCAAGCCTTGATAGGCCAGAATGGATTTTTGAAGAGCTAAAGAGGGACGGCGTCAAGAAGGTCACCCGGGAACCCTAGAAGCGGCGAGGTGACGGCGTCACACTCCATAAGGTGACGCCGTCAGATCCAAAAATCTATATATAGTTTTCTAATTTTTTGTCATTAGGGGAGAGCTTAGTGTGTGGAATTTTGGGATAAAACCCTAAGACGATTTTAGCTACTTTTTCAGGGCTTTTTGCCTTGAGATCTTCCATGTTTCATTGAAAGATAAGTTATCAATTAATCATTCAATATGTCTATGTGTTGTTTGATTCTATCTTATGCTTGTCTTTTGTTTAACATGTTAGGCTAATTTTATCTTGTGTTTGCTTAGATCTAATGAAACTTAGCTATTGATTATTGGTTGTTAGTGTGTTGTTAGTTGTATTGGATGATTGTTTATCTATGTTAGGCTTAAGAAAACTGGCTAACTTCCTATTCGGTAACTTGCTTGAACGTCTTAAGAAACATGAACCAAACGCGTACTAAAGGTTTTTATGGTTGTATTTAATGCACAAGCGAATTCTAGTGATCCCATGTTAGGAGCTTCCTAGCCGGCTCGACATAGGAGTGAAGTAGGAGCTTGTAGAGTTGGGGAAGTAAGTACGCCACCCCACGAATGGTATTAAGGAATACACCCGTCATCCACGCGACTAATACACACTAATTAACCGGTAAAAGATAGTTAGGGAGTAAGGAAATCTAAGTAAACACATTTCTCTACACATAAGTTTCTCACCACTTTTCATTTTTGTTATTTTATTTTATTTGCATTCGTAGAAAATTTGGGTTAGTTGACTAGCAACTAATTCCGCCCACTCCTTCAAACCCGAGATTTTACTTGCTTTCATAAAATTATAAAAACATAAAAAGAATCTTCCTCAACCCTTAGACCTAATTAGAGTAGCCTTTCACACCTAACGAACACTATTCCCTGTGGAGAACGATCAATCCCCCGTACTTACCACTACACTATACTACATCGGTCAGGTACACTGCCTGGTGGGGTTGTAAGCCTCTTGAGATCCCTCGAGAGGTAAAACCTGTTGTAAGGTTACAAAACCACGCAATCATGTATCTATGTATACAACTTGTTAACTAAGCACATGGAGTAAGATATTATCTACCGTATATTGTTGACCAAAATACAATAAATATCTTTTTGATCTTATCCTTCCATCAGCAGAGTTGTTCATTATCAGCAGGAACAATCTATCGCTATCAGCAGAATCATCAGCAGAGTTGTTAAGCCTATCAGCAGAGTGAAATGCTCTATCAGCAGAATCAACATCATCAGCAGAAACCATTTTGCACTATCAGCAGAATTATACTTAGAGTAGAATCCGATATTAAACATCTTGAATATTTAATTCCCAACAATCCTCCCCTAAACATGTGAATCCTTTCAAACATGTTTCTGAATTAAATCTTGGATTGAAGATCTTTCAAACACTTATGTTCTTCAAGATTGAATATCTTCTCAGTAATTCATCTACTTTGCTCTTCTTTGACTTTAGCAATATCAAAACATATTGAACCTATCTTGGATTAAAAGATGGTGCAATTTCCTTGGATGGAGGAATTATAAGAGGCAATGATGCTGTGTATCTTGGATGCTTGTTTCAACAAGTGAAATCATCTAACCAGCATGTCTTTGAAGTGAAATTGAAACTTTTCTTCGTTTGATCTAGATAGAACTTTCTCCTTTGGAATGTTCTTGTCATTTTCAACCTCCTCATCATCTTGTATGCTCTTGTCTTCTCCTTCCATATATTGGATTATCTTCCTTTTCTGGGACATTATTTCCTCCCCTGAGATTGTTACCTCCTCTGAAGCAAATAACTTTTGTTTCATCCTCCCCTTGTTTGGAAGATCTCACTATGTACTAAAGAACTTCTCTTCATATCACCTGATCTATCAGTTTGAACTTGTTTTCAGACAATATTGTACATGTTGGCCATCAATTCCTCAAAAGTTTAAGTTTCTGTCCTCATCACTTCTAGGTGTGTTAACTCCTATGAGAGGTGATTCATTGGACATTTGACTCTTGGTCCATCAATGGATGGTTTTTGTGAGTCCCTTGAAAAATCCTTTTTAAGAAACTTTTGCCTTAGCAGTATGTTCATGATTTTAGAATTGAAAAATCATACTGCTTACAACCATTTTGAAAGGATTAAGTGTATAACAGACACTCAATCATAATTTCGGTTTAATGCAACCTCTGGTTGTGTGAGAACCAATATTTTTCAGTTATAAATAACTGCCTGTGTAAAGATAAATCTATTCAAAAGATTTTCTTGACAGGGTTTCCAGCTTGTGGCATTTGTTACCTCTAACACAAGTGTTAGATTCACTTTTGCTCGCTGTTCTTTCTATCAGATGTCCTCAGACTTGCACATTATACTTAAAAGTATAAAATGATAGAAAGTGAGTTGCATCAGTTACTATCTGATCAACTAAGTCATCAATTCAATGTGAAATATCATAACTAGATTTCAAGAAAGAAGTTTTAAGGAGCTTTAAATTCCCAAACTCAGTCCATCATAAACCTATTATGGTCAGCAGCTAATATCTCAATTCTGCTGTGTCCATTTCACTTGAAACATCCTTTGTGTTTACATATTCATACCTGAAATTGTTAGTCTAAAACCAAAAGAACAATGTACAAAGTACTTGTCTTGCATTAGTATAATCATAAAACCAACTGTATGAATAACACAATTTACATTTTGTACTAGCAGCACCTTGTGTGCTTTAGCAGTACCTTATGATATATTAGTAGTACCTTATGAATCAGTAGCAACAACAAAAATTTATTTACATAAACACATTATTTGAAAATTTTAAAGATTAAGCATTCCAATACTTGCTACCAAGTACTGAAACCTTGAAACATCAAAAGCTTTTGTTAGCAGATCTGCAAAATTATGTTCTGAAGCAATTTTAAGAACTTGAATTAATCTTTTCTCATTGCAGTCTCTTATAAAGTGATGTCTAATTTCAATGTGTTTTGTTTTAGAATGTTGCACTGGATTTTTAATAATACAAATTGTACTACTATTATCAATATAAATAACAGTGTTTAAGAAATTGTACCCATAATCAAGGAGTTGGTTTTGAAGCCATAGAACTTGACTAGAGCAACTTGCAGCAGCTATGTATTCAGCTTCAGTTGTTGAATTTCCCACACTTGTTTGCTTCTTACACTGCCATGAGACAAGTCTACACCCAAGGAATTGACATCCTCCAGTTGTTGACTTTCTGTCCAAGCTAGCACCAGCATAATCACTATCCGAATATGCTACCAAGTCAAAAGGAGATTCTCTAGAATACCATATACCCAACCTTGGTTGACATTTGAGATATCTAAAAATTCTCTTGACTGCAGTTAAATGAGAAACCTTTGGAGTAACTTGAAATCTTGCACAAACACAAACAGGAAACATGATATCAGGTCTAGATGATGTAAGATACATCAAAGAGCCTATCATAGATCTGTAATTGTGTACATCTACATTCTCTCCATCTTCATCTTTCAGAAGGTGCTTCTCAGAGTCCATTGGTGTGCTTGCTATTTTTGAATCAGCAAATTGAAATTTTCAAAGTATCTCTGCAACATATTTGTCTTGACTAATAAATATGCCTTCAGATGATTGCTTAACTTGCAAACCCAAAAAGAATGTAAGTTCTCCCATAGAACTCATCTGAAACTTATCTTTCATAAGCTTCTCAAACTCTAAACACATATCTTTCCTAGTAGATCCAAAGATAATGTCATCCACATACACCTGCACTAACAGAAGATCCTTCTTGTGCTGTTTGATGAAAAGTGTCTGATCAATCTTTCCTCTTTGAAATCCATTTTCTAATAAGTAGGAAGCTAGTGTTGCATACCAAGCTCTTGGTGCCTGATGAAGGCCATAGAGAGCTTTTACTACTCTGTACACTTTGTTTGGATGTAATGGATCAATGAAGCCTGGAGGTTGTGAAACATACACCTCTTCTCCAATTTCACCATATAAAAATGCACTCTTGACATCCATTTGGTAGACTATGAAGCCTAAAAATGAAGCATAAGCTAAGAAAAGCCTAATCGCCTCAATCCTTGCTACTGGAGCATAAACTTCATCATAATCTATCCCTTCTTCTTGTGTGTACCCTTGCGCTACTAATCTAGCTTTGTTCTTGATCACAATTCCTCTTTCATCCCTTTTGTTCTTAAAAACCCATCTAGTGCCAATTACCTTCACACCTGTAGGTAAATCAACTAGCACCCAAACCTTTTGAATCTTGAACTGAAGAAGCTCTTCTTGCATAGCCTCTAACCAGCTTGAATCATCTAGGGCTGTAAGAATAGTCTTTGGTTCAGCTTGTGATAGAAAACATACAAACAAGCAAGAGTTTAAAAGCTCATGTTGTTTTGAAGCATAAAGGGCATCAAGAAGCCCTTGTTGGTCTGAAGACTTCAATTGTTGTCTTGTCTTCACACCTGACTGTATATCTCCAATCACATGATCCAGGGAATGAACTTTGTGAATTCTTGATTGTGGTGTAGTAGGAACTTGATAATTTGATGGAAGATTGTTGTAATCCACCTCATTATCTGAGAATTCTGCTTCTTTTGTTTCTGAAGGGCCAGCAGCAGAGTCATTTGGCCGAACAGCAGAATCAGTAAGCTTATCAGCAGAGTCATCAGCAGAAACAGATACACTACCAGCAGCAACAGAAATACTACCAGCAGAAACACTTTGTTGTTCCTGAGTTCCATACTCTTTACTTTCATCTTCAACACTTTCTTTAGCTTTGCTAGAAGAAGGTTCATCAGTTGTCGAAGTTGATTCCACAATTGTACTTGACCATATTGGCATTATCACATAATCTTGATCTTTTTCTAACTCTGCCTCATTTGTTGTATTTGAACCTGCAAAATCATTAGTTTCTGCAACAAAAGGCACATAATTCATTGAATTTGTTAGATATTCCAGATCAAATAGCCATTTTGGTCCTTGACCTTCTACATTGGATTTTGTTTCTAAAAACTCCACATGTAGATTTTCTTCTACGATTTCTTTTCTTGTGTTGTAAACTCTAAAAGCTTTGCTATTAAGAGAATAACCAACAAAGAAACCTTCATCTGCCTTACCATCGAATTTTCCTAAATGGTCTAAGGTATTGAGAATTGTCACATGACATCCAAAAGGTCAAAGAAATCCTATTGCAGGAGTTCTACCATTAAAAAGTTCATATGATGTTTTATTTTGAGGCTGCACAACTAAAAATCTATTTTGAACATAACAAGCAGTGTTGACTGCCTCTGCCCAAAAATTTATTGGTAGCTTAGAATCAGCTAACATTGTTCTAGCAGCTTCAATTAGTGTTCTATTCTTTCTTTCAGCTACACCATTCTGTTGTGGTGTTCTAGCAACACTAAATTCTCTCTTAATACCTTTTTCTTTGCAGAAATCATCCATAACTCTATTCTTAAATTCTGTCCCATTATCACTTCTAATGACTTTTACTTTCTTGCTTACTTGATTTTCTATCTGTGTAATGAAGTCCTTAAGGATGCTAGATGTTTCATCCTTAGTGGCTAAAAAGAAAACCCATGTAAATCTACTATAGTCATCAGTAATAACTAGACAATATCTCTTATGCATTATGCTCATCACTGAAACAGGTCCAAATAAGTCCATATGTAGCATAAACAAAGACTGATTGATAGAGTTAAAAATCTTGGGCTTACAAGTGGCTTTGTGTTGTTTGCCTTTTAGACAAGCAATGCATGTTTGATCATTTTCAAATCTTTTGTGAGGTAAACCTCTTACCAAACCATTCTTAACAATTTTATTTATGGTTTTGAAGTTAATATGACCAAGCCTTCTATGCCATTTCATTGATTCATCCAATGTGGCCTTTGCAACAAGACAAGTTAAATTCTTTTTAGGAATAATATTCTTCATGTCTACACTGTACATATTGCCCTTTCTCTACGAATTCTAAGAAGTACTTGACTTTCATCAGGCATCTTAAAATCAGGAGAAAGTACAAGACATTCAGTCTCACAGAAAAGAACATTATTCTTTTTGTAACACATTTGTGAAACACTAAAAAGATTATAATTTAGCTCTTTTACATAGTACACATCTTCAAAATCTAAATTTCCGGTTTTGATTGTACCTTTACCAGAAATTTTGCCACGAACACCCCCTCCAAAGGTAACATATCCTCCATTTAAAGCTTCAAAATCTGAGAGATAAGACATGTTGCCTGTCATGTGCCTAGAACATCCACTATCTGAATATCCTTGATCCTCTTCCTGATCATTTGAATGTCCCTGCACACAAATAAGAGTGTTAGTTTCTTTTGGGGATCCAAGCCATTATTGACTTGGATCTGCCTCTTGCATCAATGTAATTGAATCTTTTAAGAATAGTTGATGCAACATTGGATTTATGAATCCAACATGCTGAGGCCTTAACATCATTTGCCCTTTTTCCCTTATCAGCAGAGTGAACCACACACTTATCAGCAGAATCTGCTAACTTTGTAGTTCTACCCTTTGGTCTCCAAATTTGTTTATGGACCACTGCCTTTGATTGAATGGGACTTAGAACAGTTGTAGGAGCATGTTTGAAAAATGTTTTTGCACCCTTAGCTGTTGATTTTGGGTTAATAGTCATAAATGGTCGAGCAGCAGAGTAAAATTTGCTATCAGCAGGATCATTTGGTCTATCAGCAGAATCAGATTTTGAGATAGACTTGCTTTTGACTACTCTGGGGTTTGATTTCTTAGAACTAGAGTGAAAGTGAGATTTAGGAGTTTGCCTTTTGTGATTCACTCTATGGTTTTCATACCCAGATACCCATTGGTTGCAGAAAGCTGCAAGATGGTCAAAACTACCACATGTATAACAAGCTTTATTATAAAAAGCAAAGTCATCACCTAATTGGTTAGACTTGAGGTTGTTCCAATTCCTTTGGTTACCTCTGGGCTTGTTGGTGGTTCTGTATTGTTCACAATATCTAACTGGTTGCCTAACATGCTTAATGTTTGTATGAGGCCTATCAGTATTGTGTTTGACTACCTTAGAAACACTTGTTTCTACTTTCTTAACCACTTCAGGTTTAGACATAACATGTTCTATTTCATCATCACTATCAGTTGTACAATCTTCAACAACTATAGCATCTCCTTTCTTAGCAAAGGAAACCTTGTCCTGATAATGTAAAGTTTTATCTAAACTTTTACTTATCTTTGCTATCTTAAGACTCTTACTAGTCTTAGAACCATATTCCATGATTGGTTCTTGGAACTCAGCTAAGCCTGTATGTGCTAGGTCAACACCTGGAGGTGAAGGAACACCTCTATATGGTGGAGGAACAGTTTTGTAACCTACACCTGAATTAGCTTTATCAATTACCTGAGCTTCCCAAATCTTATTCATTCCTTCTGAGGCATGTGCTAGAGTATCTATAGTTACCTTAACATTTTCTTTTTCAGTTTTGACTTCAGATAACTGTCTACTTTGATCATTAAGTAGTTCATCTCTAAATGCTATTCCTCTTTTTAAAGCATTTAAGTCATCAGTAAACGTAGATTCATTCTTTTTATAATGAAGAATCTGTTTTTCTAGAACTCCTACACACCTCTTATGATTAGCTAAATTATGAAGGGCATCAATTAACTCTTCTCTAAAAGCATCAAATCTCTTTTTAATGTCTTCATAATTTTTAAGATTAGGACATGAATTAGTACAAGTAGGAATAGTATCTACCTCTGAATCAGAAGAAGCCATTAGAGCAATCTCATCGACAACAAGAGCAGCATTTGGTGGTGCATCCTCTTCAGTAGCCATAGAGCTCCAATCATATCCAATACCATCAATGGCCAGCATAGCCTTTGGCTCTTCCACCAGTACTTCCTTATTCCTCTCTTGTTTATACCAAGTGTTCCTATTATCCTGCTTCCTTGGGCTTCTACATTCTTTAGCAAAGTGTCCCAACCTATGACAGTTAAAACATTCTACTTTCTTCTTATCGAACCCAGCAGTATCATTACCATTTATGGTAATTTGCTTTCCAGTTTTCTGCCAAAACTTCTTAGCCCTCATGCTAAGTAAAGCAACTTGCCACTTAATATCCATCTCTTCCAAATCATCACCATCAACCTGCTCAAGGTCTTCATGATTTAAAGGAGAACCACTAGCTTGACTGGTTATAAAGGCATAAAATGTTGGATCACCAAGTCCAGCAATATCCTTTTGTAAACTAGCAGAAGGACCACCATAAGTAACATTAGAAACACTTTCAACTTCATCTACATCCTCTGTATGACTAACACTAGGAACTGATAAGAGTGCAGCATTCCCAGAACTAGTACCATAATTTCCACCTCTCTTTAGACTTTGTTCAACAATTTTAAAATTATTGAACAAATCATTAAGCTTCATTGTTTCAATTTCTGGCTTGTTCATCCAGACAATAACATGAGTATGGAATTCACTAGGTAGACTTTTCAAGAACTTCATGCTGAGATCTTCCTTCTCAGTCTCAACACCCAACACAGCTAACTGACTTACAAGCTTGTGTAGTCTTGAAAATAGCTTATCAAGAGACTCATTACTAAAAGCAGTAAAGTTTTCAAATTGGTGCTTTAGTAAAGTCTTCTGTGTCTTTTTGGTAGTTTCATTACCACCAAACCATGCACAAATCTCTTCAAAAAGAGTTTTTGCATCAAGATATTTGTTAAAAGATAGCATTTGCTCACCAGGAATGGTCATAAGCAACAGGTTTTGTGCTTTCTGATCATTTCTCTTCTGTATCTTTTAATCATTGGAGACTGGTCCAGTATTTCTTTTTCTTACTGTCTTCCCTTCAACAAGAACATCTGAATAGCCTAAAGTGAAGGAATCACCATACTGAATTATGTCCCAAAGTGCATAATCTTGAACCATGAAATATTGCTCAACTCTCATCCTCCATAACTCAAACTCATTGGGTTTGATCATGGGCAACTTTGCAACAACATTTTTTTGAACATCTTGTACATCCATTTCTTGTTTCTTCTAAAAACAACAATATCAACCTCTGTCTCTGATACCACTTGCTAGGATCCTGGACACACGATTAAGGTGGTTAAACCTTCTAACTTTGTGTGTATGATATGTTGTGTTAAAATGATTAAGTGCGCGGAATTCACTCAACCAAACTTAGAAGGTTGTGTATGTTATGGAAATGGAATTGTTGTGTTTGTTAGTTAGCAATGAAACACATAAAGATTATCACTAAACGATTCAATATTATTAAAGATAATAATACGAGTGACCTTGAAATATCACTAGGGTTACAACCTTGAATCTTATGTTTCTATCTCTTGTGATATATTTGTGTTTGTTCTAACAGTTATGCATGTTCTAACGTATGCATGGACTAACTCTTTACACTTCTATATTTTTCACACACGTCTCTAAATATCACTAGTCTAAGATCTCTTTTATAGTCAAAAGATCTTTACAAATTGCTTAAAGTCTTGACCGACTTACTTGGTTAACTTATGCTCATTGAGTGTCAGTACATCAGATACAACATGTATCTATGTATACAACTTGTTAACTAAGCACATGGAGTAAGATATTATCTACCGTATATTGTTGACCAAAATACAATAAATATCTTTTTGATCTTATCCTTCCATCAGCAGAGTTGTTCATTATCAGCAGGAACAATCTATCGCTGTCAGCAGAATCATCAGCAGAGTCATCAGCAGAGTTGTTAAGCCTATCAGCAGAGTGAAATGCTCTATCAGCAGAATCAACATCATCAGCAGAAACCATTTTGCACTATCAGCAGAATTATACTTAGAGTAGAATCCGATATTAAACATCTTGAATATTTAATTCCCAACAGAAACATAAGTGGCATGAGATGAATAAGAAACTTTCAAATAAAAGCCTTGATGATTTTGAAACAATTGATCACCAGATAAAGCAGGAACAATACTAATAACTTGTAATAAAGATGATCTATGTTCAGAACCACTTACTTTAACATCTGTGTTCATATGTTGCAGCAGTTTTAACAGCACTCCTGGGGTTAAATTTTCCATCTTTTTTACTCACTTCAATATATATCACATCAATAAACAATACCCAGATCTCCAAATTTTATAAAAATCAATCTTTTTTATAAAAACTGGTCCCAAATAGCAAAAAGATAGTCATCTAATACAAAGAAAAATTAAACTTGTGTGAAATTAAAATCAAATCGAATCATAATTGAATTAATTAATTAATTAGAATAAAAATACCTGAAGAAGAAGAATTAGGTTTTTGATGTGTTATCCTAACACAGGGAGTTGTTATCCTAACCGCGTACATCGCTGTTGTGGAGGGTTACGGCGGTGGAGGGTTACGGCGGCGGTGGAGGGTTACGACAATGGTGGGGATTCGGTGGTGATGGGGTTTCGGCTATGGAGGGATTGGGGTGAGGAGGGAGTTATAGTGGTTGAATCGGAGGAGTTATATACGACTAGACAGTGTGGTATAAAGAGGTAAACAGTGAATAACATGTAAAATGACAAAAAAAACAGTTTAGATCAAGAAATTACAAACTTGCCCATAATACACTACGTATTTTGGTCGGACACGTGTCATCCAGTGGTTGGTCAGACAAGTTGCCCTGGTCTAGTATCGAAACTTTCTGTGAGCGGGTCGGATAAGCAACGCACCAGGGCAACTGGGGCAGTCTAATAATTATCCCTTCTTTTTATGAATGGGCTTTCATGTGGTTGTTTCATTCTTATTTTTATGCTTGACTTCTTAGCCATATTTTTGTGATTAGATATTTGTCATATGTGCTACATGTTAGATCTTGTATATGTGTTATCTAACCTTGTTTTGTAGCACAAATCATTGCTCGATTTCTTGGTGTCCTCCAAAGGAGGGGGAGTATACATCAAAGGGGAGCCTTAGCAACCTTTTTGCTTCGACAAAAAGGGGGAGAAATAGGAGTAAACTCATTAAAAACTTGTTAAAATTAATTTTAACCTAAAATGAGTTTATGTTTTGTCATCATCAAAAAGGGGGAGATTGTTGATGTAAATAATGTTCTAAAAACGTTATTTCTATCTTTCGATAACTTCACGTTTTGAGGATGAAAAAATGTGAAACCACGTTATGTTAAAATTAACGTAAACAAGTTTTTAATCGGAAGATCCCGTTTCTACACAAATCACTCTAGAACAAAGTTACAACTTAACTAATGATCAAAGAAGTGAATTTGAGTTTTAGACATCACATTTTTATGTGACAAAACATTTCTTTCAAAAATATAATTTACAAATTATTTTTGAATAATTAAGAAATGTTTTAATGGAAAAATAAGTTTAAAATACATAACAGCTATTTTCCCCCCAAAATCAGCTCCAAACTTCCCCAAATAAGTTTTCACCAGAAAAGACAAAAAATGGAGCGTCTTTGTCTGACACTGCTCCACGGTTCCACTAAATTTAGTGGAGCCGTGGGTGATTTAGTGGAGCCGTCCCTCTAAAACGGCCAGATTTTTTCTGCCTATAAATACCAGCCCTGTTCACAGTTCTTGGGCATCCTTTTTCACACAAAACTTTCTGAGTTTGATACTCTCTTCACATCTTTTCTTTTTGATCATTTAGTTAGGTTTTCTTTTGTTCAAGAGTGATCCTTTCATCCTATCAAGTGATCCTCTTCAATAGCAAGAGAAGAACACAAAGTATCCAAGTAGATACAAAGTGTTGTCATTCCTCTTCAAGTGCAAGAAAAGAACTCAAGGTATCCAAGAAGATACAAGAGTTGTAGTTTTAGTTAGGGGTCTTGTAATATTTGTTACACACTTGTTGTATCTTAGCATACATCAAGATCATTTTTCTTTTGTGAGAGAGTGAGTAAAGATCATTGTGATCTTAGAAGAGATATTGATTATCTCTTGAAGCCATTGGGCTAATGTGATTGATCAAGTTGATCAAAGGTAGATAGGATATGTTGAGTGAAGTGAGAGTTGATCATTGTGATCGTGTCGAGATCTTGGAGATCTCTTGAAGCCATTGGGCTTGTGTGATTGATCAAGTGGATCATAGGTAGATCGGGTAGATCGAGTCTTGTGTTAAGTAGTAAAGGATCAAGTGGATCGTGGTAGATTGGTGCTAGCTAAGATTAGCACTCGACATCTAGCTTAGTGTCGGAAATAGGAAAAGCGACGTGTACGGTTTTCTCCGCCTAAAGGGAGGTTGTTGACATAGTGCTTGAAACTCTCGAGTGTGGTACTCAGGGAGTGGAGTAGGGCGAAGAAGAGCTTCGTAGCCGAACCACTATAAATCCTTTGTCCCGGTTTGATCTTTCCATCTCTACTCTTTACTTTCATTACTTACTATTAGTTAGTTTAGTGAGTAGTTCATATTGGTGTTGATTGACTGTACATAAGAATCGATTCAAAGGTTTTCAATAGTAAAGTTTTTAAGAAGTCTTAAAAGAATTAAAAGAACTTAAAAACAGGTAAAACTATTAAACCCCCCCCCCCCTTCTAGTTTTCCATAGGTTAGTACTCATAATTTTTATTAAATGTATATATTGTTAGTTAACCACAAATACGTACGTAAACATATCATTCTCCGATGTCTTAGAGATATACGGCTCGTGTTATCACAAAAACTGTTGTAATTTCAAAACTTTAACCATATAATACAAAACCTATAACTTAACCCAAAGACACCTTCCCTTCATCACTCAAGTTATAGGACACCCCATGGCCCACACTTAACCCAATATTGCACAAATACAACACACGCACAAAAAATAAAAATGTCATATAACACCGGCTGGTAATTTTGGCGCCATAATCTATGGCTTGGGGTGGGGTGTGGAGCTGAGTTAAGGGCTATAACTTGCCCTATAACTCAAGAGTTCCGTGTGCTCTAACCTATCAATAAACTGTCTTTCTCACACCTAATCTCTCAGTCATCTTCTATAACAAATCACAAATATTCACCTTTAAGTTCGAGAAAATGGGGCGTTTGGAGTATCCGTATTTAATGTATAACGGGTATAACTCAAACGAAACATGTATATACTGAACGGAAAGGAATTAGGTAGATGTCACGTTATAATCTTACCGTAATGATACATACAGTAGAAGTTATTGAAAGTTGAAGATACACAAAATAAATATTGTTAAAAGTTTTATGTAAAATGAGAAAAATAAAAGTTTGATGCACACATACAATGGTTAATATAATAAACACCCTACAATGGTTAAAAGAATAATTTTAGAAATGATATATCAAATACATATATTTTTTCTTCAATAGGTGTTTGACAAATTTTCTATATTTGAAACTAAAAGCGAAAGATACCAAGTAAACAAACATAATTGGACACGGTAATATCTTCAAAGAGAAATATTGTATCCTCCTAATAATCTTCCTAATGCAAAAGTGATAATTCAGTGACATTTTCATTAACCAATTAGGCACAAAATATAATTTTTTTTAAGTGGATCTACTCTATCTAAAGCTCAAATACTTTATTTCTCTTAAACCTTAAACTTGTAATTATAATAGAAGATTGTTACCTGTTCACGATTACTGAGTCCAAGCATCTACTGAATATATACCAGATTTCTTTTCATTCTTCTTTTCCACAAATGACGCTATAAAGCCCATGTTTAGACAATGATTACACAAAACTCATAATCAGGATTTTGAGAGAAACCACGATTAAAAGTAACCGCAATTTTCACAAACCAATATTGTAACACCCTAACCCGACAAGGGTCAAAATGTCATATTATGGTGTCAATCAGAACATAATATAAACGCAAGCGGAAGTCTTATTAAATAAAATGCCAAGTCATATAAACGAAATGACTTCAAAAGAGTACATAATCCAACATGTCTTAAAGAAATGAAATATCCAAGAAAAAAGTTCTCAAACTAACTCCAAAGTAATAATGAAACTAGGATAGGGTCGGTCCACTCAAATGCTCCTACTCTTAGCGCAATCAAAGCCCAGCATCCCGCTTAATTCCTGCCGCAGAGAAAAGAAATGCGGTTGAGCTTAAAAAGCCCAGTGAACAAATATAACCAAACGAATAATCGAAGCATATATAAATATAGAGAAATGGAACCACAAGATCCTGCTGAACGAAATATCATAAGTCAAATGAGAATAACGAAATAAGATAATCACGAGATAGTACGAAATCAGATAACCATAATGAATCAAAGAATCAAATAGGAAAGGCTACGAGCGTGTCTAAACGAGATACTCGAATAGACAAAATAATCACATAATCTGTTAAATCAAATTGTACAAGGAGGGGAGACCTCTCAAGTACCAGAAGTGAGAGGGGTGAACGGCACGCACAAACCAATCACTAAGTCACATCATAATCACACCAATCACACCAAACGTATACCTAGGATGCATCCATATGCCCCCTGCAAAACAAATCATATATATACACCTGCTCATGATAAGCATATACATATATCATAATGGCCAATGTGCACAAATATCATAACAGAACAGAATGGGACGCCGTGGATCAATCACATCTCCACAGAAAGTGTCATGCCGTTGCTGCCTCAATGACATGGCCATGGTACCTCCATGGCTAGTTAGCTCGGGCACTGAACAGAACATATCATATCAAAGCATATCCATTATCATATCATATCCAAACGGAATCATATCAACAGAACGGAATCATATCAAAGCGAATCATACCCAACAAAATCATATCAAATGAATCATAACAAACGGATCATATCAAACGAATGAATCAAAGTCATGGATCAAGAAGTCATGAGAAATCCCTACTGAAAAGGGATAGGATATATGTACCTTATGCAAAGCAAGCAAATGAGTGAAACGGATCACAAGAGACGGATCACTCCTTCTTCTCAAAATCTACACAATTTAATGATCATATATTACTTATAAGCTTATTTCATAAGTTTATTTCATGTTTAGTGCCTATAGTTATCCAGATTACATGATTAGTGTTTCTTTCTATTTTTACTGACTTTCCATTTTAATAGCCTTCCATAATTAGTAACTTTAGGGTAATAATCATTAATTAGCCAAACTTATGGTTTACAAGTGATAATAGGTTAACTTACCGTGTGGAATATATTTTGAGACCAATTTTATATTATTAGGTTGTGCCGAGTCCATTGTGTCGTGCTGTTATAGTTGCCGTTGTACTTGTACCTCCGTGTACCGTTGTGCTTGTCTTCGGATACCGTTGTGATATGCTCTAGATGCCAGTTGTGTCAGTTGTGATCTTTGCATTGCTGTGGCTAAGGTGAGTTCATGGCCTCTACTTTTCCTTGTTTTTAAACTGTTTTGGGGGAGAATACATGCTCATTTTCAACTAAACTCAAAGATTGTTATTTGGATACGCGAATTGTTTACTCAAGTTTTGACTGTTTGGTTGAAATATCTTACATGGTTATTTGAATGCGTTATATGTTTACTTGTTTATTGATGTGGCCTGAAATTGTGACTGTGGTTTATGAAATTGTTACATGAGCTGGCTAAGGTTATTATTCCATGTCTGTAATTTGTGCGGAGTTATTGATATATGCCTGAAATTGTGCGGAGTTATTGTTATGAGCTGCAATAGTGCATGATTATTATACGCAAGGGCTCTTTGTGCCTAATTATTAACAAGGTCTATTTGTGCCTATTACTAGGGGCTCTTGTGCTTATAGATTACTATAGTGTGCACCTATAGGGAATTATTATTGTGGTTTGACTTTTGCGACTTAGCCAGCGTAATAGATAATTTGCGAGACACTATATGAGTGTAGTATCTGTATGATTGATTTTGGTTCGAGATGTTTTGATTATGATATTATTTGTGGATTTGGTTTTGGAATGGTGATTTAGGCAGTGTGAGCCTACGTTGAATTTGACTTGTTTGTAAATGATGATTTGAACTCGAAAACCTTTTGGTTCAACCATATTGTTTTAAACTAAAACCTATGAACTCACCAACCTCGTGTTGACACTTTTAGCATGTATTTTCAGGTTAAGGCGATAGATTATTTTTTGAGGCGTTTAGCAAGGGGCACGGTCATAGACGACTCTGATATATATATATATATATAATATATATATATATATATATATATATAATATATATATATATATATATATATATATATATATATATATATATATGATTGGGACCGCTTTATTATTATGGGCCTATATTCCGCACTACTATTGAATAATGTAAATTTAACACTTTTTGTTAATGAATTTTATTCTAAACGGTTGAGGTAAAACCGTTCTTTGTACCTTGTGTTGTGATACCAATTGAGTAGCACCTTAGTGACATGTTCCGCTGGACCCAATTTTGGGGGTGTTACAGATTGGTATCAGAGCCAGGTTATAGAGGATTGGGTTTATTTTCTAACCACTTTCATGAAAACTTAACCCTATAACCGTCACGTGCCTGCCTGCCAAGCTGATGCCTCGCGTATGATTTTGTTTGAGGATATAATTGATGAGACGAGTAATGATATGTTAGATGAGATGTTCATGATATATTTGAATAGTTGTTTGATGAGATGCTTGATTTTAAATTTGTTGAGATGTGTGCCTGACTATTGGATATTTTATATCCGCCTATTTTAGCTGTTCACTATAAGCATTTCCATATGCTTATGCACGCACCGAACCTGTCACAGAGTTACGTTATTTCCTTGCGTAATCTCATTATTTGATTTCGAGTTTGTACACTCGTCGTGGTTTTTCGGAATGATTTTGGATGTAAAGGACATATTAATAGTATAACTAGGCTGAGTATTTCAAAATTCATTGAACCTCGGGTGAATATAGACTGATCATCTATATTCAACGAGGGACAGTAGGACATAGCCTGATCACCTATGTCCGACTCAGAGGTAAATTTTGCGATACTGGGAGTAGTTATAATGGAATTATGTTCGGGTTGGTTTCTGATTTTGGAAATGGTAAAGTTTTGCGCGTGTACACGGACATGGAATATTACTTCCATACACACGACACACTCACATCACAACACCGCATGAACCGTAATACCCCTGGCACCGTTATACGTCTCCGTTATATGGAATTCCTGTTTGTCGCCGTAGGTTTGCATCGGGTCGAGTTAGACCCGATTGGCACCGTTTGAATCCGAGTTGCTTACTTGTATCTTATCGAGATTGTAATAAGCCCCTTTGAGCTTATTGGAACGGTTGGATTTGATTTTGACTACATTTGGATTTGATTTTGGCTACGTTTGGATTTGATTTTGACTACATTTGGATTTGATTTTGGCTACGTTTGGATTTGATTTTGGCTACGTTTAGATTTGATTTTGGTTATGTTAGGTTTGGTTTTGGCTATGTTTGAATTTGGATCGCTGGATTTTGTGATTTTGGACCTCATTCCGGATTTGGAATTGTTATTCGGCCTTGTTTTGTTGTGGTCTTGTTACAGTCACCTCTACCCTAAGCCTTGTGCTCAATCGACGTTGTTCAATCAAAATTGTTCAATCAATGTTGTACCTTCCGCTTTAAGTACTATGTACATTACTGATTCAACCGACTGATTGTTAGTAGCAATCAACATCCTCCCTCAGAGTTGTACTCTGAACTCGCTAAACTCTCCATTTGGCAGAGAGATTCCGCGCCCAACAGAAATTTTAAGACCTTAAGGAGTAACCTGAACCGCTTTCCTTGGGACAATCACCTAATTCTCCTCTCGTCCCTCGGGAATACAGTTATCTTTGCTAACCTCTTATGGGATAATAAATTGTTTTGCCATTAATTTACAAACTGACTTTGATTTTTTTTCCAGACCATTTTGCGGTCAACCTACAAAATGTTTTACTTCTATTTCATGAAAATTAAAATTTTGATCTTACTACCATTTTATAAATGGCGAACTACTTTTCTGTTACCACGTAAACTGTTCTACAAATCGTTTAGCAAAACGATTTCATAAAACGTTTTGTTGCCTTGCTACGATGTTATGAATCAAACTGAAAATCAAAATTTCGACTTTGCTACTATTTTATAAACGATGAATTGTTTTCCTAATATCCTATAAGCCGTTTCACAAATCATTTTGTAAGTCGATTTGCTGTTTTTGCTACTATATTATAAGCTAGGCCTCAGAAGCGAATCCCGCACCTCTACCTGAGTAATCGAGTGTGGCAATGGTTTGGATAGACACCTCCTGTTGGCCAAATTCTCTTATAACAATACCTACGACTCCAGTAATTCAATGGCACTGTACGAGGCATCTTTATGGTCGTGAGTTCCGATCGCCGACTTGATGGGTAGAAGTTGGGGATACCCAACTTACTGACCCAGAACTTGTACATGAGACTACCGAGAAGATCGTTCAGATCAGAACCGAGTTGCAAGCTGCTCACGAATCGTTAGAAGAGTTATGCTGACAAATGACGTAAACCTCTTGAATTTCCAGTTAAAGCCTAGACTATGCTTAAAGATTCACCATGAGAAGGTGCGATACGTTTAGTAAACGTGTAAAGCTTAATCCTCGCTAAATTGATTCTTTTGAAATCCTTGCTAGAGCTGGACCGGTAGCTCACAGACTCGAGCTACCGTCAGGGCTCAGCAGTGTTCGCCACATTTTTATGTGCAATGTAAAGAAATGACTTGCCGATGAGGCAGTTGCTATTCCTCTGGGAGAGATCCAGATTGATGAATGTTTAAACCTTGTTGAGAAATCTATCGAAATCATGGACCGTGAAGTCAGACGACTTTAGTAAAATCGTTTTCCTATTGTCAAAGATCGGTGAACTCTAAGAGAGGTTAGAAAGAGACAAGGACATAGGTCAAAAAGTTATAGCACGTGGGTAACCATCCTATTTTCATCTCAACGGTTGATAATTCTTAACTTTTAATCCCAACCATTTTAAAATAAAAGCCAAATACCTATAAACATCAGCATCAACACTTTAACCATCAGCAATATATCTATCAGCAACAATATATCTACCAACATATTTCCATCAGCAAACAAACTCCACCATCAGCAATATATCCAACAGCATGAGCAATATTTCCATCAGCAAACAAACTCCACCATCAGCAATATATCCTTCATCAGCATCACCTAGTCATCAACACAATTTCATTTTACGTGACATTTTCATTTTTCACAAGTTTTAACCACAAGTAAGATATACAATCAAAACATATGAAAATAATAGTAGAAAAACCCGCATCAAACAAATATACATGATGAAGAGAAAATTTATTGAAACAACTTTATGATTGGTTAAATTTTTCGATTTGTTCATTCCAATTGGAATGTTAAAAAAAAAACTCTTTCCAATTAAAACTTCACCACAAACCAATTCCGATTTCATTAAAACCTATTAAAAAACACACGATTGACAAGAGCAACCAAAACCACCAAATATTAAAACCTATTAAACCCACATCATTTGGTGGTGGCGGCGTCGTTTTCAGATGATGGTGATGGCGGCGACTAATGGTGGTGGCGGTTAATGGTCGTTAAAGCGAGAGAAACTTTTGGTGGTTAATGGTTATACAGATTCGCCTTTTATTCTATACATAAACATTTGATAGATAGCAGAATTAGATGTGTGTTTTTGTGTGTGTATTTGATTAAGGATGGGGAAGAATTATAAAAGAGAACTGGATGTGTGTGTTAAGTGTGTGAGAGAGATAGAATAGGGACATGTCATGTGAGAAGGGTAACCGTCATGGAGAAATAATCTTGTGCATCTCACCCTATACTGATCTTGTGCATCTAAAATATACTAAAAAGGGCACGCGTCAAAGTCAGATTGAAAGTTCGGTTGTTCTTGGCAGTTTCTTTACAGTTTTCTACACATCTAACGGCTGATAATATGTGAGATGTAATCTACGGATAATATCAAAAGTTGAATTAGAGAGGTCAGGATTAAAAGTTGTGAGATCCAACGGTGTTAGAGGGTGACAGGTGGTCCCATAAAAATAAGACTCACCGGCAACAAGAACAATGGTAGTTTTGAGAATCAATAAATATCAAGAAAGTAGAAAAAAACAATGGTAAATTTAATTTACTACCACAGTAACCGATGGTTAAATATATGACCTTGCAGATATAGAATGGTAAAACATAGAACAATGCTGCTGCTTTTAATTTATTTATTTATTTATTGTTATTATTTTAAAAAAATATAATTAGTAATCAATTTAAATATAGGGTAATATATACTTTCTATTTTCGTTTTGTACTTTAGTTTTTGTTCATTTGGATCATTATACTATTTTTTTTGACTTTTTAGCTTACTTGGAAAATATTTATTACCCTCAATGTATTATAAGAATTGACAAATGCTCCTACTCACAGGTTAAAGTTGAAGATATAGTTAAATATATGTATATGACAAGCTATAAGACAAATTAAAAGCTAGCAAAACTTTATTTTTTTATTTGAAGACGATGATTTAAAATAGAAAATTTAATAACAACAATGACTTGTTGAAAGTTAGCTTATAAAAGTGAGTTACAAGTTGTGAGTTGGATGACATGATACGTGATTTTGACAATCTTAAAAAGTAACGAATTGATATTAGGTATCTGGTTACTGAAATGGTCTAAATTTCTTTTATAAAACTAATAGAAATATTTCAATGACTCAAGTGAACAAAATGCAAAATATGATGACTTAGTTAGCAAAATTTAGTAATATAATGATTTTATTAGCAAGTTTTGATAGTGCAATGACTAAAACACTAACAAAATAGTAAAATCACCTAGTAGAACAAAAATACAAAGCATAATGACAATTCTTCTATGTATTAACCTTTTAAATATTACACTAGTGTAGCATATAGCTTTAATCAAACTATTTAATCATTGATGAAATATCTTAATAAAAATTGGATTGTAAAACATAATGAAACATTTATTAATTCTTATACACGATCATCATTTAGTTATCATGGATGGTCATATTTAAGGTATGTTTGCGCACACTCTAAAAGCGTAATACTAAATGCAACTTCAGGAAATGGACCCATGATATAATTGTTTCGCCCACGATACTTGACCGATGAGCAACTTCAGGAAATGGACCCATGATATAATTGTTTCAGAAATGGACCTACCGTGTAATGGGCACTTCTAAGGCTAGATGGCAAGGTAACTCCTAACTCACCTTACATCTCAGCGCCACGTTAGCTTTCTCTCTGCTCTCACTTCCCCTCACTTCCACTCACTTTTTTGTGGGCAAGGTAATCACCTTAACTCTTTTTTTTTTTTTTTTTCTTTTTTTTTTAATACTTATGAAATTAAAAACGTAAACGTAAGCATATAAATACAAAAACGTAAACATACGAAATAGAAAACTTTTATTCATAACTTAAAAACATTACACAGACTTCAAAAATTAAAAATACTACGTTAAAAACAGGAATTAAATATTACGAGACAAATGTTCGACCAAATCGGCATGAAGGTTTTGATGCATTTGATGTGATCTGATGTACCTTATAACTTTTTGCATTTGTTTATCGGATCGTATGGGGTCATCCGGTTGATGTGCTTCCTCCGGGTACCATTCGGGAGATATTGCATTTTTTTTGTCTTTTCGAATCATATTATGTAATATGATGCAAGTATACATCATATTACTTATTCTGTCTTTTCTCCAGATTTTTGTGGGATTGGCAAGTACTGTCCATCTCTTCTTCAAAACACCAAACGCCTATTCTTGCTTATGCCTTATTCTCTTGTGGTCATCATCTGATGGTTCTGGAATCGTCTTAACGAGTGTTTCCAATTCCGGATATATCCTGTTAAAAAGATAGTACCCAAATGGGTAAGTTACCCCGTTAGCAACAAATGGAATCTCCGTTGCTATTCCTTGTTTAAGATCATTAAATAAAGGAGAATTATCTAGAACGTTGATGTCGTTGTTTGCCCCAGAAGTACCAAAGAAAGCATGCCATATCCATACGTCTTGTGAGGCAACAACATCCCGCAAAATGAATGGATTCGAACCATGATCACGTCTAACAAATTGACCTTTGTGTGCATTCGGACAACCAAACTACTCCCAATCTGTACGGTCAATTCTTCCTAACATACCCGGAAACCCGTGTGTTTCTTCGTGATGTCGATAAAGCTTTACGACAGCAGTCATAGTGGGTTTCCTCAAATATTCAGGACCAAAAAATTCCATAACAGACTTACAAAAATTATCAAGACATCGACGAGAAGTTTTCTCACCCATTTGCCGATATTCGTCTAAAGCAATAGGAACCGCGACATATGCCAATTGACGAATTGCGGAGGTGCACTTCATCAACGTTGAAATGCCTTCTTTTCCGATACAATCAATATTACTACTAAAAAAATGGATTATGAATAGTTACCTCCCGAACTATCCTGTTGAAAAGAGATCGATTCATTCGAAACCTCTTTCGAAAAGTACGTGCATCGTAGAACGTGTTCTCAGTAAAATAGGCGTGGACTAAACAGTCATGAGCACCATAATGATCTCGATTAAGGCGTTCTATCGTCGGGCGATTTGCTTTTCGTGTATCTTTAATAAACGACAACGCTCTTGCAATAAAATTCAATCTCCTACTTGTAATTTCTTGTTCTTCTTCTGAGTCGGTGAACATAATCTTATCGGAATTCATCTGGTAAATAAAAGGAATGAGATATATGTTGTTTGAATGAAATAATGAGAAGATATGTATAAAAATGGTGTAGTTTTGATGTATTTATATAGAAAAAAAATGGGTAGTAGAAATTTAATTTTTTTTCTTTTCTTATATTGCAACGGTAACAAATGTTCACATGGGGCCCTTTTTTTTTGTTTTCGCAAGGTGATCAGATCACCTTAGTTTGCTTTGGGAGCTGGGACTCGCACGTGAGAGGGACTACATGGCAAGGTTATGGCGCGTGAGTTTCGTTGCAAGGTGAGCCACTCACCTGCCTTGTCGACCAGCCTAAAAAGTGATATCATTATTTCAGGTGGGTAGTGAAACAAGCGGGAAAAGTGAAATGACAAAAATACCCTCACGTGGAACGCACGTAAGGGTCACTAACGGGATTTTCTAACGGGTGTTAGCGATAATGGCATTCTTTGTGATAAAGGTGAATAACAATGAAATTCTTTGTAATTAAAGTTTAAGAATAGCGGGAAGTGAAAAAATGACAAACGACATGAACATTTTTTGTAATTTACCCTTAATATAATATGAAAACGACTAAACGAAACATAGTTTTTATTACGAAATTGAATGGGTTTAACATTTGTAATGAATAACAAAATTACTATTTACAATTTAGTTACTATTCACTATTTTGCTAAATTTGTATACGAAGATTTTATGAAAATATTTATAAATTAGGGGGTTTTATGGCATGTATTATAGCCTAAGGGTCTTTTATAATATATATATATATATATATATATATATATATATATTTATATATATATATATATATATATATATATATATATATATATATATATAAAAGAAATGTTTATAGTTTAGAGAGTTTTTTGAAAATGTTAATAAGTTAGGGTATTTTTTTAATAGTTTACAAGCTTTTTTGTTACTATTCATAATTGGTTAGTACTCATAATTTTTATTAAGTGTATATATTGTTAGTTAACCACAAATACGTACGTAAACATATCATTCTCCGATGTCTTAGAGATATACAACTCGTGTTATCGCAAAAACTGTTGTAATTTCAAAACTTTAACCTTATAACACAAAACCTATAACTTAACCTAAAAACACCTTCCCTTCATCACTCAAGTTATAGGACACCCCATGGCCCACACTTAACCCAATAATGCACAAATACAACACATACAAAAAAAGAAAAATGCCATATAACACCGGCTGGTAATTTTGGCGCCATAATCTATGGCTTGGGGTGGGGTGTTGAGCTGAGTTAAGGGCTATAACTTGCCCTATAACTCAAGAGTTCCGTATGCTCTAACCTGTTAATGAACTGTCTTTCTCACACCTAATCTCTCAATCATCTTCTATAACAAATCACAAATATTCACCTTTAAGTTCAAGAAAATGGGGTGTTTGGAGTATCCGTATTTAATTTATAACGGGTATAACTCAAACGAAACATGTATATATTGAACGGAAATGAATTAGGTAGATGTCACGTTATAATCTTACCATAATGATACATACAATAGAAGTTATTGAAAGTTGAAGATACACAAAATAAATATTGTTAAAAGTTTTATGTAAAATGAGAAAAATAAAAGTTTGATGCACACATACAATGGTTAATATAATAAACACCCTACAATGGTTAATATAATAAACACCCTACAATGGTTAAAAGAATAATTTTAGAAATGATATATCAAATACATATATTTTTTCTTCAATAGGTGTTTGACAAATTTTCTATATTTGAAACTAAAAGCGAAAGATACCAAGGGTGTGTTTGCCAAAAGTAGCACTGAGATGTGAACAGTAGCCACAGCTCACAGCTCACTGCTCATAGCTTCGTAAAGAAGCACTGAAAAAATGAGCTTTCTTAAAAAATAGCAAATTTCACCGCTCATTTGTCAAACGAACAATAAAAATAAAAATGCTCGTTGTTCACCGCTTATCGCCTAAAAAAGCTCCGCGCCAAACATAGCCCAAGTAAACAAACATAATTGGACACGGTAATATCTTTAAAGGGAAATATTGTATCCTTCTAATAATCTTCCTAATGCAAAAGTGATAATTCAGTGACATTTTCATTAACCAATTAGGCACATAATATAATTTTTTTTAAGTGGATCTACTCTATCAGAAGCTCAAATACTTTATTTCTCTTAAACCTTAAACCTGTAATTATAATAGAAGATTGTTACCTGTTCACGATTACTGAGTCCAAGCATCTACCGAATATATACCAGATTTCTTTTCATTCTTCTTTTCCACTAATGACGCTATAAAGCCCATGTTTAGACAATGATTACATAAAACTCATAATCAGGATTCTGAGAGAAACCACGCTTGAAAGTAACCGCAATTTTCACAAACCGATATTGTAACACCCCAACCCGATAAGGGTCAAAATGTCATATTATAGTGTCAATCAGAACATAATATAAACGCAAGCGGAAGTCTTATTAAATAAAATGTCAAGTCATATAAACGAAATGACTTCAAAAGAGTACATAATCCAACATGTCTTAAAGAAATGAAATATCCAAGACAAAAGTTCTCAAACTAACTCCAAAGTAATAATGAAACTAGGATAGGGTCGGTCCACTCAAATGCTCCTACTCTCAGCCCAATCAAAGCCCAGCATCCCGTTTAATACCTGCCGCAGAAAAAAGAAATGTGGCTGAGCTTAAAAAGCCCAGTGAACATATATAACCAAATGAATAATCGAAGCATATATAAATATAGAGAAATGGAACCACAAGATCCTGCTGAACGAAATATCATAAGTCAAATGAGAATAACGAAATGAGATTATCACGAGATAGTACGAAATCAGATAACCATAATGAATCAAGGAATCAAATAGGAATGGCTACGAGCGTGTCTAAACGAGATACTCGAATAGACAAAATAATCACATAATCTGTTAAATCAAATTGTTCAAGGAGGGGAGACCTCTCAAGTACCAGAAGTGAGAGGGGTGAATGGCACGCACAAACCAATCACTAAGTCACATCATAATCACACCAAACACACCAAATGTAAATCTAGGATAACACCTGCTCATGATAAGCATATACATATATCATAATGGCCAATGTGCACAAATATCATAACAAAACAGAAGGGGACGTCGTGGATCAATCACACCTCCACAGAAAGTGTCATGCCATTGGTGCCTCAATGACATGGCCATGGTACCTCCATGGCTAGTTAGCTCGGGCACTGAACAGAACATATCATATCAAAGCATATCCATAATCATATCATATCCAAACGGAATCATATCAACAGAACGGAATCATATCAAAGCGAATCATACCCAACGAAATCATATCAAATGAATCATATCAAACGGGTCATATCAAACGAATGAATCAAAGTCACGGATCAAGAAGTCATGAGAAATCCCTACTGAAAAGGGATATAATATATGTACCTTATGCAAAGCAAGCAAATGAGTGAAACGGATTACAAGAGACGAATCACTCCTTCTTCATGAAATCTACACAATTTAATGATCATATATTGCTTATAAGCTTATTTCATAAGTTTATTTCATATTTAGTGCCTATAGTTATCCAGATTACATGATTAGGGTTTCTTTCTATTTTTACTAACTTTTCATTTTAGTAGCCTTCCATAATTAGTAACTTTAGGGTAATAATCATTAAGTAGCCAAACTTATGGTTTACAAGTGATAATAGGTTAACTTAAAGGCTTAATATGATGAAAATCATAGTTTTGGGCCTTATATGTCATTTTAGCAAAGTATAGGGTTTAATATAACAATTATCAAAGTTTAGGGCTAAATGCGTCAGTTTATCATTGTTTAGGGTTAAATGTGTCAAATTAGATTTTAGGCTTATAATAGAATTAGGAAACAAATAGGAAAATTCGGATGAAACTACTAAACCGAATCGAGCTCGATATAAACATAACATGCACGGATTACATCTTCCAATCAAACTTGAATTAACACATAACTTCCCTTGGAATATTTTCCCACCGAGACCAAACAAACAAACACTCTTTGGGATAACATTTCTAGCGAGCAAACCCAAACCAAAACCTTTATTTACTCTCGGCACAAACCCCGTGAGACAAGGGAAAAAGGGCGAAGCAAATCTAGGACAAAAGTGATCTTAGCGAGTCCAAAATAAAGATGTGCGCGGGGGGGGGGGGGGGGGGGGGGGGGGGGTTCAACGAGCAGCCAACCACAACAAACCAGCCCCTAAACACGATTAGTAACAAGTGAAAACCAGGTTCAAAATTCACACAAACGTCGCACAAAAATAGCCCACACGAATCAGTTTTTAACGAGACAAAAACAAAGCGAAAACCTCATATAAAATCATAACTCTTACGTTAAATAGGCAGCCTAGGGTTTTGATGTGTGAAGAATATGTCAAGTAATAATTGTAGTTTAAAGACTAGTGGTAAGCTGAGATGTTGCAAACGTGGGTTACCATTAGCCAGCTATTTTCCTAACTTTTAGCAATAGTTAGTTTCTTGTTTATTTGGAAGTTGTAGTATGTTATTTCCATTTCCAAAAGACTATATAATAGTCTTGGTTGTACTTGAACAAGGCATGAAAGAGATCAACCTTTTCCTGTCTAACTTCCTTTATTTCTTTCCTTTTCTTTAAGCACATCAATGGTATCAGAGCTAGCCCTACCTTTCGAGGTTCCAACACTCGGAATGGTGGCCTATGGAGTGGTGGCTTGGACCCGAAAGAAGGGTGCCAACCGTGACCAACATAGTCGTGACTAACAAGCTCAGAGTGGTGGCCTATGGAGTGGTGGCTTGGACCCAAAGAGGGGTGCCAACCGTGACCAACATAGCCGTGACCAACGCGACGTTGGTTCTTCAAAGGGTGGGGTATTGTTATGATCCTACATCGGCAAAGTATTGGATTGGTTGATGGTTTATAAAGTCTAGGTGTCCCATCCTCTTACAAGCTAGATTTTTGAGTGAGTTCTACAGTTGGACTTATGAACATCAATACGAACCTAGTATGGGATAGGTTCGTATCAGGTTTCTGATTTTTAGCACCACATTAATGACTCTTTATGATAGGTTTTTAGGGCTTGATTAGAGATATATTAGGGTCGACATAGGGCTGGAAACTAGACGCAAAAACAGTCACATAAACGCAACACACAACAGTCCACAACACTCGATACCAAACAGGTTACAAAGGCGTATAATTTTCATGATTTTATGTGACCAGCAACGAGGCAATAATGACCAGATATTAGGGCTTGTTTAGTGATAAACTTAGGTCAACAAGGGCTGGAAAGATGGACCTCAAACAGACCACAAAAGACTCGACAAAACAGTTATATAGGCGCATGTATTTTTATGATTTCATATAGTTTTTATAGTGACAAGTTAACGAGACAAACAACATGTATACAACGATTATTTAGTATAGTTTTACTCTTGTTTACATAGGTATATGTCGAATGGAAAAACAGAAACAGGGGGAACCAAAAACCTGTTGTGTCGACAAGAAACAGGAACCGAATACAAGGGACAACTAGGGCTCGAATAGTACACAAGAACTCAACGACTTGCACTCTTCAAACCTTGATCACCAATCCTTCTCTTCCTTCTTCTTTCTTGGCAGCAAAAGATGATTGCGTATGTGTGTTCTCTGGATTTGGTTTGGTGTAAAAAGAATGGAGAGGAAAAGTAATATACGGCCTAGAAAAGTTAGGGTGAAAGCGTGTACTATAAAATGGAAATGTCGTGTTTCTTGTGATAGAGTTTTAGAAGCATGTCATCTTTTATATTATGGGAAGATTTGGTGGTTCCTATCCTAGTAGTGAAACACACGACCCAAATAAATGGGAAAGGCCTAGGGAATTCGTTTGGTAGTAGCTAAGAATAGGATTTAGATTTAAGACTTTAGTTTATAATTTATTTTAGGCTAGTTTAGGATTTATTTTATACAATGTGTATATTAATTATAGGGTAAAGTTTTACAATGTCATTTAGTAATGTTCATACTTAGGATTAATTCAAAATGATGCAAAAATTATAGTTCAAATATTTCGGGTTTTACAACTCTTCCACTCTAAAAAGAAAATTTCGTCCACGAAATTGAAGCAGAATGGTCAAACGAAAACGTATCGAGTCACGGAAAGAAATGAGGATAACTAGCACGCATAGACTCTTCAGTTTCCCAAGTAGCTTCGTGCTCGGGATGATTCTTCCAAAGAATTTTCATAAAAGGAATGGTTTTATTTCTCATAACCCAATCCTGACGCTCTAAAATAGCCTCAGGTTTTTCAACAAAGATGAATCTTAACGAATCTGATCTAACAAAACATATATGAAGCGGATGATAGTTGTAACTTCTCAAGATATCCGATGATCCCAATAAGTTCAAGTTATTTGATGTAACTATTATCACGTTGGCCAGGCGTCATAATACTGGCATCATATAAACATGCCTTTATTGCAGTCATATTATATCATAAGTTGTAACTAAGCACCAGATCAAATCAACTTCACTCCCAGGTGGTATCAAAATCAAACATTTCCAACAGGACAAAATTAGCAGAATGAATTTTATCAAAAAAAAAGGTAATGGAATGATTGCTACATTTGTGATTAAAAATCACAAGATCTCTTCTAGGAAAAAAACGGATAAAGCAAAATCTAATAAGGTAGAGGAAACCTTAGAATGTCTAGCAGAAGTGAAGTACACCATCGATTGCGTCAAACACAACATGATCATAAGAATCCTCAAAACAAACAAATCTAACCAATATCCCAAAATCAACATAGAACGAAAATACTAAATGAGAACTTAAAATATCTGTACGACTAATCAACAAAGCAACTAACGTATCATAATAATAGTAAAGAGAAGTGGGTATCAAAATATCCGGACAAACGAAAATGGAGTAGAGAAATAACTAATCGCGAACGTGATCTCCTTCCTGAGCTGGTTTGTTGTCCTTGGCACTCCTATTGTTGTTGTTGTTACGACCAAACTTGGGATATTCCCTAGCCATATGCCTAGTCGATCCACAAGAGAAACATGCACCCGAAGCCTTATAACAAGTCCTTCCAGGGTGAGACTTTCCATAAGAATCACAAGCTGTGCCACCCCTCTGACTAGACGAACCCGAGGAACGATGCTGTTGATAACCACGAGACTACTGATCCCTGCCCCGCCATGATCTCTGGTTGTCGTTTCCCCACCTATCATAACCCCGTCTATCGTAACCCCTGTTGTCATAACCTCTCTGATCAGAACCCCTGTGATTACTGCCCTGAGCCATCGGACGAATGCGGTCTCCATCACGATTTCTCTTATTACTCTGAGCTTCCCTTTCCCGCAATGTCTCTATGTTACGGGCTGCGTTGGCAATCTGTGCCACATCTGTGAACTCAATGTTCATAATTCGGTCAAGAATCCAATCATTTAGAGCCCACTTAAAAAATTTCACTTGCTCTTCCTGATTACCAGTCCTAGCACCCCAGAACCCAGCCAAATGAAGGACTCTATTCATGAAATCCGTGCTTGACTCTCTCTCCATCTGTCGAATAGAATGATACTCTCTCTCATATTTCTGCTGTTCGGATCTCAGGAAATACTTGAGAAAGAAAACATCACGGAAATCATTCCATGACAAAGCAGCAACAAAATCATCTCCACCCTTAGCTAGCTTGTACACCATCAACCAATTGAGTATGTCACCCTCTAGCTTATAGCTTTCTAGACTTGCCTTAAACAGGTCAGCACATCCCAAAACTTCAAAAAATTTCTTCACATGGGCAATCCAATACTCCGCCTCAACTGGAGTAGATAGGGAGCTAAAGGACCAAGGTTTCTGTTTCATAAACCTCTCAAGCCAAATATGAATAGTGGGTTGAGCTTCCCCACCTAAACCCCTACCACCATTGGTTGCATTCTATCGGACCTCCTCTATGATCCGTGCAGTAAGGTCCGGTAACAAAGCGTTAACTGCCTTCTGGACCGCTGTAGCAAAAGCAGGGTTCGAACTAAAATCTTCGGTAGCACGAGTGTTCACCATCTGAATAATCAGTAAATGAATCAGCGAAGAAAAATAAGAGTTCAAGGTTAAAGTACCAAAGGAAATGATCAAATGAAAACGGGAACCTAATGTCTACCCAATCCTCACAGGTCATAGCCTAAGCTCTACAGGGTGAAACCTGGTCTTTGATACCATAATTGTAACACCCCAACCCAAAAAAGGTCAAAATGTCACATTATGGTGTCAATCAGAACATAATATAAACGCAAGCGGAAGTCTTATTAAATAAAATGCCAAGTCATATAAACAAAATGACTTCAAAAGAGTACATAATCCAACATGTCTTAAACAAATGAAATATCCAAGACAAAAGTTCTCAAACTAAGTCCAAAGTAATAATGAAACTAGGATAGGGTTGGTCCACTCAAATGCTCATACTCTCAACCCAATCAAAGCCCAGTATCCCGTTTAATACCTGCCTCAGAGAAAAGAAATGCGGCTGAGCTTAAAAAGCCCAGTGAACAGATATAACCAAACGAATAATCGAAGCATATATAAATATAGAGAAATGAAACCACAAGATCCTGCTGAACGAAATATCATAAGTCAAATGAGAATAACGAAATGAGATAATCACGAGATAGTACGAAATCAGATGGCCATAATGAATCAAGGAATCAAATAGGAATGGCCACGAGATACTCGAATAGACCAAATAATCACATAATCTGTCAAATCAAATTGTACAAGGAAGGGAGACCTCTCAAGTACCAGAAGTGAGAGGGGTGCACGGCACGCACAAACCAATCATTAAGTCACATCATAATCACACCAATCATACCAATCACACCAAACGTATACCTAGGATGCATCCATACGCCCCCTGTAAAACAAATCATATATATACACCTGCTCATGATAAGCATATACATATATCATAATGGCCAATGTGCACAAATATCATAACAGAACAGAAGGGGACGCCATGGATCAATCACACGTCCACAAAAAGTGTCATGCCATTGGTGCCTTAATGACATGGCCATGGTACCTCCATGGCTAGTTAGCTCGAGCACTGAACAAAACATATCATATCAAAGCATATCCATAATCATATCATATCCAAACGGAATCATATCAACAGAACGGAATCATATCAAAGCGAATCATACCCAACGAAATCATATCAAATGAATCATAACAAACGGATCATATCAAACGAATGAATCAAAGTCATGGATCAAGAAGTCATGAGAAATCCTTACTGAAAAGGGATAGAATTTATGTACCTTATGCAAAGCAAGCAAATGAGTGAAACGGATCACAAGAGACGGATCACTCCTTCTTCGGGGAATCTAGACAATTTAATGATCATATATTACTTATAACCTTATTTCATAAGTTTATTTCATGTTTAGTGCCTATAGTTATCCAGATTACATGATTAGGGTTTCTTTCTATTTTTAGTAACTTTCCATTTTAGTAGACTTCCATAATTAGTAACTTTAGGCCGGGTAATATTCATTAATTAGCCAAACTTATGGTTTAAAAGTGATAATAGGTTAGCTTAAAGGCTTAATATGATAAAAATCATAGTTTAGGGCCTTACATGTCATTTTAGCAAAGTATAGGGTTTAATATAACAATTATCAAAGTTTAGGGCTAAATGCTTTAGTTTATCATTGTTTAGGGTTAGATGTGTCAAATTAGATTTTAGGCTTATGTAACACCCCCAAAATCGTTTCCAATGGAAGCATACATGTCACTGGGGTGCTACTAAATTGGTATCACAACATTAGTACATATGCAACTGTTAACCACATAACGCACCAAATCAAATATTTCAACCAAACAGTCAAGTCTTGAGTAAAAAACTCACGTAACAAAAAAAACAACCATTGAGTTTAGTTAAAAAAATAAGCATGTATTCTCCCCCAAAACAGTTATAAAACCAGTAAAAGTATGGGCCATGAACTCACCTTAGCCACAACAATGCGAATATCACAACTGACACAACTGGCATCTAGAGCGAATCACAACGGTATCCTGGAAGCTGTTACAACGGTGCGGGAACGGCGCAACCTAATACGTATAAGAGTTGTCTTAATATTACATCCTCAACAATAAACTAGGTCTACAAAGATTCCCAATGGTTAACCGTTTCAATTTCCAAAAATATTCTATTCTTAGCCTTTATTATAAGTGGGTATCATCATTCGTGTGACGGAGGAAAGATATGACTAGAGAGTACGCACTCCAAAAGAAGAATAAACAAACGAAATTGACGAGAAAACGATACAGAACTCAGGACGAAACGACGGGGTCAAACCAAATAAATCACACAAATCAAACACACCCAAATCAAGTGAATAGATTGGTAGTCGCCTGTATTTTTCCCAAACATCCCATTAAGTTATAATTCTTATATGTTTTACATAATAAAACATTAATTCGCCATGGCTCGTCCCCTAATGGAACGTTACCATGCCGAACAATTTATAAGTTTACCAACGTATTAAAGTAATAACTGTTACCATTTATTCCCAAGTAATTCTGACTACCAAACATTCAATATTAAGTCCCACAATTAATCTAAGTGGTATTCCTCGATAAGCATGTCCTCGGAACGCTTAATAACTCGTACATATTTCCATTTTTAATTCATTTAATTACTTTCCTTTTTAAATCTCGATATTAGATAACAAAATAATTTGTTATAAGCAAATTATTTCATTAAGTAATAATTTAAGTCATTTTTTTATTTACTATATCACATTTTTATTTTGTCATTTCATTTTCTAAACTAATCATATATAACGAGCCATTGTCGTGTTACGAATCATAATTCGAGTTTCATTATACTCGGGTCAACAAGTCAACTTTAATAGTCACATGTCCAAATATAGTCAAATATGCATTTTTGGCTTGTCGAGGCCACGACGAGACTACGGAGTCTCGGCGACACTCGACCTTGCTCAAGACATCACAATTTCTAAATTCATGTATTACACATCATTCGGCCACTAAACCTACGGCTTGAAACTATACCAAATCCAATCCAATCCGTTACCAACTCACGACAACAACAAAATAAAACAACTTACCCTGCCGAGGCCATGGGGGTCTCGGCTGTGAACCTCATGTCGAACCCAAAACAACCAAGCGGACTCTAATATGTCTCGGCTCAAACCAAACGCAACCAAACAACTCCAATACCAAAACTAATCGAACCCTACATTAATCTAAACCCTAAGTGGGTTTTGACCCGAAACCGACTCCAATCAAGGACAACAAGAAGTAAATAACTCAAAACTCATAGTAAGCTTAACTATAAGCTCGACAAACTTATAATAGATTCGAATGGACCACGGCCGTGAGCTTATGCTCATGGTATCACTCTCGACACAAAGAAACTCGAACAAATGATGATACCAAAGATTATTTACTCACGTTTTTATATACAAACATCATTTAAAACCCCTTTTAACCCACACCGATTCACCACAAGTGGTGTCTCGGTGTTTAGATCGAGTTTCCAACTCGATCTATACCTACCTTCGGTGGAACACTGCGTGAACGAGACAAAAACAAGTGGCGGTGGCGCGTAGTGGTGATGAATGGGTGTTTGAGGCGCGTGTGGTAGCTATACGAACAAAGAGGATCACGAGGGTGAGTTTGATGGTGGCGGGGTGGTGTGACAGTAGGCGGTGATGGCGTTAGGTGGTGGTTGGAGATGTTGCCGGCGGTGGGAGCGACGGCTAGAGAGAAATAGGAGGTGAATAAACCTAGAATGGGTTATAACATGGATTTATATAGGGAAAACCTAGGGACCACAAGGACTAATCTTGTAAACCCTAGTTACTTTAGGGATGACGGGGTAAGTTATCTCTAGGGACCATAACTGTAATTTCTGCAATCTTTCTCAAAATGAGGTTTGGGGCTCATTTAGACTAGTAAACGGTTGATTCAAGACACGAGAATTTCGTCCTCGCGCTCAGAATAATTTTTCCAAATCAAAACTACTATTCATACACCTATTTTCTCCCAAATAATAAAATAATCAAATCAAATCGTCGGTTGTGCCAATACGCGTTGTGCACGGTTTCCACGTTTCGCAAGATAACTTCACGTTTTTAAACCAAATGAGTTCAGAAAAGTTCGTATATGAAAAACAGAGATAATTCCTTATAAAAATATGTCTGGAAAATTACGGGGTATTACAGTCTCACCTCCTTAAAAAGGAATCGCGTCCTCACGATTTGTAACACCTCCATTTTCGATATACGCAGCGGAATATAAGTTTAGGGTGCTACTTCAAGGTTCACAGTCATGATAATAGAAAACGACTCGAAAAGAGACGTTTTTAAAAAAAATTGTTATCATTCATTATTTAAATCAGAGTTTACACATAGAGGTCCCAGCGGGAGGTTTCGAAATACGTTTATAAAAGTTACATTATTCGTTGAATGATAACAAAGTGGACACTCTTGTTATAAAAAGAAAGTCCACAGCCACTCCGTGCCAAACCAAGCTTCTAGTTACCTGAGATAAAGATGCTAAAAAGTCAACACAAAGGTTGAGTGAATCCATAGCGTTTAAAGTTAAATCAGTTTGAACACAAGCTAAGTAGAAAGAAATCAGTTATATCACAGTTCGTTATATATTGCTCTAAGTCTCATGAATCGCAAGACGTTAACACGATGGACATCATAGTTATAAGCTAATGATGTAAATCACTACATAATTAAATGTAGCAATTATGCCCTCGAATAGGAGTCTGCCTGAAACTCTTTATTAAACGTTTTCAAATAAAATGCATTGGGTCAGTTATCCAGCAACACAAAGGGGTTGTCAACCCAATAGATCTATTCATTATATTCGCGCTCACCCGAAAGTGATTAATGGTTCATGATAGAGGGTCTTTAAATAGGCAACAGTTAAACTTATGCAATATAAATCAGGAAAGCATACAGGAAAATACTTGTGTTCGGTTTAGTAGCATGTATCTCCCCACAAGTTTGGAAAAACGTATAAAGAAAAGTGGGACTATGAACTCACCTTGACAGTCTGGATGGAAAACAAAGTTAAACAGAGTTGATAAACGTCTCCGGCACGCAACCTGGTTCGTTATGTCAAGTTTCAGTAATTGTTTTCAATTATATATAAGTTTATAGTTCGTTTCGTAACGTTTTCGGTTGATGGTTAAATGTTTAATTGAGACAACAGGAAGTCTCTTCAAAAGTTGGATAAGATTTTATCTTATTGTTCGTTTTTATGTTTTTGTTCGTTCATTTATTCGTTAAATATAAACGTATTACGTTTATTAATTATAAATTAAATCAGAATATATAATAATAATAATAATAATAATAATAATAATAATAATAATAATAATAATAATAATAATAATTATAAAATGTTATGTTCTTACCCCTAAAGTTTTATATATTGACAGTTTATACCCTTGAACTTTCATAAAATGACAATTCTTATCCTTGAACTTTTATAAAATTACAACTTTTACCCCTGAACTTTGGTTAAATGACAGTTTCTACCCTATAGTTTCAAATATGACACTTCTTACCCCTGAGTTGCAAATCGACACCTTTTTAAATCCTAGTTATAAATCTAATTAAAGCTTTGGCAGAAAATACCCTTGAGACTCCCAAGTTGTTACACCCGACGTCCTTGTTTATTCAAAACGCGTTTTAAAATTTTGAGAGAAACACGACTTGTTATGATCTTTTTTATAAAAGTTATAATAAGTAACTAAACAGCTTATTCGTAGCTTATAGGTTTATATTTCAAATTTATTAGTCTCGAAAAATATATATTTTGCGTTTAAAATAGTTTGCGATCACTCAGTTTTGGACACAAATAAAAGCGAGGCGAGGGCTTGGTTTTACGTTATTATTTTTCCTAGTTGAAGTTAGCTAGGTGGTCTCTATTATGACCAAGTTTCGTAATTTTTAAAGATCATTTGGATGTCGAAATAAATTCCAAAAGTTAGTCGAGTAGAACATGAATTTGACAAAACTGGAAAAGTAGTTTTTAGTTCTAGCGATAGGCAGTTTTTGGAACTCGATAACTTTATAACCGTTCAACCTTTTTACAGAGTACTTCTTCCTAAATTTAGACAGCTAGGTGATCTTTAACTTGACAAAAATTCAGATTTTATAAAGGTTATTTAATGGTCGAAACCAAGGCTCAAAGTGTGGTCGCTGGAACGTTATTAAAACTGGAAAAATATAAAAGGTTTTAGCGATAAGGCAAAGTTTTTGGGACTCGATATCTTTATGATATGTTTATCATTTTTCAACGTTCTTTTTCCTGAGATTAGACAGCTAGGGGATCTTAATGTTCACCAAAATTTAGAATTTTTAGAAGTCTTTTGATAGGCGAACAATAGGTTCAAAGTTGGGTGACTGAAGCTGTTTTTATTAGAGAGCTGTTCTGATTTTGAATAAAAACACCATTTGTTATGCGTTTTCAGGATTCGAGGTCTAAATAGTTTTTGAAGGAAACGTCGTTCCGGACAACTTTCGTGTTTTAACTTTTCGACGAAACGGATCAAAAATGCCTCGTTTTGCGTGATTTAGCATTCTGTTACAGAATGCATAGTTTCATATTTTCAAAATTTCAATTTGCTATAACTTTTGACTCGTTTGCTCGTTTTATGTGATTCAAATTGCTAAATCTTCGTTTTAATTTTATTTACAACAATATGTAAACTACTAATTGTCTATGTGGTCGTTTTTGTCCGAAATTTTAATAAGAAAGCCCATTTATTTTAACACTTATAAACTTATGTTAACATGTAATTTCTCATAACTTATTTTTTACCTTAGTTTGTTACTACAACTTAATTTGTGACATATTTAAGAGTATCTAAGGTGTACGAAAGTAATGAAAATGGGCTAGAGATACTTACTTTGCTATTTAGTCGATTTATAATATTTTGAGCGAATCAACTTAGAACTTGAACACTAATTGTTTTCCTCCTTTTAAGGCTTTCAAATCTTCTTCCTAGCTTTTATTTGGGACTGTTTTGATTAGGGTTTGAGTGAGGGTATGGCTGTTTTGCTTTGGTTCAATTTATGGTGAAGAGAAGTGGAATTTGTGGTTGGCTATTTATAGAAGAAGGAACTAGGGTTTTCAAAGCTTTATGTGTGGTACAAAAGGGGACAAGGTGAGATAGCTTAGACACATGTATGGAGGGGAGGAAGGAAAGGTGGCGTTTGGAGGTGGTGATGATGTGGTTGTTTCTTTTCCATACAAGTAACCAACTTGGAGGGATAAGGTGATGTGGAGGAGGGGGGATGTGAGGTAGGTTCTATTTAGAAAAGGAAATGATCTAGTTTGGTAAGTTGTTGGATTCGAACTAATGGATTTAGAATAGGCTCGAATAGCTTTTGTGGTTTGTACATAAGTTATGAGATGTTGTTCATTAAGTTTTAGTGAGATGACAAGTTAGTGTTTAAGGTTATATTTAAGTGATTATTAGTTAGAAATTATATTAGGGTTTATTTACTTATTATACATATTGAATTCATGGAGAAATAAAAGGATATGGATCGATATAAGGAAGGGTGGTACTATGGCTTTTAAGTTATTGTTCTCTAGGTTTTAAAAAAAAAATAGTTAAGTTGGATTTAAGGTTTAGTTTTAAGGATTAAGTAGAAAAGTTTATTAAGGTTTACATATATGTGGCGATTTAATGACAAAACAAGAGTAAATGGTTTTATGCTTTAAGGTGTTGTACTATAAGCTAAATAGGGTGGTAATTAGGTTAAGAAAAATACATTTTTAATAATTCCTTAAGTTATATAAAGAGTAAATTGCATTTTTGGTCCCTAAGGTTTGGCCAAATTGCAGGTTTGGTCCCTAACGTTTCGAAAGTGCAACGGTGATCCTCATTTTAAAGTTTTTGCTGCATGTTTTGTCCCTGATCAACATCAAATGACTAAATTACCCTTGCCTTCTTCTTTTTCTATTTTCTTTTCAGCTTTCTTACATAAATGGTCCCTGTGTTGTGCCATGTTTTACAAACTTAGTCCCGTTTTTTTTTTGTTTTTTTTTTCCTAAAAAGTTAATTTCGAAATTAATTTTTTTAGAAAAATTAATTTTTTAGAAAAATTAATTTTTTTCGAAATTAATTTTTTTTAAGTTCATTTTTTTTTCAAAATTAATTTTTTTAGAAAAAATATTTTTTCTTTCGAAATTAATTTTTTTAGAAAAAAATTCGGAAAAAAAAATAATTTTCCTAAATAAATTAATTCCGAAAAAAAAAATTTCTAAAAAAATTAATTTCGAAAAAAAAATTCTAAAAAAATTACTTTTTCTAAAAAAAATAATTTAAAAAAAATAATTTCGAAAAAAAAATTTCGGAAAAAAAATTAATTTTCCTAAAAAATTAATTTCAAAAAAAAATATTTCTAAAAAAATTAATTTCGAAAAAAAAAATTTCTAAAAAAATTAATTTCGGAAAAAAAATATTTTTTCTAAAAAAATTAATTTAAAAAAAATTAATTTCGAAAAAAATTAATTTTTCTAAAAGAATTAATTTCGAAATTAACTTTTTAGGAAAAAAAAAAAGGACTAAGTTCGTAAAACGTGGCACAACACAATGACCATTTATGTAAGAAAGCTGAAAAGAAAATAGAAAAAGAAGAAGGCGAGGCTAATTTGGTCATTTGATGTTGATCAGGGACCAAACATGCAGCAAAAACTTCAAAATGAGGACCATCGTTGCGCTTTCGAAACGTTAGGGACCAAACTTGCAATTTGGCCAAACCTTAAGGACCAAAAATGCAATTTACTCTTATTTAAATTTTAAGTTTTTAAAGTATTTAAATGTGATTTTAAGGTTTTGTGCATTAGAGGGTTGTACAATGGGTTTAGAGACTTGTACTAATAATTAGGGAGTTTAGGAAAATTTATTTTTAAGGCTCATGTACGAAAGACTTGTAATTTGTGCTTTAAAATAAATATATTTAGGGTTTTAATAAGGTTTTTATTAATATATGGTTTTTATGCATAAAAGACATGTACCTTGGCTTAAATGACTTGTACATTAGTATTTTGTAAAAATAAATTAGAGTTTGTAAATTTAGTACATGAAATCACAGTTTTATGAAATTAGGGTTTTATCGGGAGTTAAAACGGAATTAGGGTTTCTGGGCTTTAGATGCTTGTACCTTAGTTGAATGAGTTGTACTTTAGTATTTTTAGGGTTTTGTTACTTACATTGGTTATTATAATAGTTTAGGGTTTTATAGAAACTCTATTTGATAAGGAACGTTTAGTTTATACGTACGTTAACAATTTAGCGTAAATGAGATATTATAAAGTTTTATATGAAAATGTTTATCTAAAATAAACATTAAGTACGTTGAGGTTGGGTTGCATGTGAGCACGTTTATCGAGGATGTGATCTACGTCACATAAGATAATAGTTATAATCAGATAATAAAAAAAATTTACACGTAGAAAATGATAAGTATTCTGAGAGATAGTTTATTTTAATGTGGGATTTTCACAGTAGTTACAGTCTCCCCCCGTTGAGGGAATCTCGTCCCGAGATTCAGTCTATGTTGGTTGAGAGGTTGGGAAAAGTGAAGTATAGAGATAGTCAGGCCTAGTTTCTAACCTATTCAGATAGGAATATGAGAATGGGAAATTGTACAACGATTTGGGATATGAGTTTGATATGCTTAAAATGTCTCAAGTTTAAAAATAATATTATATATAATATTATCTTATTCTTATGTCCTATGAATCCAATAATATCGTTTCGCAATTATTCCTCGATCATATCTTTAACCTAAAAAGGGTTGTCTAGGAATTTTACATTTGATACCTAAGGGAGCGTAGTTTTGTCAGTCTTATTCCTACTAGATGAACTAAATTTGAATGTTTTGCCACCTAATAAATCTAATGGCTGTGAACAGTGCTTCCAATGGTCAGATTCTTAACGCCTATGAATAGTAAAATAACGGCTATGAACAATATAAATTAACGGTCATATAACGGCTAGTTTTCTCCTTTAAATACCTCATTTTTAATCCTCATTCTTTCACCACTAAATTCTCTCCAAAAAACCTCAAAAATGCCGTACCTTATTACATTCCTAGCAATCGTTTACGTGGTCCTTGCGGTTTCCTATTTGGCTTACGTACCCAACGAAGATTATGCGTTCTTAGTTTGCGTCCTAGCGGTCCTTATGCCTATTGTGGTTTTTGCTATCGGGGTAGACAAGATATGGGGGTAAGGGTTGTTTTTCTATGTACTCCTCAATAAAACTTATTTATTCTTATGCCTAATATCTAGTCTCGTGGTATCTATTGTGCAGGATAGTCAAGGTAATTCATCCTATCGTGGCTTTAGCTATTGTGTTGTTGGTGGCGATCCTCATTTTCATGGCGGGTCAACCTATTAAAGATTCTATTCCTTATCTTGTAATCATTGTAATACTAGTTCTTCCAATGCTAGTTATCTCACTATGTATGAACTTTCATGGTTTCTAAATAAATTTATAATATCTATTTCTTCTATAAAGTCTTTGTGTGTTCCTAGGTAATCCTTAGTGAAATAAAACTTATGTAATCCTTGTAATATTAGCACTTACGTTGCTAACTATGTCTCTATGTATTAACTTCCAAGGTTTCTAATAAAATTTGTACTGTTTGGGTTTGTCATAAATCTTAGGGTTTTTCTATCCATAATTTTGTCGAATTCCTATCTTAGAGGTAATGGGTAGTAGATGTAGACTTGTATTGTATTAAATCAAAATGATTTTATGAACAATTTATTTTGTTTAAATATTTTGCTTTTGAATGAAAACTCTTTTTAGAAAATCTGAAAAGATAACTGTCCAATTTATTACATGATTCTTCCTAAATTATACATAGGTGATCAGGCTATGTATAATTGAGGACCAAATGATGTGATGTTGAGTCAGTTACTGTGGTATTTATGCTTTTCAAAAAGTTTTAGATGGTGTTCAACGCGTTATTTTTGGAAAATAACTTCATAATTATTTTTCAAATGAATAAGAAAATTTTAGTCCACACTACAGTGATGGGTTAGGGATTTCCTAGGGTACTAATGGGATATCCTCGAAATAAATCTTAGGGTTCGTCTAAGGTTCCTACAGGGTAGTGATAGTCTATTGTTCCGTCAAAAATAATATTCACCAGATTTCCTAATGGTATACTAGTATTTTGCTAGGTACTAACTATGAATAGGGTAAGGAGGAATAGGAAAGATATAGAAGCTAAACGCAGATTGTGATTATTATAGAAAAGGTTTCATACGGTAGAAAGGTAGTTATTACACTTAGGTTACATCCATCGTAACTAAGGTTTGGATTCAAAGGAAATTACAACTTAGTGAGTTTCTAAACCTCAATTTATTTTATCTATTACAGGGATTTATCTTCTGTTTAAACTTAAGGGTCATCCTAGGACATGGTTGGGATTTCTTAATGAGTTCTAGTTTCCTTTTTCACTAGTCTTGGTTTTTCCAATTGGGATTGAAGTTTTTCCTATCATCGAGTTTTCTCTTAAGGTCATTTTCTTGGGCGTAGCATCTTGCTTAATTTCTAGGTCGGGAAATCCTTAAGTTAAGGTGATGGTCTTTCTATCATTGAGTTTTCGCTTTTGGTTATTTTGCTTAATTTCTTGGGTTAGGGTGATGATAGGTTTAGTCAGGGAGATTCATAAATTTACGATGTTTTTGGTTAATATTGTAAATAAATGACTAACTCTTGGTATAAACTGCTAAGGAATAAACTAATTCAGCAACTTTCTCTTCATTCATCAAATTTTCTTCCGAAATTTATCTTAGGGGGGTTCTATGGTTATAGCCTAGTCATGGTGGGTATAGGGAATCATAATAATCTTAGGTAAAGTCATGGTAGGTCTAGGTATAATAACTGGAAATTACATGATATTAATAACTTGATCGATTGTTTTTGAAAAACAATTAATACAAGGTCTTTTATTAATGTTCCATGTGGTAGGTTAAGGATTCTTTGTCTCTAGTGTGAATGTTTGGGTTCTTTGTTGGCAATAGTGATTCTATTTTATGTCACTGGTTATGTTACCAGTTGGTCGGTTGTCTATGTTCAGAGGTAGGGAAGGGAACTGTTGTCTAAAGTGTGGTTTGGGTTGCGGGAAATCATTTGTCTACTATGGGGAGTGAGATTTTTGTATAAGGTCATGGGTAGTCATTACATATATGCACAACATTATTGTAAGACATAGTGGAAAGAATTTGTTCTCAACATAAACATATAACAAAAGGAGATTGTTATAGATTTAAATATTGATTACAAACTCTGAAAGTTTTAGGCTCATTGGAAAATACAGGAAATACTAACCAAATACTATTTGGTTTAGTAAGCACAACTTTGATACATGTGAATTTAAGATCAGTCACGTCCTTGACGTAAATGCTTAGCTTCAGTCTCAAGTTTGAGTTGTGCAGCTTCCATTTCTGTGAAGCGTTCCTGAAATTCCTGGTATAGTCACGATGTTTTCGGTATCCGAGTCCGACATAAGAGTAATAGAATGAGTAAGGGAAACCATAACCCTGTAACTCCCCGGTAGTTATAAATATTTCACTATGCAACTTATATGATTAACAATAAATTATGTATAAATAATGTTTCAGTGGCGTTGTGGCACAGAGGACTTTGGTTAAGTTTTTGTGAAAAACGGTTATAGTCCAATGTTTAAAAACATTTGGTTCTCTATAACCATGAGCTCTGATACCAATCTGTAACACCCCCGTTTTCGATATACGCAGCGGAATATAAGTTTAGGGTGCTACTTCAAGGTTCACAGTCATGATAATAGAAAACGACTCGAAAAGAGACGTTTTTTAAAAAAAATTGTTATCATTCATTATTTAAATCAGAGTTTACATATAGAGGTCCCAGCGGGAGGTTTCGAAATACGTTTATAAAAGTTACATTATTCGTTGAATGATAACAAAGTGGACACTCTTGTTAAAAAAAGAAAGTCCACAGCCACTCTGTGCCAAACCAAGCTTCTAGTTACCTGAGATAAACATGCTAAAAAGTCAACACAAAGGTTGAGTGAATCCATAGCGTTTAAAGTTAAATCAGTTTGAACACAAGCTAAGTAGAAAGAAATCAGTTATATCACAGTTCTTTATATATTGCTCTAAGTCTCATGAATCGCAAGACGTTAACACGATGGACATCATAGTTATAAGCTAATGATGTAAATCACTACAAAATTAAATGTAGCAATTATGCCCTCGAGTAGGTGTCTGCCTGAAACTCTTTATTAAACGTTTTCAAATAAAATGCATTGGGTCAGTTATCCAGCAACACAAAGGGGTTGTCAACCCAATAGATCTATTCATTATATTCGCGCTCACCCGAAAGTGATTAATGGTTCATGATAGAGGGTCTTTAAATAGGCAACAATTAAACTTATGCAATATAAATCAGGAAAGCATACAGGAAAATACTTGTGTTCGGTTTAGTAGCATGTATATCCCCACAAGTTTGGAAAAATATATAAAGAAAAGTGGGACTATGAACTCACCTTGACAGTCTGGATGGAAAACAAAGTTAAACAGAGTTGATAAACGTCTCCGGCATGCAACCTGGTTCGTTATGTCAAGTTTCAGTAATCGTTTTCAATTATATATAAGTTTATAGTTCGTTTCGTAACGTTTCGGTTGATGGTTAAATGTTTAATTGAGACAACAGGAAGTCTCTTCAAAAGTTGGATAAGATTTTATCTTATTGTTCGTTTTTATGTTTTTGTTCGTTCATTTATTCGTTAAATATAAACGTATTACGTTTATTAATTATAAATTAAATCGGAATATATATTAATAATAATAATAATAATAATAATAATATTAATAATTATAAAATGTTATGTTCTTACCCCTAAAGTTTTATATATTGACAGTTTATACCCTTGAACTTTCATAAAATGACAATTCTTATCCTTGAACTTTTATTAAATTACAACTTTTACCCCTGAACTTTGGTTAAATGACAGTTTCTACCCTATAGTTTCAAATATGACACTTCTTACCCCTGAGTTGCAAATCGACACCTTTTTAAATCATAGTTATAAATCTAATTAAAGATTTGGCAGAAAATACCCTTGAGACTCCCAAGTTGTTACACCCGACGTCCTTGTTTATTCAAAACGCGTTTTAAAATTTTGAGAGAAACACGACTTGTTATGATCTTTTTATAAAAGTTATAATAAGTAACTAAACAGCTTATTCGTAGCTTATAGGTTTATATTTCAAATTTATTAGTCTCGAAAAATATATATTTTGCGTTTAAAATAGTTTGCGATCACTCAGTTTTGGACACAAATAAAAGCGAGGCGAGGGCTTGGTTTTACGTTATTCTTCTTCCTACTTGAAGTTAGCTAGGTGGTCTCTATTATGACCAAGTTTCGTAATTTTTAAAGATCATTTGGATGTCGAAATAAATTCCAAAAGTTAGTCGAGTAGAACATGAATTTGACAAAACCGGAAAAGTAGTTTTTAGTTCTAGCGATAGGCAGTTTTTGGAACTCGATAACTTTATAACCGTTCAACCTTTTTACAGAGTACTTCTTCCTAAATTTAAACTGCTAGGTGATCTTTAACTTGACAAAAACTCAGATTTTATAAAGGTTATTTAAAGGTCGAAACCAAGGCTCAAAGTGTGGTCGCTGGAACGTTATTAAAACTGGAAAAATATAAAAGGTTTTAGCGATAAGGCAAAGTTTTTGGGACTCGATATCTTTATGATATGTTTATCATTTTTCAACGTTCTTTTTCCTGAGATTAGACAGCTAGGGGTCTTAATGTTCACCAAAATGTATAATTTTTAGAAGTCTTTTGATAGGCGAACAATAGGTTCAAAGTTGGGTGAGTGAAGCTGTTTTTATTAGAGAGCTGTTCTGATTTTGAATAAAAACACCATTTGTTATGCGTTTTCAGGATTCGAGGTCTAAATAGTTTTTGAAGGAAACGTCGTTCCGGACAACTTTCGTGTTTTAACTTTTTGACGAAACGGCCCAGAAATGACTCGTTTTGCGTGATTTAGCATTCTGTTACAGAATGCATAGTTTCAGATTTTCAAAATTTCAATTTGCTATAACTTTTGACTCGTTTGCTCGTTTTAGGTGATTCAAATTGCTAAATCTTCATTTTAATTTTATCTACAACAATATGTAAACTACTAATTCTCTATGTGGTCGGTTTTGTTCGAAATTTTAATAAGAAAGCCCATTTATTTTAACACTTACAAACTTATGTTAACATGTAATTTCTCATCACTTATTTTTGACCTTAGTTTGTTACTGCAACTTAATTTGTGACATATTTAAGAGTATCTAAGGTGTACGAAAGTAATGAAAATGGGCTAGAGATACTTACTTTGCTATTTAGTCGATTTATAAGATTTTGAGCGAATCAACTTAGAACTTGAACACTAATTGTTTTCCTCCTTTTAAGGCATTCAAATCTTCTTCCTAGCTTTTATTTGGGGCTTTTTTGATTAGGGTTTGAGTGAGGGTACGGTTGTTTTGCTTTAGTTCAATTTATGGTGAAGAGAAGTGGAATTTGTGGTTGGCTATTTATAGAAGAAGGAACTAGGGTTTCCAAAGCTTTATGTGTGGTACAAAAGGGGACAAGGTGAGATAGCTAAGACACATGTATGGAGGGGAGGAGGGAAAGGTGGAGTTTGGATGTGGTGATGACGTGGTTGTTTCTTTTCCATACAAGTAACCAACTTGGAGGGATAAGGTGATGTGGAGGAGGGGGGGATGTGAGGTAGGTTCTATTTAGAAAAGGAAATGATCTAGTTTGGTAAGTTGTTGGATTCGAACTAATGGATTTAGAATAGGCTCCAATAGCTTTTGTGGTTTGTACATAAGTTATGAGATGTTGCTCATTAAGTTTTAGTGAGATGACAAGTTAGTGTTTAAGGTTATATTTAAGTGATTATTAGTTAGAAATTATATTAGGGTTTATTTACTTATTATACATATTGAATTCATGGAGAAATAAAAGGATATGGATCGATATAGGGAAGGGTGGTACTATGGCTTTTAAGTTATTGTTCTCTAGGTTTAAAAAAAAAATAGTTAAGTTGGATTTAAGGTTTAGTTTTAAGGATTAAGTAGAAAAGTTTATTAAGGTTTACATATATGTGGCGATTTAATGACAAAACAAGAGTAAATGGTTTTGTGCTTTAAGATGTTATATTATAAGCTAAATAGGGTGGTACTTAGGTTAAGAAAAATAAATTTTTAATAATTCTTTAAGTTATATAAATTTTAAGTTTTTAAAGTATTTAAATGTGATTTTAAGGTTTTGTGCATTAGAGGGTTGTACAATGGGTTTAGAGACTTGTACTAATAATTAGGGAGTTTAGGAAAATTTATTTTTAAGGCTCATGTACGAAAGACTTGTAATTTGTGCTTTAAAATAAATATATTTAGGGTTTTAATTAGGTTTTTATTAATATATGGTTTTTATGCATAAAAGACTTGTACTTTGGCTTAAATGACTTGTACATTACTATTTTGTAAAAATAAATTAGAGTTTGTAAATTTAGTACATGAAATCACAGCTTTATGAAATTAGGGTTTTATCGGGAGTTAAAACGGAATTAGGGTTTCTGGGCTTTAGATGCTTGTACCTTAGTTAAATGAGTTGTACTTTAGTATTTTTAGGGTTTTGTTACTTACATTGGTTATTATAATAGTTTAGGGTTTTATAGAAACTCTATTTGATAAGGAACGTTTAGTTTATACATACGTTAACAATTTAGCGTAAATGAGATATTATAAAGTTTCATATGAAAATGTTTATCTAAAATAAATATTAAGTACGTTGAGGTTGGGTTACATGTGAGCACGTTTATCGAGGATGTGATCTACGTCACATAAGATAATAGTTATGATCAGATAATAAAAAAAAATTTACATGTAGAAAATGATAAGTATTCTAAGAGATAGTTTATTTTATTATGGGATTTTCACAGTAGTTACACGATTCAATTTAAGTTACCCGTTAGAGTTGAAAAAAGATGAGAATACTTACGCTTGATCTCTTCCATACTTTCCCACGTGAACTCAGGACCTCTTTTAGAGTTCACCGATCTTTGAAAATTGGAATACGACTTTACTAAAGTCATCTGACTTCACGGTCCATGATTTTGATAGATTTCTCAGCAAGGTTTAAACATTCATCAATCTGGATCTCTCCCGGAGGAATAGAAACTGCCTCATCGGTAAGTCATTTCTTCACATTGCACATAAAAATGTTGCGAACACTGCTGAGTCCTGACGGTAGCTCAAGTCTGTGAGCTACCGGTCCAACTCTAGCAAGGATTTCAAAAGGATCAATATAGCGAGGATTAAGCTTTCCACATTTACTAAACGTATTACACCTTCTCATGGTGAATCTTTAAGCATAATCTAGGCCCTAACTGGGAATTCAAGAGGTTTACGTCATTTGTCAGCATACTCTTCTGACGATTCGTAAGCAGTCTGCAACTCGGTTCTGATCTGAACGATCTTCTCGGTAGTCTCATGAATAAGGTCGGGGTCTGTAACTTGGGAATCCCCAACTTCTACCCAACAAGTCCCGATCGGCACTTGTGACCATAAGGTGCCTCGTACGGTGCCGTTGAAATAATGAAGTCGTAGGTATTGTTAAAAGAGAATTTGGAGAACGGGAGGTGTCTATCCCAACCATTGCCACACTCGATTACTCAAGTAGAGGTGCGGGATTCGCTCCTGAGGTCTAGCTTCTGATATAGTAGCAAAAACAGTAAATCGACTTACAAAATGATTTGTGAAATGATATGTGAAACGGCTTATAGGATAATAGGAAAACAATCCATCGTTTACAAAATTGTAGCAAAGTCAAAATTTTGACTTTCAGTTTGATTCATAACATCGTAACAAGGAAGCAAAACATTTTATGAAATCGTTTTGATAAACGATTTGTAGAACAGTTTACGGGGTAACAGGAAAGCAATTCGCCATTTATAAAATGGTAGTAAGATCAAAATTTTGATTTTCGTGAAATAGCAGTACAACATTTTGTAGGATGACCGCAAAATGGTCTGTAAAAAAATCAAAGGCAGTTTGTAAATTAATGGCAAAACAGTTTATAATCCTATAAGAGGGTAGCAAAGATAACTGGTATTCCAGAGGGACGAGAGAAAAGTTAGGTGGTTATCCCAAGGAACGCGGTTCAGGTTACTTTTTAAGGTCTTAAGCTTTCTATTGGGCGTGGAATCTCTGCCAAATGGAGAGTTTAGTGAGTTCAGAGTACAACTCTGAGGGAAGATGTTGATTGCTACTAGTAACCAGTCGGTTAAATCAGTAATGTACATAGTACTTAAAGCGGGAGGAACAACATTGATTGAACAACTTTGATTGAACAACGTCGATTGAGCACAAGGCTTAGGGTAGAGGCGACTGTAACAAGACCACAACAAAACAAGGCCGAATAACAATTCCAAATCCGGAATGAGGTCCAAAATCACAAAATCCAGCGATCCAAATTCAGACATAGCCAAAACCAAATCTAACATAACCAAAACCAAATCCAAACGTAGCCAAAATCAAATCCAAACACTCCAATAAGATCAAATGGGCTTATTACAATTTCAACGAGTTACAAATAAGCAACTCAAATTCAAACGGTGACAATCAGGTCTAGCCCGTCCTGATGCAAACTACGGTAGACGGCGGCAAACAGGAATCCCATATAAACGGAGAAGTATAGCGGTGCAAGAAGTATTACGGTTCATGAGGTGTTGTGATGCCAGTGTGTCGTGTGCGTGGAAGTAATATTCAATGTCCATGTACACACGCAAAACTTTACCATTCCAAAAATGAAAGACCAACCCGAACATAATTCCATTATAACTACTCCCAGTATCGCAAAATTCACCTCTGAGTCAGACATAGGTGATCAGGCCATGTCCCACTGTCCCTGGTTGAATATAGGTGATCAGTCTATATTCACCCGAGGTTCAATGAATTTTGAAATACTCGGCCTAGTTATACTAGTAGTATGTCCTTTACATCCAAAATCATTCCCAAAACCACAACAAGTGTACAAACTCGACATTCAATAATGAGATTACGCAAGGAAATAGCGTAACTCCGCGACAGGTATGGTGCGTGCATAAGCATATGGAAATTCTTATAGTGAACAGCTAAAATAGGCGGATATAAAATATCCAATAGTCAGGCACACATCTCAACAAATATATATGTTACACCCCATGCCCGATTAGACCAAAAATTAAAACTTTTTATGCGAGAACGCTTGACTTTTACGGACATCTGATTACTCTTTTGACAACTGACAAAAATCTACTAACTTTCAGACCTTGAGACTAATTTTAAATGAAACTAGACTCAATTACCTTCAAAACGACGGGTGACAAGACCTGTGACGACTTAAGGATTAAAAGATATAATTTTTCAAAGTTTACCAAAATCTGTCCAAATTAAACCGAAATTTCTAACCGAAATTTGGTGCCTCCAAACCGAAATTTCACCACTTTTGACAATAAACAACCCATGCTACCTTATTTCCACACCAAAGTCACTCAAAACCACTAACATAACATACTAAGTCGTTTACATAAACAATGAACCCGTTTACTACCCAAAATTGGTAAAAACACTCTTAACCAAACACCCCTTTAACTGCATAATCCCTTTTTACATCTTTTGACCCATTTCTCGAAAAGACAACTTCTATGACCCGATGATTAACGAAACTTTCCAGATTTACTTCTTATATCATTAGGCTCACTTTCATATAAAAACATCTTCCGTTTGACCTTCCGAAATAGTACTTTACAATTTGACGGGTTATGCATTAAACCCATTTTGACCCATTTACACTACAAACCATCTATACCAATTTGTTTGCCCACTAAACTTGACCAACATCATTACTTTAACATATTAAACATGTTCCATAGACCCATGACCCGTTCACAACCCAAAATGGGTATATTTACACTTAATCCAAACGCCCTTTTAACTTTGACTATAAACACGTAAAACATACTTTGACACAACGGTTGACCACCAAACTTTACGACGACCTTGACACACGTTATACGGATCAAAAGAAAGACTCTCAGGGTACAACCTTGTCTCGAGCTTGGTATTCTACCTAGCTCCTAATTCTTATTATCTTCCAATCCGCTTCCATATCCTTAAGCTATAATCCAAATACTTTCTTCTCGTCGCACTTACACCTACAAGAACATTGAAACACTAAAACGTAAGTTTTCGCTTAGTAAGTAAAATGATAATAACATACCATCATACTTCAATCAAACACATAAGCATCACATATATCCAAACACTTACTTAGCGGCTCCACTTTCTAATTCTTGCATAAACACCTAACCTCAACTTACTCTCACAACCAAATCCATCACTTAGATCATATTCATCATAACACATAAGCACACCTCAAGTCTCCTATCACTAACCACAAAACATACATAACACATATATGTTAGACATCCATATAACACATGTCATCATCATTTTACTTACCTTAATCCAAGCTAAACAATATCAAGAACATCATCATCATCATAATCTTCCATCATCATCATCATCTTCTACAATTAACCAAAACCTAACAACATAACAATCAATAACATAAACAAGGGTTAACATAACCCATTAAACATACTCATCTATCTTCCTACATCATCATATGATCATATCTTGATCATATGATGAAATCCCACTTTACTCTTAATCTATAACCTCATTAACATCAAGAACATAGATACTTACTTGTGGGAAATCATGGTTTAAGCTTATCCTTTGACAAGAACACATCTCAACTATCACTTGATCATCAAAGCCTCATCTTCCCTCCAATATTCTCTCTAAACCGACACTCTCACACACTCTTGAATAATGTGGAATTATCTAGACTTTCCTGGATAAATAATTATCTAGGCACAAGTTTGGGTTAATGGCACTAATGGCCCCTCAAGTCTCTTTCTTCTTACTTTAGCCACAACTAACTTATAACATTTTACCACAATGGCAACTTAGGTCCCTTTAGTTTATGCATCATATTTTATATTACTACATTAGTCATACTTTGACTATTAGTTTGACTATCGGGTTTGACTTCCACATAACTTTGTTGACCAACCAATCACATAAAGTCCTTAACATATTCCATCTAGGGTGAGGCTTACTCGTAACCGGGATACGGGTCTAACAATTCTACCCCCTTATTTAGATTTCGTCCCCGAAATCTATCATTCATTACTAACCTACACTTAGTCACATAACTCATCTCATTCCTAGCACCTTAATTCCTAGTTTAATTGGTTACAACGATCTAAGTGACCTTGCAACTCTATGTATACTATAACATATCACATATCCTTAATCCCCATTACTTCCCGTTTACTTCTATACCATACAACTCTGGCTTAGATTTTCTATAATACAAGACATACTTACTATAACTAGTCATCATTCTAATCCGCTCTATTACCGTTACATCACCATCTCACTCGCTTTATCCTCTACTCTCATTCTTAGACTACTTGATACTTAAGAAACTCGTACTATTTGACTTTACATAATTTCACTCGACTAATACGTGCACATTCTATTATTTTCATTCATCATATTTTGTACCACGCCGCAAGGCACATTATATTATCATTACAATTTTTCATCCCATCAAGGTTTCTCCTAAATCTCAACTAAAAGCCATGGTCTAATTCTAATCCTCCTATCTTAGTCCTTATAATTTCTAACTAATTCTAGACTTCCGCTTTCTACTTCTCTAACCCTACTCGTGCCGTGTCGGCAACACATAAGCCCACTCATTTATACTTTCTCATTTACATGGAGAGGCGTCCCAATCGATGTAAATCAAGAAATATAAACTCATGGTTATGTACTCCCGACATAACACTACTACTCCTATTTCCCAATTTAACTTTTATTATTTCATCTTGTTTATACTTCATATTTCCTTTTTAGACTTGGATCCATATCATTAACACATTCGTTATGGGGATATTTTTATTGCCAAGGATGTAGGCAACCCCATTTGCCGATGAAGGTAATACGTTTTATCCCGAAGTATCTTTAACATATCCCGAAGGATCCTTTAACATTCATTAGCTCGGTCATCCTGAAGGATACCATCATTCATCATCATTAGCTCGGTCATCTCAAAGGATGCCATCTTTAACCTTTCACATTTTCATCATGGATCCAAGTCCTAGCTCTGTAACGCACACATTTCCCCATTCATTTATTTTTAGTGAACGCAAGTGCATAGAGCATATGAGCCTGCTTATTATAATTACACAATTCCTATGTGTTTATTCTCCTACATTCTTAATACGCACTAATCATTCTCACATCCTTACTTTACCCTTTAACCTATCTGTCACTTCCGCATTTAAACCTTACATAGGTTAAACTACATTCGTTAGCATCATTCTTTCTTCATACACATTTTAGTCATTTACATGTTCTCATCATGTTTTATTTACCCACACTTTCGTTTTAATAAGCACCGCTAATGAGGCACATTAGCCGTGATAATGATAATTTCAGGTCGTTACCTTAACTTCATACATACTCATATCATTCTCACCTACATTCTTAACCTTCAAGTCATTAAACCCTTAATCATTAATTCTCTAGTTTCATCTTGTCTTTTCATGCTATACCTCAGTACGCTTAGTATCATTACGTTCCACACTTAAAACGTTAGTACTTAAATTTACTCACTAACCCATCTCTAATACCACTTACCTTATCTATTCACATCTTGCTATTTCCTATATCATTTATTACTTACACATTTCTAAAATATCTTACAATTACACATTATAACAATACGCTTATCTAAGCATCTAGCCCTCGCCATACACGTATCCTCATATATCTTGAATGTTCACCTAAGAACATATCTTACTCAATGCTATAACCCTCACTAGGTCATTATCCATTCAAGCACGATACGTGCAAAGCATTCTCCAAACCATAATTAATGAAATTCAAGTCAACCTTTATCTTCTACACATTATACCATAACATAGTTCTTGCCTCCAACCCTAATCACAAAATCACCATACTATTAAACACATTTTAATAACTTCGCCTACGACTAATAACTTTAAGACATCAAACCGCTTTAATAAAACCTTATTCTATGCAAGAAGCATCTTACACTTACATGCCACCTAGCATAATGTAATCCACCATAGTATTATATCACATATATGTTAACACCATGAAACACATATAGCACTTATTAACTTCAATGAGTATAGCATATCATACATTCCATCCCGTAATTTAAACCACTATAACTCGCGTCTAACTCGATACTTCTACAACCACTAAAATCACATCACATTTTCACATTACATCTTAGCTATAGCCTAATCCCATTATTACTATAAAACACTTCTACATCCTACCATTAAGGCATCTATTTTCTGCGTTACTTAACTTATATTCAACGCATCTACGAGTGGTTTAAGTCTAGGCAATCCTAAAGAGAACCTAATTCACTTAAACCGAAGCTCTGATACCAAGTTGTTACACCCCATGCCCGATTAGACCAAAAATTAAAACTTTTTACGCGAAAACGCTTGACTTTTACGGACATCTGATTACTCTTTTGACAACTGACAAAAATCTACAAACTTTCAGACCTTGAGACTAATTTTAAATGAAACTAGACTCAATTACCTTCAAAACGACGGGTGGCAAGACCCGTGACGACTTACGGATTAAAAGATATGATTTTTCAAAGTTTACCAAAATCTGTCCAAATTAAACCGAAATTTGAGAATTTTGGTCCCAAACCGAAATTTGGTGCCTCCAAACCGAAATTTCACCACTTTTGACAATAAACAACCCATGCTACCTTATTTCCACACCAAACTCACTCAAAATCATTAACATAACATACTAATTCGTTTACATAAACAATTAACCCGTTTACTACCCAAAATTGGTAAAAACACTCTTAACCCAAACACCCCTTTAACTGCATAACCCCTTTTTACATCTTTTGACCCATTTCTCGAAAAGACAACTTCTATGACCCGATGATTAACGAAACTTTCCAGATTTACTTCTTATATCATTAGGCTCACTTTCATATAAAAACATCTTCCGTTTGACCTTCCGAAATAGTACTTTACAATTTGACGGGTTATGCATTAAACCCATTTTGACCCATTTACACTACAAACCATCTATACCAATTTGTTTGCCCACCAAACTTGACCAACATCATTACTTTAACATACTAAACATGTTCCATAGACCCATGACCCGTTCAAAACCCAAAATGGGTATATTTACACTTAATCCAAACGCCCTTTTAACTTTGACTATAAACACGTAAAACATACTTTGACACAACGGTTGACCACCAAACTTTACGACGACCTTGACACACGTTATACAGATCATAAGAAAGACTCTCGGGTACAACCTTGTCTCGAGCTCGGTATTCTACCTAGCTCCTAATTCTTATTATCTTCCAATCCGCTTCCATATCCTTAAGCTATAATCCAAATACTTTCTTCTCGTCGCACTTACACCTACAAGAACATTGAAACACTAAAACGTAAGCTTTCGCTTAGTAAGTAAAATGATAATAACATACCATCATACTTCAATCAAACACATAAGCATCACATATATCCAAACACTTACTTAGCGGCTCCACTTTCTAATTCTTGCATAAACACCTAACCTCAACTTACTCTCACAACCAAAATCCATCACTTAGATCATATTCATCATAACACATAAGCACACCTCAAGTCTCCTATCACTAACCACAAAACATACATAACACATATATGTTAGACATCCATATAACACATGCCATCATCATTTTACTTACCTTAATCCAAGCTAAACAATATCAAGAACATCATCATCATCATAATCTTCCATCATCATCATCTTCTACAATTAACCAAAACCTAACAACATAACAATTAATAACATAAACAAGGGTTAACATAACTCATTAAACATACTCATCTATCTTCCTACATCATCATATGATCATATCTTGATCATATGATGAAATCCCACTTTACTCTTAATCTATAACCTCATTAACATCAAGAACATAGATACTTACTTGTGGGAAATCATGGTTTAAGCTTATCCTTTGACAAGAACACATCTCAACTATCACTTGATCATCAAAGCCTCATCTTCCCTCCAATATTCTCTCTAAACCGACACTCTCACACACTCTTGAATAATGTGGAATTATCTAGACTTTCCTGGATAAATAATTATCTAGGCACAAGTTTGGGTTAATGGCACTAATGGCCCCTCAAGTCTCTTTCTTCTTACTTTAGCCACAACTAACTTATAACATTTTACCACAATGGCAACTTAGGTCCCTTTAGTTTATGCATCATATTTTATATTACTACATTAGTCATACTTTGACTATTAGTTTGACTATCGGGTTTGACTTCCACATAACTTTGTTGACCAACCAATCACATAAAGTCCTTAACATATTCCATCTAGGGTGAGGCTTACTCGTAACCGGGATACGGGTCTAACAATATAATCAACCATCTCATCAAACAACTCGTCAAATATATCATGAACATCTCATCTAATATATCATTACTCGTCTCATCAATTATATCCTCAAACAAAATCCTACGCGAGGCATCAGCTTGGCAGGCAGGCACGTGGCGGTCATAGAGTTAAGTTTTCGCAAAAGTGGTTATAGTCTAGGTTTTAAAAATATACCCAGTTCTCTATAACCTGGCTCTGATACCAATCTGTAACACTCCCAAAATCGTGTCCAGCGGAAGCATACATGTCACTGGGGTACTACTAAATTGGTATCACAACACAAGTACAAAGAACGATTTTTACCTCAATCATTTAGAATAAAATTCATTAACAAAAAGTGTTAAATTTACATTATTCAAAAGTAGTGCGGAGATAGGCCCATAAAATAAGTAAAGCGGTCCCAATTATTTACCAGAGTCATCTATGACCGTGCCCCTTGCCAAGCGCCTCCAAAAATAAGCTATCGCCTTAACCTGAAAATACATGCTAAAAGTGTCAACACGAGGTTGGTGAGTTCATAGGTTTTAGTTTAAAACAATATGGTTGAACCACAAGGTTACGAGTTCAAAACATCATTCACAAACAAGTCAAATTCAATGTAGACTCACACCGCCTAAATCAAAGTTCCAAAACCAAATCCGAAAATAATATCATAATCAAAACATCTTGAACCATAATCAATCATACAGATACTACACTCATATAGTGTCACGTAAATTTAACTGTTACGCTGGCTAAGTCATGAACCAACACATGAGCCGCACTCAAGGAGTGTCTCATAACATAAAAATAATCCGCTATAGGTGCATCACCTAGTAATACCCTGCACTATTGCCGCACGCATAATAATAATCCTGCACTATTGCAGCTCATAACAATAACCCTGCACTATTGTAGCACGTATAACACAAATCTTAGCCAGCTCGCGTAACGGTTTCATAACCACAAACACAATTTTAGGTCTAATCAATAAACAGGTTTTGCATATATTTTGCCCCAAAACATATCAGGTCCATGAGGAAATAATCACATATGCAACAGTTAACCACATAACGCATCCAAATAACCAAATCAAATATTTCAACCAAACAGTCAAGTCTTGAGTAAACAACTCACGTAACCAAATAAACAACCATTGAGTTTAGTTTAAAAAAAATGAGCATGTATTCTCCCCCAAAACAGTTATAAAACCAGTAAAAGTAGGGGCCATGAACTCACCTTAGCCACAGCAATGCAAAGATCACAACTGACACAACTAACATCTAGAGCGAATCACAACGGTATCCAGGAGGCTGGTACAACGGTGCGGGAACAGCGCAACTTAATACGTATAATACTTGTCTTAAAATGACATCCTCAACAATAAACTAGGTCTACAAAGATTCCCAATGGTTAACCGTTTCTATTTCCAAAAATATTCTTTTCTTAGCCTTTATTATAAGTGGGTATCGTCATTCGTGTGACGGAGGAAAGATACGACTCAAGAGTACGCACTCCAAAAGAAGAATAAACAAACGAAATTGACGAGAAAATGATACAAAACTCAGGACGAAACGACGGGGTCAAACCAAATAAATCACACAAATCAAACACACCCAAATCAAGTGAATAGATTGGTAGTCGTCGGTATTTTTCCAAAACATCCCATTAAGTTATAATTCTTATATGTTTTACATAATAAAACATTAATTCGCCATGGCTCGTCCCCTAATGGAACGTTACCATGCCGAACAATTTATAAGTTTACCAACGTGTTAAAGTAATAATTGTTACCATTTATTCCCAAGTAATTCCGACTAGCAAACATTTAATATTAAGTCCCACAATTAATCTAAGTGGTATTCCTCGATAAGCATGTCCTCGAAACGCTTAATAACTCGTACATATTTCCATTTTTAATTCATTTAATTACTTTCCTTTTTAAATCTCGATATTAGATGACAAAATAATTTGTTATAAGCAAATTATTTCATTAAGTAATAATTTAAGTCATTTTTTTTATTTACTATATCACATTTTTATTTTGTCATTTCATTTTCTAAACTAATCATATATATCGAGCCATTGTCACGTTCCGAGTCACAATTCGAGCTTCATTATACTCGGGTCAACAAGTCAACTTTAATAGTCACATGTCCAAATATAGTCAAATATGCATTTTTGGCTTGTCAAGGCCACGACGAGACTACGGAGTCTTGGTGAAACTCGACCTTGCTCAAAACATCACAATTTCCAAATCCATGTATTACACATCATTCGGCTACCAAACCTACGGCTCAAAACTATACCAAATCCAATCCAATCCATTACCAACTCATGACAACAACAAAATAAAACAACTTACCCTGCCGAGGCCATGGGGGTCTCGGCTGTGAACCTCATGTCGAACCCAAAACAACCAAGCGGACTCTAATATGTCTCGGCTCAAACCAAACGCAACCAAACAACTCCAATAGAAAAACTAATCGAACCCTACATTAATCTAAACCCTAAGTAGGTTTTGACTCGAAACCGACTCCAATCAAGGACAACAAGAAGTAAATAACTCAAAACTCATAATAAGCTTAACTATAAGCTCGACAAGCTTATAATAGCTTCGAATGGACCACGGTCGTGAGCTTATGCTCACGGTATCACTCTCGACACAAATAAACTCGAACAAATGATGATACCAAAGATTATTTACTTACGTTTTTATATACAAACATCATTTAAAACCCTTTTTAACCCACACCAATTCACCACAAGTGGTGTCTCTGTGTTTAGATCGAGTTTCCAACTCGATCTATACCTACGTTTGGTGGAACACGGCGTGAACGAGACAAAAACAAGTGGTGGTGGCGCGTAGTGGTGATGAATGGTGTTTGAGGCGCGTGTGGTAGCTATACGAACAAAGAGGATCACGAGGGTGAGTTTGATGGTGGCAGGGTGGTGTGACAGTAGGCGCTGATGGCGTTAGGTGGTGGTCGGAGATGTTGCCGACGATGGGAGCGGCGGCTAGAGAGAAAGAGGAGGTGACTAACCCTAGAATGGGTTATAACATGGCTTTATATAGGGAAAACCTAGGGACCACAAGGACTAATCTTGTAAACACTAGTAACTTTAGGGATGACGCGGTAAGTTATCTCTAGGGACCATAACTGTAATTTCTATAATCTTTCTCAAAATTAGGTTCGGGGCTCATTTAGACTAGTAAACGGTTGATTCAAGACACGAGAACTTCGCCATCGCGCTCAGAATAATTTTTCCAAATCAAAATGACTATTCATACGCCTATTTTCTCCCAAATAATAAAATAATCAAATCAAATCGTCAGTTGTCCCAGTACGCGTTGTACGGTTTCCACGTTTCGCGAGATAACTTCATGTCTTTAAACTAAATGAGTTCAGAAAAGTTCGTATATGAAAAACAGAGATAATTCCGTATAAAAAATATATCTGGAAAATTACGGGGTATTACAGCTTATAATAGAATTAGGAAACAAATAGGAAAATTCAGATGAAACTACTAAACCAAATCGAACTCGATATAAACATAACATACACAGATTACATCTTCCAACCAAACTTGAATTAACACATAACTTCCCTTGGAATATTTTCCCAGCGATTCCAAACAAGTAAAACGCAACACACAAAAACAGTCACATAAACGCGACACACAACAATCCACAACACTCGATACCAAACAGGTTACAAAGGCGTTTAGTTTTCATGATTTTATGTGACCAGCAATGAGGCAATAATGACCAGATATTAGGGCTTGTTTAGTGATAAACTTAGGTCGACAAGGGCTGGAAAGATGGACCTCAAACAGACCACAAAAGGCACGACAAAACAGTTACATAGGCGCATGTATTTTTATGATTTCAGGCAGTTTTTATAGTGACAAGTTAACGAGACAAACAACATGTATACAACGATTATTTAGTATAGTTTTACTCTTGTTTACATAGGTATATGTCGAATGGAAAAACAGAAAAAGGAGGGAACCAAAAACCTATTTCGTTGACTAGAAACAGGAACCGAATACAAGGGACAACTAGGGCTCGAATAGTATACAAGAACTCAACGACTTGCACTCTTCAAACCTTGATCATCAATCCTTCTCTTCCTTCTTCTTTCTTGGCAGCAAAAGATGATTGCGTGTGTGTGTTCTCTAGCTTTGGTTTGGTGTAAAAAGAATGGAGATGAGAAGTAATATACAGCCTAGAAAAGTTAGGGTGAAAGCGCGTACTATAAAATGGAAATTCCATGTTTCTTGTGATAGAGTTTTAGAAGCATGTAATCTTTTATATTATGGGAAGATTTGGTGGTTCCAATCCTTGTGGTGAAACACACGACCCAAATAAATGGGAAGGGCCTAGGGAATTCGTTTGGTAGTAGCTAAGAATAGGATTTAGATTTAAGAATTTAGGTTATAATTTATTTTAGGCTAGTTTAGGATTTATTTTATACAATGTGTATATTAATTATAGGGTAAAGTTTTACAATGTCATTTAGTAATGTTCATACTTAGGATTAATTCAAAATGATGCAAAAATTATAGTTCAAATATTTTGGGTTGTACAGATATCCAAACCAAAAAATATCAGCAAAACATTTTCGAAAGTAATCCTATTTACACAAACCCACATCAAAAACAAAAAAAAACAACAACAGTAAATTTTTTCAAAAACATAAACACACCCCCTTCAGTATTAGTTGTACAAAAAATACAAAACCGTAAATTTTTTCAAAAACATAAACACACCCCCTTTACAATATCGTGAGAATTCCTTCTTTACACTCTGTTCCCGAGTTTTTATTTAGAGAGAAAAGAAGAGAAGGGAAGAGGAAATGACAAAATATTTATGTTCTTGAGTTTTTTTTGGAGAGAAGAGAAGAGAAGAGAAGAGGGAAGTAAATTATGCTAAATTTCCTCTCCTAATCTTCTTCCCAAATTAGGATGATTTGGAGAGAAGATGATTTTTGTGCATAATTTTATTAGATCTCTCTTCTCTTCTCTCCAATTTGGGAACACAAACAAAAAATCAATATTTTTTACTCTCCTCTTCTTTTCTCTCATTTTTAACCTCTCCATTTCTCTTATTTTCATTTTATATCTCGGGAACAGAGTGTTAATGTGTCTCCTTTTATAAGGGAAGATGGCCATGTATAAGCAATATGTATATAAATAATCAATAAGCATGAAGGATGATTTGGTTAATATAAGCACATAGTGGTTCATCACATCAAACTATTTATTGTTGTCCAAAGTTTCTATTACAAAGTTAATCATGCCCAAGCATGATTGCATGAACATTCGCTTAGAGTCCAAGTTACCAATGAAGTAAACCATACTCAGGCTACAAAAATAACCAAGCATTTAGCTAACCACGTGTATCCCTTGCCTCTAATGAAGCAAAGAATAGTTTTATTTTATATCTTATGGTTAATTAAGCTAATTTAATTCAAAAGTCAAAATTAATACAAATGCAAATAAAGCAATGTATAACTCAATTACTTGATAAAAATTAAATTACCTTAAGAAATTATACCAAAGTTAGCAAAGTTGGTCATTAAAAATATGATTCTAGTTTGTTTTTAGTGTTTCATGCTGTAGGACCTTAGATCTATAACCTTATCACACAATATGATGCACTAATAGTGGTGGTGACCTAATATGTATGACGTTAAAGAGAGAGAGACTAGAGAGATAAAGAAGAGAAATTTTATTAAGAAACACACACAATACACACTCAAGTACATACCTCAAATGACTCATTTGAGGTGTATATATAGTTCCATACATACAAACCCTATGGGCTTTCCATGGGCTTGGTTTGGACTTAGATTACATTGACTATTAAGGACTAGCTTAACATAAATATTAACCTATTAGCTTAGCCCAATCTACGAGCCTATTAACTATTCTATTACATATTATACAACACATTACAAAGTTATAAATATGTAAATGACCATCACTTTCTATTAAAGCTAACAATCTCTCCCTAAGGGATGGTTATTCAAAAGATGCACCACATGGTTAGGTCTTTAGTCTTCTTGTTCTTGAACTTTGTGTGTCATCATAGAATAGTCTTGATTCTTTGTTTCTTATGCTTTGTGATCTTCTAAGTAACGTGTTTTGATCTTTCTTGCCTTTGATCAACATCTTCACAGGTTTGCAGTGTTGCCATTACCAACATACTCATACTTTTTGGAATGAATTTCAACTTCATACTTTTGTCTTCCTCAATTGATTCATGAACTAGTTCTTTACTTCTTGATTAGCTCTTTGACTTTGACGTAAATCTTTGTCTTTAACTTGATCTTTTTGTCTAGAACGTTCTTCACTTGAGCTTGTTGAGGATGAACTTCATAAGTATGAGTATGTGGAGGTGAAGATGTTGATGTATATGATGGTGTACAGTCTTTTTCCAAAGGGACTTACATCAGTGCCTGCATAGATATTGTTAGTTGAAATTACCAATCGATCACGGTGAACTTTTCATAGAGAATAGATCACTACGATTGTTTTACTGATGAATGTCTTGATTCCATTCACCTTGATCGGGCACATCAGCTATCCTAATCCCGTTGAGGGATAGATATCAATACTATGGATAAATCCAAGTAGATACCCACGTCTTAAGGACTTAATTCATGAAAGGAATCTCCTTGGCGGGAATTCCAGCACTTACAGGCTCAGACTTCGAGAGAATTAACAGCATAGTGTGAAAACCCTCTCTAATCCTTACAAAGGCTGTTCTTGAATTGGATACCCTCAAGAAGGCTTCCAACAGATATACCGAAGTATACCCACAATTCAAGTGAGCCGCTGAAGTATACTGGAGTATCACTCCACGACTGTAGACCATTTGAAACAAGTAACCATCATGATAGATAAGGCAAGATCCGTAGATCTTATAACACTGGTACATATATGGGTATTGGTCACACAAAAAATGTGTGACGATATGCATATAGTCACACACATTTTTTTTTATGTGTGTCACCAAAGGTCGCGCCACCGTAGGTGGCATATGGTCACATTGTTTAGTTTGTGGCCGTTTTCATTGAAAAGGAGTGACCAAAACCCAAATATGTGTGACAAATTAGGCACAATTTTTGTTGGATTAATCAGTTTTGTGTGACCGTAAACACTTTATAGTCACACAAATGTTTTTTGAAAGTAAGTATTGTTCGTCCTTTGGCCACACAAATATATATTATATGTGACATTTGAGATGATTTATTCAAGTAAATGTGTATTTTGTGTGACTATTTCCCGTCCTATGGCCACATGAATATATAATAAATGTGACATTTGTGATGATTTAGTCACACAACGTGTGTTGTTTTTTTCGAGTTAGTCATATACAATTTAAAAAACAGTGGCCAAAAGTGTTAATAAGTGTGACCATATGCTGTTTAAAGTGAAGAAATATGTATTTTGTGTGACTATTGTTCATCCAATGGCCACTTGAATTTTATGTTTGTGTGGCCTTTTGTAATATTTAGTCACAAAAAGCATGTTTGTTTTCGGTATTTAGTCACATACAATTAAGCAAAAAGTGTCCAAAAGTGTTAATAAGTGTGACCATATGCTGTTTAAAGTGAAGAAATGTGTATTTTGCGTGACTATTGATCATCCAATGGCCACTTGAATTTTATGTTTGTGTGGCCTTTTGTAATATTTAGTCACACAAAGCATGTTTGTTTTGGGTATTTAGTCACATACAATTAAGCATAAAGTGTCCAAAAGTGTTAATAAGTGTGACCATATGTTGTTTAAAGTGAAGAAATGTGTATTTTGTGTGACTATTGATCATCCAATGGCCACTTGAATTTTATGTTTGTGTGGCCTTTTGTAATATTTAGTCACACAAAGCATGTTTGTTTTGGGTATTTAGTCACATACAATTAAGCAAAAAGTGGCCAAAAGTGTTAATAAGTGTGACCATATGCTGTTTATAGTGAAGAAATGTGTATTTTGTGTGACTATTGTTCATCCAATGACCACTTGAATTTTATGTTTGTGTGGCCTTTTGTAATATTTAGTCACACAAAGCATGTTTGTTTTGGGTATTTAGTCACAAACAATTAAGCAAAAAGTGGCCAAAAGTGTTATTAGTATGACCATATGCTGTTTAAAGTTAAAAAATGTGTATTTTGTGTGACTATTGATCATCCAATGGCCACTTGAATTTGATTTTTGTGTGGCCTTTTGTAATATTTAGTCACACAAAGCATGTTTGTTTTGGGTATTTAGTCACATACAATTAAGCATAAAGTGGCCAAAAGTGTTAATAAGTGTGACCATATGCTGTTTAAAGTCAAGAAATGTGTATTTTGCGTGACTATTGTTCATCCAATGGTCACATTAATTTTTAGTTTGTGTGACATTTTGTAATATTTAGTCACATATCGAATTAAACAAAGAGTGACCAATAATGTTGACAAGCGTGACCATATTATGTGAGTTCATCTTTTAGTCACGGGGTTACTACTACTATTACTAAGTTAGTATTGTTGGAGCAGAGTTGCTACTGCTAGTACTAAGTTAGTCCTGCTGAAGCAGAGTTACTACTGCTAGTACTATGCTAGTGCTGCTAGAATGAGTGTATATATATATATATATATATATATATATATATATATATATATATATATATATATATATATATATATATATATATATATATATATATATATATATATATATAAAACATAATTAAAAACAAAAAGAAATTTCAAATTGAATTAAACTCGAATGTATATAACTGAACAGAATATACAATTGTAATGTCGTACATAATCAAATTCTCAAGTACCATAATTTAAAGACTTTTGTCTCTTCGCCGTCCTAGCTTGCTTTAGGGCTTCAATAGAGACATAACTTTTGCGCTTCGATGGTGCTGTTGGTCCACATTTGTTGTCACTAATCTTTTGCATCGTAGTTGGTGGTGTAACCTGTAGTAACAAAAGACGCTTGTATCAAACATTGAATTATATATGAAGAATTATATATTTGTAGGTTGAAAAAACACATGTATGTACCCAAAGCAACGATATTTGATTTCTTTAAGTGCCACAGTTTGCACTTAAATGGCTAAAAAAAAGAATTTTTACATGTATATATCAGAAATTATTTAAACAAAAGAATAACAAGAAATATGTTGAAATACATACTGTTGGCAGTGCTTGTGTTGGAGACACATTTTGTTCCGATTGGGAATCTGGAGACCCGTTTTGTCGTGACTTAGGCTTTTTCTTAGGTACGACAGTTTTAGCAGGTTCCTATATGTATATATAAAACACGTTACATTATTTAAACAAAAGAATAACAAGAAACATGTTGAAATACATACTGTTGGTACTCCTTGTGTTGGAGACACATTTCCTTGCGATTGGGAATCTGTAGACCCTTGTTGGCTTACATCTGAGACTACTGGTAATTGAGATGACAAATTTAACTGCACCCCTTGTTGACTCAACTGTGCCATCAGTTGAGTAAGTATTCCCTTTGTTTCTGTCATCTCATTGGACAATTTCTTGATCTGGTCATCAGCTTCTTTCTGCACAAAAAATATAGGAAATGTTGGGATTAAAAGTCTTCTTGATGCTGTTAGAGTAACTGCTGCTCATATTTGTGTCAATGCTGGTCAGCTGGAGTTAGTGCTGCTCATGAACTTCAGTGAAAAATATGCCTAGTGTTTACTACTACTAGTACACAGTTACTGCTGTTAGTACGCAGTTAATATTGCTGGTATACAAGTTACTACTGCTAGTACACAGTTAATGCTGTTGGTATATAAGCATAATAATAGAATTTGCAGTCAAACTTACAAGTTTATCACCCACTGATCTAATCTCATCATCTGGAAATTCGCCATCTTTGTTTACCCTTCCTTTCAACCACATTATACCACGCGGGGGTTCTTCATCTGCTTCAATCTCTTTATTTTCGATCTAATAAACATCAAATGCATACACATGTAAAGTTAAAACAAGATAAACGAAAATATGAGGATGCATACACATGTAATCTTACCATTTTCTCTTTCACATAAACATATCCACCTCGTCCCATTTTATGCTGATAAATATTTTTGGAACGCGACATTTTAGCTTTATCAGATATCTCCCAAAAACACAAAATCATAAGGCGTTTACATGCGGTAATGCTGCAAACTGAAAATTATGAAATGACATATAGACTTAAATAAAGATGACTAATTAAAACCTTGTATGCATCGGTGGTCGTGTGGTTTACAAACTCGACCCAGTCTTCTGATTTCACAAATGCACTATACTTGGCCGGGACTTCATTCAGTTTGGAAGGTGTATTTAGGTTGGGCAAAATATATTTTTCTCTGAGTTTCGTTCTGAAATTCCTTAGCAATTGACCAAGACGAGTCATTACCAATTTTCTGAATGTCACGTCAACCTCAAAATATCGCTGCAAAGATTAACACAATGTTGTTAATTAGTTGCACATAATGTAACTACATAGATAAACTTATGTAGTACTGGGTTAAAAAATAGTATATATGTACCGTGATTTCAGCCCATAGTTTATCTCTTGATTCTTTATTCACCTTCCTCCAGGAAAGAATCTTCAAACCTATGTGCTCACGAACCAGATCTCCTAAAAAACTCGAAAACAGTGCTCTGTGTAACCCTGATACCCTATTCAATGCATCGAAGGTTACCTTGAGTTTTATTCCACCAGGGTTGCCATATTTCATGCGAAACTTAAATAGCCTGGTTATGCCTCTCTTAGCTAGTATCCGATCTGATTGGCTGGTTCCATGCGCATCTAGATCTTCATCATCAGAATACTTTTCGGATTCATATTCTAAGTTGTTATCATCATGTTCATTATCAGCAGGAAGCAAAAGATGATTATCAACAATGGGTTGAATTTCCATGACTCTTGAGCAACAATGGGTAAAAGAAAATGATTCTGGCTTGGAGATTATTGGTGATAGAAGATTTGATTTTGTGTTTTCTTTGCAGTCTTTTTTTAGGAGAGAAAAGAGGGTATAGGAAGAATATGAATCGTACGTTATTCTTGGTAACTGCTTGTAATTAGGTGATTTCAAAATTTTGAATCAAAATTTTGGCTCCAAATTCTAATTTCAAAATAACAATTGAATTATTAAAAAAATTTGCCTTAATTTGAACCTGTTAAGTAAAGCATAAACTTGAATAAATCAAAATTTTGGCTCCAAATGTTATATATCATTATCTTAATCGTAAATCATGAACCAATATCTACAACCAAGATCATGAACACAAACTGCATATCAAATCAAGAACTCAAATTTACACAATTACACCAAGATCATGAACACAAACTGATACTATTTAACACAAACTGCTACCATTAAATCATAAACCAACATGAAATCAAGAACACAAACTGCTACCATTAAATAAATATGTGCAATCATCAAATCAACAACAGAAAATGCTACCATTAAATCTAACTGTGCAATCATCACATCAAGAAGACAAATTTCTACCATTTAACAAACCAAAATACTATCATTACAGTTATAAAATAGATACATTTAAACTACCAATTACCAGTTATTGTACCATTAATAATTACATTTATCCAAATTAAATGTCAGAACTACTACTACCATATTAAAGTACCAAATACCATTTACAAAACATAATAGTCGAGATCACCACCTTTACATAATTCTCAACACACTTAATGTACGAGAAGTCTTCTTCACGGCCATCGGTTGATACAACATCTTCTTACACGGCAGTCCCAAGACAATATCCTGAGTAAATTTCTTTTTGTGTGCCTTTTCAACTGGTATTTGAGAGGATTGAGTTTTGGGAGTAGCTTGAGAGGATTCAGCTTTGTCATTTACCTACAAGTTGAACGAGTATAATGGATTAAGTCTGGAGAATGTCAAAAAAGTAGCGAAACAACACTTATTAAATGGACCATACCTCATCACCAGATTCTTCATCGCTAGAGAAATAGAAAGGACTCTTTCTCTTCCAATATGCATTTTCCCATACCTTCTAATAGTTCAACATACCATGTGTTTCAAAAAATTTAATTAATGGTATAAAGGTATACAACTTTAGCCACAAAAACATAACAACTTTAGTATACCTTGTTGGAAATGATTTTGAATTTGGACCTAGGGATTTTTGCCTTTGAACCTGTTAAAGCATAAACTTGAATAAATTAAAAATTCACACAGCTTTACATTCAACAATAAATTCACACAGCTTTACATTAGAATCGGCAACAACCCCAAACATCACCATTTATAGATCAAAAGCCTGTTACTAATTATTGTACAATGAATCATCAACTGATATGTGAAAACATTGAAAAACATACCTTTGTTGTTATTTGGATTCATTGTTTGCGTGGTTGTGTTTGCCAGAAGAATGTGTGTTTTGATTAGGGTTTATTGATTATTGTGTGTGTCTACAATTGATCGGGTAAAGGGATTAATTGCCCGTTGACTATTGAAGTGGTGGTTTGATTTAACTATGACGGGGCAAGAGGTGTTAAAAAAAAAAAAAAAAAAAAAAAAAAAGAAAAAAAAAAGGCTAATGGTGTTGACGTGGCGGTGAAAACCGGCTATAGCCGGTAACTAAGGATGGAAACGGTTCGAGTTCGGGGTGGGTTTAAGTGTACCCGAACCCGTTTATAATACACCCGTACCCGCCCCATATCCCACCGGATACCCGATTAATATTATCCTGATGCGCGTGTGCGTATGCTCTAATTTATACCCACGGTATGTCGTTGTGGTTTTAGCAGTATTCAAGTTTTAAATTTATATTTAGCCGACTTATCAATAACACACACACTTTAACGAGCAGTGTACCCGGTCAGTATGAATATAATGGTAAGTAGAGTGTCGATCACTAAGAGTGGAACGTATTATCTAGTTATCTTAATCAGTATTTTAATATCTTAAGTTAGCTATACAACCTAATCTAACGCAAGGGGGTTCAGCCTGAGAGACTGGCACGATTTGGTTATGATTAAAGGTAAACTAAACTAATAGGCACGAATCAGCGATTAGCACACACGTACACAGATAAATACTTGAGACAATAAGAAGACCTGTCCTGATAGTTAAGTAGCTTGTCACTTGTTTTATTGCTAGTTTTATATGAAGTGTATAGTTCGATGCAACGCACCGAGATTAAGTCCTTTCTCGTTGGTTCTAATCTTATCGACGAGTAAACCCTTAATGATTACTTATGACTATCCTATTTACCTTTTCTTCCTACTTTTCTACAGACGATAGAATGCATAGGTGATAAAATAAATAGGCGAGGGCAGAGGCATGACGACCCAATCAACGCTCAGCTAGACACAGAGGTTATCAATGCACTAATAAAAGTCACCAAAGACATCAACATATAAACTTTAATTAATGGGAAAGCAATATTAAGAGGAGTGCAATCTTTCCGTTGTCACATTACACAAGCCCATCAATCCTGATGAATTAAAGTTTACTAACACAATAAAACAAAACTACTTAATGAATTGAATACATGCAGGACCTTCTTACAGCTCTTGTATCTTCGTTCAAGGTGTGTCTTGTGCTGCTACTTCGTCTGAATTCGTCCTAGGGTTTCTGTCTTCTCGTACTTAGCTAAATGTCGAACTCTGAAATTCGTCTGTCTTTGGGGTATTTATAGTTTCTGTCTGAGGGCTAGATGCGGCGCATAGGATAAGTAGATGCGGCGCATTGACATAACTTCGCGTGGGGTCCAAGATTAATATATTCAGGAATATTCGTACACCGCCAGAAGATGCGGCGTAACTCCATTCTTAGATGCGGCGCATGTCCTTGCTGTCTTGGATCGTATCTTGTGAAATCTTGATAGTGATGCGCCGTATGTAATAAGTAAGATGCGGCGTATCTGGAGCAGAAAGTCTTGATCTTGTACATTTCAGTAGACTCTTAACTTCTTGCTTGTTTTGCTCCATAATTAGTCCAAAATCGCCAAGTTTCACATAATACTTGTTTTTACCTGAGAATTACAAAAGTAAACATTAACGTATCAATTCTCACAGATAATATAATAAAACAAGTCAAATAAATAGGATAAATGATAGTAATAAAATGTACTTATTTGAGTTCATCAAATATCCCCCCACTTGAACTTTACTTGTCCCCAAGTAAACCTTAGAATTAATCTTATGAAAATGTATCCTAAAAGATATTAGGATTTATTTTTATATTTAAGCATGTATTCATTTTTGTCATAATCACACAACCAAACACTTAACGAATTAGAAGTAAAATAAAATATTTTGATAAAAGCAAATCTAATCGTTTAACTGTCCAGTCGTGACGAATATTCTATCATAAGCTTGGCAAGTATACACATCTCCTCCACTAAAGCCAAGGAATAACAAGTCTAAAGCGGTAAAAAGGGTTTGTAGGTTTAAGGGTTAATCATTCTTCTTAATCTCTATCGATCTCAAATTCCAGAAAAGGCGACAAAATCACAAATACATGATCGAATCCACGAACACGATACTTGCAATTGCTCAAATCCTTAACTCGAATAGGCTAAAGATAGGACCAAGTAATCTTCACCAATAATATTATATCAAAAAGGGCGACAAAATCATAAATACATAGCCGAATCCACGACTACGATACTTAAGATTGCTCAAATCCCTAATCTCAATAAATCAAAGGTTTGGATAAAGAATAATATAGGGTATGGATAATATTTGGGATACAAATTGGTGTAAAATGAAAAATAAACAAAACAGATAAATTAAAATCCTAAGTGTGGTTAATCACTATCCCAACCATCCCATGAATAAGACTCATATCATTGAATAACTCACGCTTTAACACTTGAAACACACGCTTTTAGGTAGACACGAATTATACTCAACAAAATCTCAATCAAGGAATATCCTTTAGTTGGCGTTCCCATAACGTTCAACTCCCACTCAATCCATAAATATAATATACAACAACTAGTGGTGATATCAACCACTTAATACAATACTTTACATAAGTTGGTTAAAACAAACATCCAACTTTTTCTTTCTTTTTCTTTTTTCTTTTCTATTTTTTTTTTCGATTTTTTTTTTTTTTTTTTTTTTTTTTTTTTTTTTAAACTTGAAACATAAACATAGATGTGTAAAATTTCACCACATCACTATAACTTTCTTTCCGGATAATTTTTCCATACTTTTCATACTTTCAGAAATAACGGTAATAGTGAAAGTAGTAAACACACGAAAAATAAACTCAAAGATATACAATATTTACTTTCACTCCAATTGCATTGTGCAATTTCCCGACCTAACCATAGATAATGAATTACGCACGCGAACACAGGTAATGTAAGGAAACACACTTTGCCTAAAGCAATTAACCACGGATTTTAATCTATAGGGTAGGCTAAGGTGTAAAGGTGTAACGAAACATTATAAAAAAGGTGTAAGAAACGAAAGGAATGGCTCTGAGTGTTTTTCTAAGGGTATCTTACTCTAAAAATGAGAGTAACAAAAGGGTTTATACGGGGGTTAACTAACCAGTGTAGTTAGCTAATATCACATAACATATAAAGGCTATTTGGGTGTAATCCTAGAAATTTATCAATTTAGACAAGTCATTCCAATTATATAAATAATACTTATTATGGTGGTCTCGAATAGTATACAAGCCAAGTTCTAAAGTTTACAAGTCACCGGCACACTCATAGATTTGTGAATTTTTAAAAGTCACAATTTTTGAAAATAACGTCATGTGTGCAGCTATGCAACTTAGACTTTAAACAAAAACGTGCTAAAAATTTTAAATTTTGATATATTAAGCACATTTTAAGCATATTTTGAAAAGTTTAGGACAAGTAAGTGTTCTAATTCTCCAATCCCCCCACTTAAGTTAAACAACGTCCTCGTTGTTTGTATCAAAGGTTAAAAACTGGAAAATAAAAGAATTAGAACAGAAAAACTCCCCTGAGATTTGCTCGGTATGATCCTCCATTATTTGTATAAGAGCAAAAATCAACTTCCTTGTGGATGAGAACGTTTAAGCTTCATAATTGATGTATCCACAAGAAATGCAGGAATCTATAATACCACCAAGACTTTCACACACCTAAATTAAAAAGGTTCAAACTTGCATAATACATTAGTAGTTAGTAAAAATAAAACATAAAAATTAAAATGAAAATCATCAGGTCAGTCGATACGCCGTATCTTATGGAAGAAGATACGCCGTATCGAGCCTGGAATAAATACGAATCAGAATAGAAGATGCGTCGCATCCTTAACCAAGGATGTGCCGCATTAAAATAAACTGACAAAAAGTTTTAAAGTCAAAAATAAAAATGAAGAAAAATAAAGTAAGATATGACCAGTGCAGGAGATGCGTCGCATCTCAGGATTGAGATGCGCCGTATCCTCTGCGGGCCTGACTGACTCGACACAGAACAAAATATAAAAATTTTCCGGGTTGTCTCCCGGTCAGCACTTGTCTTTATTCCAGAGTCTTCAAGTTAGACTCACGTTCAGCTCTTTATTTTGTTCTTGTCACGGTCCATCCTTCTTCTTTCATCCGAAAGATGTTCCCGTATAGCTCCGCAACATTTTCTTCCGTTCGACTTAATCTAGTATAACTCTTGGTCTTCGTTGCAACATATTCCTCATCTGGTCCCAAAGAGTATTTAATGACTTTAAATTTTTCAGAAATAATCATGGGTGGCTTATTATAAGGGATCCCAAGTAGTTGACACTTTCTTTTGATGAATTCTTCTTCTTTTTTATCAACAAACTTAAAATAAGGATCCTTAATCAAATAGTCATCAAGTTCATCAATTAATGACTTATTGTTATTATCATCTTGAATTGCCTCCCACTCTCTTTCCAATTCCCATTGTAAGCGTCGACTAAGCTTTGTGTAATCATCAAATTGTTCATGCACCCATTCCCAGAAAGTAGTGTTCGATGTTCCCTTAAGTCCTTTTAAGTAGTTGATTCTACCTCTTTCTTGCAAAGCCTCTGCTTTACGTGGGCAGTCTTCAACTTTTTCATACCAATCATCGTCTTCAAAGTATACATCGTTTCCAACCCGTTTCATTCCAATTATACTTCCCCCATTACAGGTTCCATCATTCTTATAATCACAGGTCGGCCATACACTACTCCCATCCTTGAAACAGAAAGGTGTACAAGTGTGATTAATGTGCTCAAATTCCCATGGTTTATCCCAAACCCATGGTATTTGGTCATTCCATTCGTAGTACCAGGTGTTTTTGAAATCATCATAAGTTTTGAATCCTGGTAGATCCCCAGTTAGCACATCATCGTCGACTTGAAGAAGGTAATTAAATTCTTTGAATTGTTTGGACAAAGGTGTCTCATAATTGAACAGATCAATGTCTATGCTGAATAATTCTTCAATGCCCTCATTGATTGTTGAATCATTAAGTGACGACCTATAGTCGCTCTCTACTTCTTCATCTTCCCCTTTCATCCAATATACCCATAACGCATCTTTAGTAGCTCGATCCATGCTCTTATGGTTATTGAACTTACTAGCCAACCAATCTGAAAAATCAACATTGTTAGGATCGTGGTCAACGTCAAAGCAAGCTTTACCAATCATTTTCCTCCTTATCTCCATGAACTCGTTAAATTGTTCCCTAAAACTCCGTGTCAACCATGAGGTCACAATCCGTTTGATTTCATTCACAGGAGCAAATTTAGGATTACCGTATTTAAGTTCAAGCCATTCTTCGAGGGAGATGTCCATCAACCTTACCAACCTGCCATGAAATAGTAACTCCGACACAGCATAAATTCTTTCATCGTCCAGATAGTTCTCATTTAATCCCCAGTACTGTTCGGAATAAGGCATGTAAGAGATTTGTATAGGTTGGGTATTGCCTCCACCACAGCTTTTATTGCTTGAGTTCATGTATTTAATTTGGAATTTCCCATCATTCTCTTCGATAGTAGTCCAAGTCAATCCTTTAGATTCAATGATGGGCCATAAGAGTAACAATTCATCTTCAGTGTGGCTCATTAGTAAATCATAAGAGAATATCCCATCTTCAATATTGCATAAGCGTTTAAATTCCTTATAAGTAGCTTCAAGAGGGGTTTCCCAAGAAAATAAATCGGCATCAATCATGAGCACATTGAAGTTGACGTCATCAAAAACTTTCACTTCGAATGAATCCGAAAGCAAGAGTTCCTTAGCAAGATATCCGTTCACTGACATGTCTTCCATAGCAAAACCTGTCATCATAGGTAAAATCGTCAGTAGGATTTGTTCGCTAGAAGAGAAATTAATGAATTTAGAAACGGATATAAGAATAACTGATATCTGCAGATGATGCGCCGTATCCAGAAAGATGGATACGCCGTATCTTATTTCGTTAAAATTTAATCAGACTTTATTCAGAAAATAGATACGCCGCTTATAAATTAGAATGCGCCGTATCAGTTTTAATTATCAAAAATCGATATTTATTTATTAAAATTAAATGCGTCGTATTAACAAAAGTTAATGCGCCGTATTTTCGTTACGTTTCAAAATACAAGATTTTTGATTCAGAAGATACGCTGTATCGACAGAGATCGATGCGTCGTATCTGTTTAATAATTCGAAAACTGTTTTTAATTAAAATAATAGATACGCCGTATCTGTAAAAACAAGATGCGCCGTATGGCGTTAACGTTTAGAAAAATTTCTTATTAAAAACAGAATACGCCGTATCTTGGGGAAAGATGCGTCGTATCGAATTAATTAAACTCGTTGTATTTTATAAAAATTAAACGCAATACGCCGTATCTATGAAAATAGATACGCCGTATCGTTTGAATAAGCTCAGTACAACGATAGCAGTATGCAAAAAAACAGAAAAATAAAAACAAAAATAAACACAAACGAAAATAAACAAAAATAAAACACACAAAAACAGAAAATATGCAAATAATACAATGAATGCAATTTAACTAATATACAACAGAGTTGGCGGTTAGAAAAAAAAAATTAAAAATTAAAAACCTAATTAAAATACTAATCAAATTAACAGATAATAACAATTCACTCCCCGGCAACGGCGCCAAAAACTTGATGCGCGTGTGCGTATGCTCTAATTATACCCACGGTATGTCGTTGTGGTTTTAGCAGTATTCAAGTTTTAAATTTATATTTAGCCGACTTATCAATAACACACACACTTTAACGAGCAGTGTACCCGGTCAGTATGAATATAATAGTAAGTAAAGTGTCGATCACTAAGAGTGGAACGTATTATCTAGTTATCCTAATCAGTATTTTAATATCTTAAGTTAGCTATACAACCTAATCTAACGCAAGGGGGTTCAGCCTGAGAGACTGGCACGATTTGGTTATGATTAAAGGTAAACTAAACTAATAGGCACGAATCAGCGATTAGCACACACGTACACAGATAAATACTTGAGACAATAAGAAGACCTGTCCTGATAGTTAAGTAGCTTGTCACTTGTTTTATTGCTAGTTTTATATGAAGTGTATAGTTCGATGCAACGCACCGAGATTAAGTCCTTTCTCGTTGGTTCTAATCTTATCGGCGAGTAAACCCTTAATGATTACTTATGACTATCCTATTTACCTTTTCTTCCTACTTTTCTACAGACGATAGAATGCATAGGTGATAAAATAAATAGGCGAGGGCAGAGGCATGGCGACCCGATCAACGCTCAGTTAGACACAGAGGTTATCAATTCACTAATAAAAGTCACCAAAGACATCAACATATAAACTTTAATTAATGGGAAAGCAATATTAAGAGGAGTGCAATCTTTCCGTTGTCACATTACACAAGCCCATCAATCCTGATGAATTAAAGTTTACTAACACAATAAAACAAAACTACTTAATGAATTGAATACATGCAGGACCTTCTTACAGCTCTTGTATCTTCGTTCAAGGTGTGTCTTGTGCTGCTACTTCGTCTGAATTCGTCCTAGGGTTTCTGTCTTCTCGTACTTAGCTAAATGTCGAACCCTGAAATTCGTCTGTCTTTGGGGTATTTATAGTTTCTGTCTGAGGGCTAGATGTGGCGCATAGGATAAGTAGATGCGGCGCATTGACTTAACTTCGCGTGGGGTCCAAGATTAATATATTCAGGAATATTCGTACACCGCCAGAAGATGCGGCGTAACTCCATTCTTAGATGCGGCGCATGTCCTTGCTGTCTTGGATCGTATCTTGTGAAATCTTGATAGTGATGCGCCGTATGTAATAAGTAAGATGCGGCGTATCTAGAGCAGAAAGTCTTGATCTTGTACATTTCAGTAGACTCTTAACTTCTTGCTTGTTTTGCTCCATAATTAGTCCAAAATCGCCAAGTTTCACATAATACTTGTTTTTACCTGAGAATTACAAAAGTAAACATTAACGTATCAATTCTCACAGATAATATAATAAAACAAGTCAAATAAATAGGATAAATGATAGTAATAAAATGTACTTATTTGAGTTCATCATATCCATCGGTTTTTCGGGTTTTCCCGCGGGTATCGGTTATCCGTAATTAATAGTTAAAGAAAATGAATATCGTATCAAACGATTTAACGCAACGTACTCGGCACGATATTCACCAAAAAAATCAAATGCGCAAGAGGTTTCAAAAGTTAATCATTCTCATTTCCAAAAATAATCTCGTTTTAGCCTTTTAAAAGGGTTTGGTATCATCATTCGTGTAACGGTAGAGAACACGGACTCACGAGTACTCACTCCAAAAAACGAATAACCGAATAGTAGAGAAGAGTATTGTCGTTAACTCGAGTCGAGACGAGATGAAGAAAACAAGTCAAAGAGATAACTAACAACAAACATATCAAATAAGATAAGTCGATTGGTAATCGTTGGTATTTTCCCATAATCTCATTTATTAGTACAAGGTATACTCGTTTTATGAATTAAAACAAGTTTGGACTTACGACAAAATTAATCTTTGGAAATAACAAAATTTCGCCATGACCCTTTCATTTATCGAACGTTTCCAAGTCACAAGACTTTATTGAAAATCAATTTCCCAAGTAATTTATAATATAACGAGTATTTATATAAACCCTAAACCCTAAACCCTAAACTCTAAACCCTAAACGCTAAACCAATCCGTAACTCAAACAATAACCAAACGAATAGTCTAATAAATCCAAATATGTTAGTGTACGGGTAGCATGTCTCGAATAGTCCAATAGCCCTCGTGTGTTCCATTTTTATCCTAAATGTCACACGCAAGGTTTTCAAAATCGGGATCCTACTTAAGATCCTATGGTAAAGATCGGGATCCTATAACATCTTAAGATTTTAAAGATCTTTTGTAAGATCCGGATCGTTTTTGCTTTGCAGTATCGTAAAATCGTAAGATCCTAAGATCAGGATCGGGATCCTCACAACCATGGTCTCACGTACACTTCTAATTTTCTTACTTCGTTATTAACCAAATTTAATAACAAATATCTCTACAACTTTTAATTTAACAATTGTTTTTATTTCTTTCTTTTATTTTTTCCAAGTCGATTCAATATCAAGTCGTAACAAATGAGTTACTATTTCCTTTCGAGTCACGGTCAAACATTTATTCCCTCGGGTCAATAATAATGAACCCATCCCAAATCATCCCAAACATCACAAACAACTAGTTGGAAATATTGAGTTTAGAAGTTTATTATTCACAAAGCATGAGATACAACTAGTTGTTGCATCAACTCATTGTACATGGAAAGTCAATACTTGGTAAAAGGAAATTGGAGACTTTTTCGTACAACTTCAATTCACAGTTTACTTTTGGCGCGCGCCTTTGGTCCCTTTTCCCGCCTAAAGTCTTGGGAACCATTCATCTACCTCTCCAGCCTATTTATACCTATCGCTTGTATACCAAAGAACACACACAAACACATATATCCCTTTCAATTCAAAGAAAACTTCAACAATGGCAGCAAATAATGGTAACTTTCAAAATGATGCAGAAGAGTACGAGTTCGTGTTAAACAACTATTTGCTGTTTAACGCAGTGTTTAATGCTTTCGGGTATGAACCCATTGCAGAATATGGGTCGTATAGGCAGGTAGATACGTGGATGAGGAGTACAATTTTGAACTGGCTGCATGCGCAAGACTTTTACTAGAATGCGGTTTTGGGAGTGAATGAGGTGGAGGAGGAGGAACAAGATGAAGAGGAGGAGGAGGAGCAACAGGCTACGGAGGTGGCTCAAAGTGAGGTGGTGTAGCAAAATGAAGAGGATCAGCAGCAAAATGTGGTGGTGCATCAAAACCAGGGGGAGCAGCAAGATGGGTTTGAAGACCCTTATAATCTACAAAAGAGGATTCGCGATCTTGAAATTATGTTTAAACGACTCGAGGAAAGGAAGAAGTGGAAGGAAAGCAGGGAAGAGAGCTCTGGTTCTAACAAGTTGGTGTGAAATGGAGTGAAGCAGTTTATGATGATGGTGTTTTTATGTTTATAGTATGTTTAGTATTTAGGTTGGATAATTAGATGTATGGTTGTAGCTTTTAAAAAATATCAATAAAATATTTGATGTTTAATTAATTGTTTATGGTTGCTTGTGAATGTTTGATTTAAGGAAGTCAACAAACCAAAATTTGCATAAGGGTAAGTGGTGAAAAGAATGCTGAGGGTTTATGGGCAAAAGAGTAATCGTTATCTGTGTTTCCCCTGATGTTAAAGGGGTGTTTGGTTTCTTGGATAATAGCAGTCTTTTTTAAAAATCTACTCTTTAATACTTAGAAGACTATTAACACTGAAACAGTAAACTGTGTTGTAATGCAAGAACAACAATATCACCAAAACTGATTAAGTGTCTTCCTTTACACTTAATCCCCTCCAAATGTATGAGTGCAGTATGGTTTTAAAAGAAAATTGAGTTCATACTGCTGAGAAAAAGTTTTTGCACAAAGTTTGTACTGCTAGCGTAAAATTTTGTACTGTCTGGGTTTTAACCGTTGTTTATTTATAGTCGTTGGGGTAATTTTTGTCAATTACTTCGCTTAAGGGTTTCATAAATTGGATAATTCTCTTTCTTTATATAATTTATACGATTTCTTCAAACTAAAGAAACAATTTATTGAAGTCGGTCCAATCATAACCCAGCACTCTAATCAAGCATTTAATCAATTTTCATGGCAAATTTAGAGTTTTGTGATACACATAACCAGGTTGCATTCTTGGAGAAACCAGAAGGGAGTCAAGACTACCACCAGATAGTAGATTTTCTAAACACAACCCACATCAGGTATGCTCTTACAGTCAATCCTACTATCTATGTCTCTCAAATCAAACAGTTTTGGTAGACTGTTACTACCAATACATTTGAGAATGGAGACAAAGAGTTAATTGCAACAGTTGATGGCAAAACAATAACTATTACTGAGGCATCTGTTAGGAGGGATCTCCATTTAGCAGATGAAAATGGTATTAGTTCTTTGCCTAATACTGAAATTTTTCATCACCTTTCCAGAATGGGGTATGACACATCTTCTCAAATTCTGACTTTTCAAAAAAGATGTTTTGCCCCACAATGGAGATTCTTCATACATACCATCCTTCATTGTTTAAGTACAAAGAAAACCTCATGGGAGCAATTCAGTAGCAATATTGCAACTGCTCTCATTTGTTTAGCAACAAACAGGACTTTTAACTTTTCAAAATTAATTTGTGATGGTATGGTGAAAAATGTGGATAACAAATACAAGTTTTTAATGTATCCAAGGTTTATACAAACGGTTTTGAATATAAGGAAAAGTTTGCTTCTATCTCATAAAATTGTTTATCCAACTCCTTGCCTTACTCAAAAACTTTTCAGTAACATGAGCATGGCTTCTAAGGGGTTTAATGGGATAGTAGTTCCACTTTTTGAAACAATGTTGGTTCAAAATCAAAACATTCAGGGCGAAGGATCAACAAGCCCAGTTGAGTCCCATCACACACCCACAGGTTCATCTGGTTCTCAATCAGCCTCACAACCAACTTCAACACACCTAGAAATGCCCCATGATTCACCTCTCCCAGGAGGTAACACACCTGGAAGTGATGAGGGCAGAGTTTCACTAAAGGAATTGATGGATATTTGTACCAAATTGACTCAAAGGGTGACTGGCTTGGAGAAAGAACTCAAGGAGACAAAGCAGTTGTATGGTACTGCTTACAAGAAGCTCATTGAAAAAGTGAAGAGAAAGGCAAATATTGTGGAGTCTACAAGCTCAGATGATGATGATTCAGATGATAACATGGATGATTCTTCCAAACAGGGGAGGAAGACAGCTGATATTGATCAAGACCCCAATATTTCTTTGGTTGAAGAGAATGTTGAGTTTCAGGGGAGGCAAGATATGGGTGAAGAAAATTTGGATGCTGAAAATATTGGTACTGCTCATCAACAAGTTATGGCTGTGTATGATAGAAGGCAAAGGGCAGATAAAGGAAAGGGCATTATGATTGAAGAAGAGCCACCAAAGAAGGTCAAGAAGAGTGTTCTTGCTCAGATTAGTTTTGATGAAGAGGTAGCTATTAAAGCACAGGAAGATGAAAGAGCACAATTTGAGATTGCAAAATTCCTTGAAGGAAAAAGACTTGAAAATCAAACAGCTGAAGCACAAAGGTTAGCACAAGAACAATCTGATGCACTTCTGGCTAAGAAGTTACATGATGATGAACAAGCAAGGTTTAATGACGCTGAACAAGTTCAGTCTATGATTGATGCTGATGATGTTTTAAAGGAAAGGCTTGGTGAACTCAGAGAAGATGAAGTGTTGTCCATTGAAGAGAAGTCAAGACAACTTGTTGAACTAATAAATTCAAGAAGAAAGTCTGCTGCAGAACAAAAAGCCAAAGAAAAGAGGAGTAAACCACCTAGTCAAGCTGAGCAAAGAACCACCATGTGTCTTTACATGAGGAACATGGCTGGATACAAAAGGAAGGATTTCCAAGGTAAAAGTTTTGAGGAGATCAAGAGTGAGTTTGAAAGGGTTTACAGAAGAGTGAACACATTTATTTCCATGGGAACAGAAAAACCAAATAGAACTACAAGAAGAGCAGGTATAATATTGGAGTCTGAATCTTCAAAGAAATAGAAGATTGGTGAAGAAGATAAAGAAGAACAAGCAGTTGAGGAAGAAGAAACAGCAGAGGAATTAACTGATGAAAGGCTTCATCAGCATATGATGGTTATAATCCCAGAAGCATTGAATGTTGATAATCCTATTCAAGCTAAACATCCAATTATTGATTTGGAGATACACACAGATACATTTGGGAAAGCTTGGAAGATAATCAGGGTAGGAGGACACTCAGAAGTTTATAAGTATTTTGAAGATATGCTGAAGATTTTTGATAGAGAAGACTTGGACAAGCTATGGAGTCAGGTTCAAGAAAGGTTCAGATCTACAGATCCTATAGAAGACAAAGAAAAGGATCTATGGGTAGAATTGAAGAGGTTGTATGAACCTGATCCAGAAGATATCTTATGGAAGTTTCGAGCTCATGAGTTGAGTACAACATGGAGACTGTATGATACATGTGGTGTTTACCATGTATCTACAAAGAATGGAGTGGATTTCTAAATGCTGATAGAAAAAGATTATCCATTAAGGGCAGCTAGCTTATTTGTTATGTTAGATGCTAAGCTCATAGTTGATGAAGACTCAGAAATGGCAAGAGAGTTACTGAGAAGGATCTTCACACAAGCAAAAAGGAAATAATGTTAATACTGCTAGTGTAAATATTAGTACTGCCAGGTTTAACTTTGTACTAACAGGTTTAACTTTTTATAGAAGATATTTGGATTTTGTAACAATTTTCTTTAATAAAACAGATAGTCTATAAGACGAATACAAAAGAAGGTAGAATCGAAAAAGACCCAAGGGCGGAGATGGTTGAGTTGTTGGTGTTGTGAAGGGGAGGTCACAGGTTCGATACCTGTGGCTTCCTTTTTGGTATTTTCCTCCCCAAAATTTTTAAAATGCCCCCCATTTTTTTCAGCAAATTTCAAAATTAAAGCCCCCCATATTTTTTTTAAAAGCCCCACATATATATTTTTTTCAGAAAATTTTAAAATTAAAGCCCCCTATATTTTTTTAGCAAATTTTAAATTTCTCACATTTCTCACCAATCACAGCCACCAGTCACCATTCACCAGTCACGTCACAGCCACCAGTCACCATCCACCATTCACCAGTAACCAATCACAGCCACCACTCACCATCCACCGCTCGCCAGTCCGGCCATCAACAACGGAGGGAGGTTCATTTAGATCTAAATTAGGTACTTTTTTTAATTAGGAAATCATTATTTTTTTTTATGCAATGGTGAAATTATATTATTCTCGAAATTGTTTTTTTTACAATTATAAAGATAGCAAATTATGCCCAGACAAATTCCAATTAGTATGTGCTTGATGTTTGTGATCAAAGGGAATTTTGAGTACCACTACACTACCCACTATCCATTGTAATTATACACAAATGATTTGATGCTTATATTGGTTTAATTTGTGACTTGTATGATATATACGTTACCATTTGACCTCAACAATAGCATATTTCATTGCATAGAAAGAGCATACATATATAGATGCATATTTTCATTAAATAGAAGTTGTTAAAGTACCATCAAAAGATAAAGACATACATATTAAACTTAAGACATTAGAAATGGTTGAAGCAACATAAAAAGCTAGCCCATGCTCCTTTTCTCTTTCCCTTTGGTGCCTGCATTTGGTCCTGTGCTAGTTGGTGTTTTTTTGATCCCAAACATCTTGTCTTTGATTGCTGCCCAAGTGTGCTCATTTGCAAGCCCTAGCACTTGAATCCTTTTACCAGGGATTGACTGAGTTTGAACCTGCATAGCTTGTACAGGAGCAGTGTTTGAGGTTGTACCCTTTTTTGACAGAGCTTGATAACTTGTACCCTTTTTAGACAGAGATTGATCATCTTCAGAGCTTGAATGATAGCTAGACACATAGCTAGAAATAGAGCTGGAATCAGAGCTGTAATTTGAGCTTGAATCAGATGATATGTCAATGATATCTGGTTTGGAACTCATTGTTGCGAAGTTTGGATATAGTTTAGGGTTTGACAGATTTTTTTGGTGTATGTTGTGTGTATGTATGTGAATTTAAAGTACCTAGCAACACATAACTCAAGGTAAAATTAAATGCAATTAAATTCTTGGTTGGTATATGGAGTAATGTATCTGTATTTGGTACATGGAGTTATGAAGAATTTGACTTTTAAATATTGACCAAAAGTGTATAAGCATTTGACCTCAACAAATGATTTAATGCTTATATTGGTTTAATTTGTGACTTGTAGGATATATACGTTACCATTTGACCTCAACAATAGCATGGACAAGTCTTGGATGAGAACTAGTAGGACCAAGAAACAATATATTGATGGAGTAGAAGCGTTTATTAAGTATGCAGAACACAACTTGCAGAAGATGAGGAACATCGACCCACGAGGTAATAAACAACAGCTTAAGATGCCATGTCCGTGTACCTCATGTTTAAACCGCATAGAGCAGAAAGTGGAGGATGTGCAGTTCCATTTATTCTACCACGGGATTGATCAAAGCTACAAAAAATGGGAGAAACATGGAGAAAAGGATGAGCAAGCAACAACTGCCCAAATACCTGTTAATGCTACAACAGATGAGTTTGTTGACGACACGGATTTCGACATGGATTTTGGTTCATAAATTCCAACAGATGGCCCAGCAACAGTAGAAATGGTTAATGCTACAAAAGAAGGTTTTGATGAGGCTGACCTTGCCAAGTTTCAAGAACTATTATTAGACGCGGAGAAGCCACTTTACGAAGGATGTCCTGACTTCACAAAGTTGTCCGCAATAGTTAAACTACTCAACTTGAAGGGTAAGTATGGAGCTTCTGATAAGTTCTTTACTGAATTACTAGGATTGTTAAAAAAGATGCTACCTTCTGGTAACGAAATGGTTGAAAAAACTTATCAGGCCAAAAAACTAGTGAGAATGATGGGATCAGGATACAAAAAGATACATGTATGTAGCAACAACTGCATTCTTTACTAGAAGGATAACAAGGAGTTGATTGTTTGTCCAACTTGTGGGATATCAAGATGGAAGGTGGATAATAAGACACATAAAGTGTACGAAAACATTCTGGCAAAGGTAATGTGGTACTTTCCAATTATACCAAGACTGCAACGACTCTTTAAGTTAGAAAGTATTTCAGAAGATCTAACATGGCACGCAACAAGGAGGATAACAGATGGTGTTTTATGTCACCCCGCAGATTCACAGGCATGGCGTACCATAGATGAAAAATCCCCCGAAATTGCTAAAGATCCGAAAAATCTACGGCTAAGAATATCGGCTGATGGGGTTGACGTCAACTCAGGAAATAGGCATCACAGTGTATGGCCAGTTTTATCTGTCATATACAACCTTCCTCCATGGTTGTGTATGAAAAGAAATTTTATCATGCTTTCGGTATTAATATCGGGATACCCAGGAAATGATATCGATGTATTTTTAGAACCGTTGGTTGATGATCTGCAGACCTTATTTGAGAAAGGGGTTGATACATATGATGCTTCCACAAAAGAAAACTTTAATCTGCGTGCCGTTGTGTTATGGACGATAAATGATTACCCTGCACTTGGTACATTATGTGGCTGCCCATACAGTGGATTCAAAGGTTGTGTAGTATGTGGGAAAGATACACACTGTGTTAGACTTTCCGCCTCATCCAAGCAAAGTTATGCTGGACACAGACGATATCTACCATACAACCATCCGTTCAGAAGGCAAACGAAGGCGTTTAATGGACAAGAAGAATTTTATCATGCTCCAGCAGGTTACACATTAAAAAGTAGAAAAGGAAAACAACAGAAGAAGAGGGTAGTTCAAGCCAAGCAAATGAAGCATATTGGAAGAAATTCAACATTTGGTATCGAAAGCTAAGGTATTGGAGGCATCATTCTGTTCCGCATTGTATTGACTTCATGCATGTAGAAAAGAATGTTGGTGAGAGTCTACTCGGAACTTTGCTGAATGTTCCTGGAAAGACAAAAGATGGAATGAATGCTCGACTGGATCTGGAAGAGTTGGGGATAAAAGAAGAGTTGTTTGCTAGGCAAGAAGCAGACAAAACAACACTACCTCCAGCAGGTTACACATTAACGAATGCTGAAAAATAAATCTTTTGTGAAATGTTATGCAACATCAAGGTACCACAAGGCTATTGTTCAAATTTCTCTAGTTTGGTCAGCCTAAATGATAGGAAGCTCATTGGCCTTAAATCGCATGACTATCACATGCTAATGCAAGAGTTTTTGCCCATTGCTATACGTTCAATCATGCACCCACCCACACGATATGCTATTATCAGGTTTTGTTTTTTCTTTAAATCTATATGTAGGAAAGAAATCAGCTTGCAAGAACTAGATAAGATGCAAGAAGAACTTGTTGTGACACTGTGCCTACTCGAGAAGTTCTTTCCTCCGTCATTTTTTGATATTATGATACACTTGACTGTGCACCTAACTAGGGAGGTAAAATTATGTGGTCCCATATGCTTTCGGTGGATGTATCCCTTTGAAAGATGTATGAATGTTATTAAAGGACATGTGCGAAACAGAAATAGACCAGAGGGATGCATTGCTGAGGAGACTATCGCGAAAGAAACAATAGAGTTTTTTAGCGAATATCATAAAACCATGAAAACTATTGGTATCCCACCTGATAAACATGTAACCAATGAAAATGAGGACGGAAAGCCATTGTCGGCCGGCAAATGAAGTGAAGTTTCCGGAGAATTCTTTCAGAAAGTACATTTGTATGTAATACAAAATACAGATGAAATTCAACCGTATATCGAGTAAGTATTACTAACACATGTCGATTTCGTTGCTTAAAATGTTCTATCAAATATAATAATCAAAGACATTTATTTGTTTCAGGCGACACAAGGAAGTTTTGAAGAAAAAAAAACCCGGGTAAAAAAATGGCATTGCTGGAGAATGAGCACAGTAAATCTTTTGCTAAGTGGTTACGCGAAGAGGTAATTACTCGTATGTTGTTTATAATTGTTTATTTGTTGCTAAAAAGAAGTGAGTTGAGATAAAATGTGAAGTATGTTTTATTGATAAGTCCTTAACTGGTGTTTGTGATAAGCTGTATAAACCATTAATTAGGTGTACCATTCACCCAAAAAAACTCATAGCTACAAGCTCGAAAACCAATAGTAGTAGTCTATAATAAATAAGCACTTACCAATGATCTGCCCAGCGACTTTGTCAGTCATAGAACCTATCATCATAATTGTCCCTCCTATATATGACATTAGATAGAGGTCCACCAGCACACCATTTCATTACCCAAACACTCATATTCTTTAATTGTTTGTTTGTTGTTCCTGCAATTTACAGGTAATATATACTTGTAATGAAATTCAGGTTGAGAGAGAGTTAGCGATATCCGATGATAGTGTATCAGAAACTGTGAGGTGGATATCATTTGGACCACGCGCCAGCATAGTGAAATACGAGGCGGATAACATCAATGGGTATACATTTCGTACGAAAAGTAATGATGGCATAGTTTACCAGAACAGTGGGGTTAGTGTTGAGGCAGTAGATCTTCACATATCCAAAGAAGTTGAAACCACAAGAAAAGCATTTTATTATGGGGTTTTACAAGAGATATGGGTACTAGATTACCGTTTCAGGCAAATTCCACTTTTCAAATGTGATTGGGTTAATCACAAAACTGGTGAGGTCAAACATGATACTCTTGGTTATACGTTGGTAGACCTGAATATTTTAGGCCACAAGGGTGATCCGTTTATATTAGCCTCACAACCAACACAAGTGTTTTATGTGAAAGACCAGGTAGATAAAAAATTGTCTATTGTCTTTAAAACACCTACCAAGAATTACAAAGATACATATGACGAAGTCGATGAGGAGTTTAGTACAATCATTCACGAGCACAATGAAAACATATTGCCATGTGTAAGTAAACAAGACTTTGGTAAGGAATCACGAAGTGACTACTATCGAACCGACTGTGAAGGTATTGTTATACGAAAATCTAAGTGAAGCATGTCATGCTGCAAGTTAAGACTGCTAGTGTAACAATTAAGACTGCTGGTTGAAGTTAAGACTGCTGCTAAAGGCTAAGTGCAAGGTTACTGCTGGTATTGTTAAGTTAGTACTGTTAGATGATTAGCAGTTTTAGTATTAAATAGTTGTTTGTGTAATTTAGCCTATTGTAATGGATTTTGACTCCAAAAAGTCAAGCTTTTCTATGGCAATGAAAAAATTTGCAGTTTTCACTATTATATATCCACGTGCAGTCAAGCTTTATTGTATTTGCAGTTTCCATTTATCATGTATATGCACTTGCAGGCACTTTAGTAATATGTTACTTCATTAAAGTTGAAAATTGACTTTAGAAAGTCAAGTAACCTAGTTCCTAGGGGCAAGTAACATACTACTGCATTAAACTAGATAGACTATAAAATTCCAGCATTGTAATGGGGCAAATGAAGAGTCATGAGTAATAGTTTGAACTCAATTCAGTGAATATCAAATTAGACTCAAACTAGATAGATTATAAAATCCAATATCTAACCCCTCAAAATTACATAAGTTATCAGAAATGTGTGACCATATGTATCGAATTGTGACTACACTTAAATAATGTGTGACAAAATATGACTCTATGATTTAGACACCTAAATAAATACTTCATGTGACCATATGTAACATCTTGAATTTAGTCATAGAAACACTCAATGTGACTAATATCAAGGTTAATGGTAACTGAGTTCACATTTTGCTATAAATAATAGTCACAAGAATATTTCACAGTGAGACTATTTTGAATGTATTGGTCACATATAATACCCTTATAATGTGGCCATAAACATAATTTAGATACACATTTGTGATATGGTGTGACTATTGTATAGCCTATAGTCACATGATTGTGCTACAATTAAATGTGACCATACACATTAGGATTTGGCAGGAAAACACACACTAAAATTTAGACACATATATTAACTTACGTGACCATATGTATCGAATTTTGGTTACACTTAATCATGTATGCCTATGGTTTAGTGTGACCGTATATGACATTTGGTCACACTGTTCAAGTGTGTGACATATATTTGTCACTTTTAAATGCATATCGTGACTAATGCTTCAAACTTACTTTTCAGTTGTCACACATTTCAAATTCATATGTGGCTAAATTTTCAACAAAAACTAGCAGTCACATTTAAATAATGTGTGACAAACTTGAGTTTATGATTTAGCCACATACACAATTACTTCATGTGACCATATATGGATTTTGGTCACACTGTTCAAATTTGTTACATATATTTGTCACATATGTATATATATAGTGTGACTAATGTTTCAAACTTATTTGTATCCGTCACACGTCCCAAATAATAAGTGACTAAATAATCAAAACAAGTTTTACCAGATACCTCTAGTCACAAAAATATTCAAATGTGTGGCTGTAGCCTCGGATGTAATTCCGAAATGGTTACACAAGTCGGATCAAGTGTGGCTGTTTATTTTATTCCAGTACATTTAGTCACATAAAAAAGTTACTGTGTGGCCGTTCGAAAAATAGGATGTGTGACGAAATCCCAGTTTTGTACTAGTGTAAAGACTCTTATACACCTTGTGTCCTTTTTGGCGAACACAAGTGTATTATATTGGAAGTGTATCCTAAGAGATCTTTTAATGAATCTCATGGCTCTAGACTCGATTATGTGCGTTTTGGCTTTAGTCGTCGGAGGCATGGAGCAGAGTGCCACCTTTTCAATATCAACACGTCTCGGAGTGAGAGGCCGATAGATTATGCAAGGTTCTCCGTGAGAAATGAAACAAATATCTTTTAAGAGATACCTGAGTGGCTAGGAGGGGTTGTGCAGCGCGTCACTTGGTCCATGACGTCTTGTCTTCAATACCGGTATCATCTTTGTGATAACCGATAGCAGATGTATTGACCTGGTTTATGCCCTAAGTTTTCATGGAGGGCTATTTCTTTTCACCCTTTCATAAACTTTTCTTTTTAATTCTTCAACCCCATCTTTCACCTTTCTCATTTACTTTTTTTTTTCCAATCACACCTAAGGACTTCTAATTCTAATCTATTGGAATTGTCCTTGGGTCGATTCCTCCGGCTCTGGCGGATCATAGGACATATACCTAACCATAATCACCTTATAACTCCATGATTATCCTAGGTTCATCGATCACATGCCATAAAACCTTTTGTGAAAATCTCTCAAAGTGTTTATGATTAAACACATTTTTGTTTGTACGTTTTTTAAAATATGTTTGCACATGTTGGGTAGAGTTACCACTTTTGAATTGATCGAATTTCAGTGAACATGACCGATTCGAGACACGCTTACATCACTAGTTAGACTAGCTTAAAATTATTACCCGTCCTGGTCAAGTTCAAAGAAAGTCTCTTGAGACGGTACACTCTACTTAGATAAGTCCTATTTGAGACACGCTTACATCACTAGTTAGACCAGCTTGAAGTTATTGCCCGTCCAGGACAAGTCTTTTCGACTACTGACAATTAAGCTTCGTCAATTCGTTGGTTATATCTGAGTCGAGCTCTTTTGAGATTCAACTACGATCTTTAAACATTTTTATCGCATTTTAATCACGTCTTCTCCCCCTCAAAAATAGCATATCGTGATATTTTTTATATCAACTGATTAAGAGAAAAGCTTTTGGAGAGATAGACGGATTTTTTTTGCATGAAATCGGAACATTTTGATTTTGATTTTTATACTCCCCCTTAAAGAAAACATGTTTTTAAACATAGAGTTTAAAATCAATTTTAAGGGTTTGGAGGGAGTTATCTTTTTAAAATGCGAGTTATGTATTGAAATGTACACAAGTCTTTTTGTAAAAACGAGTTTTTGTTTGAAATCTTTTCGTTTGTTTAGACTCGAACTTTTTGAAAATGATTTCATTTTTGAAATTACGAGTCCTGATCTGAAATAATCAGAAGTCATCATTTTAGCCCGGGTTTCATACTGAAGTATACGAAAGACATCTTTTGAGAGGATTTGAGAAACGACATGTTTTAGAAAACATTTTAGAGAACTCTCGCTCAAGCATCTGTACATATCCGTATCATTGTTGAATGACATTTCTAGAAATGTACAGAATATCGATTATACGAGAGACATGTCGTGAGAAGAATATTTTTGGTTTTCTGATTTTATATTGTTTTTGTATTTTTGAAAATTTTCTAATGTTTTTGGATTTTTGAAATTTTATATTTTTGTATTTTGTTTTTGTTGGTTTTCAAATTTTGTATTTTGTTTTTCAAAAATATTTACAGCAAAGCTATTTTGAAAATATTTTCAAGAAGACGTTCTAGCTCCTCAGGAGTTAGGCTTCACATGCCAATTCGTCGAACTAAATCGTCAAACCTTTCTTTTGGAAGGGCTTTAGTAAATAGATCGGCGAGTTGGTAATCTGTCTTCACGAAAAATAATTCAACAGTACCCTCTTCTACGTGCTCTTTGATGAAGTGATAGCTGACTCTAATATGCTTGGTCTTCGAGTGTTGTACTGGATTGCACGAGATGGCTATGACACTTTTCGAATCGCAATACAAAGGTATTTTGTCGAAAGTAAAGCCATAATCTGTGAGTTGTGTCATCATCCATATAACTTGGGCATAACACGCAGATAGAGACACATACTCGGCTTCTGAGGTTGATAATGCAGTACAATCTTTCTTTCGTGATGACCAGCCTACTAGCTTTTCACCCAAAAATTGTGCTCCACCTGATGTACTTTTTGCAGTAACTTGACAACCTGCATGGTCGGCATCTGAAAATGCTGTTAGTTTAAACTCGGAATCCTTCGGATACCAAAGTCCCATGTTAATGGTTCTTCATAGGTACCGAAAGATCCGTTTGACCTCTTGGAGGTGAAGTTCGGTAGGCCTTGCCTGAAACCGTGCTAATAAGCAAACAGCAAAATGAATATTGGGTTGACTAGCAGTAAGGTACATGAGAGAACCAATCATGCTCCGATATTTCTTCGGATCGATGGGTTTCCCAAATAAATCAGCACCGATTTTTGGTGAAGTGACCATTGGTGTACCAACAGAGTCACAATTTTTCATACCATGTTTTTTCAAAATCTCAATTGTATATTTAACTTGATTAATAAAAATGCCACGTGGGGATTGGTGTATTTGTAAACCAAGAAAGAATTTTAGTTCCCATATCATGGACATTTCATATTTGCTTTTGATGAGATTTTCAAAATGTTTTGAATGATTCGAATTAGTGGACCCAAAGATAATGTCATCCACGTAAATCTGAACAATCAAAATGTCATCTTTGTATTTTCTTGTAAACAAGGTAGAATCAACAGTTCCTTTGGTGAAATTGTTTTTTATCAGGAAAGATGAGAGTTCGTCATACCACGCTCTTGGAGCTTGTTTTAAACCATAAATGGCTTTCTTTAGCTTATATACATAGTCTTGGTGTTCCTTGTCAATGAATCCTTCTGGCTGACTCACATACACTTCTTCTTTCAGAGTTCCATTCAAGAATGCAGTCTTGATGTCCATCGGATATACTGTGATGTTCTTGTGAGCTGTATAGGCTAAGAATATCCTGACTGCCTCAAGTCTGGCTACTGGCGCGAATGATTCTTCGAAATCTATCCCTTCTTCCTGTCTGAATCCTTTAGCCACGAGACGAGCTTTGTTGCGAATTACGGTCATTTCTTCATCCTTTTTGTTCTTCCATAACCATTTGAGATCAATTACAAGTTTGTCAATTGGTCTTGGAACTAATTCCCAACTATCATGTAGCTGATATTGAAGAAGTTCTTCCTGCATCGCTTCTATCCATGCATTTTCTGCCATCGCCTCCCGAATGTTCTTTGGTTCTTTTAGGCTTATTGAGCAAATGTAGATGCACATTTCGGGGTCGGTGGCGAGTTATCTTCTCGTCTGAACTGGCCTTGAAGGTTCACCAATAACTTGTTCAATTGGGTGGTCTTTTGTCCATTGGAGTGTAGAAGGGTACATTGGGTTTAACGTATGTGTGTTAGATGGTTCTTGTAACCTTGACGAAGATTCAGCAGAGTCCGTAGCAAACGGGTTTTCAAATACTTCTTCTTCTAACACTGCATCGTTTTGATTCTGTGATTGTTCTTCTTGAAATGGTGTGTTTTGATGTTGCTCATCAACTCTTGGTAGAACAATTTCAAGAATTGGAGTTTCTGGAGTAGATGTAGATGAGGTTGAGGGAGTTGGTGCGTCAGCTTCGATTGTAGTAGATGCATCTTGTGGTGGTGGTGGTGGTTGATGGTTTTGAGCGGGTGCAGCGGAATGTTGTTGTGATGCATTTGTCGAAGTTCCACCATAGTATTCATCAAACATTAACTAGAAGAAATTTTCCAGTTCTTGTTCTGAAGGTTTTTCAGTGTTTGTTGATTGAGCTCCTTGAGGTAGGAGTCCTGAACTAATGTGTCCAAAAGTCTGTTGGTTTGGTGCGGGTCCTAATCTGTTTTGATTAGAAGCCATCGGGTTAAGCGCGGGTTCTAGAGCGGGTCTCTCAGAAGTCATTTGTGAAATTTCGTCAAACTTCACATTCATCGTCTCCATTATCCTTTTTATCCTTCTATTATACACCCTGAATGCCCTCGAGTTTTCTGAGTATCCAATGAAGATTCCAATATCACCCTTAGCTTTCAGCTTCCCTAGATCTTCTCTGTCGTTCATTGGATAGCACAAAGCGCCAAACACGTGAAGGTAAGAGATATCAGGTTTTCTGTTGTTCACTAGTTCATATGGGGTTTTATTGAATCTTGGATGGATTAGGGAATGGTTCTGAGTGAAACAAGCAGTGGCAACGACATCAGCCCATAAGAATAACGGTGCACTAGAATAAATCAGCATTGTGCGAGAAGCTTCCACAAGAGTTCTATTTCTTCTTTCAACTACCCCATTCTGCTGTGGAGTTCTAACAACAGATGTCTGATGTGTGATTCCAGCATCTTCAAAATAAGTACTTAACTCCTGATTTGTGAATTATGTGCCGTTGTCTGTTCTTACAATCCTTACTGGAGCTTGAAGTAGGACTTGAATACGCTTCAGAAAGGTGATGATGATGCCTGGTGCTTCGTCTTTTGATCTCAGAAACTTTACCCATGTATATCTTGAATAGTCATCGACGATAAAAAGAATATACTTCTTCCCATTGATGCTTTCAACTCTCATTGGGCCTCATAAGTCCATGTGCAACATATGTAACTTTGCTTCCGAACTGGGTACAGTTTTAGGTTTATATGATGCCCTTTTGCTTTTTCCTTGTTCGCATGATGGACATAAGTGATCCTTGGTGTATTTGAACTTAGGAAGTCCGTTGACGATGTTGTCTTTGGCTAATTTGTTAATGGTGTCGAAATTGAGATGGGATAATCTTATATGCCACAGCCAGGACTTTGTTCCGCATGCTCTTGTCATAAGACAAATTGGTGATGAAGAGGCCATTTGGTTGATGTCGATAGCATATAGGTTGGTGCCACGATTCCCAGTTAAGAGATCATCGCCAACCAAATTTCTAACAAGGCACGTGTTTCTCCTAAATGCAACCTCTAAATCTGCATCACAAAACTGCCCACCTGAAAACAAGTTGTGTCCCAACCCTTCGACGTAGTAAACTCGAGTGATCAAATAATTTCCAAATTGAAGATCTCCATAACCCAGAATAGCTGCTACATGATCATTTCCAAAGCGTACAGTTCCCATGAATTTCCAGACGAAATTGATCAGTAGCATTAGATTCCCGGTCATGTGCTTGGAGTAACCCAAGTCGACGATCCAAAGACATATTTTGATAACCTACGAAGAACATAAGAGTTTGGTTTTGGAAACCGTTTTGATTGTGGTTCCTTTTGGTTAGAGGAAAAATCATCACTACACTCATAGAATTTTTGTTATGGAGTAGGGGTAATGGCTTTCCAAAATCCATTTTTGTTTCTGAACACTCTACCAGTTGGTTTCCACTTAAGGCAAATACTAGGCATGTTATCACTACTGGGTGACCTAGATTTAGCAACTAGTCTTCCTACTGTTTTAGCATTGGTTCCTTTTGGAACAATCTTCTGTTCAGGCATAACATTCACATTTTTAGAAACATAATCATCACAAACATCATTAGATAAACATTTCTTGCACATTAAACAAACAGAGTCATTACATGCATTAGAAACAGTACTTTTGACATTACATTTAGATGAGATATGTCTCTTATTACAAAGCGATAAATTCCTAGGGTGTTCTTCTACTTCTTCAACGTTATTCTGGTATCTACTCTTAGAGACAGGCGAGACTCTATTGTTCCTTATATTGCTCCTAGGCTGTAGTCTGCTGCTCCTAGAGGTGTTTTCTAGTCCAGTAGAAGGTAAGACACACACATTAAGATTCACATTGTTGTTCTTAAAAGTTGTTTTAGCTTTCCTAGTCTCTTTAGGATTATCTTTTAAGCGCATGTCTTTTGTCCCCGATATTTTAGATGTGGAGACAGACATAATAGTGGGACTAATCCTATAAAGGCCAGGTGCTATCACTTTTGGTGTTTCGACAACCGCTTTTCCTTTATCAACAATATTTTCTTTTTCATTTTTCTTGAGCAAGGGTCATGGAGTGACTGGTTTTGTCAAATCATTTTTCATCAAAATAGTTGATGTATTTACATGCTTATATTACAGATTAACATGCGGAATTTTTTTTTTTTTTTTTTTTTTTAGAATATTTCCATTTTATATTTCATCAAAATATAATTTATATAATTTACATGAGGATTAGCAAATAATTGAATAGAGTTATAGAGATCATGTTTCTGTGACACTGGGCCACTGGGGTCATTATATTAACAATGTAGGTAGGCCTCGTCGCTTCAGCCCATGTAGTTTGTCAATGTACGCATATGATAATGTAGCTATGGCCCGGTTTATTAAAGTGTTGGGCTTTTGAGGACTCACTTAATTGACAAAAAGTCGTTTAATTCACAAAAGTCGCTTAATTTCAGCCACATTTCACTCCCACGTTTTAAGCGACTTTTGCTTGGGCCATTTTTGGAAAGCGACTTTTTTTTGTCCTCAAAAGCCCAACACTTTACTAGACCGGGCTATTTGTAGAATTGCCCCTAAATTTTACACACATATCTACAAGAACTAAGAACACATAAAAATCTATCCTCTCTTTTACAATCATGATAATTAATTCTCACACTTAGGTTATGGATCAATATTAACAATATCCCATAAGATATACATCCACACTCATTCAAAAATGATACTGACCAATTTTACTACATCAACGGAAGTGAACACCATTCAACCTCAACACCTCTTTACTTACAAAAGAAAAAAAAAGGATTAAGAAGACAAAAAGTAATCCATTGCAAAAGAAATATCTAAAAATTCAAGCAAATCGAGTAAATTAAAGAAATTAATAAATTTTAGAAATGAAGCTCAAACAAAAACCAAAATTGTCATATACGTAGTATTAAAGTACCTTTCTGGAAGAAGGCTTCACATCTACACCATCATTTGCTCCAGACTGATTTAACCCTTAAAACCTATTTTCAAATAAGCTATTGAAATACATTCAACCTAATAACATTTCTCGAAATTGAGTTTAACAGCATAACAATGAACTATCTGAACAATATATAAAAACCAATAAACAGAATATCAAATCCAAATACCACCAATTGATAAAAAATGATGAAGAAGAAGAACTCCCATGCCTTTAAATATTGAGTTAGTGTGTTATGGAAGTCTTGAAGGATTCCAAAGCATGTTCGGTACTTCACCTTCCAATTTACACAATAAAAAGTTGGAAATGTGATCTCATGCAAAACACTTTAATTAGTAGGAATAACAGATTAATTAACAAATGATCTAAGATCATTTGAGGACAAAACATTTCTTACATACAAAGGGACCAATCCCTACCTTCCATTCATTTTGATTTAAAGGCTGAGATTAAATTCATATTTTACACTACAAAGGCATTTTTGTCCATATAAAAGCCAAAATTTAATAACAGCTCTTCTAAAAAACACACAGTAAATGTGTGTTTCTCTCTTTTCTCTCAACTATTCTTCTTCATCCCTCACATCACCTAACCCTAACTTTTGCTCCTCAATTCAATAATCGATCACCTTCTATCCCATTCGTTCTTCTATCGTTGTTAGTGATGAATTATAAGCTAACTAATTCTTTAGATCGTTCAGCATCATATTGGAAGCATGTGAAAGCATTCGAGCATAAAAACACAGATAATCAGAAACTGTATCTAATAACGAGTAAGTTTATGTTTTCTACATCTAATCTTTATGTAAATTATGCTTTAGAAAAAATATTAGTTAAATGCACAACATGTGTTTGATGAAATGAATAATTGATTTTCACATAGAACGACCCTAGTTTTTAATTTTTCTGTTTCTATATAGGTTCGGTTCATGGATATGAGGTGCTCGTGGAGATGAGATCGTAAGCTGGTTTTGAACTATTCCACTACTAGATGCAGGGTACTGATATGGTTATGGATGTTTATTGTTTGATGCTATAATATTGTGGTCATGGAAGTTTATTGTTTGATGCTATAATATTGGATTTGACCTATCGCAAATGTAAATATGAAAAACTGTTGTCTACAGCACACAATTAAAAGCTAATTGTGTTTTATGTACATTAAGAGCGACACATAAAGCAATCTCAAGTTCAGATATATCTTTTAAAAAAGAAATAACACATGCGTAGTTAGTCATGAAATTGCAGAACCCTCACAAGTTAATTAAGAATCCCATTTTTTGAGTTCGCCAAAAGATAGTCTCCAGAGAACTTCGAGCATATAGCAAAGCACAATGAGTCTATAGCTTAACGGTTCTGGAAGGATAAATGGATATGGGATTTTAAGTTATGCGATCGTTTCCCCAGGCTGTTTAGGTTTGAACGGGACAAGAATGTCTTGGTGATGAATCATGGTGACTAGAGTGTTGAGAGTTGGAGTTGGAATTGGGTTTGGGATTGGGTGGGGGGCTCCTAGAGGTAGATATGCAGGGGAGACAGAAGAATTAGATATGCTAGTTAGGGATGTGGCTTCCGTTCGTGAAGATATAGACTTGCGGCGCTGCTTTCCCTTGTGATGGTCTTTTCTCTGCCAAAGAGCTTAAAGAAGCAATTGACGATAGAGTTCTTTTCTCTTGACAGTTTATTTTTTGTGCGAAATTAGCTTATGTCGTGTAGGGTACATTAGAGGCAGTTTGGTTAACACTCCCCTCTTTGATGCAAAAAATGTTAATAATTTCCCCTTCTAATATCTAAAAGTGAAATTACCCATATGTTTCCGTAGTACATTATAAATATTAGTCACCAGCTATGCTTATTGTACATGTAAAGGTCAAATATTGTCCTTGCAGGGCGTAACATAGCGTCCAATTATCAGAAGGCTATAACAAACTCAGTCTTCGTATAATTCTAACACTTCCTCCATACAATTGAAATTAATAGCACTTCTCATTTTGGGATATCGTGTGAAAACCACAACATTCAGCTTTTATGTTTGAATGACAAAGTTTTGCTTGTTTTTATTATGACTAAAGATAATGATATTGATTTGGGTACACGATTGCAGTGTCGAGATGAAACTCAATATTGACCATATGAACCCTGCTTCTTTAGACCCTTCTGAAAAGCAGAAAATGTATGTGTGGTCTAAAATGTGTATATTTATTGTATTTCAGATGGCCCAGCTTCCTGAAGGCATTACAGAACTGCTGCAACATGAAAAGCTGCGTGTCCCATTGGTACGTGCTTGAAGTTTGACATTAGTTTATAGTCAGATTGTATGGGTCGCCGTTGATGTCACCTATATTACAAAATAAAGATTAATCACTGATCTTGGGAATTAAGTTTCTCTTACATTCAAAAAGGATTTTTTATTTTTATTATATTTTTGGTTATGTTTTGATGATGAATTAGTTAAAAATTGTCACTCTGGTTGCTTGTATATGCAGATCAAGTGTCATAATGTGATTGTTCTTACTGCAACAAATGTTGACGAGTTAAACGAAGAATGGGATGCTATGATCGATTTAAGGTCTACTAATTTGCTAGCATCAACAGGACCATTTGTATCTAAGCATTTGACGACCTCCCTCTCTGATGTACGTACAAGTTTAAATGCATATATTACTTTGTTTTAGTAGCGTTGCTCTGGATCGAAAATCCAGCAAGGAACCTTCTACCTATGATAATTACAGCAACTTACTTGCGACTTCAGAATGTAGGTGGTTTATCTAAGTTATATAGAAATTGAAGAGCAACTTGGTGTTAGATTGTAGTAATAAACCTTACCAAATAGGAAGATACTAGAGTTGACCCCAAAAGTCCACTGTCCTCTTTTTGACTTGTTATCTGATCTACGACCTTTTCATGTCTTCAAAATTTAATTACATTGCAGATAGAAGTTGCGCAGCCTCTATCCAAGATTCCTTTGGAGTTTCCAGACGTCCACACTGGTACAAATATGTTTCAAGCAAGTTATGATGGGTGCATCTATGTTTACTTTCTTTAACTGTTTTTCATGATCTTTCTGTAAAAAATGAAGGGTGTTATCGTAAATCCAGAAGCGGGCCTCTCACTATAACCCTCGAAGGGAAGGTAAGAAGGTGTTTGGTACTAAAAATACAGAATATTTACTAGAACATTCTCAAACCGCTTGCTGTACTCACTTGCAGGATCAAGATACGGTAGAAGCAGCCATGGAAGCACTTTCCAAGAAGTTATCATCTTGTGTCAAACAAATATCGGGTTGAAGGTTCAATTTTCATTAGAGACTGCTTCATGATCGCACTCAAGTTCATGTGTCGAGATGATGAAATGGTGCAGGAAGAGTTTTTTTCTGTGATGAGTTCAAATGACGAGGAGAGGTAAAGAACTGGGAGTTTTTTTGAAATGGTGAAATGGAAGGGGTTTACGAACAAAGTTACATTTGTTATCAGGATGTATACACATACATCAAATTTTATAGCATAATTGAAGGGCAATTGGTTATTGAAGGGTTATCTTTGACTAGGAATGCTAATCTAAGGTTGAATAATCATATTTATAGTTATTTATACCTTATGTAGACATGATTATACTGGTTTTTAAAAATAAGATATTAAGTATCACATGTGATACAAAATAAGATATTAAGTATCACATGTGATACAAAATAAGATATTTGGTATCACCTGTGATACAAAATAAGATATTAGGCAAATAGACAACTTATTAATAAGCTAAAAATGAACAACTTTTGTGAAAACAAAATTTTTATAACTTGAGAATTAAGGTGGAAAAGGCAAAATAAACAAACAGTTAACATATTAGGTATCACCTGTGATACAAAATAACTTATTAGGTATCACATGTGATACAAAATAAGATATTAGGTATCACCTGTGATACATATCAAATATTAGGTATCACATGTGATACAAAATATTAGGTATCACCTGTGATACATATCAAATATTAGGTATCACTTGTGATATTTATCAAATATTAGGTATCACCTGTGATACATATCAAATATTGGGTATCACCTGTGATATCACGATATCACCTGTGATATCACAGGTGATATGTGATATATCACCATGTGATATATCAACTTATTCACCTTCTCAATGATATGCACAACATACATTTGAACCTTTTATTGCAAAATACTTGTAATATCTTACCAAAATATGCAATTTGTAACCATTCAATGCAACAAATTGTGTAAATGGTTACTATCTGACATTTAATGATTCAAAATAGTACTTTTCATAACGATTATTACATTACATTTTCCTGCAGTTTGGGAAATAGTTATGCCTAGACTGTATACTTTATTAGGTATCACCTGTGATACAAAATAACTTATTAGGTATCACCTGTGATATCACCGGTGATATCCCATGTGAAGAAGCTCAAACACCTGTGATATCATATGTGATACAAAATAATTTATTATGAGGTATCACCTGTGATACAAAATAATTTATTAGGTATCACCTGTGATACAAAATAACTTATTAGGTATCACCTGTGATATCACCGGTGATATCCCATATGAAGAAGCTCAAACACCTGTGATATCACATGTGATACAAAATAATTTATTATGAGGTATCACCTGTGATACAAAATAATTTATCAGGTATCACCTGTGATACAAAATAACTTATTAGGTATCACATGTGATATCACCGGTGATATCCCATGTGAAGAAGCTCAAACACCTGTGATATCACCGGTGATATCTATCACAGTTGATATCACATGTGATATCACCTGTGATGTGATATCACATGTGATATCACACATATACACTCCATAACTGTAATACATGTGATATCACCGGTGATATCCCATGTGAAGAAGCTCAAACACCTGTGATATCACATGTGATATGTGATATCACATGTGATATGATATCACCTGGTGATATCACCCACGATATCACATGTGATATCACCAGTGATATCATGATATCACATATGCTGGTTTTAATGGCAAATATTTTGTACCATAAAAACGTTTCACAACATAAATTTTGTGCCACAGTAACAACAATTTTGTATTTCTAGCAAGGTTTATTCGAATAGCAAATTACTTTAAACAAAGAGAAATGATAAGAACAATTCTATTAACTCGAATAGAAGTAATACATTTATGTTCTTCAATATATACAAGATAGAAATATCTAAAAAAAGTTCACAAGTCGACTAACGTTATTCTTGGAACGTGTCCAAGGCTGAACCTATATACCTAATAAGACATCTAAAGCTACCAAATAACCGCTAGTTTCATCCAAGGCTGAACCTATATCCTTATCCGTCGAATCCAACAAATCTCCTGGATGCGTCGACTCCGTCATCGACATCCTCGTCTCAAACGCACCATTATGCACACCACCACCATTCACCCCAACTCCTGAGCCACTCCCTGTCCCTTGATTCAACACACCGTCAATCTCCATCATAACCTTACTAATAAAACCTTGCACAAATCCATTATCGTCTCCACCTTTCTCCAACGGCTCCATTAACTCCGCAACCACAATCGGCTGAACCGGAACCGTACTGGAATCCGCCTCCATCCTCCTAAAAACAATCACAAGCATCTGAACCAACGACGCTTTCGCAGTCGTCTGATTCACAACATTCCTACTACCTAAATAAACATCATAACAACTCCTAACAATCTGTAACAAACTATCACCATGTATCCGTAACTGAATACTCGTAACAATCTGTAACAAACTATCACCATGTGATACCTAACATCTTATTTTATATCACAGGTGATACCTAATATCTTATTTTGTATCACAGGTGATACCTAATATCTTATTTTGTATCACAGGTGATACCTAATATTTGGTATGTATCACAGGTGATACCTAATATCTTATTTTGTATCATTGATACCAAATAAGTTATTTTGTATCACAGGTGATACCTAATATGTTAACTGTTGTATAACAGGTGATACCTAATATCTTATTTTGTATCACAGGTGATACCTAATATTTGGTATGTATCACAGGTGATACCTAATATCTCATTTTGTATCATTGATACCAAATAAGTTATTTTGTATCACAGGTGATACCTAATATGTTAACTGTTGTATAACAGGTGATACCTAATATCTTATTTTGTATCACAGGTGATACCTAATATTTGGTATGTATCACAGGTGATACCTAATATCTTATTTTGTATCACAGGTGATACCTAATCAGTTATTCTGTATCACAGGTGTTACCTACTAATATGTTAACTGTTTGTTTATTTTGCCTTTTCCACCTTAATTCTCAAGTTATAAAAATTTTGTTTTCACAAAATTTTTGGTCATCCTAGCAAGCATTTATAACGTATTTAGGAATAAATGCATCTCTCAAAAAGTTTTTTAGTTTGCAAGATATATTTTCTGGATATTTTGATATTCAATTTTCAATGTTTTATAGGTTGTGGTCGCCTTGGGGGAACTTTCATACGTTTTCGTTCATTTTCATACATATTTGTCCGTTTTCGTCCGTTTTTAAATGTTTCTGGCCGTTTTTATACGTTTCTGAATATCACAAGTGATATTATGTGATATTCAGAATATCACAAGTGATTTTTTGAATATCAAGTGATTTTTTGAATATCACAAGTGATTTTCAACTAATGTTTTGTAACATGAAAATCACAAGTGATATTCAGAATATCACAAGTGATATTCAGAAAATCACAAGTGATAGATATTCAAAAAATAACAAGTGATATTCAGAATATCACTAGTGATGTTCAGAAAATCACAAGTGATATTCCGAATATTAGTTGTGATATTCAAAAACGTATAAAAACGGACGAAAACATAAGAAAATGGACGAAAACGTAAGAAAACGGATGAATACGGACGAAAGCATAAGAAAATAACAAGTGATATTCAGAATATCACATGTGATATTCTGAATATCACAGAATATCACTTGTGATATTCTGAATATCACTTGTGATATTCTTAATATCACAGAATATCACTTGTGATATTCAGAAAATCACATGTGATATTCAGAAAATCATGTAAGTGGCAACACTAACAAAGTTAACAAGCAGTACTAAGCTCCATTGAACAACATTAAAACCAACTAGCAGTACTAACCAATGTGTGATTTTGTATGTATCACAGGTGATACCTAATAAGATATTTTGTATCACAGGTGATACCTAATAAATTATTTTGTATCACAGGTGATACCTCATAATGTAAGTAGGTAACTACAGTTTACGCAAACTCTTTGTGCTGGTCACGAAGCCCAAATTATTTTTCTTTATTGGGCTAGTGTAACAACAAGTATTTAGCCAAAAAAAATAAACTTAAAAGTGTTTCAACACAATCTGTAACAATCTATTTCATATAAAAACTCAGTAATAATCAAACAATCATGTATAAGTCTGTTATTCAAATTTCATTGACACAATATGGGAAATTTAAAATTAACAAAGATACTAAAAAAAGAAGCGGACCAACTTTTGTTAACATAAATCTGTCAAAGAAGAGTACAACAAGTACCGAAACTTATATTTACTGAAGATCTAGTTCATATCATAGCTAGGATGCACATTTAACAATTCCGCAGCTACTTGTATAGTTACTTGCATAAGAGCATACTCGCGTCTAAAAATATGAGTGAACCAAAGAATCTTAGCTATCCAAAATGAATTCATATCAAGCTCAGCCATGTCCTCAACCGTGAGTGTAACACCAAGGGCTCCAAGGTTCTGGTTCAGGTTTTCAATCTTGGTTGTACCAGGGATAGGGCCCACGTCATCCCCTTGGTGCAGGACCCAAGCCAGCGCCAATTGGGCCAATGTGCATCCTTTTCTTTGTGCCATCGCCTTTACCTGTAGAAATGATGATGACGTACATGAGTATAGGTCACTGATCTATATGTTTTCTAATAAAGTTGTAAAATGAATATTTTAATGAAAGAAGTAAAAAAGAAAAAAGTGTAGCTTACCCATGCTTGTTATTTTACGACTGCTGCCTTCCCTTGCTTTCCTTTCTTCCTCTTCCTTCTTAAGAACTTGATCATATAAAAGAAATCACCGATTAGGGCTTTTATATCATCAGGAAAAGTGCATATCAGAAAGACACACCCCAGTAAACAAACCATTCATGCCTTATTAGTGTTCATTACACATAATTTTAACAGCCTTGGAAAAGTAACAGGTATGAAATTGCATTGATAATAATCAAGATATGAGCAACACATAAATGGAAAGCTAATGACACGTACGGGCGACATTTTCTTTAACACGCTGACGCCTTGCCTCCAGCATAGCCATTTCCTAAAAGTAACAAGATAAATTTTGTCAATAACTAAAGAATGAAATCTTGAATACATCTTTATAGACGAGATTTAGGTTATGTCCAGAAACCAGCTTAGTATGCCTTTTTAAGAAGATATAATAGTGCATATAAGCTTCCGTATGACCTCGATTGAGTTATTAGTTTAAGGATTTAACAAACAAACAACATTTACTTCACTATAAACAGCCAAAATATCAATCTGGTCAAACCAGCCAAAGGTGGGGATTTACCTCTGGTGTTGGAGCTACCTTGCGCTGCCCATTCAGCCAACAAATCCATTCAACTACAAAGACATGAGACCATCAAACTGTTTAGATTTTGCAAGCTTTCAAGCATATGATAATTGTTAACAGGTATCACCTGTGATACATACAAAATCACAGGTGATACCTAATGATGTTGTCTTCATTGTACTAACCAATGTTTGACCTTATTAGATGGGTTTAGGAGCTTATTTGATAATCTCATAATCTCACTTTTAATTGCGTATGATCTTATTATTAACTATACTAATGATGTCATAATGATGCAATCAGATATTCCTCGCGCTACAATACCTCCTGTAATCGACAAATCCAAACACACGCATTTTCAAAAACTATCGAAAACCTAAATCCAAACACACCAAATGATTTCAATTACCTATATCTAGTGTAATCACTGAAGTGTAATCCATGTTGCATCTGTGATGATTTCGATAGCTGCAACACTGCACAAGCACAACAACTTTATATAAAATTTGTTAATGTGAAGTATTGACACGTGTGAATTGGGGATTGGTACCATTGACTGAGAACTTAGGGTTTGAGATGATCTGATTGTTGTCGTCTTCGATGTCCATTGATGCTGACGTGTCGATGTCAAAGTGAAGATAGAAATGAGAATTGATAATAAGATTATGAGATCATACGCAATTAAAAGTGATGTTGTCTTCATTATGTATCAGTATATCGCCGGTTGAATTCGTCGAAACCTTCGTTTTGCGGTTGAATTAGTAGATTTAGATCGGACTGTGTGTTTTTAGTGTGTGTTTGGTGAGAGAGTGGTAAAGATAGAAATGAGAGGGACGGCCAGTTTTGTGTGAGGTTGTTAGTTTACGAAATTGCCCTTCAGTGTTATTATTTGATTTAATCTTGAACGTTTATTATTTTGAGATGAAGGGTGGGGATGTGTCCCTTGGTATGTGAGCATTGTTTGGTTTGCAAAATAACTCCCCTCAATTAACAAATTTATATTAAATAAACCAATTTTAAATATTTTAGATTTATGCCATCATCTAATAATAATATTTAATTCAATTGACCAATAAAAAAAGTTCCGCTGACATTAGATAGATTATTTTCTTAGACAAAAACACATATTTTAAATATTTTAGATTATTTTCATTGGTTGAAACTGAAAATAAATACTAGTAATTTTTTTTTTTTTTTTTTGAAAGGCTAAATACTAGTAATTATTTTGGAACTATCTTAAAATAAAAATGTGCCCAATAATTTGGCACCTGAAGAATAGACCTTTTATGACCTTTATATAAGTTGTCATCCTTTCATTTTTACTACACACTTTCTTTCGACTCTTCGTTATAAGTTTATACCCAAACTTTTTTCTAAACAAAGATTCACATTATGGAGAATGAGAAGCAGCACCAACCACTTCTCACCGGTGATCACAGTGGGGTGAAAATAAACGGGGTTAGAGATTTTTGCAAGGAGTTTTATATGGAGTCTAAAAAGCTGTGGTATCTTGCTGGACCAGCCATTTTTACGTCTCTTTGTCAGTATACACTCGGTGCAACTACACAATTGTTTGCTGGACAGCTTGGGACTATCGAACTTGCTGCTGTCTCGGTTGAGAATTCCATCATTGCTGCCTTCTCTTTCTCCATATTGGTATGTATTATAATTACCCTCACGTACATTAGTGTCTAGATGTTTTGTAAATATCACCTGAAGCTAAATATGTGAATTAACTTGTTAGACATTCTTTGCACCTACAAAATTGTAAGACACCAAATTTTGAAGTAAAAGCAACTGTATATTTTTTGAGTGTGTGAATATGTCAGCGAAAGTACGTTCGTCATATATATATGTGTGTGAACTGGAACAATGAGAAAAAACACACAGTAACACACAAAAGAAACACATAGTTAAGAGAGGGAATTTGGGGAAATTACAGTGTGTTTGATTCAATGTAACTAATTTCGGTTATAGAGGTATTTAAAGAGTTAAAACAACTTTTCCCGCCTAATGACATAAACCTTCTACGGAGACGTTGGTATGCTGAATAAGTCGTTGAAGTTTATTTGTCTAATTTAAAGAACCATCTCATTTTATACAGATTTCAGTAGAACATAACTAGATTAGGAGTTAAAGTTACTTCAGAAAATAGTTTTTTTTCTTTTCCTGCTAAAATAGTAACAACAGTACTTGTTTTAGACTTTTACTCATTTACAACGGATACAATCATACAATTAAATGGGCTAACGTTTGTCACATGACTGGCAATTTACTAGCAATACATGAATGATTTTTATTTATTTTTTATTTCGAAAAGCAATAGCATATAAACTACAGAGTTGTTTCTTGATTCTTGATATATAGACAGGAGTAGTTGTTTCTTGGGCTGGCCAAATTATAATTTGTTCGTTGTAGTGCATTTGGAGAAAAATATTTGTAGTTCGATCATTTGTTATATCGTCTAATTAAATCGTATAAGTCATTTTATATATAGCTTGGGATGGGAAGTGCATTAGAGACACTATGCGGACAAGCTTACGGTGCAGGCAATATCAAAATGCTCGGTATCTATCTACAAAGATCATGGATTGTTCTAAACACCACAGCCTTAGCCTTAACGTTCACCTACATATTCGGTACCTCAATCCTCCGTATGCTTGGCCAGACACCTGCCATAGCCACAGCAGCTGGTGCCTTTACGATTTGGATGATACCACAGCTATTTGCTTATGCAACCTTTATCCCAATAACCAAATTTTTACAAGCACAAAGTAACATAATGCCTATAGCATTAATTGATACAGCGGCTGTTGTAAGTCATGTGTTTTTGAGCTGGTTGCTCATGTTGAAGCTGCGGTGGGGTCTAGCCAGTGCAGCTATGGTTCTTGATGGGTCGTGGTGGTTCATAACATTGGCTCTGATTACGTATGTTTTGTGGGGTTCATGTGGTGAAGCGTGGTCTGGATTTTCGTGGAAAGCCTTTAGTAATTTGAAGGGGTTCCTTCATATATCTCTTACCACGGCGTTATGGTTTTGGTAAGATTTTATCAAATTATTTAAGTGCCCATAATTACTCTAAAATAACTAGAAGCAGATAACCACTTAACTAATCAAGCATAGACACCCTCTTGATGCTTTCTAAATTCTAATATTGGTTACCTCATAGTCGTAATATTTAAATGACCGAATTACCCCTACGTACGATTTATCTAATTAGTTGCAATTTCATCTTACATACAAAGTTTATGTCATAGAACTCACTGATGTTTTGCAGCTTGGAGATGTCGTACACCATGTCGTTGGTTCTCTTTGCCGGGTACGTCGAGAATCCAGAAGCCTCGGTCGATGCATTATCGGTGTGGTAATGGTTTATCTACCTCTCTAGTATCTAGTCTTCGTTTACATTTGGTGACCTGAAACTGAACAACGATTTCTTGATTATATACATCTCAAATCGACCAGTTTTCACCTAATCTTTTAATTATCATCATGAGCCAGTCACCTAATTAGTAATTAAGCACGTTTAACATCGGTACTTTCATTGCAGTCTCAATATATTAGGATGGGTGGGCACAGTCGCATCGGGACTCACTATAGCCATAAGGTTTGCCCTTAACCCCCATTCAAACAATTATTCTAATAACTTTGACTTCAGGACAACACTCCTAACATGCTTGATTATCATAATTGTCTTTATATAGCGTAAGGGTGTCAAATGAACTCGGATACAGAAGGCCAAGGGCCGCAAGGTTCTCTGTAGTAGTCGTGGTCTTAACTTCAGTTCTAATTGGACTACTTTCCACAACGGTTCTTCTAGTGTACAAGAAACAATACCCGGTGTATTTTACCAGCAGTCCGGAAGTAATGCAACTAGTAGAAGAACTCACATTGTTGCTCGGAATCAGTATCATAATCAAAAGTGCTCAATTTGTTCTTTCTGGTTTGTCACTCAAATCCCAAATTTTGATGATAACTATTACTGACGGGTTTCATAACTATAGATATTGATTAATTACTACCTATTGTAGGCGTGGCAATTGGAGCAGGGTGGCAAACCGTGGTTGTTTATATGAGCATGGGTTCATATTTTATTGTTGGCATACCGTTGGGTCTTTTGCTAGGGTTTAAATACGATATGGGTGTGAAGGTATGTCTCTTTTTTTTTATAATTATATTAGCAAGTTCAAATTCATCCAAATGTTATTTAATCATTGATTTGTTCTCTATGATACTCAGGGAATATGGTATGGAATGGTTTCGGGAATGTGCACACAATGTTCCTTGCTTCTTATAATGCTTTCCCGTACAAATTGGAACAACGAGGTACAAAGCAAAGCTTTATGCTCTCCCATTTCTAATATGAGAAAACGAATCTGCTGTATATATTGAATGAAAATTTTGGTCTCACTATAAAATGCAGGTGAACGCTATTGAAGACAGAATCAAACATTGGGGAGGTGACTGTTAGCCGACCGAATGGATTAAGGCTTCTCACAAGCCTTATTGATTTATGATTAGCCCATTGTGTTTGCTTAATGTTAAAAAGTGACTTAAACTTTAAAGTTTGTTTCGTAAATTTTTGATTATGATAGATATTAGTTTCTGGTACGTTTCCTAATTGGGCTAATTGTTAAATAATGTATCTTACTTTACTCATTTTGTAGTTATATGTATCGTTGTTTGAATTTGATTGTTTAGCGCATATTTTTTCGAATTTTATTTATTTTGTGTACTCGTTGACCTACAAACTAGGAAATGCTTATGTGGAAACTAGTTTTTTCCACTTGTGATATAGGCTAAGCTTTTTTTCTTCTTTAATCACTCATACACCTTATTTTTCCCAAACCAAAATAATAACTATATCCAAACACCCTTTTCTTCTACATTTAGCTCCTCAACCTGTCCGAACACCTACCTTCTTCTCCACCACTTAATTTCATTAATCTTTTTTCTTTCTACTCCCAAACAACTCGTTTAAAAATACCAAACAACATGGTGATGTCTGTGTTTCTGTCCCTTCTAGCATCTAACCCGTAACCAAAAGTCCAAAACACTCCATATGCCTTTGTCTGTGTTTCACGTTTTTAACTAACCAATATGCCTTTGGTGCTAAATATCCAAAACCGAACCATTTTATTTCAAATTCGGTTTTCGGTTCGATTTTTAGCACCAAAGGGATGTGGCGCATGCATATCAAAGAATTTTATTTTTCTTTTCTATTATGTTTACACTTCCAAACCATTTTTGTTATTTCATTATATGATGTCGATGACAGAAATAACTACTGTTACATGCATGATCACATCAGTTCGTGCGAAATCATTTTCTTGACCAAATGGATGTTTTCAACATAACGGTTCCCAAAAAGTATGAATCCAAAACAAATTTTGATAATTGGACTTGAGTTTTGAAAGAGAGCCCAATGAGACCTAACTTTAGGCATGCTTTGCATACTTAACTTCGAAGCCCACTTGATAACTTGTTTTTCTGAAAATTTAGAGGTGTTCATCGGTTCGGTTTTCGGGTTATTCATTTTATTTGGTTCGGTTTGTTTAGTAAAATAATTTTATGGGTAAAACCGAAAACCGAACCAAACCAAACCAAAATTTGATTAAACCGAGCCGAAAATCGAATTTGAATTCGTTACGGTTTTCGGGTTGACCTGAATTACATAATATATATTTTGTTTATTTATATAGATTTTTAGCAGTAAAAAAATTTGCATGCTTAAAAAATGCTATATATATATACTAGAAAAGAGTTTTAAAGGGTATTTTTATATAAATATACAAAAGAGATATATATTTACGTGAATTCAGTTTGGTTTGATTTTCAATTTGCCAGAACCATATCAAAAGTGAAAATCGAATATTTAATTTGGTTCGGTTTGATTTTAGCGAATTCAGTTCGGTTTTATTCGGTTTCAGTTCGTGTGGGTGTTACCCAAATTGTGAACACCCTTAGACAATTTGATGCATTTCCCTCCAAAAGTTTAAAAAGTACTGATATGTCGAAGACGTTTGTTCGAAGTGAAAGGCACGATGTTTTGGATATATGTAAAAAATTTAAGTTTCGAAGTGACATACATGAAATTGCCTATAGGTATGATGTGTTCATATCTTCCGACTCATTGTAAAATTTGTTATATCTATCGTCTAATAAAATCTTTCTTCACATTGTTTAGGTAAACGTTAGCTATTCTGACTGGAATCATGAAGTAAAAGTTCTTTCAAAAGTTAAAAACATGAAATAGAAATCATATATATCCAAAAACAACCAACAATTGAATGGACTTTCTATCGCGTGCATGCATCGCATAAGGGGTGCCTCAGAGCGGCTTCCAGGAATTTCGATAAAACCACATTTATTTTTTCTCGTGCAATACAGAATAAGGGGCGGACCTAGAGCTGTTTCCGGGGGTTTCTGTAAATCGCATGGATTTTTCTCTCGCAAAGGATTAGTTAAGAATCGTAATATTTTCTCAGGTTATATAAAATACAGTTTTTTTTTTTTTTTTTTTTTTTTTTTTTTTTTAATTTTTAACGCACCATGTCCAATAGTTTTTATGTCAAATAGCTTGTTTAGATTTAATAAAATGCACTCAGAACTTTTAAGTGTAGAGTCCGCTGCTACTTCACATACTTGCCTGTTATTTCAACTTTCAAGTGACCTCGTAGCTTAGTTCATATTTCACGGTTATTTACTTTTATCAATTGAACAAGGTAAACTAATTAATATATATATATATATATATATATATATATATATATATATATATATATAATATATATATATATATATATAAACTATTAATTAGAGAACGAGATTAAACAATCAAACTTAAACCCTTGCTTGATTTTTATGATTATATAAAAAACCGTACAAACTTAATTGTAATAGGTAGTCTTAAAAGCAAATTCAAAATTCTAGGCTACTTACATAATTGAAAATGATAAATATTAAAAGCTACAAAACACCTTAATTGAAAAGATAACATGTAGAATAAGCAATACTTCCAACAGTTGAACGTTGAGAAACATGAAAAAGAGTAGAAGACGACCCGGGCGAAAAAATACCTAGTTTTTTGCCAAGTCTAATTGTATTGTTACAGACATAATTAGACTTGGCAAAAAACATTTTGATATAATTACAAATCATATAATAATTAACCTTCTCAACAGTAATTAGTTTTTGCAAAAGAACTACATGATAAACTAAAAATACCTCTGAGCCTCTTCCTCTTTCATTTCATCCCCCAGAATCATCATCATCATCATCCCATTGACCCATACAAAAAATGCAACGCAGGCAACATCAAATCATCATCATCATCCCATTGACCTTCTGAAAAATCCGTTACCGGTCCTAACGTACAATCCTTTGCTCCCCACCTCAGGGTAGCAACGAGTGTAGCATCAATTACATCTGCTTCAACCAAAACGTCAACTAGACCTACAAAACCATCATAAGAGGTAATAAATGCCAACTCTTTGACCCTTCTCCCAAAATAGTTTTCAATTTGATTCATCCTATCAGTGTCGCTTGGAGAAACCAGATGGAAAACAGATCCCAAGAGAACTCCACCAATATCTATCAAATAAGAAAATATTTTTTTGAGGTGAAAATGTGGCGTATTGGTCGCCAGGAATGCAGCGAGCTTATTCCTTAATGATCATGGAATTAGTTATTGTACCTTGTTCACAGTACGGAGTGTTGACAAGGGTATGAGATGAGAGTGATATGGATTTATGAGAAACCTGATTGCCAAGTCTATTTGGTGGTTTTTTACTTCATCTAGGCCGCCAACGACCTATGAATTTTGTTCAAAATTCATATTGCTTTTTCTTCTGGATTTGTGTAATGAAGTAGACTTTGGATCTTTTGAATTATAAAAACAAGTTTACATTAGAGTATGATCTGTGTCCATGATCATCAAATGAGATATTGTGCAGTACATTGAACTTTAAAAGGCTGTTTGTTTGCTTAAAGTTTGTGATAAAAAAGTGATCTTAAAAGGTTGTTTAGATGCTGAAATTTTGTGTAGTCACGTGATCTTAAAGTCTTGTTTGATGCTGAAACTTTTTATGCTATCACGTGATCAGTCCTGTTTGGTTGCTTAATTTTTTGTATTCAAGTGACCTTTAAATGGTTGTTTGGTTGCCCAAATTTATACGCTGAATTTTTATGCAGAAAAATTGGCATTTTGGTTGCTGATTTTTATGTAGAAAACGCATGTTTGGTTGCTGAAATATTATTCAGAAAATGATTTCTAAAGGGGACGTCTGGTTCCTAAAATTTAATGTTTAATGGCTATAAATTACATATTTCCCAGCAAATATAAGATCTTTAATTAAAATTTTGCTATATATTCTTACCCAAGTATGTTGTTGTGTGAAAATCAATATCAACCTAAAAGTTCTGGTATTTTAGTAAGCAAAGAGAGCAATGATATCATCATCTTAAAGACATCATGGACAACCTCATCTTGCCTTCTTTAGTAACACAAATCTAAATCTAAATCTTGAAGTAAAATCAATTTTCTTACATAAACAATAGCTCATAAGATAACAAATGTTGTCCTAGTGACCATACGTAATCTGTTAAGATGGTCTCAAAGATAACCAACTGTGGTAAAAGGAACACAATTTATGAGCGTTTTTCATGAGACTATGATAATATATCTAACTAAAATACATATAAAAAGTAACTATCATGAATAAATCACCTCACAAAATCCAGCAACCACCTTTGATAGTTTACGTCTAAGTTCACTTCCTTTCGTTTTACTTTCTTAGCTCTACGTACCACCGCCACCAAAATCATTAGACCACACACTGTAGACACAAAAAAAAAAAAAAAAAAAAAAAAAAAAAAAAAAAAAAAAGAAAGAAAGAAAAAAAATAGCACTTTACAAAATGGTTTATTGAAAGGGTTAGTCACCAATCACCGATAGTTTAGATATTTATAAACGACGACGTAAACCACCTTCTTTCGTGCACGCGGCCCAAAATGAGTTTCTACCATTACGGGTGCTATTACAAGCTCTCTTCTATGAACAAACACGAACTGCAATGACTGATGGTCATCCGACGGAGGTGCCTAGCCACATTGAAGCATCATTCCCACCTGATTCATTAAGGAATGACACAAGCACGCCACAACAGTCGAGAAATCCAAGTGTTTCTAAGCCAAGGACAAGAGTAGCAGCAGATGATGATTCTGAGGATGGTTCTTTGAATGTCAAACAAAGTTGTTTTATTCCTACCAAGCCCCAAAAGACGATGTTTAGTAAGTGTTCGTTAATGAACTGTAGCAACATGGAAAAGTAAATTTGAAATCTGTTTACTGTGAATAGCAGAGTCAACTGATTTTTCGAGATATTGTTCTGATGCATAACGGATTATACAGTACACCGATCTTTGGTGGTAAACTAGACACTGTTGTTATGTGAAGATAAAACATGAACTAGATGGAATACAACAGATTTTTTCAGTAGGCATAGGAGATGAAACATCGTGAATGTCTACTCTATTGTGTATATGGAATGTTAAAACTTGGAAGTATTCTGTAAGGTTCACTTTTATTTTGGTATCGCATAGCAAGTTGGGGCTGAATGTGTTTTATTAATGATGCAAAAGCTTTGTTTGCTAAGTAAATGAGGATATCCGACTCCAACTCGACTAGGGTTGCCTCAAACAATTTCCCCGTCCATGACTTGGCGTCTATGAGCTAGTAACAAAAACTTGCGTTGAACCAACATTTTCGTGCAGTGTCTAGCTTGGTTTGCTTTGGGTTAATGTCTTTGAAAATGATTAAGTGATATAGAACATGTAAAACTGGGAGACGCTTGTACTTGTATCTTGGATATGAAAGTAAGGGTGTTTCGCAGATAAATTCAATATCTCAAAACTCGGAACTTCATACTTTTTTTTTTCAGTCTTCAAAAACCTTAGTAATTGTTTGTCAAATACATAACAGATAGTTCAACTACAACATTTTGCGCCGCCAATACATATATAGATCAGTAAATAATTAACTACATTCAATTGTGTAAACAATCACACATGCGACTGGAAGAAGGAAAAAAAGAAGCAAAGTTAAGAAAATTAGAATGAAACATACATCAGTTATTCAGATAAAAAGGCGATAGCCGACATGCTAGTATTAGTAAGTACTGAAAATAAAGCTGGAAAGGACTTGAAGCCATTGCCTTATAAAAGCAACATCATCAGGGTGAACATGAGCCAGCATGTTAGCTACTTAATTGTTCACTACTATCTACCCCTTCGGTTCCAAAGCACAGTTTAAGAAAGTTGCGAAAGTATTACAAAGAGCTACCGACAGAAATTCTTTAATTGGTGAAATTTAGAAGTGGACAATTATTTTGGAACTTACCGAAAATAAAAAAGAAATAAATCTTCAAGGTCAACGAGACACGGGAGTATCTTTTTTGGTCGCACAAATTACGCCATAACGGTTATTTTGGATTTCTGTGGAGTCGCCCATTTACAAAATAAATCTGCGATGTCGTTGAAGTCTTGTAGGGAGTATTTGTTTACTCAATAAATCCTATCATACCAGTTCTTTTGGATTTCTGTGGAGCTTTTTTTTTGGATTTGTCCACCTTAACTCCCAGTTTATATTTATGTGGATCGCCTTGAGAAGATCTGCTCACAATGCTCTCATCTTGCACATTATGATCACGAGACCCACGAAGAACTCTCTGATATCTATTCCTAAATTCTTCCTCAATACGAATATGCCTCAACAAATCATTTCACGAATAGTCTTTAGTCTCGTGCATCATCATTTTGGAAAAATCCTTACACGAAGGTGGCAGTTTTGCTATAATAGCACCAACTTGAAAGGCTTTAGAGATATAGGGATTGAAAGTGCATTCAATCTGTTAACGATACTCTCGAGTTCATCCACTTGCTCCAAAACAGATTTCTTGTCAACCATTTGAAAATCAAAGTACTTAGCGATAAGGCTAAAATGTGAACCCTTGTCTTGCTCTTCGTACTTATGCTTCAAACTGTCCCATAACTTCCGTGGGTCAGTAAATGAAGCATAAACGTCGAGCAATCTATTAGACAAACACTTCTTGATGTGCCCACAGCATAGAGCCTCATCTTCTTTGCAGACCATTAATTCTTTGTTGCGTTAGTTGGTTCGGATCAATGACGTATGCAATATCAAGCATAACTAACAAAAACTTCACTTTTTCTGCCCATTGGGTGTAGTTACACCCGTCGAATTTGACAAACTCTTGCGGTTTCCATGAAAATGAACCCTATTCCATGACAAATGTGATTGTGAATAATTAAAAATTCTTTGTAAGGGTTTTTATTCTAGACTTTAGTTGTATCAAACACAAGATTAGCACCTAGTAAATTTTGAATGTGGGTTTCATTTTTTGTTTTCTACAACAAATATATGAGAAAATCCCGAAATCGTGGTTGGACAGCCCACTTCATCACGGATTTTTAGCGCACTTCGTTTTTACCAAGTCAGTACTCAATTATTTTTCTTGATTAAATTATTAAATCTAAGTATCAATTCCTACTTAATTCAAACTTGCATGTATATACACTGAAGTTAGCTATATTTGAGGAAGTTTATCAAATCATTCATAAAATATGTTTTCATCTCTCATTGCAAGATACTTTTTAACTAACTTCCATAGCTAGTTACCCAAATAAATAAAAATAAATAAATAAATAAAAAAATAAAAAAATTCCATAGCTAGTAAATGTTAGGATAAGCATGCTAGATGTATAAGAGTGTATAGGGATAAGGATGTACAGTTGGCTATGAGATGATGATTAGCAATTTATCTCAAATAGGCCATGTATTCTCCTTATATATACTCTCTCATTTGTATGTAATAATCATTCATTCAATAATACAATCCATAATATTACGGTAAATGGCTATGTATTGAAAGTCACTGACTCCTCCAATGTAAATAGCTATTTGAAGTTTTCCTTCTTCAAATATTGTTTTCAAGCACATACTTATGTTTTTCACTTTGCACAAAACAATTAAATCAGCTGTTTCCTGTTTGTAAATGTTTAGGAAAGGCCAGTTGAACCTTAAAAAAATGCGCGGTGCCACAGTTTCTTGATATTTGAGAAGATAAAAACCAAAATTAATAAAAACTGACCGGACCATTAAGAACACCGATCCATAGTTCCATACCATAAACTCATCTATACACATAACATATTAATCTACTACTGTACTATTTTATCATTTTATTAACTAATTCATTTAAACATAACCTACAACTATAATTGCCAATGATTTCCATCATGAACCAGGCTTGAATTTCAAGCATAACGAAGTAAATTTCTTCAAGATTTACCACATCGTAACATTCTCTTTCCCGTCTGCTGGACACAATTACTCTTCGACGGGATACTTGAGATTCCGGATACGGTTGACGGAGTAGGTGATGATTTCTTATTAAGCGTAAGAAATGCTCTAATTTTAGTACTAGTTGATGGTGTTGGATCATATTCCTCAACGAGGTTAACTAAATCTTCATCACAAGTTATCGAAATAAGCGGGTCTAAGTCCTCATTAGTACTAGTTGATGGTGTTGGTAGTTGACACCTCAGTGCTACAGGTGTTCCGCATACTTCTCCAAGTTTCAACAATAATTCTGTTACACATGCATGCATACATAAAAAATACCTTCTGTCAAATAGTACACATTTTTTTATAAAACATTAATTTAAAGGGTATGCATTTGATGTCAAACTGTAAAAAAAAAAAAATAATAATAAAAAATAAAAAAATAAAAAAAAAAATAAAAAAAATAAAAAAAAAAAAAAAAAAAAAAAAAAAAAAAAAAAAAAAAAACTCTTCAATGAAAAGGTTTCATATGCACGTCTATACCTTCTGTCTCAGTTATATATGTCCGTAGTCATAAATACAGATACAATCTAATGTAAACATAAATAGCCAAAAAAAAAAAGTGATCGAAACTGAGTGAGGAAGACTGATCGACTGACCTGAGAAAGAAATGGAACGTTCAACGGCCAGGACACGTGTTTCGCCGCCATAGTAACGGAGTTTGCCGTCTGGATAACGAGGGAGAATTTTACCGCCATAACTGCAAAAGAATTTGATTGTTGTGACAGATTTAGAAGGTCTTGCCATTTTTGGAAAGATGATATAGTAAGTAATAGTAAGAAAGTCAGTTTAGACCAAATGAAAGATGTAATGAAGTGATCTTTGTTATGATCGACACCACCTATGTACGTACCAAGAAGGGACGTGATATCCAAACCCCCCAAAAAATACAAAGGGCACCCCCTCTTTTTTTTTTCTTCGTAATTTTGTTTATATAAAAAAACTATAAACCTGAAAGTGCGGAACAGAAAATATAAAGTTTAATAAGTCAAACGCTTAAAACTGTCAGAAATACGGAACAGAAACTGACAAAAAACTGTGTTATACTGAAAACAAATAGGGGACAAACAGAATCTTTGACCACCCCTGATTTGACATCATAGGGAGGGTTTGTATAGTGTACCCCACCAAGAACGATAGAACCGGCTCAGTTCGAATTGACAGTTTTGTTTACATGTTAAAATATCTTACATTTAAGTCGACATCAATTTTTAACGTTCAAAGGAACGGATATTTGTTTAGGGGCCCATGCTATACAAACCCCCCTTATAGTCAACCGTACAACCCATAAAGCAGACAGTACAGCAGTTTAAAGCACCCAATCATTGCATACCCCCTATAGGGGTAGGGGGGTTTCAGGATAGCCTGCGCCTTGTTTAGGTGGAGTAACGTAAAGCTCACTACCTCCTTCAGTTTTCACTTTATGGAGTATACCTAAAAGATACTCCCTCCGTCCCTAAATAAATGTCCACTTGGACTTTTTGCGATCTTTATTATTCAACTTTGACCATAAATATTTTTGCTTGTGTTATATAATACTTGATGAAAATTATACCAATGAAAATACTTTTAAAACCCAATCCATTCATATATTTTACATCAAATATTATATAACACAAACAAAAATATTTATGGTCAAAGTTGAATAATTAAAACCGCAAAAAGTCCAAGTGGACATTTATTTATGGAGTATACCGGAGGGAGTATACCTAAAAGATATTAATTAATGTCGACCAATTCATAACAGTGAATAATTGAATATTAAGGTAAAGTGGTAAACTAACTAAAAGATGTAAAGAGTCCAATAAAATAGAAGGGAAAATTATCACTGTCGTAAATAGCAGTGATGATTCACTGCTGTAAAGGCTTCATCAGGTACCATTTTTGCTGCAAAACGAACATTCAGGGACCATTTAGTAACATCAGGGAGTGGGTTTTGTGTGGGCACAACAGGTAACTCCTTGCTGTAAACAGCAGGGATGATATCCCCAAAATAAAATTACACTTAATTTAAGTTTTAATTTGGCTGTTTTTTTGGACAATTAGTTTTACAACTCATACACGCATGAGTTTTGTGAAGGTAGAAGAACGGATAATAATATTTCAATAATTTTGTTTTAAAGTTAATTATCGTGACAATTTATAAATGTATGGCTTTGTGTCTTTTAAGATTTTTACATAAATTTATAATAAATTTTTAACACTTATTTAGTTACAATACTCGTGCACAGACGAGTGTTTACATAAATTTTCATTGTGTGTTAATATCGATTAATATTTTGTATTAATTTTTGTTGCACGAATAATTTGACTTTGTTTAACAGGCATAGTGTTTAGGTTGGTCTTGTTCAAATTTAACTATTTATATCATGTTCTAAACATTATGTGTGTTTAGTAGCACATAATGACCTTAAAAATTTATATGTAGTTGTTATATATAGAATCTCGTCTATTTATTTTCATCTCACAATAACATGTGAGGTCGTGCCAGGAATTTGATATTTATGTTCCTGTTAATAAAAATTTAAGCCGATTTTTATAAACTCGTGCGTGAGGTAAACTTATATATAAAGAGGAATAACATGAATCATTATTGAATGCACATGATTAAAAAAAAAAAAAAAAACTTTTCTGGATATCCTTACTTAATATCATAAAGAGGAATAACACGAGTTGTTCGTATATGTATAATCTCGTGTATTCATTACATGTTACAGTAACTCATGCTTTCCTTTTTCTATTTTTAATTCCGTGCAATAGATTAGTTTAATATATACTGTTGTATTTTTTTTATAAAATATAAAATATGTGATTTATAAGGTCTATGGGGTATTTATTAAATTTATAAAGTTATTAAAAAACTTGGTAACTGATAAATATACTTAACTCTATATAACTTATTTAAAATTTAACAACTAAAATTTTATTAATTACCCCGTTCTTTTTTAAGTTTTTTTTTACAAAATTAACAGATGTGTTTTTTCTCCTATTTTATAAACTAGACGAATAACCGTGCAAAGCGACGGTGTATAGCGGCAAATAATTATATTTGCGAACTTGTGATTCTGAAGTGACCTTTGATGCAGCACTTACGAGTTGAATTTGTATACATTGCGAGAAAAAAAAATGAATTGAAAACGAAAAATAATAAAAGTTTGAGAATTAAACAATATTTATACTATTAATTTAGTGATAAATGTTTTTACTATTTTTAATCAATGGTACATTAGGTATAACACATTATTCATTTTTAAATTTTAAGTTTCAAGAAAAGTTATTCGTGCTTTATATATAGTATAAATTAGACGGAAATTAAAGAGTTTGACCTAATTGATCATCAATTTTTACTTTTATTGACTAATAGAAATGCTCAATTTTGCCATTTAGGCAGAATGGTGCACTTCCATTGGTCCAATTGCAATTCTCAACTTTCTTTTTCCACTTTGTGGAATTCTCTTATTACATAAAGATTGTCTAAAAATGTATCTTATTTGTTACTGTTGGTGCAAATGATAGCTAATATCTCATTTATGTTTTAATAATGACAAATATATATTAGGAAACATTTAAAATTGTTAACGATAGCTTAAAACTGAAAAGCACAAAACAATCAGGCCTGACACGCCAGGTTGGTGCGTTAACGTGCCACAGCCAGCGCGCTAGGTTCTGTTTGCGCGCTTTTGATTTTTCAAAGCCGGCTTTCCTCTTACCCGACAAAAGTTTGGTCTTTCAATGCAGGTTCGTACATGATACTTAAGATGTTATGTAAGTCGCAACAAGATTGGGACTTGGAGAGATGACCAAAATACCTCATCCCGTTTTACAAAACGCCAACTAGAAAACATTTTCTAAAACCCAACTCGAAGCTAATAGCCAACCCTAGATGTTTTATCAAACTTAGGAGATTCATCTTTTCGCAAAACCATCAAATGAAAACATTCAAATGGCTATAATCTTTATGCATGACTTAACTGATCACGTAACTAGTTTACTCCCTTGTTTATCGAACAAGATAAGGTCATTTTGCATAAATGCAAATTTCTCTTATGGGTTAATGCTTTACTAAGCATGCAAGGCACTTAACATTGTTACATCAAGGTGATTAGTTAATATGCCTAGTTGTGGACTAAACAAAGATTATAACATTTGAACTTTGAATTTGATATTTGAAATTTGAATTTCAAAGTAAGAATCTCCTTTGCCTTGTTCAACACTCAAAGCCTTACACACTTCTTCCTTCCTCGCCTTTACCATTCTTTAATCACCTTGCCTTTCTCACCTTGTTCCCAATTAAATAACATATCCTCATTCTCCTTTGTTTGTCTCCCACTCCATTAACACACATACCATTTCCATGGCTCAGTACACCTCCACCATTTCTTGTTCCCCACACTTTGAGCAAATGCACCTTCCACCACTCCTTGTCTCCCACACTTAAAATAAAGGCTCTTCACCCTTGGCTTGGCTCCCATTGAAAGTGAAAAGGCTCCTCTTACCATGCCTTGCTAACGCACTTCCTTATTTTGCTCCTCTTTGTCCCCAAGCAAATAATTTCCCCCTTAAACACTCATCTCCCCACAATTCAAACCACATACATTCTATAACTAGTTTTTGAATTTCAAATTTACAGGGCAGTCTAATATCTAACACCTGGGGAACACTCAAAGATAAAACCATTCTCCATCATTCTTTTATTCTGTCACAAAATAGACAAAACCCTAAACCACCCTACAACACTTTTCCAGCCCTACTAAACACTAACTTAACAATAGCTAACGAGTTGATTTGACCTAACCCTACTTGCGGCTTTTGAATGAACTTGGGAAGGACTAAATGGAAGTGCATATGAGGGTTTGAAAAGAGCCAACAAGTATATTTAGACAAGGGTTCACTCATTCCTTGGCGCGCCAGGCTCACTTTCCAGCGCGCAACACAATGAGGTCCATCCTTGTCCATAAATAACCACCTTTTGTTATGTTTGAGACTCACCTCTTGCCAAGCATTTCCCCTTCTATTTTCTTCTCTCTAATCCCCAAGTCTTTAAATTTTCTTGTGTCTTAACATTTTGGTATCATCACATTGAAAGCAAACTTCTTCGCAAGAGAAGAACCACAATAATCTAATTCACTCTTGTGTATTGTTGAGAGTCTTGTTCTACTCTCTTCTATTAGGCAGAGTCCTTAGGCTAGGTTAGGTTGTATCAAACACTTATCCTCTCATCATTCATTTTTAAAGTCTTATACGTGTGTCGATAAGCAAGGGTATAAAAGTCTTGTACCTTAGTGGTCAAGCTTTGATCGGGTGAAGGCCAAGTTGGGTTTGTTGCTTCCTTAAGGGAAGTTCTTTGTGGTCTTTATGTTCTTAGTGGTAGGTCGAATCGCGAGGTCTTTGTGGGTGGTTCCGGGTGCGGAACTCCGTTAGGTAGTAGCTCTTTCTTAGTGAGCACCGATCTTAGTGCACATCAGTGGACTAATGATTGTACAATTTATTCCACCACAAGGATTGTGTACTAGTGAATAGTATAGGTTTTGCGGATTCGAAATCGGGTGTACAGATGCTCTAACCCCTCATTCTGAACCAATATAAATCTCAATCTCTCTCTCACTCTCTATCTCTCTGTCTCTCTCTCTCTCTCACACACACACACACAAGATATATTAGTTGTTTTGCTCACATACCTATATATGAACTTGAGATTTATTTACTTAAACCTAAAATAAGTCGAAAAGAACGTATTCACCCCCTCTACGGTTCTATAGTTATTGTTTTGAATTGTCTGTAGCATCGTTGCAATCCGACTATTTAATGACTAACTTTTTAATTTTAATTATTATGTGTATCGCATGACATATTTTTGGGTATCAAATGAAACATTTTTAGGAATCGATTGAAGCAGTTTGGGAATCGATCCATATAATAATTGAAGCAAAACATAGTTATTAAATATTATGATTGCAACGATGGTACATATAACTCAAAAAGTGACAAGTAAAATACATTCAGACAAATCATGAAATTCAAGACACATCGAAACACATTTGGCGTCAAACAAATGCAAAAAATTGTAATTTTATTTTATTACAATGTTTTTTGTTTTATTTGAATTATTAATATAACATTTTTTAATTATTAACAAAACTTTAATTTTAGCGTTTAGGAAAAAAGAAGATGAAGAAAATAGAAGTTTGTCAGGAATAGAAGTGACGATCATTATTGAGTCAAAAAAATATTGTAATAGGTTAACGTTTAATAGTTAGTAAAGTGCTAGTTCATTAAGTAACTGTAAAGCCTTAAATGCTTGACCCAACATGATGTCTAAGGTCCGGCCCATGTGGCCTTTGTAAGAAATATATAAACCCCTCCTAAGCTTGTTTGGAGGGTGTGGGAGTTCATTAATCAAAGGTTTTATTCACATAGTGCTCTCCACCTCTCTCTACCTTTTTCTCTCTCTAAGAATACTTCTCTCTTATATGTGTGTGAAGTGATATTATTAGGTCATAACAAGTGGTATCAAGAGCCTAACAATGATTTAGGAGTGCTCGTGTTTCGTTTTTTGAGTTGAAGCTTTGAAAAGGTTGCGCTTTTCCTATAAAAACGTGAGCTTTTTCGTTTAAAGTTTCGATTTTTTACGTTTTCTTGGTTAAAGTTGTTTTCTTTCTTATAGCTCTACTACATATTAGTGAGTTTTGGCAAAAAATCGCATCAAATACGTCAAAAACTTGTTTCTTATTGATTTAAAACGTTTCGGCTACTTATCGAATTTCTTCAAATTTGGTAATAAACGTTAAAGGTCTCAACTTTATTGTTATTTAAGTGTTTTTGAAGGTTTTTGGTCTCAAGAAACTGTTTAGAAGTTTGTCCTTTTTCGTAATATTGAGCTTCAAAATTATGTACTTTTATCGCAATTGGTTTGAGAGTTTATCGAAATTGAAGTTTAAGGGTTCATCGCAATTGCAGCTTAAGGGTTCAACGTATTTGGCTATCGAAATTCATCAAGGACAAGTTTACTTCACGATCCAACGATTACTCAGTATTCCCTTGCTTGTATAAGTTTGTGGAATACTTCGACTAAGAAAAAAATTTCTAATTTGTACAAATTAGATAGATATTATCGCAATTGCCTAAGGGTTTATCGAAATTGCTATCGAAATAGCTATCGAAATTGTGGTTATCGAAATTGCCAAGGGGTTATCGAAATTCCAAGGGTTTATCGAAATTGCCAAGGGTTTATCGCAATTCCAAGGGTTTATCGAAATTGACAAGTGTTTATCGAAATTGCTGTTATCGCAATTATACTTATCGAAATTGGACCAGTCAAAGTTATCGAAATTGGACCAGTCAAAGTTATCGAAATTGGACTAGTCAAAGTTATCGAAATTAGGTCAGTCAAAGTTATCGAAATTGTACCAGTCAAAGTTATCGAAATTGGACCAGTCAAAGTTATCGAAATTGGACCAGTCAAAGTTATCGAAATTGGACCAAAGTGAACAATGTTATCCCAATTGAACCTTCAAAGTTGACTTTTGTTTGACCTTTTATGACAAAACTTCAAATGGCCATAACTTTTGAACCGTAACTCCGTTTTCAACAAAATACCCATCAAAATGACCGGAACAACCTGAATATTGCGAGGTTACCCACTAAGTTGGGTAACAAAATTTTTGAAACCTGAAATCACTCCGGAAGGAAGTTATCGACGTTTTTAAGTTTTAAGACCAAAATTTCACTACAACAACGAAACTTAACTTTCACCAAACACAACTCCTATATCGTTAAGCCGATCTAAGATCAACTTTATCACACATCGTAACTAAATGGAAAAGGAAATGCAAATGAAAGAGAGAGAGAGAGATTCAAAGAAAGCGTTTAAAGTTTTCAAGTCACAGGTTGAAAATGTCATAAATACATCAGGATATGAACCAAGGTTCGATCATGAATTTGAATACTTCATCAGAGTTCAATTTCATCATTTCAAAGAAAAAATCATCCAGAACCTGAATCTACTTGAAAAGCTACTTAATGGATAAGAACTTCATACGCGTAACTGCAAGGAAGCTCTTAAAGTGATCAAAACTCAGCTTCAGAGTATATTTAATCATTGGTTATTGAACCAGTTAGAGTTTATCGATGCGTTTTACCAAAGATTTTGGGTAAGCTATAAGACCTTGAGAACTAGATGCATCAATGACATGGGTGAACTCGAAAAATTACTTGATGCAGAGGAAGCTGAGTTACATAAAATTGAGAAGCAGAAACGGGAAAGAGAGCAGATTAAAAAAGATATGCAGTTAAAGGAAAGAGAGCTAATTGAAAGGGAAATGTTGTTAAAGGAAACATAGGTAATTGAAAGAGAGACAGATAAAGATGAACAAATAGAAGAGGAAATAGTCAATGAGGGTGAAGCATCGGATGCTAGTTTGGTTTTCACGGGAAGTGATACATCTTCAGAACAACAGGTTGAAAGTAGCAGTCCAAGCTATGATTCAGATGCTGATGGTACACACAGGAATGAAGCTGTTTGGGATACCGAGGATGATCATATCAGACCTTCATTTGACACAGAGATATTGGCTACGGTACACCATTCAAACGATAATGATAATGTTGTTGTGTTCGATAATGTGTTTGCTCATGATAAGACACATCCTACGCATCCTGAGTCCGTAAGCGACACATATGTGGTGGAACGGTTTGATAGTAATATCACTCCTACAACTCCAGATATGGATCCTAATGGAGGTGAGCTTGCCTAGGATGGATCTACTTATGAACAAGATCGTGCCTTATTTGCTTCATTAATCAATAATTTCAAACATGAACTTGATAAGTGCAAAGAGGACAATCGCGAAGCTAAGCAAGCAAATGTCTTATTGACCAAAGAGCTTGAGAGATTTAAGGAAATGGAAAAAGGTTTTGAAAATGTAACAAAAAGAAAAGCTGAACTTGAAATTGAAATCTCAAACTTTAAATCTCAAGCTCGGAAGTATGAAATGAACGGAGAATCTGTCAAACCACTTTTAAAACAAAAAGAAGAACTTGAAGTTGGTTATAGAGAAGCAGTTTTTCGTGAAAAACGTTCCATTCAAAAACTGGATGAACAAATGGTACTTAACAACAGAAAGGTTGAAGCACTTTTAAAAGAGATCTCTGATTTAAAAAGTGAAAATTCAAAGCTTCAGAAAACCACTTCAAATTTTGAGATTGTTAAAACAAAACTTGAGAATGAAAATCAAGAGTTTTTGAAACGAGCAAACGATCTTGAAGCAAAACTTCAAAAAACAGGACAAACTGTTCAAACTTTTCAAATGAGGACGTTAATCACGGAAAATCCAGACTTGGTTTTGCTGCTCATTTGGAATATAATTTGGAACGTGATTTGAAAAATGAAAAACCTTGTTTTTTTAAACAAAGTGCAAACGTTGACACCTAGTTTGTATGATGCTGATAAACTCAATTCAGAAGACGAAGAAAAATCTGAAGAGGAAAAACGTTTAAAAGTAAAACAAAGAAAAACCCCATTCTCGTACCACGACTTTGTGTATGGTTGTACACAATTGACAGATATACCAAAAGGACCTTTGAAAAGAAAAGACACAAATGTGAAAAGATATTTCAAAGAAGCTCAACTTGCCACTTATGATGCTAAGTTATGGCAAAATAAAGCAAGGAAACAGTTTTGTAATCTTAAACATCACATTGAGCAAACGTTAAAAGTCATTTGTGTTAAGCAACAATACACCAACAATGATTACTCTAATCTTCTTTCATCGGATTCACGCCTAAAAATAGAAGTCCATAAGATTTTAAAAGATGAGATTGAACCTCGTGTGAAAGATATCAACTTAAGTTTTGATCACTTTGAAAAGTATATTGTCACTGAAATGAGAGAAGATTTAAAGTACATCAATTCTCTTGAAGATGAATTTAATGAAAAATGCTTAATACTTGATATTCAAAAAGAATTTTTCACAAATCAAATAGAGTCATTCAATTCAGTGTCTGTCAGCCATGAGTATGAGAATATGAATTTTGAACAAACATCTTCTTTGAAATCTGAAAATCTTTGTCTCAAAAAGAAAATCACAAAGCTTTCAAAAGAAGCAGCTGAAGTCAAAGAATAATTGTCAAAAAGAACTGCTCAGTTTGAGAAAGATTTAACAAAACTCGAAGCACAAAGTATTTCTTATAGGTGATGCAAATATAAAATAACATATCAAATAAATAAATGCAGCGGAATACATCACCAACAAGGATCCATATAGCCATATGATCAATCAAATAATTAAACAAACAAGTTATACCTTTGTAGCGTGATCCGGGAGTCACCACCAATCCCTATGAATCGAATGGAATAAGAACCACAAGTGACCAAAGGAGATCAACTCTATGAATAATCCACACTACACGTCATCGATCACCACCCGATGCTAGTCTTGACCTCGTAACCATGATCCTTGATACATCTACAATAGAATGAGCAAAGAAGGGATCAAGAAAACACAAAACCCTAAGAGGGTGTGTGTTTGCCGTGAGAAGAGAGAGGAGGAGGGGGAGATAATTTCTCTCAATTAGTTGAAAGTCATAAGTGTTAATGATATGATTAAATTCCTTTGATCTTATCATTAAACTACTTACACTTAGCCCCTTGAACAAGCTCCATAATCCCCTCTAGACCTCACCTTTAGGCCGACCACTATATGGGCTCACAATGGGCTTTCCCATTGTTGGTCCACTCCAAAAAAGCTAAGTCTAACTTAGTATTTAATGGCCCGTTATAGATCCCGAGTTACGTAGTCGTTTATATATTGTAAATACGATAATTACAATCTATAAAATGATGTATCTGTGTATAAGTGTGTGACCCCATAGGCTCACATATGTCTAGCCATATAATTATTAATTATGACACGAGCATACTCCAACAGCTCCCACTTGCGACGTCATAATAATCAGGTAATTATACAAGCAAAGGTTAGCGTCTAGCAACACGCCAATGCCCCTAGAAATATGTGAGGTTAGTTTCTTAAACGTCTCATTTTAGATGGTTTATATGTCAGCTATCCTTTTGTTATAGATACCGTGTTGAACATTAGACATGGATCAAATGTCATTCTAATATTTCAACCATTATGTTTCTCGATATAGATATTGAACAAGATTACCAATTTGATTAAGATTCATCTTAATCTCATTTGGGTACGGCCATACAAACATCTGTCCAATTCATCGAGGGGCCCAATAGTATCTAACTCCATAACATGTGGAGGAACAAATCCTGTTTTGACTACACGTGTCATTCACATGCTTCATATCACTCCTGATAATGGCTTTTATAACTACCTTATTCAGGACAGCGTTTAACCATATCAAGGAATGAAATTCCACACATGCAAGACCTGCTTGCATCTCAAGTCTAAGGATAAGAGACATAACCTCTTGCGACGATCCATGTAGTGAATACTCGTAGGTTGGGTCAATCCAATGTTCATCATAATGAACAACATGTGAGTGTGGCAAATAAATCACCAACACGCTCACATTTGCCTTAATTTGATGATACTCCCGTATCGTCAACCGACAATGGATAATTTTAGAATAAATAAATTATTCATGGATTAAACATGCAAATATAGAACACAGTAGTATAAATGAAGACGATCATACCAGGTATATCAATTCATTGTATAATACGACTGCTTACAGTTCCATTATCCAAATACTAAAAACAGATATGCATAAGACTACTCATAGGTCGGAATCCGATGTTCCCACCATGATCGAATCATGTTGTACAAGACAACAAGTAGTCATCCGAGTAAACTTTGAGAATACTTATTTCAAAACTCATGAAAGGTTTGAATGATGATTGTTGATGAGTGTGTAAATACTCATCATTTTATGCCCATTTTAGACCATAAAAATACCTAAAACACCTGAATTATACTGCAGATATCCTTGTTTTGTGTTTTATGTGTCTCAGGTACTGAAGGATTGAAAACAGACGGAAAACGAACATTTTTGGATCGACTTGGCAACAATTGTGCATTTGATCAAGTGAAGACGAAAGTCAAAGACATAGTCAAAGTCAACCCCCAAAATACCAAAATGACACAAGTGGTCCCTGGAAATAATTTTCTGAATTGGCATGATTAGTCTTTGGATTTTCAGCATTGTACAACTTTGGTCCCTAAGATTAAACCTAAAATCCAAATCTAATCCTAATCACTAAACCCAGCCAACCCAAAAATAAAAATAAACCCAACCCACACTTAATCTAACCCAACCCAATCCTTAACCTTAACCCATCCCAGCCCAACCATTACCCAAAAGCCCAACCCACCAAATAAACCCACAACCCGTCCCTTTTATTTAAATAAAACCCAATCCCAGGTTTGACCCAGTCAAACCTCCTTCTTCCTAAACCACCACCCCGCCAAAAACCATACCACCATTCCCACTGTTTTCTCTGCAATACCATCACACCACCCTCCTCCTTCCAAATACAACTCCCTAACAGTCCAAGGAAGCATTTAATGCTTTCCCACCCCCACTAGGTCTGTAAAACCCACCATCCCACTTTTCCCGCCAAAATTACAATTGGACGAATGAGATTGCCTCAAGCTTAACCAACAGCTGGGATTTGATCGGAATTGAGGAGAGAGTCTTTTTGGATAGCTATATAATGAAATGAAGACACAGAGAGAAGACTGTCCCTGCTTTTAGACCATTCATAGTGTAGAATTTATTTAATGTTTGTTTCAGTTCCAATTTCAGTTAAACATTGTAATTCAAGTACTTTTAAGATTATCTTCTCAATTTAATTCAGTTGTGTACTCATTTTCAAGTTTAATAGAAACTCAAGTGTTTTAGTTAATTCGTATTAAGTACCTCAGTTACTTAGACATCAATCACAAGTTCCCTACCCATTCATATAAGCTTATATAAGCTCCTTGTAGCTTTTTGTAAGCCTGTATTAGAGTCTAGTAGTCTTTATTTTGAAAAACCAAAAAAAGTCAAACAAAGTCAACTGTTACTGTTTCACTGCTTATTTGAGTGCTTATTGTCTTTTTCTTTGTTTATCTGTGTGAGTTGAAGTTAATATAGGATAGATTGATAGTCTATTTGATTTTAATCTCTCTTTCACTTAAATATTTCAAAACAGTCAAAATAGTCAAATTAAGGCATTAGCTTATTCAGGGCTTATTTTAATTTGAAAATTGCTCATATCAGTCTAAGTAAGTTAGTTTATCATTAATTAATCAGAATCATAGGGTAATTTGGTCATTATCAGTTTTTAATCTCAAAATCAGTATTTAAAGGAGTGTTTGGCAATTGGGTCAAAATGGGTTAAAAAGGATCTATACTGTTCATTGGTCATATGGTCAGTTTTGATTGAGCTTATTACAGCTTGGTTAAGCTGTTTCCAATCCCAATTTGGTTGTTTTGAAGTTTTTTATAGGATTGGAGTTGAACAGTGCAGACACAAGAAACTAAGCTGTCACAACAAGCCTCTAATAAGTTGAGCTTATTTTGGGCTTCATTAGAGTATTTCTCAGGTTCCCTTTACTCAATTATCATATTTTCACTAAGCCCTATAGTCCTTTTTTAACTAATCACTCATATCAGTCCTATTAGCAGTGTTGTCTGCACATTTTTTGTATTTCCCATATTTGCAGACTTTTTTTTTTTTTTTTCTATTCCCTCATGCTTAGATATTAGGAGCTAAATTCTTGGATAATCTTAGCCCCCCAGCTCATCTGTTAAGTGTAATTTTTTTAGGATTTTAGAGTGGGCTTTAGATAGCTTTTCACAAGCTTGAAAAAGCCTGAATCTCCCCTGCACCACCTAGTTTATCAGCAGACCTCAGGTGGATTTTGGCTTATTTGTGCTTATCAGCTTATTGTTATAGCTTTTTCTTGAATCCTTAGCTTATTTTATAGTCCTATCAGTCCCCAGTAGCTTATTCTAGTTCACTTATAGGTTATATATAGCTTATAGCTTATTAACTAAATTCCTAGTTCTAAAAAGCCTTAAAACCAACTGTTGAGATTCTGAGCTTATTTCTAGCTTATCAGTGAGTTTTAAAAATATTTCTTTTGTAAAATTTGTTAGTTATTAGCTTATTATTAAGTAGCAAAAAGAAAATTCAAAAAAATAAAATAATTTTGCATAAAGGACAGGCCTGGGATTCGAACCCTGGACCTCCCCCTTAGCAAAGCCTCAACAACACCACACACTACCAACTGCCCTTGGGACTTCTCTGGGTATAGTTTGTAACATTTAATTCTTAACTCACTTTTCTCTTTTAAGCTATTCAAACCTTTTTTAGCTTATTACAGCTTATTAGAATAAGCTGGTATCTTCATTTTATTTTTCCTACGACTGTTTATACTTAAAGTAATTTTAGAAAAAGTTTCATAATTTTTGGAATATTTTAGTATTTATTATCTATTTTTCTTTTTAAAACTGTTTTTAAATCATAATAAAAAATATAAAAATCAGAAAAATATAAATCTTTTTTCTAAAATTTTCTTTTATTATTTAGGATTTAAGAAAAATAATTTTGCACTTGTAGGATTAGTTTTCTAATATTTCAGTTTTTTATCCCGTTTTTAGATTTCCCGATTCGCGTTTTTAATATAATTTGTGTTAATATTAATTTTCCCGTGAGAATTTGTTTCTCATTTGTTAATTAGAATATAAAGAAGCAAAATTCCATATCATCAGTCACTCTAATCCAAACCTTTAACGATTGTCCATTCCATCCTCGCTGGGACACGACCCAGGTAATCACTTACCTGGTATCACACACATATCACAAACGTGAGTTTTTGCAAGTTAGCCTTTTTCCTAAAGGGGTGATTTGTCTTTATTCACGTGTATCCGTCTTCATATTATTTATATATACGTTTTCAGACGAATCAATTGTCCTTTGTATGTGTGCATTCAAGTACAAGACGAGTGTTGCAACAATACATTCCATAGGGTGTTTGAAGCCATCAAAACACCTACATTAGACAGTCATCTGTACAGTTTCTCAAACTATAAAGTATTCTTATTCTTTTAATGTATAACGCACTAGTGCTCTCAGTCGAGCACATCTAGTTAGCAATGTCATCATTCATGATGACATCCTACAACGACTAGGGTTGAGTATCATCTCAGTTAAATAAGCATCAGCGTATGCAAACAAAATAGAGTTCCTCAAATATTCGTAAACGTTTGAACATATCTTTGGTCCTTTGTAGGTCCATTATAATGTTCTTTTAACAATTATTTAATGACTTTCACTTAGATATTTGTTGTTATCAAATCATCTTGCATTCATGCAAATGATATATACATAGTCCAATGAGTAATATGACTTACATGATGAATCCTTTAGTTGAACTTAAGATTTTCACTCATGTGTTCAATCTCATCAAGTGAGATTGATCATTGAGACTCCCCTCAATAACGTGTCATATTATGTTTAGACTTAATAACCGCTTATGTTTATTCTAATAAACATATACATAACAAGGTTGTATGTTTTATTTTATAAATCCCTCAAGAGAAACTTCATTCCAAGCTAAGGATTAAAGTCTAGCTTAGATGGAATATTGTTTCTAATATGTTAATAACATATGAGATTTAAGAAAATAAATACAGTGCTCCAACTTGCTCTTAGCGCACTTAGGAGTAATCTTATTAATCAAAATCAAATTAATGATTTTATAATTAACTCAAGATCTTTGCTCCTAGATGCATGATCTAATCCACACATGGATTATTTTATCTTGTATACATAATAAAGATTATATGGATTCATAAACCCTTTTGATTACTCATCGTCCTCGTAAAGGTAATCAACAAGAAAAGTGTTTTGATATCCTATTGTCATATTTCATTTACATGAAAACAGGTATGACTATTAATCATCTTTATACATTTAATGTTTCTAGGTAGAAAGATTTAGTCATAGTCAATTTCTTGAGTACGAGTAAACTCCTTTTACTAGTCGTGCATTAAATGTGTGTACAAGTTTTCCCTTTTGAGTCTTCTTATCAAGAAACTCATTCTTAACCTCACAGTCTAACTGATTGGTAAGAGATCAATCAAGCTCCATGAGTGATTGTCTTTCAAGGGCTGCATCTTAACATTCATAGTTTTGAGCTACTCATCAGATACAATATCTAATAATGCATCTCAGTAGTTAGCAGGTTCACCATGATCCTCTAACTTATGTCCCTCAGCATTGATATAAAAAATATATCATTCAGGTGCAAGAGGCATCCTTGCGGATTTATGAATGAGAGATATCAATCTATGGTTTAACATATGCAAGTTCAACCATAGTATGACATTAGCAAGTGTACTCAGAAGGTTGTGTATCTAGTTCTTGAATAACTTCAAGGTCTAAAGGTACTCCCACTTGCTTTTGTATGTAGAGACTAATCTCTAGATACTCAACATCTTGAGTAACAATAAATTATTTTCAAGTGGGACATCCAAAATACACCGTTAGTTCTTGACTCTAGTTTGTTAATTACTTACTCTTAAGTAGTTAATAAATTCAGAACTTCAATTAAGACATAATGAGATTCATCCCATGCCATAATACAATGGTGTCTTAAATTCCTTCTGGGTTGGAATCATATTGAGTGTACACATGGCACACCCAATTTCTAACCTTGATAGCTTTGGAGGTAAAACAGTTTAAGTCATCAAAGATCAAACAATATCAATAGTGTTTGATTTTCCATGATAGACATACCATAAAGTTGTGGTATTCCATGAGGACTGATGTTGTGAGACTATCACACAACTCATTAGATGAACTTATACTTTTGGGCTTACATATCTACCAACCAAGTCAAACCAGATGGCATCAATAGTAATTTTAGCCTACTGCATACTTTACATCATGTGCATGTTTTGACTAGAAAACATAAACATTTAATATTATACGTCGTAAGTGTACATGTCTTAACAAGAAGACATAACAAATCAACGTCTTACTTTACGTTATAAGTCTTTCAACAATTAACGGAAATTATGTTTGTGTCTTTACAAGAGACCTAAACATATTCAACTAAAGTAATTACGAGCGCCGACACTTGGCCTCAACAGTAGATTCAAGTTAATTTCATACTTCATGATTATGGCTTTACAAGAAAACATAATCATACTTACTAAACAATTCAGTGAATATGTTGAAGTAGCTTTTCATGTTATCTTGATATTTGTTCTAATTAGGGCAACCTACATTTTATATGTAGAAGTCCTAGTAGAATCTTAGTTTCTTACCTTTCAGTCAAGAAAAACTATTAGTCATATTGTTATATGTTGTACCTTGCACACAATTAAGATTTCAAGATTTCTCTCACTTGTGCATGACACAACATCATGAGAGCAATATGACAATGTCTAAGATAACATATGATTTTTAGTCAAAATCAAAATATAGATATGTAGAACTTTATCGTTTTAATAATGAATCATGCATAACAATTTTATAGATAACATTTCAGGAAGCAACATCAGGAACGCAACAAGTTATCTTATAAAATCTATGCAATGGTTCTTACATAAACTATGATGCTTAACTTGTGGAAAGTAATGTATTATTTCAAGACAATCTGGAAATAAGATGGGCAACTTGCAAGGTAATAAAGCTTACAGCTCCCACTGGATTAGGCAACATTACATGTGTTTCATCACCGGTAATATAATCACGTAGCTCCCACTGGATTAGACAACATTTAAAAGTGTTACTTCACCAGTGGAGAGTGAGTGGCGATTGGATACTTTCCATCTTTCTTTGAATATCTACACATTATTGCTAATGTGAGTCACTTTGACTAGTAAACATGTACTTAGGTATTCAAGGAAGTGCATCAAGTTCTAACATATAGATGATGGGCCTGCCATCATTGCTATTTTAACTTGAAAATAGGCATGTTTTTCCTCTATAATTGGTCTACTCTACCACAAGGGTATGTAGGACCTTAGTAGGTTTATTGTGTTAAGGCAAACTGCTAGGTAATCATGCTAGTAATTGCCTTTACCACTTTGCGGTTTTATTGATATTTCCGTCTTCTAATTATATAAACTCATTTTAGTTGGGTAGCTATAGAAAACGTGTTCTCTAGTTATCCAAATATCTTATATTTCTTCAAGGTTTCAAAACCGAAACTAGGGTTATGAAACAATCTTGGAAGAATAAAATGTGTAACCATACTTAACCGTTTTGACTTTTACAAGACATCACGATTTCTAGAGTAGGTGTTCTTAGAGTTTTATTAGAATTAGGGAAATTCAAATATTCCTATTATGGCTTTTCCTCATAAAGAAAAAGGATAGGAACAAATCTCTATCTTAAAAGGAAAGAGCGACTCAGTTCGTACTTTTAACAAGAAAAGAACAAACTTTCGTTTACGGTTGTGTTGCATTAATTCATTAATTGAATTTACAAAGTTCATTTTTAGTATTTTCGATAATTATCCTTTTATAAATTAACTACCCCATGTTTAGAATTTAAAACAATTAATTTTCGAAAAGGCTAAAATCCACATTGTGCTTCTACTATCACATCAGTTGATCTGCTAGCAATAGTAGATTCAATTGGTAGGCGAAGATCACCAATTGTATTACATGTACAACTCTTAGATCCTTATGGGACTCATGGCATCTAGTGTCAAACAACTAGTGTCATGTAGGCATGTTTAGTCCCATCTTTGCCTCGGGTCAGGGTCCGACCGCTTAACTCGATTAAGTCATCCAATTTGAAAACGTGTGAGAATATATCAGGGTCCGACCGCTTAGAGAATAGTCACCCTGGGTTACAATTCAGCCTAGGTCTGACCATAGCCAAAAGGTAATTGCAAGTGTTTTCATAATTGGACGGCATGACTTAAATTTTGATGGGTAAAGTGTTTTAATGTGGATCAAAAACGTGTACGAAAGAAGCATGCATTCATTCTTCGTAGCACAAGTTAAAATCTTTTCTTAACTTAAGTCTAATCATTGTTTTAATTTATGTGTGTCAAGTTGTCCATTTTCAAGACTAATATAAATCCTAAGTGGATTATAATTAAGTTTGGACAATACAATAAATAAATAAATAAATAAACAACCTTAACTAGTTTAAGTGTTATTTAGAAAACAATGATTTTTAAGTTTCAAATCATATTTAAACTTAGTTAAACTAAATCATAAGACTTAGTTTAAATTGGTTTGTGTTTCGTTTCAAGTTTTTAGAAAACATTTTCCGTTTTACATATAATCATAGCATATATAAAACAACCAAACAAACACACAACCACAATATGCAAAGCCTCAACCGATGAAAGTCCTATGCTTGGTCTCGTGAGCCATCACAAGAACCAAGAGTCAACTAGGGACATAAACCACAACCACACGGAGGGCTCCCACTTGCCCCAAGACAATCATGGGCAAGTAAAGGCCCATAATGCACATGAAAACATGATTCTGTCAGCCCAGTTTTTCTGTCTTGCGAGGCCCAAATCTCCTAGAAGATGACCTCCTCATGCTTCGGCCCAGTTGACAAAGTTGTAGGCCTATGTCTTGTGGACCTGCACAAAAAAATTTAGCCAAAAATACCTTACCAATCTCCTGGAAATCGCATTTTCCCATCAGGTGTCCAGCAGCTACTTTTGGTCCAAAACTCTTCATTCTTTTGTCATTTGCTTCCAAGCTTATGGTTACAAGATATATAAAGTAATGTACATCTAATCTACTTTCTATCTACTGTAAAAATGCCCAAACAATGGCAAAACCAAAATGAAATACATTACAAAAGTGCCGAAACAATGGCAAGCCCCAAAAACAAACAAAACAACCAACAATCACAACATCACAATGCATAAGAGGTCTAGGTTTTCATCGGATTTGCATATACGCATAATAATACATTAAAATTATGATCATTACAAGGTGTTGGCTAACTCCATGGACAAACATGCATGTATTTGCCATGGACAACAAAATAAATAACAAGAATTAAATTGTTAGCCAACGAATCGAAGAAATTAATTAACAAGAATTAAAACCCCGAATGGTACGCGTGTCAAATGGCCATAGACTCAAAACCCACTGATATTAGGACCTTCTTAATATCATTTTTCCACAGAAAATTAAGCCTCATGGGCTGATTTGAAATCGGGTTACAAATCTATCAAAAAAACGCGTTTTTAGGCCATTTTACGGGTACCGAACAAGTAAACAATTAATGTATGCATAACAAATGGCCATAGGATCAATAAGTCCAGATTATTAGACCCCATATGGGTCGACATATTTACAAAAAATAAGCCATGGGGGCTGTTTAGAAATCATTCTTTTAAATCCATTAAAAACACACGTTTTTAGCCATTTTTACGCATACTTGATGATCATATGACATCATATGATGGCTCGTGATACCACTATAGGTGATGTAAATATAAAATAACATATCAAATAAATAAAGGCAGCGGAATACATCACCAAAAAGGATCCATATAGCCATATGATCAATCAAATAATTAAACAAACAAGTTATACCTTTGTAGCGTGATCCGGGAGTCACCACCAATCCCTATGAATCGAATGGAATAAGAACCAAAAGTGACCAAAATAGATCAACTCTATGAATAATCCACACTACATGTCATAGATCACCACCCGATGCTAGTCTTGACCTCGTAACCATGATCCTTGATACATCTACAATAGAATGAGCAAAGAAGGGATCAAGAAAACACAAAACCCTAAGAGGGTGTGTGTTTGCCGTGAGAAGAGAGAGGAGGAGGGGGAGATAATTTCTCTCAATTAGTTGAAAGTCATAAGTGTTAATGATATGATTAAATTCCTTTGATCTTATCATTAAACTACTTACACTTAGCCCCTTGAACAAGCTCCATAATCCCCTCTAGACCTCACCTTTAGGCCGACCACTATATGGGCTCACAATGGGCTTTCCCATTGTTGGTCCACTCCAAAAACGCTAAGTCTAACTTAGTATTTAATGGCCCGTTATAGATCCCGAGTTACGTAGTCGTTTATATATTGTAAATACGATAATTACAATCTATAAAATGATGTCTCTGTGTATAAGTGTGTAACCCCATAGTCTCACATATGACTAGCCATATAATTATTAATTATGACACGAGCATACTCCAACATTTCATTACAACTCAAACTGCAGGAAAAGAAAAAGTCTTCAGAAAACTCTTCGACAACGGTGCTTAAAGGAAAAGAAAAGATTTTTGAAGAAAATTGTGATGATGCCAAAATCAAGTTTGATTTTGATGAACTTGATACAAAAAATATTGAATTGGAACATGTTGTAGCGCCATTACAAAAAGAAAAATGTGCATTTGAAACTGACTTACAAAAACTTGTTTTATTCAATCAAACGATCAAGAGTTCAGAATCAAATTTCAAACAAATTTCACTCTCAGATCGCAACAAATCATCGTTTTGAAAAAGAAAATTGTGTACTTCAAAAGAAAGTTGTTGATTTGGAAAAGATCTTAGCACAACAAGCCAAAGATTTTGATGATGCCAAAACCAATTTTTCAATCGAAACGGACAAATATGAAAAATATTTTGCACATCTCGAAGATCAAAATGTTTCATTACATGAAAAACTGGCATCACAAGATCATCTTACGATTCAAAAAGAATACAATGATTTGAGAACGTCATACAATGCCTTAAAAGCAAAATTTGATGCTCTTAATCGATCAAAAGGCAAATCTCATGTTTCAAACAAGTCAACACCAAAAGTAAGTGTTTCGGAGAAGGTTTACACGGGTGAATCTTCAAAACCAATTTCGAAAAAAGTTTCTCAGTTCACGACCTATTCTTTGCAAAAAGGAAGGAAGTGTTCAAAGAGACTGAATTTTTCCGAAACAATTACTCCTCAAAAGTTTTCAAGGTCAAATACTTCAAAAGAAGAGAATCAAGGTTTACAAACTCCACACTCTCGTTTTACACCGGTAAAGCAAGTGTGGAAACCAAAGCAAAGTCGTTCGAAACCTTTGAAATATTCAAACTCTGAAATGCTTCCGCTACAACAAAAGAATGGCTCTGCTTTGAAAATTCCAAATTCCGGAAGGTTCCCATTCATCTCAAAAACGAATTTTCAAAATGAAACACCGGGTTTCAACAATGGATGGAAAACTTCTGCTTCAAGTTTTAAAACTCCAAGAGAGACACCGGGTTTCTCAAACAATTTTCAAAAGAAAAAGAGTTTTAAATCACCGTTGATTCCACGAGCTTTATTTCAAAATGAAACACCGGTTTTCAGCCCTCGTTAGAATTCAACTTCGTTGTATCAGATTGACACAACTTACAAATGGATTTCAAAATATGGTAAACTCGTCGGCGCCGTGCTTAAATGGGTTCCAAGGTTGTTGTCTAATCTGATCTCATAATGGCTTCTGGATACATCAGTTTAGGACCCGTGCTTCAAAGAATGTAAAGTGCTTAATCAAAACAAAGGTTTTAAATATTTTTCGTGCACTTATCCTAAAAATATAATGGCTTATGCATACATAACAGTGCATAACCCGATCACTGTAAAGAAGAAACCTTGTTGTACGTTTCAGTGCGACAATCCTAACAAATAAGATGTCTTCAAGAAAAACTTATCAAAAACTTCTTAATTTTGAGCAAAATCAATTCAAAATGTTTCAAAAGGTTTTTCAAAACTTTTAAATTTTTTGCTTAAGATATTACTCACTCATATCCTTAAAAGTTTATATCTATTAAAAATGTTCAATTTTTGAGGGGGAGTAATAAAAAGATGTTCCAAAAAAGGTCATGCTCAAAAGAAACTGATACGGAATTAAAAAACATTCGTTTCTCCCCATAAGCTATCCAAAAACAAAGATTTTAATCAATCGGTATAAAAAATACCATGGATATGCTATTTTCGAGGGGGAGAAATGAGATTAAAAAGTGATCATGACGGAATCTCATGTGAGCTCGACTCAGATATAACCAACGAATTAACGAAGCTTAAATGTCAGTAATCGAAAAGACTTTTCCTGGACGGGTAATAATTTCAAGCTGGTCTAACCAGTGATGTAAGCGTGCCTCGAATAGGACTTGTCTAAGTAGAGTGTACCGTCTCGAGAGACTTTCTTTGAACTTGACCAGGACGGGTAATAATTTCAAGCTTGTCTAACTAGTGATGTAAACGTGTCTCGAATCGGTCTTGTTCACTGAAAATCGATCAATTCAAAAGTGAGAACTCTACCCAACATGTGTAAATTATCTAAAAATCATGTAAGCACTTGTGAAGGGGGAGCATTTCAAAAAATGCGAAACCCTCAAAGTGTTAACAAAAATGTGTTTTATAATCATAAACACTTTGAGAGATTTTTACAAAAGGTTTTATGGCAAGTGATCAATGAACCAACCTAGGATAATCATGGAGTAATAAGGTGATTAAGGTTAGGTTTATGTCCAATGATCCGCCAGAGTCGGAGGGATCTACTGTAACACCCCCTTAATTATGAGTTAACAGCGGAAGACTAATGGGGGTATTACGGTGAGGATCATAGTCATAATCATAGAAAACGGCTCAAAAGAGGCGTTTTGAAAGTTATTGCCATTCAAATAATATTTGAGATACAAAAGTGAAATATCAGAGTTGTGAATTCCCATAAAAGGGTGTAGTAGTTTGAACTGAATGACATAATTTTATTTTACACCACTAAAACCATCAGTTAGTGCCCACTCCGCGTCTTGTCTGCTCCGTTAATTACCTGAGATAAACATGCTTAAAAGTGTCAACACAAAGGTTGGTGAGTTCATAGAGTTTATAAGTAAACAGTTGATTTCAATAGTTTCAAGTTTAATAAACAATGGGCCACGTTGTAGGTCCCATAAGTTCAATGACAATGGGCCACGGTGTAGCTCCCATAAGTTCAGTGACAATGGGCCACGGTGTAGCTCCTATGATCCATTTGTAAAATAATCAGTTGATTCCAATAGTTTCAAGTGTGAAATGATAATTGTATTAAATACAAATATTGATGAAATAAGTAGTGAGTTACGTGGGGTGAAAACCATAAGTAAATTGCATGTAAATTAGTTAAACACAATTGTAGGATTTCATGTGAATTATAATAATAAATTGAAATGGTGATGGTGCCGATTGCATGAGAATTACAATCGTAATTTGAAATAGTGATATTGCAGCTATATATATATATATATATATATATATATATATATTGCCCTAAGCCTCATGACATGCAAACGTTAACAGAGTACCGGGATTCGGTGGGGGGAAACAATCCAAATTAATGGCATGAGTTATGGCCCTCGGTGATAGGAGATTTGGCAATTTCCTATTTTACTTCAAATATAATGCATTGCGACTAATCCGACTAGCAACTAAGGTTATCCGTCAAGGTATTAGTGGAATAGGCAGTCAGCCTCCAACAGATTTCGAGTCTGTTCACTATATTCGCGTTCACTCGCAAGTGATTAATGGTTCATGATATGAGGGGCTTTTGGAATTAAGTAACTTAGGCAATATTAATCAGGTGAAGCATATATAAAATACTTGTGTCCTATTTTGTAGCATGTATTTCCCTAGGGGATTGGAAAACATATAAAAGTGGTGTATAAATTCATGGTGATTCGTGAAAGTGTATATTACTTTTGTGAGTGAAAAAAGAATTATGTTTCAGTAAACAATTTGAGAGTGTGTCATCATTTGAGTACAATGTTTAAGGTAAATGAGTAAATTTGTAAGTAGAACAAGCATGTATCTCCCCCAAAGAGTTCAAAGATATTAAATAAGTAAAAGTGGGGCTATGACTCACCTTGTGGGTAACTGGAAAGGTGAAATGTGAAATCAAGTGAGTTACGTGAATGGCTCCAACACACGACCTGATTAACGGTAAAGTCTGAGAATTTGACTTATTATGAATCGTGATTGTGAAAATGAGTAACAAATAACGATTTGATTGGTGATGTGAGTGTGATATGCTTAAAATGCTTAAAGTTCAAAAATAATATTATACATAATATTATCTTGTTTTTATGTCTTTAAATTCATAAATATCGTTTCCTCGAAAGTGGTGAAACGAAACATTAACTTAAATCGTTTAAAATTCGTTATATATAAATATAATGTAACGTGATTAAATATATGAACGAAACGTAAAAATGCACGTGATTGTGAGGAAAAGTGTAAAATATGAAATAGAAATGAAAAGAGTATAAAGTTTCTGTTGGTCCTTGTACTTATACAAATTTTACACTTTTTACCCTAACGGCATTAGTTTTGCACCGTTAGCCCTTATTTACATTTTTAGTCCAAAAAGGTTCCAAAATGACTTTTTAAGCTTCAAGTTTACTGGATGTTCATGTTATACCCTTAACTTACTGAATTTACAGTTTTGAACATAGTTTTGTGAAATTGGCAGTTTTAACCCTTAAAGTTGAAATGTTTTGCAAGCTTAGTAAAAAAATCACAAGAATAGTGTGAAATGATTTCCGAGAGTTTCTACATTTTTATAAAGCTTACTCAAGAAAAGTTCAACTGCTTATTGGTCAAAGAGCTTATTTTTAAGCTTAATGGGCTTTACGAGTAAAATTAAAGGCCCGTTAAGGATTTGTGATCCGAGGGGTTTCAAGGGAAGTTGGGCCTATCGTTGGGCTTGTTTAAGGGTTATAAAAACATATCAAAAGGGCTTATAGGACCAGCTTATCCAAAGTGCATAATATTTGCTTATTGGGCTTAAAAGTCCAAGTCGACATATATAAAAGGTTTTGAACTATTTTGACTAGCGAACACTTTGGGCTTTAAAAAGGACTTATATGTGCTTATCAAAGAAAACTTATAACATCAACTTATTATGTGAGCTTATGAAGAATCGAGATGTGCAATAAAATTTATATGTTATGCGTATGGTTCGAATTTTATTGAGCCTTTCCTAGTCGACATATATGAGTTGTTTCAATAAAATAAATGTGACTTATATATGAGTTAAAATTTTATATGATGCACATATATTAAAAATGGTTCTAGGTAAGCATAAAAATGAATATGTAAATGTCATGTGAGGGCGTAACCATGATTTCTAGCCTTCCATCAATAGGAGGCAACCATGTGTACGTGAAAATGAACAACGAGATACATAAAATGCATGGAAAAGTATATATGCGATCAAAATAAATTTGTATGATGCATGGAGTGATTAAAATCGATAAGAAAGAATATGAAATGAGTTTGTGAGACTTACAACACCAAGATGGTGGGGGTTAAACGTGAAAATGATCTAGAACTTGGATAGAAAATCCTTTCACTCACTAGGACATGTATCAAAGGAGTCGAATTGAACTTGTTGGTTCGAAATGAAGCTCGAATGAGTATGTAATCTTGTTCCTGGTCTTCTTGAGGTTCAAAAAGGATGTATAGACTTAGGATTTTTAGGTGTGAAATGGAGTTAAAAAGTGAAGGAAATATATGTGTGTATGTTCATACATGTTTAGTCGACATATACTATAATTTAAGGACAATTGGGATTGTTATTCGATCTTGGCAAAGATTTGAGGGAACAAAGAGAATAAAAATGGTTTAGAATGTGGAAAACTAGAAGGGGGGGGGGGTTGAATAGTTTTATGTCTTTTTAATTTTATTATGAAAACAATTGTTTATTTTTAAAACACTTAGATTCAAGTTTGTATGAAAAATAAAACTTGAACCCTATTATTAGTTATATATGTATTCTTTTAAATTGATTGTAAAAGTTTTGGTTTCTTGAATGGATTTTCAAATTGATCTTTATGTGAATTCGACCTCTAATTAATACTAGCAATTATATAAGCCTATGTGTATGAAAGTAATGACGATGCAAGTAATGAAATAAATAAGGTATGGAAAGATCTAACCGAGACACGAGAGATTTAGAGTGGTTCGGCTACAAGGACACCTTCCTTGCCCTACTCCACTCCCCGAGCACACCTTGCTCGAGAGTTTTCTTCTCAACTTCAATAAGCTCCCTTATGGCGGAGAAAACCGTACACAACTTTGGCTTACACGGGTTTAACGACACAAAGCTAAATGTCGAGTTCTAATCGTAGCTAGAACCAATCTCACAACTTCACAACACAACTTCTTCACAACTTATTCACGACTACTTCACAACGGCTTCACGACTGCTTCACGACATCTTCACGACTTCAACACGACCGCTACACAACCTCTATGCTGCGGCTTCACGACTTCAACACTATGTCTTCACGACTAAGACTTCACGACTTCAACATGACCGCTACACAACCTTTATGCTACGGCTTCACGACTTCAACACTAGAACTTCATGACTAGGACTTCACGGCTTCAACACGACCGCTACACAACCTCTATGCTACGGCTTTACGACTTCAACACTAGGACTTCACGACTAGGACTTCATGGCTTCAACATGACCGCTACACAACCTCTATGCTACGGCTTCACGACTTCAACACTAGGACTTCACGACTAGGACTTCATGGCTTCAACATGACAGCTACACAACCTCTATGCTACGGCTTCACGACTTCAACACTAGGACTTCACGACTAGGACTTCATGGCTTCAACATGACCGCTACACAACCTCTATGCTACGGCTTCACGACTTCATCACTAGGACTTCATGTCTTCTAAGCTACGGCTTCACAACTTCTACACCATGGCTTCACGACTTCTACACTTTGACCTCACAACTTCTATACCACAACTACTTATACAACATCTTCACTACTTACACACAACACTAATCTACAACACACACCTTACATACAAATGAATGAATGATTTACAAACTTTGTTAAACACACAACTTAAGTAACAAAATGATACTAAGTTGTAATACTTCTAATCTTGATTGATAGAAGTATTCTTCTTTTGCACTTGGATGGTGGAAGCTTGGATCACTTGGAAACCAATGCTTAAGATTACATGATCAAAGGTTTATTTAAGATATGAAATGAGATCTACAACAGAAAGTTTTAGTGCAAAAGGTTAAGAAAAAATCCAGGGGAAGGCTGGTATTTATAAGGAAAAATCTGGACAGCTGGAGCCTACTGGAGCGGGGGCGGTCCCCTTAATTATTAAGGGGGCCGCCTAGCAAAATTAAGGGGGCCGCCCCTACTGAACGTTGGCCAATTTTGTCTGTTTGTGGGGAAGGTTTTTCTGGAACATTTTAACTGATTTTGGTTAAAAATTTGAATTCATATTTTTATAAAAGATTAAACATTTTTATTTAATACCAAAAATGTTTTTCAAAAATATATAAAATGTTTTTGATGTTTTATAAAAAATCTAGTTATTAAGAAAATGTTCCTTTGATCATATAATGCATTAAGCATTAGTTCATTCATACCTTAAGTGATTTTAGTTGTAGAAGTGAATATTTACAACTAAGTACTTGTTTAATTTATAAGTTTATGTTTTAATGAGTTTACATTTTGTGATCATCAAAACATAGAGATATGAATAAATATTGATAATGTTTTTAGGCATTTATTTATGTCAACAATCTCCCCCTTTTTGATGATTACAAAACCTAAACTCATTAAATCCAAAAAGTTATTTTTGGACAAGTATTTAGTGAGTTTATATTCACTTCTCCCCCTTTTTGTAGAATCAAAAAGGTTATGCCGACAAGTTTTTGAGACAAAATTTGTCGGGACGAGAACTCCCCCTTGATGTGTGCTCCCCCTCGTTTGAGGGCACCAAGGAATCGATATATGGAATACTTGCAAGAAAAATATTAGAAGCACAAGCATATATATAGCAAAAATAAGCATGCATATAAAGACATTCATTAAAAATGTTGTGTATAAATACACAACCATCTAAAATTATATTCAATCCTACATTAGCTAGTAAGTAATGCAATCTACATAATCATTCTAGGAGTACATGATCTTCCATGGGGCTTGCACACAAAATGGTTTGAAAAATTATTTTTGATTAAGCATTGCATATGCTTAATTTGGTAAGAATGAAGGTGGTGGTAGTGTAGTGGGTGAAAATGATAGAGGTTGTGGTGGAGGTTGGTTGTTAAGCATGTGTTCAAGGGATGAAAATATGTTGTGTATCTCATCTCTAAGACCAAAGATGATGGTTTGGTTGTGGATGTGGTGGTATTGGTGATGATGAGAAATGAGCATCAAGAGGTGTTATTGGTGATATGGAAATGACAAGTTGGGTGAATGGAGGTTCTTGAGTAGGAGGTGGAGTTGATGCTCTTGATGGTGGTGATGAAAGGTGTGAGTTGATGTGGTTATTGATGGATGAAAGGGTGTTTTTGATGGTGCATTTGGTGCACTTGGGGATTAACATTGAGGTGGTGGTGATGGAGTTTTGGTGTCTTAGAGATGATTTTGGTGATAGCATGGTGAATGAAAATGGGTGTTTGATGGAGGTGATGGTTGATTTAGCTAAGGTTTGGGCTAGATAAAAGGAGTCGCAAGATGCAAAAGAAAACAGTAAATTTTACTGCCCAGATGGCCGGTCCCCTTAATTGTAGGCCGGCCCCCTTAAAATTAAGGGGACCGCCTAGGGAATTAAGGGGGCCGCCCATCTGGTGTTTTCCCAGGCGACCAAATTTGAAAAATTTCCAGAAAAGGGTCATTTTTAGGGTGTTTTTGCAGCAAGCTCTATTTGAATCATGTACATCAAGAATGATTAAATAGTGACATAAACATGTTAATTACGCATGCATACATTTAAAACATATTACGGAATAAGCATGTTATTAATCATCAAGCATGTATAAATATCATGATATCAAGTATACAAGCAATAAGCATAACGATCATATATTAAAGACAAGAAATAAAGCATTCACTAGTTGAAAATAATTATGTTATAAACATAATTATTGATACAACACATATTTTGCTTATAGCATGCAATAAGTAGAAAAATTTTAAATTGCCTAAGAGATCCATTGGACTTGCTTGAGACATGAAAATTTGGATTATTTTGGATGGATGATGGTAAAGAGGGGGTAAAAAAATGTTGGATTAATGGGGTTGTAAGTTTGGGTGTATGGATGTTGGAGAGAGTGTTGATTGAGGAATTGGAGGTGGAGAGCTTGGACTTGACCATGTTGAATGAGGGTTTTGATGTTGTTCAAGTGGTGGTGTTGGATTAGATCTAGTGAGAAGATACTCAATCCAAGTGAGACGCTCATTTAAGGTGATGGTTTGATTTTGGAGAAAGATACAACAAGGACTATTGTTGACATGTTTCTCAATTTGACTCAAGTGATGTGGTGGTGATGGTAATGATGGTGAGATGGATGGTGATGATGGTAATGATGGTTTGATTTTGGAGAAAGATGCAACAAGGACAATTGTTGACATGTTTCTCAATTTGACTCAAGTGATGTGGTGATGATGGTAATTATGGTGATATGGATGGTGATGGGTTTAAGTTGCTTTGAGCAAGGTGCAAAGCAAGGAGAGCATTAAGCTCATGGGCTTCCTTGAGTTCTTCAATGAACTTCAAGTGTTGAGTGGAAGGTGATGATGATGGAGAGTGGTTGTTATTTGGTGGAAGTGGTGGTGACACTTTAGGTGGTGGAGACATTTGTGAACTTGGGTAGTTATGAGTGAATGAAGGTGGACATATGGATGATTGGTTATGTGTGTGAAAGGGTTCATTAGGATGAGGTTTAGGTGTTGGTTGAGTTTGAACAACATCATTTGTTGGGTTATGGCAAATGTCAAGCTTCCTACTCCAAATGGGTATTTATGGTGTAGTGATGATGTGATTGTGGAAGGTAAATTTTGGAGGGTGGTTTGTGACAAAATGTGTTTGTGAATTTTGGGGAGTATAGGATAAAATGGGCTAAAAAATAGAAAAAGGGAGCAGCACCTTCGACCATCAGATGGCCGGTCCCCTTAATTAAGGGGCCGGTCCCCTTAAATATTAAGGGGGCCGCCTAATGAATTAAGGGGGCCGCCCATCTGCTGATTTCCAGGTTACTGGAAATGGGTTTTTGGCAGAAAATTGTTGAAAGGGTTGTGTTTTTGGGTTTAGTTTCAAGCAAGTCCAACTTCTTTTTAGGCAATTTAGGATTTAATAACTTATGTATGCTAAGCATATTCATTATTATCTAGCATGCAAACAACTTATTTAGCATGTAACATATATATGTTAGACAAGAAAACACTACATAGCACCAAGTAATTCATAGTATCATATTTAGGAAGATTAATAAGCTAGTTAATTAATCCTATTGATTATCTATGTACAAGGGAATGTGGAGTTGTGATAGCATGGACTTCTAGACTTGTACCAAGTGAGATCTTTAATAAGTAAACCATGATTTTTCATTATTGATTTAGTTCACTTATAAGTGTCATATACACAAGTATATATGACATATATGAGATCACCAAGCATGATTTAAAGAAATGTTTTTGGCATTATTCAACAATGCTTGAAAGTAGGTTTTATGTGGATGTGAAAAGTATATTAATGAAATAGTTTTGGCTTTGTTTCAAAATGTTTTTATGAGGAAAGAAAACATATTTTTCCAATCTTTGGTTTTTGATAAACACGTAATTATGGACACAAGTTTGAAAGAAAGGTAGGATGGTGAAACATGTTTAATAGCAATGTGTCATAATCTTTTGAAAAATCATTTTTCCAAAATGTGAAGTTTTTGCAAATTTAAAAATAAGTCCCATTAATTATAGGTTTAAAAATAGTGGTTTATAAAAGATCTCATGCTCAAGGGCATTGGTTAAGTCTATTGTCACATGCTACCTCTTTCTACATATCCTATGGCATTTAAGCATGTATTATGACTAAATACAAAAATACATCATGTCAGAGTAGTTAGAGAAAAAACAAAAGCTATTATAATGACAATGCATTCAACAACTAAACAAATAATTACGAAGGCATGCAGTCAAATCACATAGGAGCAAGTAAACATCAAGAAATTTTATATACGCAAGATGACATAAATCTAGGAATGAAAAGCTCTAGTGAAAAGCAAAGTTCATAACAGTAAACTATCGTTAGGTATATTTAGGAAGAATAATGTATTCAAGTTGGAGAATGAGTATGAGACTATTACTAGTGGTGCTCAATTCAGGCTAAACACGACCGTTTTTACGGGTTACACACACCCAACTTCTCACATAGAAGCAATTCAACCGTTAGGTCAAATTAAGTTTCTAGTCAATAGATTCTCCAGTAGTCATTCTCTTTTTAGAAGAAATTAAGTTCCTAAATTTACCTATCGAAGAGTACCAAATATGAAGATTGCTTGGTTCACTAACACTTAGAGGGGCTAACTAAAGGGTTTCTAGTTTATTAAGCCACAGAACGAATATAACTAAAGTGTAAAGGCAAAGCAACCTATCAGACTAAGCATATCCTAAGGCATTAATAAGATTATATGCATGAAGTAATTACTTATGAAATTTTAAATAGAGAACTTACCTCACGTCCTAGCTTTTCTTCGTAATGTCTCAGATGATGATCTTATTTAAACCGAAGTGGCTTGACCCGAACATGTCTTGTACGGATCATGATCTTCTCCTTCGTCTGTGTCACTCCATGATTTTGGATTGAGTTCACTTTGGAGTTGATTCATGTAGTCTTCGTCGTTAATACCTACATTAACAACATTTGAACTAGTAGCACATGTATCTATTTTATCTAAATGTTTATCTATTAAATTTTCTAAGATAACTAATTCATGTACAAGATCAAAATCCTTATCTTTGGCTTGACATTTTTCTTGATGAAAGTTTAAGAGATTTTTCCAAATATCGTTTGCCGTTTTACAGAAAGATATTCTTTCATATTCAACTTTCGGCAAGGTTTTGTAAATAATTATTTTAGCTTCATTATTTTTGTTATTCTTAGTTTTTAAATAATCATTTTGAGTTTCAAAATCCGTTTTTGTTTGACTTTCAAAATCCGTTTTTGTTAGTTGAAAATCACCAATCGAAATGACATGCCAAAGATCTAGATCAATTGATTTCACATAAGTTTCAAATTTATTTTTCCATTCAAGAAAAGTATAGTTTTCAAATAGTGGTGGTTTTAGCAAAGATTCCCCTTCTAGATATTTTTCGAATTCCATAGATCGATTCAAGCTTTAAAATACAGTATATTTTAAAGATCTTGATTGACGTGGCTCTTGATACCAATTGTGGAAAACTAGAAGAGGGGGGGGGGGTTGAATAGTTTTATGTCTTTTTAATTTTATTATGAAAACAATTGTTTATTTTTAAAACACTTAGATTCAAGTTTGTATGAAAAATAAAACTTGAACCCTATTATTAGTTATATATGTATTCTTTTAAATTGATTGTAAAAGTTTTGGTTTCTTGAATGGATTTTCAAATTAATCTTTATGTGAAGTCGACCTCTAATTAATACTAGCAATTATATAAGCCTATGTGTATGAAAGTAATGACGATGCAAGTAAAGAAATAAATAAGGTATGGAAAGATCTAACCGAGACACGAGAGATTTATAGTGGTTCGGCTACAAGGACACCTTCCTTGCCCTACTCCACTCCCCGAGCACACCTTGCTCGAGAGTTTTCTTCACAACTTCAATAAGCTCCCTTATGGCGGAGAAAACCGTACACAACTTTGGCTTACACGGGTTTAACGACACAAAGCTAAATGTCGAGTTCTAATCGTAGCTAGAACCAATCTCACAACTTCACAACACAACTTCTTCACAACTTATTCACGACTACTTCACAACGGCTTCACGACTGCTTCACGACATCTTCACGACTTCAACACGACCGCTACACAACCTCTATGCTGCGGCTTCACGACTTCAACACTATGTCTTCACGACTAAGACTTCACGAATTCAACATGACCGCTACACAACCTTTATGCTACGGCTTCACGACTTCAACACTAGAACTTCATGACTAGGACTTCACGGCTTCAACACGACCGCTACACAACCTCTATGCTACGGCTTCACGACTTCAACACTAGGACTTCACGACTAGGACTTCATGGCTTCAACATGACCGCTACACAACCTCTATGCTACGGCTTCACGACTTCAACACTAGGACTTCACGACTAGGACTTCATGGCTTCAACATGACCGCTACACAACCTCTATGCTACGGCTTCACGACTTCATCACTAGGACTTCATGTCTTCTAAGCTACGGCTTCACAACTTCTACACCACGGCTTCACGACTTCTACACTTTGACCTCACAACTTCTATACCACAACTACTTATACAACATCTTCACTACTTACACACACCACTAATCTACAACACACACCTTACATACAAATGAATGAATGATTTACAAACTTTGTTAAACACACAACTTAAGTAACAAAATGATACTAAGTTGTAATACTTCTAATCTTGATTGATAGAAGTATTCTTCTTTTGCACTTGGATGGTGGAAGCTTGGATCACTTGGAAACCAATGCTTAAGATTACATGATCAAAGGTTTATTTAAGATATGAAATGAGATCTACAACAGAAAGTTTTAGTGCAAAAGGTTAAGTAAAAATCCAGGGGAAGGCTGGTATTTATAGGGAAAAATCTGGACAGCTGGAGCCTACTGGAGCGGGGGCGTCCCCTTAATTATTAAGGGGGCCGCCTAGCAAAATTAAGGGGGCCGCCCCTACTGAACGTTGGCCAATTTTGTCTATTTGTGGGGAAGGTTTTTCTGGAACATTTTAACTGATTTTGGTTAAAAATTTGAATTCATATTTTTATAAAAGATTAAACATTTATATTTAATACCAAAAATGTTTTTCAAAAATATATAAAATGTTTTTGATGTTTTATAAAAAATCTAGTTATTAAGAAAATGTTCCTTTGATCATATAATGCATTAAGCATTAGTTCATTCATACCTTAAGTGATTTTAGTTGTAGAAGTGAATATTTACAACTAAGTACTTGTTTAATTTATAAGTTTATGTTTTAATGAGTTTACATTTTGTGATCATCAGAACATAGAGATATGAATAAATATTGATAATGTTTTTAGGCATTTATTTATGTCAACAGTTTAGAAAGTCCTTGTGTAAGAACCAAGTGGGTGTGGTTTTGTGTCGAATTGCATGCATGTAGTACTAGTCGATATATGATATCTTATGTTTACAAGTTGTTCACATTTGATTTGTAGTAGTGGTGAATAGGATTTAGAAGATTATTGTCTAGCCAACTTGGGTATAGAATACATTAAAGAGGTTATGTGTGATTGTGTTGTGTATGTATATGTATGTGTGTGTCTATATATATATATATATATATATATATATATATATATATATATATATATATATATATATATATATATCGACTTATATCATTTTAAGGGCAAGTGGAGAATTGATTCGACATTGGCAGAGATTTTGAGGGGGACAAAGAGAATAAGATTGGCTAGGAAGTCCTTGGTGTAAGAGCAAGTAGCTTTTGATTCAAGTGGTGTATATATATGTGATTTTATGTGTGTCGACATATATCAATGGGTCCAAAACAATATATAGCGTGTGATATTTAGGAACAAGGTGAAAAATATACTTGAGAACTCTTAAATGATCAAAGAAAAATAAATAGACTAGGTGAAATGAGTTTAAATCGAATTGGTTAATATTGGTGAAAATTGAATGAACTTGAAATCATGTCAAGGACGATTTACTTTGGCTCTCGTTCGTGTATCAAACGTTTGAAATAAAATGTGGGATTCGACATACTATTTCTTTGGTTGGTAAGGAGTCGAATGGTGTAAAAAGTTAGGTGTGTTGTGAGTCGAAATCAAAAGAAAACGAGGCCAAGTTAAGGGGGTTTAGCCGAGTGATATAAGTGTTAAATAAAATTTATGAAATTTGTGTTGGGCTTGTGAATAGTACCAGGCAATAAAAATTGGGCCATGAATAGTATAGGATGCATTTGGTTATAAAATGAGTGTGTTTATTTCGTTGTGGTCCGCGTGTGAGCTCGTTCCAATGTTTTGGTGAATTACGTATCAATATGTTTGTAATAAACAAAATTCAAATTTTCCCCATAAAAATGGTTAACTGAACAGTAATGGAGATTAATACTTGATTAACATTTACAAATTACTAGGGAATTTTACAGATTGCTACATTTGCCCAAGGACAATTCCAATAGATTAGAATTAGAAGTCCTTAGGTATGATTGAAAAAAAGGAGAAATGTGATGAAAGGAGAAAGAAGGGGTTGAAAAATTAAAAAGAAAAGTTTGTGAAAAGGGTGAAAAGAAATAGCCCTCAAATAAACTTAGGAACATAAACCGGGTCAATACATCTGCTATCGGTTATCACAAAGATAATACCGGTATTGAAGACAAGACGTCATGGACCCAACGACGTGCTGCACAACCCCTCCTAGCCACTCAAGTTTCTCTCAACAGATACTTGTTTCAATTCTCACGGAGAACCTTGCATAATCTATCGAACTCTCACTTCGAGATGTGTTGATATTGAAATAGGTGGCACTCTGCTCCATGCCTCCGACTACTAAAACCAAAACGCACTTAATCGAGTCTAGAGCCATGAGATTCATCAAAAGATCTCTTAGGATACAAGTTGTATAAGAGTCTTTTTTGAGATCTTCGGATCTTGCCTTACATATTATGGTTGTTACTATGTTTCAAATAGTCTACAGTCGTGGAGTGATACTTCGGTATACTTCAGCGGCTCACCTGAATTGTTGGTATACTTCGGTATATCTTTGTAAGCCTTCTTGAGGGTATCCAATTCAGGAACAGCCTTTGTAAGGATTAGAGATGTGTTTTCACACTATGCTGTTAATACTCTCGACATCCAAACCTTTAAGTGCTGGAAATCCCGCCAAGGAGATTCCTTTCATGAATTGAATCCTGAAGACGTGGGTCGTTACTTGGATTTATCCAATGTAATGATAACTGTCCCTAATGGGATTCAGTCGGTTATGTGCCCGACCAAGGTGAATGGAATCAACACATTCATCAGTATAACAATCGTAGTGGTCTAATCTCTAAGAAAAGTCCACCGTGATCGATTGGTATTTTCAACTAAAATTAATTATGTAGGTACTGATGATAGTCCCGTGGAGGAAAAGCCGTTTACCATCAAATTAATCATCAACAATCTTTAACTCCCCATGCTTATACTAATATCCTCATCAAAGATCAAGTCAGAATGCTCAAGACAAAGTTTCACTTCAAAGTCAAGAATTAAGATGTCAAAGATCAAGCTCAAAAAGCAAGAGGAACACATTAGTATAACGATCAAAGCTTTACAAGAAGTATGAGCATGTTGGTGAAGACGCAATGACAAGACAATTGAAGATTTTGATCTAAGGCAAGATAAGGACAAGAGATTATACTAAAGATCACAAAACATGATTGGAACAAAGGAACTAGCAAAACTATTACACAACAAGACTCAAAGTTCAAGACAACAAGCTTCAAAGATCAAGGATCAAGGTCACAAAAGAGAGATCTCAATGATCATCCCTTAGGGGGAGATTGTTAGCATTAGAAGTGTTGATCATTTATGTAATTAAAGAGAGATCTCAACGATCGTCACTTCTATTCCTATCAAAGATAGTAGTGATGTTATTTGTTTTATTCAGTGGTGACGTCGGCTAACAGCTTTGCTTCTGGAGACAGAAGTTAAAGGTTCGATCCTTACTTCTTGCAAAGCCAGAGGTCCTTTTTTAGCTTTTGGTAGAACCAGAAGCAACCTCTTTACCTTTGGTCGGGGTAGATTTGTCTACATCTCAACCTCTACTAATAACCCGTGTACGCATAAGGATAGTGATGGTTTCCAGGCGGTCAACAACAAAAATAAGGGTAAGAATGATAACCAAAGTGCACCAGGCAAAGGAGGATTTACTAAACCTACTGTAGGTCCTAAGTTCCGGTATCAACTGGTATGTGCTTATTCACATACCTTTATTTGACCAAAACCATACCCAAATAGACCAAAAACTAACCAATTATGCCAAATATTTCGTGTTTTTGTGTTTATGATTGTGCAGGGATGGATATTATAAATTTGGACGAAATAAAGCAAAAACCGGGAAAACGAGCACGAGATTGGAAAAGGTCAAGAGCTGAAGCCGGGAATCAAATTGTCAAAGCCTATGTTTAAAATGTCATCAAAGAGTCTTAAAGAATCAAAGAACTACAAGAAAAACCCTTGGATTTATTTTGATAAAATGGCAGAAGTGGTCCTTGAAGATTTTCAGAAGTTACACTTTTGGTCCTTTCATTTTTATCCAAAATCACACTAAAAATCCTTAACCTTAAAAACGAAATCCCAATTAATAACAAAAACCCATGAGCCATATATCCAATCCACATTTAACACCCCAGCCCACTGCCTTATCCAACCCAACCCAGCCTACTAAAACCTTTACCCGGTCCACCCATTTCCATGACCCGAACCAATCTCATTTACCCACCCAAGTCAAACCCCCAAATCAAGTCAAACAATATTAAACAAATCCCTACTATACCCCGCCTTTTCTACTCATCTTCTTCCCTCCCACACTGAATTTCCATCCGTACCCCCAAAGTAGCTTGGTACTTGGAATCTATGGAGCTGACAAGGACGGAGTGATGCAAGGATTGCCAGCTTGGACAATTGGAGCTCATCGATTGGCTACAATACCTCATCCATCTAATCCAAGGGCTGTAGATTGCTTTGATGACAAGATGATTAATAGAGGGTTGAGATTAGATCAGGAGAGTCCGTAGAAGCTTCTCCAACAGGCTATAAATAGCCCCATTCTCCACACAGCAGAGGTTGTTAGTTAGGTTATTAGGTATTAGGAGTAGGGTAGTGTAGTAGTAGTGGTAGCTTATTTCAGCTTATTGTTCAGCTTAGTGTAATTTTCATTTCCAGTTCTCTACTTGTACTCAGTTTCAAGTTTTCAATGTAAGTCAATTTTGTTTTTTAGCTTATTAATCAGTTTATTTTACTTTGATAATCTGTTTTGAGAATTAAAATAAATCAGTTACTCATTAATTGGTTTGGTTTATAGCTTAAAGTAGGGATGTGTGTTTGAAAAATTCAAAACAGTCATGGTTTAAGGTATGTTTGGCTGTTAAGTCAAAATGGGTTGAAATGTCTTTTTTTACTGTTCTAGTGCCTTTGGTTTAAAGTTGGTCTTGCTTGATTCATCTTAGGTTAGTGGTTTTCAGTGGGTATTTAGCTTATTTGAAGCTTTTTGAGGTTTTTGTTAGGATAGTGCAACTTTAGATATCATACTGCCTTTATTAGCTTCTCATAAGCTGTGCTTATTTAATTTTGAACTTCATTTTTAGCATCTTTAAGTGCATTACAGTTGTTTAAGTGTTAGTTTAAAGTTTGGTATTGTTTCATTGCATTTTGTAGGAATTAGATGTCAATTTGCATAACTGCTGCAACAGTTTCACTTGTGCATATCTGCACAAGAGCTGTTATATCAGTTTTTTGTGTACTCTGAATGAGCTTATTCACTAGTGCTAATTACATGATTTTTGGTTTTCAGTATAGCTTATAGTACTAGCTTCTCATAACTGAGCTTAGTTTCCATGTTAGAGCTTTTTCAGTAGCCTTTATTCAGCCTGCAATAAGCCCACTTGGACTGATCCAATTCTGCACTCAGACTTTGGATTCTATCCTCATCTGATCTAGGTCCATATTAGATAAGCAATTGAGCTCAGAAATTGGGCATTTTTAGTTTGAGAGTAGTCTTTGATATAGGTTTCAAGTTCATGCTTCTAGATTCCTCTAATTAGCTTTTTGCTAGCTTATATGATAGCTTAAAGTAGGTACATCAGCCATTTGATTCTGTTTTAGTCCCAGTACTGTGCAGCAACTTATCAGCTTATTGCATGAGCTTATTTGAGCTTTTTGTGTTTGTTTAAGCTTGAATAAGTGTGTTTAAACATTCCTGAGCTTTTTGTAATTTTTGGCCAACTTTAGCTTATTTTTAGCTTATTTGCAAACTACTTATTGGCTGTTTCTGCTTATTAGGGTTTAGTTAATTCCTAAATTTATTTTTCCTAGATAAACAGCTTAATTTTAGATTTACTCAGAATTTTTCAGATTTTTCCTAATTGTTTTAATATTTTTAAATCAATTAAATAGTTTAAATTAGTTTTTAATTCATAAAAAATTCATAAAAAGTCAAAAAAATATTTTTCTTTTTCCCATAATTTTCTTTTGTCATATAGAATGTAGGAAAATTCTTTTCATGCCCGTAGGATTAGTAGTGCTTCAAATTCACTTTTTATTTTTCGCACTTACGTTTATTTTTATTAAAACACTCGTTTTTAGTTTAAACCATGTTTTAGATTAAATGTTATTTACGTTATCATTTCATATGCTTTATTTGTTGATTTCTAGTGTTAATTTACTTTCCGTAGTGATAATTACCAAAATCTCACTTTTATCTCTCATTCACTGCACAAATCACAATCCCAATATCACAATTCCATTCGATCTTCATCGGGACAACGAACTCGAGGTTTTCACATTATCTCCATTTTGTGATTCCCTATTCCTTAAACAAAAATTGACACACCATCAACCTAAAGCGCCTCCTCCCGAGCCCAAGAAGTGGGATGGTACAAAGAAGAAGGCCACTGAAGTGGCTAGTATAAGTGGGACGAAGATTGCTACATTGAATCCCTTTGATGCCCTTAATATGATCGATACTGATGAATGTGGCATCCTCAATGAGAGTGGGACTAAGGCTGGGGCTGGTATTGCTTGTCCTACTCCTATTGTTGAGAAAATTGTGAAGCTTGAAAAGCTAATTATTGATGGGAAAGCTACTCTTGTGGATGGTGATGGTCTTCCTCTTAAAAAGGTTGATTATCCGGATAATAAAAAGGAAGATAAGGTGGATGGTGGTAATGTATCACAAGAACCGCTTGTGAGTGATGTGAAAGAGAAGGAGCAGGTTGCGGCTAGTAAGCCTAGTTCTTCTTTTTCTTCGAATACTTTTTTTACTAAGAGGGTTAACCCATTTTCCAAGGCGGGAGAGATAGTTGATTCAAACAGTGATGAGGAGGAGGTTGTTAACACTTTCGATGAGTCAGTGAACTTATTTGATAATCCTATGGCTAAATTCCCTTGATCGACAGGTGGTGGTCACGAGCTTGAAGATGATTACAAGGACTATGCGGATCAGATTTACGATCTTCCAGGGCAATTGGAGGCTTTTTATGACATGTATGATATTAAGCTCTAAGGTCGTGCTAGAAAGTAATTTTGTTTTCGTCAGAGTCTAATATTATCTTATTAGTAGTGGTTTATGTTCTTGTTTAGAGAATAAGAAGTGTCTTGTTATGTAAGCTGTTCCACTTATGTAACGGGCTGAAATATCGAATTCCACCCATATCAGTTATACTTAAACATTTTTGGAGTAATATATTTACCGCGTCTTTGACCTTTTACCAAAAAAAAAACATATGTGAAATAATGTATTGGAATTAATTTATGGGTGAGTTTATCCACACCCTCTCATAGGATGGGTATCCAATCATTGGATGCATCGCTAACTTATACGGTGTACATCGCGAGTTGTACGGCTTGACCAAACCCTCCCTGATAGGTATATATAACACATCCCTTAATTTACTTTGCTTTTAGTGGTGACGTAGGTTGTGGAGGTGTTAGTTGTTATTACCGATAAGAAAATAACGGTACTAAAAAAGAACCCCGCCCCCAAAAGTGATAAGCAAGTGGCCTCTGCCATTCTGTTTGTTGCGATCAACTGATCTCATCAGGTTGTTCATGTTACCAAAAACCAAAACTGACCGGACCATTAATATAACACCGATCCATATTATAGATTCATCTATACATATCATAAAACTTATTTCTTTAATTGATTCATTCATATATCTTGTTAACAAACCTACAACTATAATTTATTGCCAATAGTTGAATTTTCACAAGCATAACGCAACAAATTCCCGCAAGATTTACCACATCTCAACATGACCAACATCCTCTTTTCCGGTGCTTTCACCCTCTGCAGGACACAATGATTAGATCTCGGCGGTGAGAATGACGTTTTTCTCGAAAGGGTAAGAAATGCTCTAATTTTAGTACTAGTTAATGATGGTTGCACACCATATTCCTCAATCAGATTAACTAAATCCTCGTCACAAGTAATAGAAACAAGCGCGTCTAAGTCCTCGGTTGGTAATTGACATCTCAGCACCACTTGCATACCACATAGTTCTCCAAGCTTCATTAACAGTTCTGTTTCATATACAAACACATAGCTAGCATGAGCTTTGTTAATCAACATAAGTTAATATACTACATGTGTTACTTTATCAAGAGACGTTGAAACTTGAAACTTATAAACTAAAATAGTAGGACAGGCACTCGTTATGTACATGTACATACAAAATTAAAAGAAATAAATAAATGGGGGCTGACCGGAGAAAGAGATGGACTGGTCAACGGCTATAACACGTGTTTCGCCGCCGTAGTAACGGAGCTTGCAGTCTGGATAACGAGGGAGGATCTTACCGCCGTAACTGCAAAGGAATTTGATGGTAGTTGTTTTTGTTGAGAGGGGTTTAGAAGGTCTTGCCATTTTTAGAAAGAAGAGATAATAAGCAAAGAAAGACTTTTGGTGGAGTGTATGTTTTTTTTTTTTTTTTTGAACTTGTAGTGTATGTTTTTTAAGCTACAGGAATACCTTATTTATAGCGTTTAACTCGATATGAATCTTTAGGAGTCATTAATTTTTTTTTATTTTTATTTTTTTTTTATATATAAAAAAAATCCACTGGAATTTAGTGGAATGATTTGGGCACACACGTAAGTCGTAACGGTATGTATGTACGGATTAGTTACTTGTCAAAGTTTCTTTTTTTCGAAGTGATACAATAATCAATATTTTGAAATTCGGTTTATTCACCAACTAGTTGAGCTTCTGGTTTTCTTTTCAACCGACTGCTTAACCGATTTTTCTTAAAACCAATGCTTCGGTAATTCTTCCTTTCAACTTTCAAGGGTTGTTTACGGTAACTAACAAGTCGAGTGGGTACATGTTTCCCAGGAAATCCTTTTCCTTGCCAATTGACTTCGTTTATGTCGATAGGGCATATGTTTTAGTATTAGGAAAGAACATAACATTTAACACTCTTTGTTTTGTGCCTGGTTTTCATGCTTAGAAACTCAGGTGTTTTCGATTGCTTATTTTTTTTCATTTTTGTGACATTAAGCATACTAGGTCACATCATATTTCGAAACTGTTTCTCACACAATTTGAGAACTCACCCGAAAAATTATATTTGCTCATCACAAAATTCCAACATGACTTTGCATTGTGTTTTCTCAACCTAAAACAAGACCATAAAGTACTGGTATAGTAGGGTACTGGTTTCGCTAGAAGAGAGATTATGAACTACAACTATAAGCTAGTTATTCAAGAATGTTTTGCTATCTAGTTAATGTTAGTAAGAAAGTCACTTTAGACCAAATGAAAGATGTAATGAAGCGATCTTTGTTATGATCGACATCACCTATGTATTCTTTGTCCTCTTTGTAATGTTGCTGTTGAATCAGTTTCCCATCTTCTATTCTCATGTTCTTTGGTTCGCCAAGTGATGAGTAAGGTGTTGTGTTGGTGGGATCTTGATGCCACCAAGTTAAGTTCCTATGATGAGTGGCTTTTATGGTTCAAAAACATTCGGATGTCTAAAAGCTTGAAGGCTGTTTTTGAAGGTGTTTGTTACGTGATGTGGTGGTTTTTGTGGAACTTCATAAATCAGATGGTGTTTAGCATGCAGATTTCATTCTCGAAATGAGACCCTTTTTGATGTCATAGTTCAATTATCGTTTACGGGGTGTTTTAGTTGTTATAAATCTAAATTCGACTGGGTAACTTAAATGCAAAATCCTAGTATTATTAGTATGCAGTTTTTTTTTTCTAGCTCCTTGCTAGTTTCTAATAAATTTGCCGTTCAAAAAAAAAAAAGAATGATATATACCGGCCCAGTTCGAATTGACATTTTTGTTTAAGCGTGAAAATATCTTACATTTAAGTCGACATTGATTTTTAAGGCTCCAAAAGGAGTGAGATATTTATTTAGGTAGGGCAACGTAAAGCTCACTTTTCTCCGTCAGTTTTCACTTTATTTAGTATACCTCCTAAAAGATATTAATTTGTATGTCATGTCGACCAATTCATAACACTGAATATGGTAAGCTACCTAAAAGATATAAAGAGTCCAATAAAATAGAATTACATTTTATTTAAGTTTTAATTCACTTGTTTTTTTTAACGGATAACTAGTTTTACAACCCATTCACACACGAAGTTTGAATATATAGTATAATGGACGATAATATTTCAGTTGACAATTCATAAAAAAATGATTTTGTAATGTTTAAGAATTTTCAATAAGATTATTCTAAATTTTTAATACTTATATAATTATAATATCCGTACACAGACGAGCTTTTACATAATTTTTTCGTTATGTTCTAATATCGATTAGTGATTTGTATAAATTTTTGTTGCACGAAGAAACTTTATATAAGTGTCATGGTTTTTAGGTTAATATTGTTTAAATTTAGCTGTTGATACCATGTTCTAGACATTATGTGTGTTTAGTAACACATAATGACCTTGAAAAAAAAAATATATGTAGTTGTTATATGTAGAATTTCGTATTTATTCCTATCTTACAGTAACGTGTGAGGTTGTGCATTCATTTTAATATTTATATTCATTGTTAATAATTATTTAAGCCGATTTATAAACCCGTGCACGGGGTAAACTTATAAATAGGAATAATATGAGTCGTTATTGAATGTGGATAGTTAAAAAAGAATATATACTCTTATTGATATCCTTACTTAATCTCAAAAAGAAGAATAATATGAGTCGTTCGCATATGTATAATCTCGTGTATTCATTGCATGTCATAGTAACTCGTGTTTTCCTTTTAATATTTATAATTTCATGCAAATGAATTAGTTTAATATATATTGTTGTATTTTTCTTATAAAATATAAAAATAGGGGCTATATAGTCTAAGGAAATTTATTAAATTTATAAAGTTATTAAAAATGATGAAAACTGATAAATATACTTAAATTTATATAATTTATTAGAAATTAAACAACTAAAGTTTTATTAATTACCCTCTCATTTTTTTAGTTTTTTTTACAAAATTGACACATGTGTTTTTTCACACGTTTTATAAATTAGATGAAAGTTAAAGAGTTTGACCAAATTAATCTTCAATTTTGACATTTATTTGCTATTAGGAGTGCTCAATTTTGTCATGTAGGCAGAATGGTGCACTCCAATTTGTCCAATTGCAATTCTTAACGTTTTTTTTTTTTTTTTTTTTTTTTTTTTTTTTTTTCACTTTATGGAATTCTATTGTTATATAAGAGATTTTCCAGAAATGTATCTTACTTATCATTTTTTTGAATTGTACGTAGCATCGTTGCAATCAAATTATTTAATAACTAACTTTTTAATTTTGATTACTTTGTGTATCGATTGACTTATTTTTGTGTATCGTATGAAGCATTTTTTAGAATCGATTGAAGCATTTTTAGAAATCAATACACAGAATAAACGAAAAAAAAGTTAGTTATAAAATAGTCTGATTGCAACGGTTGTACATACAACTCATAAAAATGACAAGTAAAATACATTTTCAGATAATTTGCCATTTTTCCCATATCCAGAGATTCGGGACACATTAAGACATATTGCCAAGGAGAGTTCTGTGTGTTCATTTACAATAGCCTACATGTATGTAATTAAGAATTTATGTTAAATTGTTGAATAGCATAGGAACAAGTATTTTCGAGTTATAATTGATAGGCAACGGATAAAATTAGAATACTGAGAGAATAAATCTATAAATAAGTGTTATTAACTTTTTTCCTCAGCAGACCATGTTATTAACCAATAATCTACATTGATAGTAAGAAGATTTAGGTTGCCCGCGCAATGCTTCAAAATATAATTGTTACTAGTATATACTTAAAATTTTTAGAGAGGATAAAGTTGTAGCTCATGTTTACTCACTTACGTATATAACTGTATGTTTTAAGTCAAGCAAAAAAACTTAGGATGACCAAAATTACATTTCATCGAGTTTAGGTCATTCAAGTTTCAATATGGTCATGTATAACCGGTTTAGTTTTGCACTAAAGTGTTTTCTCCTCCATTGAAAAAAATTTTAAAGCATTATTCCAATGTAAAATTATGAAGATAAATAAATAAATAAAAAAAAAAATAAAAAAAAAAAAAAAAAAAAAAAAAAACCTTTATTGTTACATAATCTTCACCTTTTGAAATCAATATTATTGTTAGTTTGTAGATATATTTAATATACGTATGACTGGATTCGAACACGAGACTATTGGATTGCACACTTTACGTATGAAAATCGATGTTAAATAATTAATATATAAATAGTTATATTTAATTATTAAATCCCAAATAAATAAATAACTAACGGACGTTAAGTACTTAACGGAAGTGACTAACGGTCGTTAAATAAGATAAGATACGAATATAAGGAAACAAGCCAAGAAGGTTCTAGAAAACCCCTTGGTTTCTATATTCGGCCGACCTTAGGGATTCCTAGGCTAACTTGGACTCCAAGATTCACACACTATATATACATCCCCTTGTATTAGTTGTTAACTCTTGGAGATCCCTAACAACCCTAACTTCTTCTCTTCTTCTTCCCCTTGTTCATAGGCAATCAAACACCCCTTTTCATAAGAGTTTTTCGATTTGTCTTTGATCAACAAAAGTGTTTTGGTTGTTATTGTGATTCAAGAAACTAGCATTCACATCGAATCGCTACTAATACGTGCGTACAAGAACATAGGACAAACACCACTTGTGTTTGTGTCTTGCCCTAATCGACTTTTGTATAAGTCGAATAATATAAAACCTAATTTATTAGGGTTTATGATTTGATCTTAATTTGGGGTTTTTTATAAACGCTAATTGCATGGATTGCTAAAAGGTACGCTTACTTTTATATTTTGGTTAATTAACTACAAGTATTTGATTAAGTCTTCCGTTGCGTGCTTTTTTTGATTTATGTTTAATATATGTTTGTCATCAATATTAAATTTCAACAGTGGCATCATGAGACATTAATATTGTGTAATTAATTATCAAAACCCATAAAAAAATTGAATCTTTGATGATTATTACATGTTTTATAATTTCTAGGGTTTGGATTTTGAAAACCCAAAATTTTTAAGTAGGTCGATTACCCACAAATTTAAAAAAAAAATTTTTAGGTTTTGTTAAAATTTTAGAAACCCTAGTATTGCATGTAATTTTTTATGTGATTTATTAATGGATAATTAGTTTATGTCATTAAGAATTAGCGATCCTTGTTGACTTGATTATATGATAATAAGTGTTTATGTGGGATCCATCATGAAAACATGCATGTTTTGTCATGGATGTCCAGATATTAGGCATTAATTGTTAAGTGTTTGTGGTTGCATGCTAATTGTACGATATATGTCAATTAATTAGGGTATTAGTAATTAAATTGTATTACATAATTAATTAACTAATAAGTTTAATTAATTCTAAAGTTGGGGAAGACCCCATATGTATCGTTTTATTTTATCAACTATGTGTGTTATTGTATATACTTAGCGTAAGGCTTACGCAATCGATTCGTCGATGTATGTGGTCCACTTGTACCTAGCTCGAAAACAAGTGGGAGCCTCAGTTAATTTTATACATGTTAGTTGATTTATTTTAGCATGTTTATTGTGTTAGTTGGTTATATTTTTATTATATGTTTTTTTGTTTATTTAAATTGTATGACAAGTTATAAACAAATGGTACTTTTTTAATAAAAAATAAACCGGACTAAAAAATGGTGAAACTTGTTTTTAAGAGTTAAATCTTAAACTTTTATTCGATTGGTGTTTCTTGTACTAATAGTTAGAAAGGCTAATCCATTTTGACAAACTATAAGAGATGTATAAGGGTGGTTGCAATATTATGCAACTTAATGAAGCAGGTTTTAATAAGCTTCGCGCTGATCTCGTTTCTCTGCTTCTTTGTGCGTCAAATTGGAGTTACATACGACTATTTTTATGTACAAACACATTTTAAGGGTGAATTGACCTTAATTCCATGCACTACTTTGTGGTAATTATAATGGACGATAATTAAGATAATTCTTTGATTGGTGAACCCGATACCTCGATTAAAACTTTGATGATTTAATCTTAGTGAAAGAAAACTAATGAGTAAAGTTTTGTTGAAACCTATGATACGAAGATATGTACATGCTTCTTCGTACATATTTGATTACACACACTAAATTAGTACCCTTTTAAAATTTAAGTTTATGCCATCTAATTAAAGAAACACTTGAAGTTGCAATTTATGTTATGTGAGATCTTAGCTAGATTGCAATAACAAGGTAAATCTCCACATTGCGTGAGACAGTAGCTGGAATAAATTTACAGTTTTCTAAATTAGACAACTTAATTGAGTTAGATTGTGAGATCTAGTAACCCAATGCATAAGATAGGATGAAACATGCTTACATTGCAACTAGTTTGGCAATTGTAAATCCCATAATAATCTAGGAATTGAAAAATGTTTGTCAATTATTGTTCGACAATTACCTAGTTGAATACTATCATTACTAGCAGATCAACTGATGTAATGGTACTATGTTGTAACACCCCCAAAATTTGGTTTAGCGAAAACATACTTGTATGGGTGCTACTAAATCGGTAATCACAACACATCAGATATAGAGAACGGATTATCAAATCCGTTTTAAAATAGTTTACATTACTAAATTCAAATTGTCATACAACAAGTTTAGTTTAAAGAAAGTAAGCCCATAAAACATGTTGGTCCCAATAAAACGTTTCAGTTTTGTGTGAAAACACTTCAGAGTAATTATGACGAATGACATGCCTTGCCTTCATCTGACTCATACTAAAATACCTGAGAAAAATATGCTGAAAGTGAGCTAACACTGGTGAGTTCATAGGTTTACAGTAAATAAGCACAGATGGATCATAGCAAATAATCAACAAGTACACACTAACCATATGCTAACACTAAGCTCATGCAACCGATGCTACAACAGTTCAGTATGCCAACGGGCATAGGTAATAGTAATAGGGCCCAACGAGTGTTTATCTCGATACACTCAGCAAGTCCGACATGGTATATGCTCGCATTGACCCGTCTGGCCAATCCGAACGGGGGAGTCACCCCCAATAGGATCTATTTATATCATTCGCGCCTCTCGGTGGAATTGACGGTTGATGATGGCGGGCATAGTGGATCATACATACTTAGGTTATCCGCATACTAGTGTGTAAAAAACAAAAGTTCAGTTTTAGGTCCATGAAAACAGTTTTGCATGTTTCTCACCCCAAGGTTTATAAAACAGTACTTAATTACTTATAAGAAAATGGGCTATAAACTCACCTCAATTAGTAGCAATCTGCTACCGCTCCGACATGCGACCTTGATCAGTATGGTAAGTCTTAGTGTACAACTCGTGTTTAAACGTATTGACTCATTGAAAAGTTTACAAGTCTTAATGTGTTCAAGTATTTCTTGCTTGTTGTGTGGTAAAGTACGTTTCGTAAACATTTATTCGTAATGACTCAAAGGTATTGGCTCTGGTGAAAGTGTACGGTGAAATAAAGTGTAACGGAGACACCCGTGTGTCGTAGTTGTCGTCGGAAAATACGTAAGTAATATATATATATATATAGGGGGACTTTCTTATATATATAATATATAATAGTTAAGGTATTTAATTAATTAGAGTTTGTAATTAATTAAATATGTGTTAGTGGATTAATATAATAGTATATCTATATTAATAGAGAATAGTAGTAGTAGGGTATTATTATATTAATTTTATAAGTATTTATAATATAATGATAGTTAGGAAAATGTAATTAGCTTAAGTGTGTAATTTAACAAAAGTAAATAATTTTGCAAGTATATAAATATATAAAGATATATTTATAATTTTTAAGAAATGTAAAAATATTAATTTGGAAAATTAATATTTTGAATAATAAAATAATATGTTTCGTCTTTTAGTCGGTTTCCACCAAAAATACTCTAAGTGTGGAATTTTTAGAAAAATCGGCATGACCCGTTCGTTTATTCAAACTTTTCTATTTTACCCCAAGTATTGCAAATCGCGCAAATAATCCCTTAAATTATCAATATTTGCAAAACTAGTCCAATTTGTATATTTAGTTATAAATATATATCTCGTCACGTTTTAATCAAACTAACGTTTATTACCAAAATAATTATAAGTCGTGAAACAAAATTCGTCGTTTAGTCAAAATATTTCTAAAAGTTAACAAAAATCAATTCATATGAAATTGGGCCGAAAAGCCCATTCAGAATCTAGATTAGGCCAAAATGTCAAAACGAGTTAAAAAACGTTTTTAATTAATATATAACATTTTAATAAGTCAAAATATTTATAAAATGTCAGAAAATGTTCCAAAACTCATTTTTATCACCCGAGGCCATATTTGGGCCGATTGGGTCTTAATAAGCCCAAAAGTTTCATTTTTTACCAAAACCAAAATAAACCTTTTAAGTTACGTTATATATATTGTTAAGTTTTCAAATAATCAAATAAGTACTTTAAACAAGCTATGAGGTCAAAAAGTCAATGTAGGCCGAAAATGGGTTGGGCTCGACTCAACTTGTACTGTACATGTCATAAGCCCAAAAATAAGTTAAAACCTTCAAGCCCTTTTTGGTCCAAATAGCTTTCGTAATTAAGTTTTAACTAACCAAATAAGCACTTATTAATAAGCAATTAGGTCAAAAAGTCAACCATGGTCGAAACTCATTGGGCTTGGCCCAAGGAGTGTCGTACGACCCAAAACCCAAAAATATAAGCCAAAAACAATAAGCTATAGTTTATTCAATAAGCTGTTCCAAATAAGTTGTTAATCACTAAATTCACCCTTTCACCACTAGAGCCAAAATTTTATGTTTTTCAAAATCACAATTTTTGTTTCTTCCAAAAGCTAGCCGATTTATGTGTGAGATCAAATAAGTGTATATTTCGTTTTAAACTCGCGTAATTAGCACTAAACACATTCGTATCATCAAACTAGCACCACAAGTACGAAGATTTACCACACAAGCAAGAAACAACTTAATTTGTATACAACTTTAAAAAATGTCGAGTACTAGTTAAATATGCCAAACCTTAGCTTTTTAAAATTAGCAAAACGTATACATTCAATACTTTGTATCACTTTTAAACATCAAGATAACATGTAATAAACAAGATTGAAAAAGTTTATGAGAGTTCTTACAAAGGGTGTGTTTGTACGAGGCTAGGAGAACCAAGAAAAGACCCAAAATGCTTCCAATTTACCCAAGACACGTTCCGATCGTCCTAAAACACTTGAAAGTACAACCCGATTGTTTGAAAACTCACTAGATTTTTGTAGATCTTGAATTTTATTGATGGTTCGAATGTTTTGAGAGTTAAAATGATCAAGGAAAGTTTTTGAGAGTAAAATGTGTGTGTGTTTTAGTTTGTGAAGTGTTATGGTAATAAAAACAATTTAGGCTTATGTCATTATGCACTAAGTGAATCACTAGGATATCATTTTTCTTGTCTTGTTGTGTTGTTGGGCGGCAAAACATGCCACAAGGAGAGGGGGAACTGAATTTTTGATACATATTAGTGTATCGTGTGTCGGTTTAAGCTTAAATGTTATCGTAAAGTCCCGATTTGATGTTTTTGGACACGTATACGTAAAATAAAGTTTTTATTGACGTTTTTGTCAGAAAAATAATAAAATATTATTATTTGCCCAGAAATGTATTTATTTGAATTCTGCCATGTCTACTGTAGTGTCGATGCGCGTGTGAGGTCATTTTTCAATAAATGCGAAAAAGCTTCTCGGTTTAATGCGTAACTTGCCAGTAACTATCATAAATAGAATAATTCACATTTACTGAAAAAAATAGACAATTTTAGTGGTGACTGTAAGCTACAGTATACGGGATAGCTTCCCAAAATGTTTAGAAATGCTCAAAAATGTTCAGTTATGCATAGAAATGCTCGGTTTAGTAATAATAAATAAATATTTATTATTGAAATAAAGTGTGAAAATTACCATTTATCACATATGTCAATTAGGATCCTAGCTTTAAGAAAATTATATGGTTTATATGAATATTTACCAAGGGTATTTAATTTTCCTAAAGATTTAATTATCGAAAATACTAAAATTGAATTTTGTTAATTCCTTTAAATTTATTAATGCAACGTTAAACCGTAAACATGGTTTGGGCTTTTATTGGTAAATTGATCTAGTTCTGTTTTCAAACAAATGTTTGACCGAGAAAAATTTTCTGAAAAGACAAACAAAGTCTCCTTTCCATGAGAAAAGAGTGAGACTCAATCCTATTTCTTTTCATGATTGAGAAAGGTATGATAGGAACATTAAAATTGTCTAAATTCTAATATATAACTCATAACAAACTTTAATAGTTAAGAGAATTGCACATTTTATTTTCCATAGAGATTTCATCACCCTCATTTGGCGATTGAATTCTTTTGTAACAAATATGACATTTGGTTAACTGAAAAGTATGTATGATATTTTATGAGTTATTAAATTAGAAGCTAGACTAATTATCGCAAAAATGATAAAAGACAAACTAGTATAATTTATCTAGTTGTTTTGCTTTGACCATTTAAAGGTGCTACATACCATTGTAGGGATGGTAGACCTATTAAAGAAGAAATTGCATGCCTAATTTTTCAAGTTAATAGCATTGATGGATAGTCCCTCATCTACAAAGTAGAATACACTCTTTTAATACCCAAGTAATTGTTACGTATGGGCTTTCAAAGATGTAGGAAAGTAAATAGCACGCTATTTGTTTTCACTGGTCATGAAACACTTACAATGTTGTCAAATCCAGTGGGAGCATTGTGTTTTATTACTGAATAAGGAATTATTGTAATGTTCTCTAAATCAGTGAAAGCTACAAGCTTTGTCATCTTGGTAGTAATCCATATTATCTCTAGATTGTCGCAAGAAAATTACTTTTCAATTGTAGACACTCATGTTTTTAAGGATAGTCATGTGCGTTTCCTTACTATACAATGTAGTCCTACATCTACTTGTTATGCTAATATCAATGACACAATCATATTGTTCACATAAACAAACGCGTGTCATTTTTTTATCTGCTACATGATGTTGTTTCATGCACAAGTGGGAAAAACCTTTATTGTGTGCAAGGTACAACACATAGATACATGATTTAAAGGATTCTCTTGACCGCAAGGTAAGAGACTAATGTTCTAATAGGACTTATATACTTAAATGTAAGATTGCCATATTTAGAACATGTGTCATGATGATATCTGAGACTACTTCAATTCAAATATTTATGTATTCTTGAAATGACATAAATAAATGAAGTAATCTAATGTTACTTCAATTTGAATATTTATGTATTCTTGGAATGACATAGAACATGTGTCATATGATATTCTGAGACTAACTTCAATTCAAATATTTATGTATTCTTGATAATACATAAATAAATGAAGTAATCTAATGTTACTTCAATTTGTAATATTTAATGTATAAAGTAATATTTTACTTGAATTCAGAACAGATAAATACTTAAATAATGTAATTATATTAAACTTGAATTTAATTTGTTATTGAAATCTGCAAGAGTTACTGGATGTTCAAAGTATACTTTAGATCTTGATACATGTTATAATACTTCTTTTCATTATAAACATGAAGTTTTTTTTTACAAATTATAATATAAAAAATTAATGTTATTCTTTTAATAACATTATGAAGTCTTGAAATAATATCATTAGGATCAAGGTTATAAATTGATTATGGATTGTATATACTCAATAAGACTCCAACCTAGAAGATTAATAAGACACCAATTATATTATGGAATGTGATAAATCACATTAAGTCTTAAAATGATGTTCTGAATTTGTTAAACTTCTGATGAAGTTGGTCATTAACAAACTAGAGTCAGGAACTGTCCTTGTGTTTTGTAATGTCCCAAAAAGAGAAAATTGTATTGTTGCTCTACTTGCTAAGTATTATGGATAGTCCCTAAATTACAAAAAGCAAGTGAGAGGTGTTTATATCTTGTTGAGATAAAACTACAAAATACACAATCTTTTAAAAACACTAGTGAATATCATAATGAGGCTAAACATGTAAATGATAGACCTCAATATGATGGAATTCTCATTCATAGATCAGCAAGGATTCTCAGATATATGATTGATATGCTGAGGAATATGAGTTACAGGATCATAGAGAATCTGTTAATCATTATGATGCATTGCAAATATTGAATTTGGTAACTTGGAATATCTTAATCTAAATAGTTAGACTATAGAATGAAGATGAGTTTCTTCAAAGATAAGGAAACCCCTTTGTGTAGAAATCATATGGACAATATTGTACACATATTTAATGCATGTCTTATGACAAGATTATTAATCACACTTAAGCAATTAATTGTAAGTAATTGAAAAGAGTGATTACTTGAGCGAGGACGGTAAGTAATCGAAAGGAGTGTATAAATCATATGGACAATATTGTACACATATTTAATGCATGTCATAGACACATTAAATATATAAAGATGATAATTGTCATACCTATTTTCGTTAAGGAATATCAAAACTTTTTTTTGAGTGATTACTTGAGCGAGGACGGTAAGTAATCGAAAGAGTTTTTGAATTCAAATGATCTTTGGAAGTGTACAAAGTGCAATAATTCATGAATTGATTAATGCATGCATCTAGGAGATAAAACTTATGTTTAATTATTAAGTTCATGTTTTGATTTATAATTAAAATAAGATAACTCCTAAGTATTCTCAAGAGCTAGTGGGAGTATTATGTTTATTTTCTTAAATCATATATGTTGTATAACATATAGGTAGTAACATTTCATCTAAGTTAAATGATAAGTTTTAGTTTGGAATAAAATTTCAAAGATTTAGAAAATAAGACATACAACCTTAGAATGGGTGGAGATATACTGACCCTCCTTTAGGGAGGGTCTGTTGACTTGACCAAGCTGCCGCCACTGTACTGTCTACTTTAAAACTTGTACATTTTGACTAAAGTAGGCGGACCCCACATGGTAGGGAGGGTCCGGTTAGTAAGACCCACAACCTTAGAATATATGTTTATTGTCATAAACATGTGCGGTAAATAAATCTAATAGAACATGACATATCATTTAGAAAGTCTCAATGGATATATATATCTTTTGAAAAGATAGAACGTGAATGAAATATAAGTCTGACTCAAGGATTTTTCATGTGCATCATGTTATTGTTGTATAATGCTTGAATGCAAGATTATTTGACAACATTAATATCTAATTGAAAGTTATTAGATAACTAGTGTAATAAAATAGAATATGTTTGGATTTAGAATTGCATTTCTCAGCCTGGAGTTGCTCTCAGATTCTATGGATGAAAAATACGGTAATTGTTGTGCAATTGTTATAGCCGACAATGAAAACTTGAAAGTTTGGATGACATCAAATATTACATAATAGATATTAAAGTTTACGGATTTTTAAAGAGCATATTGTTGTTTGTATACAATGATGCTAGTTAAATTGAGATGACACTCAATACTAGTTATGGTAGGATTTCATCATTGTTCATGACCATGAAGACTAGTTGTGCTCAACTAAGAGCATAGTTGCATTATACATTAAAGAATAAAGAATACTTTAAACTTTAGAGATTTGAAAGATGATTGTGATGCTTATGGAATATTGTGTCAATATCGAGATGAGATATGTGTACACACATACAAGAGCTTCACTAATTAAATTCTTGAAATAAGTATTTTTAAAATTCCGATATATCAAAGTTAATTGGAATTATGCCTTGTCAACAGTGCTTTTTATTATTTATGTTTAATATATGTTTGTCATTATTATTAAATTCCAAAAATTATTATATTGAATTAATACAAATAAAATTTACTTCATGTGACTGATACACCGAGTCAGCTCATTTTAGTGTAATTCAATTTGTCTCTGTTAAATATCTAAATGACAATAAGAACTATCTCTACATATTTTGGTAATCGATGATAATGGATGATTTATTAAAGTTTTCTAATTTCTCTCATTTACTTTCTTTTTCTCTTTTGAAACAAACTCTAAAATATAGTGTAAACAAAGATGAAAGGGTAAAAGTAAAAAATATGAAATGAGTAGTAGAACTTTACAAATTGATGTTAAGGGAAGATGAATGATTTATTAAAGTTCTTGAGATGGCCGTTTAGTAGTTGAGGACATTGGCTCTAATGCTAACATCAATAGGTTCAAACTATAGTTGTCAAACTATAGAACAAACCTATGGTGGACAGTGGACACATTACAGTTGCTCTTTCATTAAAATATCTGGCGATGATTTTTGTTATTATTATTAGAGTAAACTACACGGATGGTCCTTGTGGTTGGCGTTGACTTTCACATATGGTCCCTTGACTTTTTTTTTTGCACTCCCGGTCCCTAACTCAGAAACTACTAACACAGATGGTCCCTTGACCAAACGGCGTCAGCTTTGACCGTTAAAAGTTCCTCATGTGCAAGGCACATGAGGGTAAAATTGTCTTTTAATGTCACAGGGACCATATGTGTAAACCACCATCACCACCCCATTTTCCAGATTTAACAAACCACCATCACCACCACTCCACCATCACCACCACACCACCATCAAATCGCCATCAAATCACCACCACACTACCACAAAATCGCCACCACACCACCATCAAATAATCCTTGCCTCATTAACACCTTGCCTCATTAACACAGATATATGAATTTTGCTTTTTAACTAATTAGTATCACTTTTTAAGAATCATGCTACAAAAAGTCAATGTAAAATTAAGCAAGAGACATTAATTTAATCAAAGGTATCTGATAAATTGATTTTGATTCTACAGCTGCAATAACAGCTTTTTCAAACGCACATCCAAACACCAGTTAAACATGCACTTCTTTTTCTAAAGAGTACTAAATTTTTTGAGTGCTATTTTCGAACTTACATTTAGCGATTTCAAACAAATTCACCACAAACAATATAACAAACTCCCCACATTCATTTATGAATATGACTAATGCAGCTATGATAGATACATGTTGTACATATGGTTGAACTTGGTTTCTTGAGAAATTTAGTTACAGTTGCTAAGGTGACTGGTGCAATGTAGCATAATAATGTTGAACAAAAGCCTTCCCAGCCTGCTTATTGGCAACAAAAAATCAAGAAACATTGATCAAAGTAGCTCATTAAACTACAAATAATAATATAGCCAATGCTGCAGCCATTGTAAATCAATAAGCAATCCCAAACATAAGCACTTAAAAGTTAATGAGACAAGGTAAAACAGTTTTTCTGCTAAGCACTTAAAAATTAATGACACAAGGTAAACCAATTTTTCTGCTCTAATAAACACAATAACACTTACTCAGCAACATCAAACATTGTATGTGACTTGCAATCCAGTCAGTGACCAAACATCTCATCAGTGACCAATCCAGCCAGACGTAAAATATTGTCGCTGAACTACGATGAAAGACACCATCCCTGATTTGTAACACACCTTGAGTCACAATCCGTAACTCATTAAGCTCAGCCTGAACCCACACTAACAAAACAACACTCCCTGATGCTCACATCATGCCTGAATAGGTACATTAGCTACAAAGTGTTTGTAGATCAGAGCTTGGTGTTCCAACTCCATCCATTGAGAAGGGGTAAATGGACCTTTATACCTTGATATTGTAATATTCATACCTGTTTGTATCCCACCAGAACCATACCCTGCAACAATAACATCGTTATTTATGTTTAAAAAAAAAAAAAAAAAAAAAAGAAAAAAAAAAAAAAAAGAAAAAAGAAAAAGATCATGGATCGAAATAAGTCATGCCCAGATAATTAAACATTCTCATTGTCGTGTAGCAATGTCTTATTTAGCGGATGTTTGGGATCTCTTACTTGAGCCCGCTTATCTCCTTGTGTGTGGTGGTGGGATCTAGAACAAAAATCCATCATGGGTGTGTGTGGTGGTGGGTGGTGGTGGCGATGGTGGTTGTTGCGGTGGTAGACATATAGCAGAGAAAGAAATGAGAGGATGAGAGTTGAAGAGTGAAATGAGATTGAGTATACTGAGCGGCATTGGGAAAGAAAGAGATGCTACAGTGTTCGGACGAAAATACCCTCACAATTATACAACTTAATGCTTTGACCAAACGGACGTTTGGTCAAGGGACCATATGTGTTAGTAGTTTCCGAGTTAGGGACTGTGAGTGCAAAAAAAAAAGTCAAAGGACCATCCGTGAAAGTCAACGCCAACCACAAGGACCATCCGTGTAATTTACTCTTATTATTATGTTATTTTGTTAAGAGTGTCACACACAAAACCAACATGGCCCACAAACTCGTCATCTTTATTGTCTTGGTCTCTTGAAAATTGAGACCAACCCCCAATAATGTGTCTCAACGCATTTCCTTACGAGTATCGGCTTGAGTGTTCGCTGTCTTTCTAACATTACATGTGGGCTTAGGTAAAGGTGGGTTGACTCTATATTATCACATCAGGTGGGTTTGGTCAAATCATATAACCCGCGATGTATACCGTACAACCCGACGATACGTGCAATGATTGAAAACCCTCGCTATGGGAGGTTCAAATAACTTGCCCCGGCAAAGTTTATGATTCGTTTGCTAAACATAAATTAGACACCTTAGGCCGGATGCAGTAAGGGCAATCAATTCCTTCCATTTTCTCTGCCACGTCAGCTTTTTTCTCTCCAGCGACCTTCAGGCGATTGGGTGCCCCAGTAAAGACGACATTCATCATTTTTTTTTATTTATTTATTTTTTAAAACTTTTTTAACAATAAACTTAAATTTCATTAATAGTTAAAACCTTACATAATAATTTAAATAAAATTCAAACATTACAATAAAATTCAAATAACTTTCAAACATTACGATAATAAAACAACTAAACTAGTTTTGATTATGACGATGCCAAATGTCTTTCACCAAATCGGCTTTGAGGCTAAGATGAGTTGTTTTGTTGACTATCTCCCTGTAATTTTCAACGATTCCACATGCGTTCTTATGGGATCATAACTTAATTTCGTGAGAGTTTAGGTTGTGACATGTGATAAGCCTCCCAACACTCTTCCGCAAACATCATAAACTCGCTACTAACTTCATTTTCATTATCCGAAGACGAATCGGCAATAAATAGCTCGTAAGAATTCATGGTTTGAAAGTGTGAAATAAAAAGTGAAATGAGTGTGTTATTTGAAAGAATGTGTGAAAAAAAAATAGTGAAATGAGTGTTTATTTATAGTGTTTATGAAGTTTAAAAGAACTTTTTTTTTTCAAACCGTTAGCCAACGGGTTATGTCAATTTATTATTATTATTATTATTATTATTATTATTATTATTATTATTATTTTTTTTTTACTTTGCAACGGTTATGTGATTTTTTTTTACCTTGCAACGTTCAAATAGAAAGAAACAAAAAAAAAAGAGATGGAAATCAGTCGATCGGCCAAGCGATCCTTATTCTCAAAATTAGCCCAATCGATCGATCATCAAAAATGCCTACAACAAGGACAATCGATCGATCGTTACTTCTGCATCCAGCCTTAGATTTGTCAAAATATAAAAATAGCATCTCTACAAGACTACAACTATACAACATGATTATTGTGATTAATAAATCATTATTTTTAGAGTAATTTGTTAAAAAAGGAAAAAACTAATCAATTTACAAACATACTTCAATAAATACTCAATTTTTATTTAAAAACAATTATACTCATAAACTACCAAGATTGACTTTCTTAGTTTAAAAAAAAAAAAAAAAAAAAAAAAAAAAAATCACAAAATTGACCTTACAAAAAAATAAATAAATAAAAAATAAAAAATCGCAATATTGACATTGCTAATCAGACTTTGCGATGGGTACTACTATGGGTACACCCCCTATGGGATGGAGCCCGCCTATTTTTGAAGAATGTACAATTCGACAAAGCAGGCAGTACAAACAGCGTCAGCATGGTCAAAGTCCCCCCCCCCCACAGGGGGTGTTAGACTATAATCACCCCTTTGCGATTTCTTGAAGTTCCGCCGATAATCCATAAAACCTTGCTAATTGGCATTTTTTTGATAAAAATAAGTATTTAGTGATCTCAATCAACGCTGATCTCATCAGGTTGTTTATGTTATCATCACCGCCCAACAGTCACCGGAATCCTAAAAACCATAAATAATAAAAACTAACCGGACCATTAATAACACCCATCCATATCATACATTCATCAATTCATTAACAGACTCATTCATACATATCTTGTTAACAAACCTACAACTATAATCTATTGCCAGTAGTTTCCATTAGGCTTGAATTTTCACAAGCATAGCGCAACAAATTCCCGCCAGATTTACCACATCGTAACATCCACTTTTCTGGCATCTTCCTGACACAATTATTAGATCTCCGTGGTGAGGAAATCTTATTAAGCGTGAGAAATGCTCTAATTTTAGTGCTCGTTGATGGTGTTGGATCATATTCCTCAACGAGGTTAACTAAATCTTCATCGCATGTTATCGAAATAAGCGCGTCTAAATCCTCAGTTGGTAGTTGACACCTCAGTGTTACCGGTGTTCCGCATAATTCTCCAAGCTTCACCAACAATTCTGTTACATAATGGGATGTTATTAAAACTTATAAACTAAACTATACGGACACTACAAACACTCAATTTTGCATGAGGACGTGAGACGTAGACAGTACACCTTAGGTACGGACCGAATCAGGGTTCGATGTAGTGTTAATTTAAAAAAAAAAAAAAGAAAAAGATCAAAATTTTTTAAATGCATCTTAAATGTATCTAATCAATTGAAATGTGTTTTGGTTTTACCGGTTAAAAAAATTTGTGTACCCGGTCATATTTTGTCATGGTTTCGTCCTCGACTAAAGGTAAAAGGATTGCTTTCAGAAAGACCTCCGGCAAGTGCGCGTGTGCAAGTGTGTAATACGGACACTATGTCGGGTTAATAGTAAATATGGAAAAGAAAGAAATAAATGGGGGCTCACCTGAGAAAGAAATGGACCGGTCAACGGAGAGGACACGTGTTTCACCGCCGTAGTAACGGAGTTTGCCGTCGGGATAACGTGGGAGGATTTTGCCGCCATAACTGCAAAGGAATTTGATTGTTGTTGTTGTTGTGAGGGGTTTAGAAGGTCTTGCCATTTTTAGAAACGTGAAATTAGAGAGTGGAAATGTAGGAGGATTATTTGTGTTTGTGTTTTTTTTAAGCTAAAGTGGGATGACATGCGTATCTTATTTATAGTGTTTTTTTCTCGAGTGGGAGGGGTGTCTGGGATTGGGTTTTAGTCAAAGATTATTTGGCTCTCTCTCAAGTGTAGTAGAGTATATTTTAGGATGATTGGTTAAGCTGATAAAGTAGAGTAGGCACTCTTGTTTAAACCATCAAAGATAGATGCTATTCTTAATTAAAGACATCAAAGATGCTTTCACATCTAGGAACGTATATCCCATTTTGGGTGCAGATTGGATAAAGTATTAATTCTTGTAGGAATTATTTGCAGGGCAAATTGCATATATACAAACTAAGGCTGCGTTTGTTTTCTTTATTTTGCATCTGAACAGCCTCTGACTGTGCCAAATGTCTGAATCGGTCAGACATTTTGGCAGTCAGATTGTTTGTTTTTTTTTTTTTGGTTCAGACGCGTTCAGATGCAGTTAGATCTTAATGGTCAAGACTTGGGAGGGGTGTCTTAACGCGTCTGAATGCCTCTTGTTGACACAAAATAACCAAAAAAAAAAAAAAAAAAAATTCCCGTTCAAACATGAGTTTTTTTTTTCCCGTTCAGATGCGTTCAGATTCAGACATTTATGCATCAGATTCAGATTCAGACGTGCGATTCAGATTCAGATTCAGACCCTCTTAATAAACAAACACCACCTAAAATTTGCATATTTGTATATATACCCAAAATTTGCTTAATTTGTATTGTATATCATGCATTAAAAACTTGTATTTTGGGGAAATATGCAAATATTTGAGTTTTAGTTGGTATACATGCAATTCTCTTTTATTTGCAACTATGTTTTTCTATGGCCACTGATAATAAGTGTCTTTCGACGCATCTAAGACCCAGGGAGGACGCGCCCTGCTTGTTACCCACCCTCATACGACACGTCTTCGAGGAAGAAAATGCAAGACCTGGTCTTGCACACGATCGAGTTGAGGAGCGTCTTCGAGCAAAAAAAAAAAAACAACGGACAAGAAATGAACCGTTGGGCACTTATTAAAAAAAAAAATTATATCTTTAAACATTTATATAATTAATCCTTATAAATAGCCCAAATATCTTTCATTTTTATTCACACTTTCAAACATATTGTTTTTTATACACACTAATCTTCTCATCTAAAAACAATGTCTCAAAAGACTCCCAAAACCAAAACACCAAAAACACGTCACCAACAAAACGTTCTAACACCTATTTTTGATTTAGATATAGTGAAACTTGCCCATTTTTGTATGCGTTGACTTTGTTAGTCAAACTTACCCATTCTAAAACAAGACCGGATGCTCATTTAAGTGCTTTTAGGTCATGGTCTTAGTCAAAATAAACTTTTTATTAAGATCCGCTAAAATTCTCATAATTTTTTTTTTCTTTTTCATTTATATATATATTTTTTTACTATTACAAGATCGACTAAAACAACAAGAAGTACTATAAAAGCTTATATATTTTCATTAATATAATAAAAGGTCTTTACCAAGGGTTAACTAAATCATCATCCAACAAAACCAAAAAAAAGACCTTTAACTACTACAAACAACACCCACTGATCTAAACAACCTAGAGATACTTAAAGACAGGAAAAAACAAAATCAAGGAGATGACAAAGTACTTCTTCAACTTCCTAACAAGCATATAGTTTTCAGCAAGATCTTCCTTCGACTCATTCTTAGCCCTCAACAACCCCGGTGTAGGTGCCCTAAATATGATCAAACTAAACATACAATAGATGGTGAAGAGGGTGTTGATGTGAGGATGGAGGTAGAGACAAAGGAAACAAGAAGTTTGCTACTTCTCACACTATAACACACATTACACTCTCTCAAGCACATACACGAATGTCTCATTTGTGTGTATTTATACATCCAAGGGTTTCGTACCTGTAAATCAGGGTTTCTCAAGCACACATATAAGCTAAAGTTTGATTACAAATTTCGTACATGTAAATCAGGGTTTCTCGGGAACCTAAATGCAAGTGGAAATGCGGGAACGGTGTGATGACGAAAATAAACGCACGGGAGGGGCGCTAATGGCGATATTTGACGATCGTTAGTGAAAAGGACATAAGGTGTTACAATAAGTGTGAACAACAAAGACATCCAACGTAATCAATTCTTGGGAGTGTCATGAAGGGTGTGTTTGTTAAAAATAGCAGTGAGTTGTGAGCAGTAGCCACAGCTCACCGCTCACAGCTTATTAAAGAAGCATTGGAAAAATAAACATTCCTAAAAAATAGCAAAGCTCACCGCTCGTTTGTCAAACGAACAATAAAAATCAAAAAACTCATTGCTCGCCGCTCATCACCCCAAAAAGCTCCGCGCCAAACATAGCCGAAGTGCGATAAACTACAAGGACAAATTTGTAATTTAACTTAATAAAAAGATTACGGCTAAAATGTACAAATTAAGAGTTCATATCTTGCTAGAGGTAAATAATTCTGAAGTATTTGTGCCTAACTTTACAAAAATTGAATGAATTTTATTTTGTGTAATTTGTGTAGCGCTGGTAAACCTAATAGGGTACTCAAAACCCATATTTAAGTAGCGTTTGTAAATATCAAAGGGGTTGACACGTCTTCTTTCAAAACGTTGTTTGGCGAATTCGAATGTATAACTCGCTTGCTAAGACATCTGATGTCTGCTTACATATAATTTTACATTTAGAGCAAACGAAGCAATGCATTTCGTCCCTCGTCGTGGCCTACGTGGCTTCTCTTTGCGCCTCGCCATTTGTTGAAGTAATTTTCTGCAAACACTTCAGACAAACAAATAGGGTTTTCTGGTCGAACTCGATGGAGGTTCTTCCGAAATACGGAGGGATCAATCCCTTCGGATTATGATGGTCTTTCGGATATCTGCACACAAAAGCACGTGTTAGGCTCGCCCCGGGTGTTATTCCCAAGACCAAGCTCCGGCGTGAAAGTAAGTATTTGATAATCCGAAAGGTTTGAACAGTAATTGAGAGTAAATGCGGGTAGCTAAAGTTGGTTGAGAGTAGTAAATGAGCTGGGTATTTATACTACCCAACCTTGGTACCTGAAATGGCGGCGCCGGGTTTTGAAGGAACATGTCGCAGACATAATCCCGTAAATCCTGGGGCGGCGGCGGCGATGTCTTCTGCTGCCATCTGTCATAGAGACGATGCCACTTGTCCAGTTGCATACAGTCTTTTTGACCGAAAGGATTGAGCGCCTTCCGGCTTTTACCGGATGGTCTTCGTTCCGTCCGGACGGCCGGACTAGTTATCCCGTCCGGATACATACGCCAACAACCCCCCCCCCCAGTATCATAGTATCGGTTTCATTGATGTTGTGATACTCTGAAAATTTTGAAGTCCTGTTTTTACAAATTCCGATGGGCCTAGCCCATCAGGATCTGATAAATGTTTGATGTACAAATAGCTAAAAATCATTCCGGGCAAATTGGGTGTTTGTTGTTTTCATCCGAAGGACTCTATGTCCCCCCCAGTATCATGGTATCGGATACGCCGATGGTATGATACTTTGTAAATTTCTAAAATTTTACTTTAGCACTTTCGAATAGCTTAATCCGCCAGGTTCGAATGCAACCTGTCAAAAGTCATTTGAGGTTTCGTTCTAAGTAGTGCCATTTTATTCTCTCTCTCTTTTTCTCTTTTCTATTTTTTTTTTCTTTTTGATGATGAGATGTTGACACGTGTGCGTGTGTCTATTGCATGGGTGAAATGTTGACACGTTAGCGCTTGGGAAGACGGAACGTTTCGCGCCTTCTCATTTTACCTATAAATAGTGTCATTTGTATCGTTTTTTACCACTAATCTTTTACTTTTCTTTGAGACGTATTCCGGCCATATTTTCCGAGCGAAATCTATAAGCCAATCCGAGCGATTTCCACATTAGTCCTTCGACTGTAAAGGTACGTTCCGAACCATCCATACTTTGTATTTTCTTTTGCTACCCGGCTATACCCCTTTTTTCCTCGGTTGCAATATGTCGGTTTCATCCGCTTCGGCTCATGATGAGGATACCCGAGAGGTTGGGGAATTTCTACCTAAGTTTGATATTCAGAAATATACTTATCGGATGGATGAGGGGGCAGTGTATATGGTAACAAGGGACTTCGGTATTCCCCAAGATTTACATCCGAGGTTACCTCCGAAGGGAATGACCATGGACGAGTTACCGGACGATGCTATTGGCTTGTATTTGGAATATTTTTACGAGGGTGGCCTTAGCGTGCCATTTTCTACCTTTTTATTGGGTGTTATCAGATATTACAAAGTTCATCTCTCTCAGCTGGTTTCGTTAGGTTTACACCGTGTGACCCTCTTTGAGGTGTATTGCCGGAGCTTGCATATCAACCCTACTACTCCTTTGTTTCGGGCTTTCTACAAGCTGAGTAAACAAGGCCATTGGTTTTCCTTCGAGAAGAGGGGCAGTCGTAAAAAAAGAGTTTGTTTCTGGGAGATCCTTACCGGCTTGAAAGGTTGGAAGTATGATTTTTTTCTGATAGATAGACGAGCTATTCCTTTTGTCATGCCCTGGAGACATCACGATTCGGACATATCGGACCCTTTTTCGAAGGGGGAGTTCAGCGTCAAAGATGCCGATCGATTGTCGGAGACTGTGATCTATCTTATCCAAATTCCTCCGGGTTTTCTCTACGCCGTTGGGCTTACTTCTCACTGGGACCATCCTGGCTACCGAGCGGCACTTAGGGATGCCGAGGGAAAGGGTATAGCCTTATAGTCTTTGCCCTTGATGTTGTCCTCGTCTTTCTTTTCTTTATGTGTTGATGCGTTTATGCGTGTTTATTTCTAACTGCCTTGTGTTCTTATTTTTCGCAGCTATAACAATGTCTGAATATCTGAAGAAGCCCAAGATCCGAAAGGGTGCATCCATGGCAAAAAGGGACCAGTACCTTGAGGGTCAGTCCCATGGGCTGCATGTGACTACTCCGGCGTCTTCCAACACTGAAATTCCAAAGAAGACGGCCGAACTGAGGTCTGTCGAGGTGGCCAACGAAGCGGTTCTAGAGGCCAAGCGGAAAAAACAAGAGCAAGCTGCCGCTAGGCAAGCACTTCAATCCCAACAAGGAGGAAGAATGAGTAAGACCCGATTTCGCGTTGAGCGTAGGGAAGGGGGAAGTGGAGTGGTTCGTCCGGTAAAGCGAAGCAGGCCGGACGAGGGTGCAAATGCGGTGGATCTGGATTCTTCTGAGCAGCCTATTCCTGCTCCTGCCCCAATCCGTTCATTATGTCCGGAGGACGTAGGGAAAGAGCCGGGTGGCAAAGAAGATATTGGCGTAAGCTTCACGTCCGGGGCCGCTGATGTTGGTAAGTTCTCCGGATCTACTTTTGTACTTGTCCTCTTTTTTTTTTCTTTATATATATATATTATATCAATAACAACTGTGTTGCTCCTTCCTTTCTTTAGGAGGTTCCTCTGCCACCGATTCTGGGCGTAGGAAGGAAAAGGTCACTGGGGAGGGTGAGGAACCGGATGCTTTGTATGTGCCGGGGTGGAAGGTCAGGAAGGATGACCGTTTGACTAGTTAGAAAGTTTGTAGGGATTTGATGTTGAACCTGCCTACTCCCCGAGAGGAGGAATATCTTGAGAGCTTGGGTGATACTGAGGCCGCTCAAAGGGCCTGGAAGTTGCTGGGCATGGGGGCCGCAGCTATGTCGGATCTCTTGTTCCGGTTCGAGACTCTTCTTAGTGGGCATAATGAGTTGTACCGGGCCCACCAGCAATGTGGGAATGTTGGGCAAGGGGAGAAGAGCTTAAACATCTGAGGACTTAGCACTCCAACTGAATGGTGAAGGATTCGGAGCTAATGGGTCGCGTTACGGAGTTAGAGAACTTGGTGGAGGAGGAAAGGAAGGTTGCTGCGGAATAGATCAGTGTTCTGGAGGCTGAGTTGGGCACATTCAAAGCGAAGCTAGGCGAGGAGGAGAAGGAGAACTCAGCACTTCGTCTAGAGAAGAAAGATCTGACCGCACGAGTGGGCCGAACGGAGATGGAACGGTTTAAAGTGGTGAAGGATGTTATTTCGGAAGTGGTTCGCCGACTGTTGAACAGTCATGAGTATAAGGAACATTTGGCGACTCCTTTCAGCCTGTCTTCCCAATCCGAATTTTTGGAGGGTGTGTTGATTGCGTGGTTTTGTAACCTTACAACAGGTTTTACCTCTCGAGGGATCTCAAGAGGCTTACAACCCCACCAGGCAGTGTACCTGACCGATGTAGTATAGTGTAGTGGTAAGTACGGGGGATTGATCGTTCTCCACAGGGAATAGTGTTCGTTAGGTATGAAAGGCTACTCTAATTAGGTCTAAGGGTTGAGGAAGATTCTTTTTTATGTTTTTATATTTTTATGAAAGCAAGTAAAATCTCGGGTTTGAAGGAGTGGGCGGAATTAGTTGCTAGTCAACTAACCCAAATTACTACGAATGCAAATAAAATAAAATAACTGAAATTAAAATGTGGTGAGAAACTTATGTGTAGAGAAATGTGTTTACTTAGATTTCCTTACTCCCTAACTATCTTTTACCGGTTAATTAGTGTGTATTAGTTGCGTGGATGACGGGTGTATTCCTTAATACCATTCGTGGGGTGGCGTACTTACTTCCCCAACTCTACAAGCTCCTACTTCACTCCTATGTCGAGCCGGCTAGGAAGCTCCTAACATGGGATCACTAGAATTCGCTTGTGCATTAAATACAACCATAAAAACCTTTAGTACGCGTTTGGTTCATGTTTCTTAAGACGTTCAAGCAAGTTACCGAATAGGAAGTTAGCCAGTTTTCTTAAGCCTAACATAGATAAACAATCATCCAATACAACTAATAACACACTAACAACCAATAATCAATAGCTAGGTTTCATTAGATCTAAGCAAACACAAGATAAATTTAGCCTAACATGTTAAACAAAAGACAAGAATAAGATAGAATCAAACAACACATAGACATATTGAATGATTAATTGATAACTTATCTTTCAATGAAACATGGAAGATCTCAAGGCAAAAAGCCCTGAAAAAGATGCTAAAATCGTCTTAGGGTTTTCTCCCAAAATTCCACACACTAAGCTCTCTCTAATGACAAAAAATTAGAAAACTATATATAGATTTTTGGATCTGACGGCGTCACCTTATGGAGTGTGACGCCGTCACCTCGCCGCTTTTAGGGTTCCCGGATGACCTTCTTGACGCCGTCCCTCTTTAGCTCTTCAAAAATCCATTCTGGCTTATCAAGGCTTGACGCCGTCTAACCATGAACGTGACGCCGTCCCCTTATGATTTAAGCCGTGACGCCCTTGATCAAGTTAAAGCGTGACGCCGTCAGAATTCACATGCTATTTTCACTGGCCCGTCATGAGTAAATTTCACGTCCAACTTTTCTTGCCAAGGCATGACGCCGTCCAGAGTAAAGTCTGACGCCGTCAAGAGTAACTTTTAGCCGATTCTTGAGACTTTGCCGTTTTCTTCACTTTAATGCTCCAAAAACGTCCAAAATGCCTCCTTTTCCAGATTTCTCCTCAAAAGTACCTAAAATGACAAAAGGAACGATTTAGGGCAATATTTGATCAAATAAATACGATTTAAGGCTTAAATGACCCCTTAAAAGCGGTACACTTTTCGCTTCATCAAATACCCTTACACTTGAGATTTGCTTGTCCTCAAGCAAATGCGCTTTTATTCTAATCAAAATACAAGTTAGGGGTCATTTAATGCTAACATAAAAGTAATTACAACAAATATTCGTTCCACTTCAATCATAATAAGCACGGAGATTATAAACTAGCACCTCACAAGTAGTGTTTAGATACTCACATCTCTCAAGTGTCATCAAAATAAATCTCATAAATGAAAACGGATAATATCTCTCACTACCTGTCATAGCAAATAGATTACCATAGGCTTGAGAAAGGATCGAAAACCTCCTCCACTAGGCGTAAGCACCTAAGATAAACTATCAAAGAGGGCTTTTAAATGGGTTATAACGTTAGGTGTAGGGAAAAGGAAAACACGGTTTTGTTGGATAAAGGATATTTTACTGGTGGCGAGTTAAAGATCTTGATCAATTACATGTACTATACAATGTTGCTAAGCCAAGACTAGACTCGATCTTAAGCTAGAAACAAAATATCAAAATAACAAAAATATAAAACAAACATAAAATGAAACGGGATGGTAGTCCGTATGTTTTTTCTATTTTTCATTTTCTCATTTTTTTTTTGTGTTTTTCTTGATTTTTTTTTTTTTTTTTTTTTTTTTTTTTTTTTTTTTTTTTTTTTTTTTACATACACTTTTACCCTACCATCCAAAATAATACATCATAGGGGCGTTGCATTCCCCTTACACTTGAACTTTTACATAACTTTACAAATACTAATCTAATGACTCGAATTAAGATAATTGAAAAACTTGGAGTACTTTTAAAACATTTAGCACATATGGGGGTAATAAATGATGTTCATCCCCATTACTCCATTACACTAGTACTTTACCCATGAGTCCCAATCGTCCCAAAACAATATGTACAAGGATATGACTCGACTTAGCAACCATGTAATCAACTAGATAATTAACTTGGGTTTTAAACAAATGTTGTCACAATAATGCACTAAAAATGAGTGCATACAAGGTGGGCTAAGGCGATTTGGGTGTACATTTTAGTGGGGTGTAACAAATTCTTCCTTTAAGTAAAATGCTTAAAGGTCGAAACGAAAAGATAGGCTCTGAGGGGTGTACTAGGGGTATCGTGTACTAAAAATGAGTACAACGCAAAGGGTGTGGGAGAATTACTTGACCAATGTAGCCAAAGTAATTATAACAAAAACACAGGTGTAAAACAATGGGTTAATCCTAATGCCTCTTATCATGTAGTAAATCTAACTACACGAATGTAGTCTCACTTGTGGCCTCGGAATGGTCCTAACGCAAGTTCTAGAATCTAAGTGCTACCGGTACACACATTATAGCATAAATGCTTTTCCTACCAATTCTAGGGGCGAACCTCACATATTTGGGGGTGGAAAATTTTTTAGTGGTACGGTTTTTGTGCTAGTCATATAACTCCTATCCGTGAGACGCTCATTAAGATCAAAGTTTCACTCCTACATGTTGTAAAAAATTTTAAATTTGGCACTAAAATTACCTTAACAAGTATTTCTCTCAGTTTTATTACACATCAACTATTAAACAAACAAAAATCAAGCGTAATAGCATTCTCTAAAATCGTACTTTTACCCTCCCCTTACACTTAAGATGAACATTGTCCCCAATGTTCAAATAACAAGATGTAAAAGCAAAAAGTAAAAGAATGAAATCAAATACTCCCCTGATTCACTCGGTGGATAGTGAAATTACACGGTTAGATCTTCCCCCAAAGAGAATGTTGAAGCTCCATGACTAATGCATCGCCAAAAGCTTGATTCAATAAACATCTCCTTGTCCAAAATAACATGTTAAACCTGAGAAAACAAACACGAAAACCTGCATAACATCGGCGGGATAAAATCTATATATAAGGATATAATGCTTGTGGAATGATAATTTTGCAGATTCCTGGAGATTATAAGTTGGAGATTTTAATAAAAACTTTTTATGAAAACAAAACTTTCAAAAATTTCTGGAAATTAAATCTGACGCCGTCAGGTTATAACCCCTGACGCCGTCAGAAATGACCTGACAAAAATTTTCATTTTAAGTTTCCGGAAAATTTCTGGAAAAACCTTTACCTTACTTCCTGGAAATCCTGCAAAACATCATTATGACTCGATACAAGCATTTGACTCAAACACACACTAATATGTATGTTAATTTATTATTATTATGATTCATGTTCATTTGTGTTCTAATAAACCGATTTAGATTTCCCTTACACTTATCTTTTGCAAAATACCTTTATATGTAGTTAAGACGAAGTTAAAAACAAAATAAAGCATTTTCACAAATTACTTTTGAACATGAATCAATACTAATAAAAATTAAACACACATACGGAAACAAATAAAATCAAACAAACAAATAAATAAACACACAAAGCAAATAAAACAAATAAAGCTTGGGTTGCCTCCCAAGAAGCGCTTTTCTTTATTAACGAGTCTTGTAGCTAGACTCAAAGTCACGCTACCCTATGTAAGTAAGCTCGTCATCTAGGACGTCTTTAGGGTTAAGCTTGGATTGAAGTTTCCTATTGGTCCGCTTAGTACGATATGTCTTTTCAAACTTCTCTCCATCCGGGTCATACAATGTCATCTTAATATGCCATGACCCATCTCCATCTTTGGGTGGTTTATCCCAATTCCACTTATGATCATCTTCCTCACAATTCCACTTATTCATTCCTAGGTTAATTGGCAAAACTCCTAGGAAATCAATCATCTTTCTAAAAACTAGAGGGTCTTCAAATGGATCCAATTCGGTGTCCCTAGCCAAGAGTTGTTCTACCGTATGTGTTCGGTTAACAAAGTCCTCTTCTAGGTAAAATGGGCGTTGGGGTCCTATGAAGCCTTTATCTATCCAAGGTCCATATCTAGATGGTCTCCTATTTAATTCTAACCAATGGGGTGTCGGTTCCTCACTAGTATCATAGGCGTGTTTCTTAACATCATAGATTGACCAAGTATCTCCTTCTCCTACCGCTATCTTAGATTCCTTACAATCAATCATAGCACTAGCGGTCGCCAAAAATCCTCTACCTATCAACAAGGGGCATGTAGGGTCGCTAACCATATCAAGGACGTGGAAATCGGCTAAAATGGTTAGTTTTCCAATGTGCACTAACACGTCCTTAACTACTCCAACCGGGTAAGCAACACTTCCATCCGCTAAGCCTATTATTACCTCGGTTTCTTCAAGTTTTCCTAGTTTTAGAGAGGTGTAGAGAGGTAACGGAAGTAGGTTAAGGCTTGAACCAAGATCGGCTAATGTGTCATAAGCCTCCGAATTACCGATCTTGCAAGGTAGAACAAATAAGCCCGGATCATCTAACTTCTTAGGTAGCTTGTTTTGAACAAAGGCGGTCCCTTTTTCGCCTAACTTGAGCTTCTTCTCATCCAACTCATCAACAACCGGACTTTCAAGGTGGAGCTCCTTGAATTCTTCGTCAAGGTTTTGAGTGGGAGGTGTTTCAACTATGTTGTTGACCAATTTGGATGTCATAACTTCTTGGTCATTTGGAACGACTTGGGTTTGTTTGAAACACGTGCTCATGGAATTGACCGAATAATATTGTGGACAAGAACTAGGGGACCAAACCGATGAAATAGCGTTGACATTTAGTTTCGGGTTCTTGACCGTGTTGCTAGGGAGTGCTCCCATTTCTCGGTCATTGAGGGCTTTCAACAAGGTGTCAATTTTATCGGTCATCTCGCTTTGTTTTTGTTTGAAGTCGGCTTCAAACTTGGCTAAACGAGCTTCTTGAGATGCCATAAATTGAGACATCAATCCTTCAAAGTTATTGGTACTACCATTGCCGGAAGGATTGTTGTTGAAAGTACGGTTCGAGTTGGAACCGCTTGATTGGAAACGATTAGGTGGGTTGGAAGAATTGGTTTGTTGTGAGTTTTGGTTTTGTTTCCACCTAAGGTTCGGGTGATTTTTCCATGAGGGGTTGTATGTATCACCGTAAGGGTTTGGCTCGGGTTTGAAAGTGTACCACTTGTCTCCCGCTCCGTCGGTACGCGAGGATGCGTAGTCCACAAAAGCTTGTTCGGGGAGTTCCATGCAATCACGAGTGTCGTGGGGACCACTACATAATTCACATGAAGAAGTGATTTTGTTCACTTGGCTTGAAGGTTTAGGAGCCTCGTAGGATTTCATGAGAAACTTGACTTGGTCTTCAAGTTCTATGATCCTACGGTCGGAAGTGCTTGAATTGTTCGAAGGCAAAGATATTGCCTTGACCGTTTTATTCAAATCACGGGGATCACTCCAACTTTCGTTGTCATAAAGAGCAAGATCCTCTAGGAGAGCCCATGATTGTTCCGCACTTAGATCACGTAGCTTGCCACCGGCCGATTGGTCAATGGTTTGCCTCGTGGAGAGATTGATATGGTCATAGAAGATTTGGACTTGGAGCCAAAGTTCTATGCCATGGTGAGGGACTTTTTGGAGTAAGTCCTTGAATCGAGTCCATGCCTCGTAGAGAGTTTCGCCTTGACGTTGTTGGAACATCAAGATATCATTCCTTAGCTTGGTGGTTCTTCCCGGTGGGAAAAACTGAGCAAGGAAACGAGTAGTGAGATCATCCCAAGAGGTGATGGATCCTGCGGGTTGACGTTCTAGCCACTGACTAGCTTGGTCCCGCAGAGAGAATTGGAAGAGACGCAATCGGGTCGTCTCTCGAGTGGCAACATCAAGGTCTATGGAATCAACGATTTTAAGAAAGTCCTTGAGATGTTGATTAGGATCTTCAGAACGAAGTCCATGGAATGCGCATCCGCTTTGCACCAACCGGATGGTGTCGGATCGCAAGGGTGTGATATTGGCTCCTTGAGTGAGCTCAATGGTGTTTCGATAGCCATGGTGGCTAGGATGGGAATACTCTCCTAAAGTACGGGCTCTAGGAGGTGGTGGTGGTTGTTGTGGTGGTGGGTTGTGGGGGTTAAGGATATTACCATCTTCCATGATGTCGGACGGTAATGGTTACGAACAAAGACACGAAGAAAATAGATAGACTAAAGAAAACCTAGAAAAATAAAATAAAAATCTCACTAGAAAGGAATCTAGTGAGTAGACCTAATAGAAATAAAAATTCAACCTAAACAATAACTATTCCCCGGCAGCGGCGCCAAAAACTTGATTGCGTGGTTTTGTAACCTTACAACAGGTTTTACCTCTCGAGGGATCTCAAGAGGCTTACAACCCCACCAGGCAGTGTACCTGACCGATGTAGTATAGTGTAGTGGTAAGTACGGGGGATTGATCGTTCTCCACAGGGAATAGTGTTCGTTAGGTATGAAAGGCTACTCTAATTAGGTCTAAGGGTTGAGGAAGATTCTTTTTTATGTTTTTATATTTTATGAAAGCAAGTAAAATCTCGGGTTTGAAGGAGTGGGCGGAATTAGTTGCTAGTCAACTAACCCAAATTACTACGAATGCAAATAAAATAAAATAACTGAAATTAAATGTGGTGAGAAACTTATGTGTAGAGAAATGTGTTTACTTAGATTTCCTTACTCCCTAACTATCTTTTACCGGTTAATTAGTGTGTATTAGTTGCGTGGATGACGGGTGTATTCCTTAATACCATTCGTGGGGTGGCGTACTTACTTCCCCAACTCTACAAGCTCCTACTTCACTCCTATGTCGAGCCGGCTAGGAAGCTCCTAACATGGGATCACTAGAATTCGCTTGTGCATTAAATACAACCATAAAAACCTTTAGTACGCGTTTGGTTCATGTTTCTTAAGACGTTCAAGCAAGTTACCGAATAGGAAGTTAGCCAGTTTTCTTAAGCCTAACATAGATAAACAATCATCCAATACAACTAATAACACACTAACAACCAATAATCAATAGCTAGGTTTCATTAGATCTAAGCAAACACAAGATAAATTTAGCCTAACATGTTAAACAAAAGACAAGAATAAGATAGAATCAAACAACACATAGACATATTGAATGATTAATTGATAACTTATCTTTCAATGAAACATGGAAGATCTCAAGGCAAAAAGCCCTGAAAAAGATGCTAAAATCGTCTTAGGGTTTTCTCCCAAAATTCCACACACTAAGCTCTCTCTAATGACAAAAAATTAGAAAACTATATATAGATTTTTGGATCTGACGGCGTCACCTTATGGAGTGTGACGCCGTCACCTCGCCGCTTTTAGGGTTCCCGGATGACCTTCTTGACGCCGTCCCTCTTTAGCTCTTCAAAAATCCATTCTGGCTTATCAAGGCTTGACGCCGTCTAACCATGAACGTGACGCCGTCCCCTTATGATTTAAGCCGTGACGCCCTTGATCAAGTTAAAGCGTGACGCCGTCAGAATTCACATGCTATTTTCACTGGCCCGTCATGAGTAAATTTCACGTCCAACTTTTCTTGCCAAGGCATGACGCCGTCCAGAGTAAAGTCTGACGCCGCCAAGAGTAACTTTTAGCCGATTCTTGAGACTTTGCCGTTTTCTTCACTTTAATGCTCCAAAAACGTCCAAAATGCCTCCTTTTCCAGATTTCTCCTCAAAAGTACCTAAAATGACAAAAGGAACGATTTAGGGCAATATTTGATCAAATAAATACGATTTAAGGCTTAAATGACCCCTTAAAAGCGGTACACTTTTCGCTTCATCATGTGTCATTGGCTCGCAAGCCGGAGGATTTGGCTAAGATTCTGGCCGAGGTGGAGGATCTTGACACGGAGGCTGATTCCAAGTTCGCACCTCTGTATGATGGGCTTTTCTCCGCCGAGTATCCTTACATCGCGAAATTCAGCAATGCTTATCTGCAATCTCTCGAAGAGATAATGAATATATATATCCTGATCCCGCTCCGTCTGTGCCTACCGAGATTGCTGCAACCGAAGCTGTCACCGGAACAACTTCCGAGGCTCCTGAGATCCAAGCTGCCAATACCCAAGGTTCCACGGCGGAAGAAGGTAGATCGGCCCTTTGAGATTTTGACTTATTGAAGTCTGGGTAATTCTGTTTTGACTACGGGTGAAAGTTACCTCGGATTTCTTGTGAAGCTTTTATAATCTTGTTACTTTACCGTTCGTTTGAGGGATGTAGGGCTTTCGGGCCGTTGAACTAAGTTTAAGAACAATTGATTTGATTTGGATGACTGTAATAATCTTGTAACTTGAACAATTTGTATGCTTTTTTTTCTTCTTCTTATCTTTATATCTGACTGTATGATCGTTCTACTAGTTTATGGGATGTACCGTGTTTCCACTTATGCGTGTATACCATATTTTTCATACTCCGAAATGGCTTACTCCTTGAGTTGACAAAACCGCTCGGCTTTTACGCTCTACGGTAATTCGTGAACATATGGCTTATTCGCCGTTTAGTTTTACGCTCTGGCTTCACGGCCCTTTTACCTTGGTTTGTGTGACCATGCCTTTTTCGGATTGTCCGGATGGACCTGCCTACCGGATCAGGTACGTTTGTCGTAGCCAACGATGATTATTTTCCAACTTCCCCCCCCCCCTTTTTTTTTCTTTTTATTACATTCGTGTGACCGCTTCCGAATGGCAATGGGTCGTTTTGCTGGCTTTGGTCTGAAACCAAGATCTATACGTGTCTATCATCCCTTTGTTTTCCAGGCAGATAAATCATAACATCCCTGCCGTAATTATTATTGCTCATGACGGGCCATTATACATCATTTTCATTCGGATCACAAACATACATCAAACACTTGTTTTTTATTGCCGTTACTACTTGCATAGTTCCGGAATTACAAGTTAACGCTTGGTTTATGTTTTGATTGTAAACATACAATAACACTTTCTTTTTATTACTTTCACTATTTGCATAGCTCCAGAGGTACAAGCTTGCGTGCTTTCGGACGACATACGCCATTTGGCCTTTTTGGCTTACTTGTAGATTGGGAACGTATAACAACACTTGTTTTTTATTACCTTCGCTATTTACATAGCTCCGGAGGTACAAGCTTATACGTTCTTGGGCGACGTACGCCATTCAGCCTTTTTGGCTTACTTAGATATGGCAACCACTTTTTGGGTATAAACCATCTTCGGGCGATATACGCCATTCGGCCTTTTTGGCTTACTTAGATATGGCAACCACTTTTTGGGTATAAACCATCTTCGGGCGATATACGCCATTCGGCCTTTTTGGCTTACTTAGATATGGCAACCACTTTTTGGGTATAAACCATCTTCGGGCGATATACGCCATTCGACCTTTTTGGCTTACTTAGATATGGCAACCACTTTTTGGGTATAAACCGTCTTTGAACATTGACCACTGATCTCCGGAGGTCGCGAGCCTACCGGAGGGATCATTTTCAGCTTATGTTCAGAATGTGACAACGTACAACGATACTTGTTTTTTATTACCTTCACTATTTACATAGTTCCGGAGGTACAAGCTTGTATATTTTCGGGCGACATACGCCATTCGGCCTTTTTGGCTTATAGATATGATAAGGACACGATATGTAGAGAAAATTGCCTCCGCTTGACGGTGGGATAGCTGCATTTATCATTCATATAGTTAATATCAGGTCCTTTCGGATGTTACACAAAATATAAACCGAACGTTTACAAAAACACTTTCAAAAGCTGCCGGTATGCTGTGTTCAAGGTGCTTCCTTTTCTTTCTTTTTCTATGACTTGTGTGATCCAGCTCGCTAGGCTTCCATGACCTATAGGGTCCTTCCATGCTTTCCCTTATTTTTACTCCTGCCCTTTTTGTTCCTCCGGTACATGAGATCACCTGTCTCGGACGGTGAAGGTATTTTTGTTCCTTTCGTTAGATCATAATAATAAAAACAAACATTGATGGGGATGAAATAATCGATATATTCTAATGACATTTCGTTTTAATAGTTATTCGAACTTCTTTTTTTACCTTGGACATCCCGGCTCAAACCTTTCGGTTGCGGCCCTGTACCATTCTCTTTTCATCTCTCGCCTTCCGGATTGCAGCCCTCCTCCTTCGGTTCGGCCGCACGCTCCGTGACGCACTGCTGTAAGATACTGACTTTTCAGTATACTCGGGTAATCTCTTAGATGCTTCCGCCTTGCCTTGCATTTCTCTTCCCTTTTAAATTAATCCTCTCGTCATCTCATCGGTCCGTATTTCATTCTCTGCATCTTTCTCTATCATTTGCCCCCCTCCTACTCTATGACATTCCGGCTTAACTATCGACCGGGCGATTAACGTAGCTATGCCACCTGTGGTAGGGAACTTTATCATCGAATGAATAGTTGAGGTGACGGCTCTTAGCTTCTTTAGTCCGGAGCGTCCCAATATGATGTTATAGGGAGAGGCAGATCGGACCACGGCGCGGGACAGACCTTGACTTCCAAAACGAACCTCCAGTTCTATCTTCCCTAGCGGCCTAACGGACTCTCCCGTAAATCCTATCAAAGGCGTGTCGGTTTCTTCTAGCCGGGTCTGGACAGAGGGGCACAAACGTTCAAAACAATGTTCGTATATGACCTCCATTGAAGCACCGGGATCTACATAAACTTCTCGTACTGCACGACCTTCCACTTTTACCTCAACTATCAGAGGTTCATCCGACACATCTTCCGGGGGAATAGGCGGGAAACTGATTGGAGCGTTCATCCATTCTTCCTCTGCATCTGCCATCTTCCCTTTTTCTCGCGGCCGCAGGACTTCGGATCATGTTAATGATCTTTTCCTTGTTTGCGTGGTTGTTTCCGCCCTGAGGCGCCCTCCCCCTCTGCCGAATGTTTTTCAACAGATGGTCCAGCTTTCCCGTATCCAATGCCGTTTTTATGTGCTCTTTGAGTTGATAGCAATCATCGGTGAGATGTCCCTTCTCACCATGGTAGTCACAATATCTGTCCATATTTTCTGGTTGGGGCTTTCCTTTCATAGGAGGGGGTTGCGGTAGTTTTAGCTGATGTTCTGTGGCGAGGATCTCTTTGGGAGTCTTTGTCAGGGAGTTCAGATCTATGGGTCTTGTGTCATACCGACGGATGTCGTTACGACGATTGTCAGTTCTACCGGTGTTATCGTTCCTTGGGGGAACATAAGGAGTGTAGTAATCATTCTGGCGAGGTTTGAACTCAACCCTGGGGTTGTTCCTTCGGCGATCTCCTCTGAAAGGGACTCTCTGAGGACCTCCGCTGTTGTATGGGCTAGGGCGGTGCTCTTTGAGGACATCCGCTCTCTCTACTTTTGGCAATTCAGTACTCCGGAACGCTTCCTCCGACCGAACTAAATCATCAAACCTCTCCAACATCTCATCAACTGTTTTGGGAATTTTATCCAAGAACTTTTTCGCCAGTTCCGGGCAGTGGTGGCCATTCATGAACGAAGAGATCTGCATTATTTCTGGGGCGTCCGAAAAGTAGTTTGCTTCACTTATCCATCGTTCTTTAAAGTCTGGGAGGCCCTCATTGGCCTTCCTGTGGATCTTATTGATTTCCGTCAGATCTTTGACGCACGCCCTTAGCATACCGAACCTATTCAAGAACTTTTTCTGGAGCTCGTCCCAACTATCTATGCTCCCGGTTGGCAACTTGTCGAACCATCTAAAGTTTGTTGAAACATTCGACACCATACAGGCATCAGCCATTCTTCATGGTTACCTGCTCCAGTGAACCGATTGATGTGGTCGTCCGGATCAGTAGTTCCGTTATACAACTTAAGGTTTGTCGGTATTTTGTGCTTGGGAGATGAGAATTCTATGATCCTTCTTGTAAACGGGAACTTTAATACTTCCTTTAATGGTCTGCTCAAGTCGTCCACTGCCTTTTTTCCTTTGTCGTACTTCGGTCTTTCGTTATACTCATCTTCTGCGTCTGTCGAATCATCTTCAAAGCTTAACATAGTAGGGCTTATTAGTTCACGGTTGCTTCGCTGCTTGAACAACTCTTTTAGAGCCGATATGTGACCTTATATAACGGCTCGGGTATCCGGAGGGTCTTGACCTCTTCCTCCAGGATTTTGGATAGGGGTGATTGGGGTAGGACCAGCCATTCTGAACTTCAGGTAGATCGAATAGTTGGTCCCACGGATGGAGCCAATTTGTTGAAGTAATTTTCTGCAAACACTTCAGACAAACAAATAGGGTCTTCCGGTTGAACTCGATGGAGGTTCTTCCGGAATACGGAGGGATCAATCCCTTCGGCTTATGATGGTCTTTCGGATATCTGCACACAAAAGCACGCGTTAGGATCGCCCCGGGTGTTATTCCCAGGACCAAGCTCCGGCGTGAAAGTAAGTATTTGATAATCCGAAAGGTTTGAACAGTAATTGAGAGTAAATGCGGGTAGCAAAAGTTGGTTGAGAGTAGTAAATGAGCAGGGTATTTATACTACCCAGCCTTGGTATCTGAAATGGCGGCGCCGGGTTTTGTGGGAACATGTCGCATACATAATCCCGTAAATCCTGGGGCGGCGGCGGTGTCTGCTGTTGCCATCTGTCATAGAGATGATGCCACTTGTCCAGTTGCATACAGTCCTTTTGACCGAAAGGATTGAGCGCCTTCCGGCTTTTACCCGATGGTCTTCGTTCCGTCCGGACGGCCGGACTAGTTATCCCGTCCGGATACATACGCCAACACCATTGCACCCTCATCGCTCGCCATCATTCGCCGTTTGCATCTTACTCGTGCAGACGACAAGCTAAGTTTTCTGACAAGTGGGGTATTTTATATATATGAAATGTTTTTTTTTTTAAAATAGTGTTTGTGAAGTGTGTGTATTTTATGAACTGTGTGTGTTGCGTCTGAGGAAGAAGAAAGGGTTAACAAGAAAAAATACATTAATCATCTAATGAAAAACTGGAAAAATATCATCTAGTGGAGTGTGATAAACTTCATTTTTAGGATTGGGGAATTGTTGGGAGAAATCTCGACGAGGAGGACTGGGGTATTTATAGGCTAGAAATTTTGCCCATTTTTTAAATTGAATTTGAATTTCAAACGGTTATATCCCGCCCGTTTTAGATTCGAATTTGAATTTTAAATTTTAAATATATCCCGCCCGTTTTAGATTCGAATTTGAATTTTAAATTTTAAATATATCCCGCCCTTTATTAAATTTGAATTTGAATTTTAAATTTTAAATATCCTGCTCGCTGTTTAATTCGAATTTTGAATTTGAAAGTTCAAACGGTTATAAATACCATACCATTCTTTTCTATTTTTCACACACTTGTATATCAAATTTCAAATATTTTTCACACATTTGAAATGAATAATCGTTGGTCCGAAGAAGAAGAAAACTTGCTAGCTGAAGTTTAGGTTGCAGTTTCCCAAGCCGTAGACAACAACAATGAACACTCCTTTTGGAATCAGGTTGTAGTCATGTTCAATAATCAGACCGACGGTGACAATTGTAACAAAGATACCGTCACGGGAAAATGGACAAAACTTAGCAGTGAATGTCAAAAATTCAATGCTATTTACAAACATTTGCAGCGTACAAGTGGGGAAAATGAAAGTGAAATTCTCAAGAATGCAAAGACCACTTTTGAACAACGATTTGGGGGAAGAAGCTTCCAATATGTTCACTTGTGGGAGGTTTTGAGAAACCACTCCAAATGGGATGAATGAAATGTTTCACGGTGTTGTATGATTTGTTGTATCCTTTTCTTTAAGTCCCGTATCGTTTGTTTTCTTCGTATCGTTAGTTTATGTTTCGTATGTGTTTGAATTTGATGTATTGTATTTTTATTTTAATGAAATGAATTTATTTTATTTGGGTGTTTGAATAAAAGAAATAAAAATAGATAGTGGTAGACCCAAATGAGTGAGTTGTAATATGTTATTGGAAGAGGAGGTTGTAAAGTGAGGTATGTCAAAATAACGTGGCACCCCATGAAGCCCGAATGAGTAATTTGTGTTTGCCATTGCACCTATTGCTCTTAGTCGACATCTTAAGGTTGTCCAAAACGAGTGGGATGTTGTCTAGGGGGGGCATATATGGTGGTTGTTCCGTGTCATTCGAATATTAGATATGGGTCCTTTGACATGTAACGTAAAGCTAATTAACTTCTTCCACTTGTGTTCATTTTATAGAATAGTTTATAAAGATTTTCATTAGTATGTCGTGTCGGCCAATAACATGAAAGTTAAGGTAAGCCACCTAAAAGGCGTAAAGAGTCCAAAAACTAATACTACATGTTCACTTGATTTAATTAAGAGTAAATTACACCGTTCGTTCCTGTGGTTTAGGGTAAATTTCAATCTCAGTCTCTATTTTTTTTTCTTGCTTTTTTGGTCCCTGTGGTTTTTCAATTGCACACCAGTGGTCCCTATCGTTAACTGGCGTTATCTTTTCCGTTAGCAAGTGGCAACGTTAGTCCATTAACCAAACAAGCGTTAGCAAAGTTAGTTCTTTTACTAACGGTCGTTTTATTTTTTTTCCGAAATTATTTTTTTTTCCAAAATTTTTTTTTTCTGAAAAATAATTTCGAAAAAAAAAATATTTTTCTAAAAAAATTATTTCAAAAAAATATTTATAAAAAAAAATTCCAATTTTTTTTTCTGAAAAAAATTTCTAAAATGGAAAGAAAAATAATTTCGAAAAAAAAAATTCAAGAAAAAAATTTATAAAAATAGTTTCTAAATTTTATTTTTATAAAAAAAGTATTTTATTTTTGTTATTTTTTCTTTAAAAACTTAATAAGCACAAGTTAATAAGCTAATTTTATAAAAACAACTATTTCTGAGAATTAACAATAAGCACAGAAAAAGCTTTTTAAAATCAGACTTGTATGAAATAGAAAATATAAGCCAAGGCAAATGAAGTTCGTACACAAATGAGCTCATAGGACAAAATTCAAACCAATAAGAACTTATATGATGCTTATAAATAAGCTCTAAAAGGGGCACTTAGGGCATTTGATCACTGAGTTCATCAATGATCATTTGACTAAATAGACCACTTTGGAGCTTATTTTTAAGCTGTAAATAAGCTCAAAACTGAAATGACTTAGTGAATACTTAAACTTCAACAACCAAAAAGCTCAAAATCAAAAAGTTCAAACATAATCAATCACAATTAAGCACTGAATCAAATCCTAGAAATGCTAGATTAGAACAGATATGGAGATGAGTATTCTGATGCAGGTTATCAACAAAAATGACCTCAACTTCTCCAAATCCTACTGAATTCAAACCAACTCTTGAAAATCCTTTTAAGCAAGATACAACTCCCTTCATCAGCCCCACCACATCCCTCAACCTCCATCACGCGGCAACAACCACCAGCCATCTCTACAAAACTGAAATCTAACGGCCAAACCACCAGCATCTACCAAACCCTCATCACCAAAACTCCATCGCCACCACAGCTATGAATGAAGCCGACACCACTACCACGAACATACCACCACCAAAACTCCATCGCCACCACCACCAAACCCTCATCACAACTACCACCTGTAGATCCGACCTCTAAACAACCAAACATCTTCATCATCTCCTTTTTATTTTCATCTTCTACACAAACTCGGATCTACAGATCTGGTAAATGACCAAACTCGGATCCACATCTGGTAAAATCAATTTCCTTTTCACACTTGCAGATCCGGTTATCAAGAACAAGAAAGAATTGAGGTGTTTTGATATTCGGTTATCAAAGCAGAAGGAAATAACATATCTGGTAAATAGAAGGGTTAAGGTTTGTTATAATAGAAGGGTTAGGGTTTTTAACTTGAAGGTATTTATTGAAGAGTTGTTAGGTGGCTGTGGTGAAATCCGGCAAGATTTCGACGATGGTGGTGACTGTTTTTGTTTTGTTTTTGTGAACAAAGATATAAAGGCTGTGTAGGTTGGGATGACAAAGAAAAAGACAAAGAAAGATAGTTAACTATTTAGTTTTCTAAAAAATATATATATTTTTTTCTAAAATTTTTTTTTTAAATTATTTCGAAAAAAAAATATTTTTCTAAAAAAATTATTTCAGGAAAAAAAATATTTTTCGAAAAGATTATTTCGAAAAAAAAATATTTTTCTAAAAAAATTATTTTGAAAAAAAAATATTTTTCTAAAAAAAATATTTTACAAAAAAATTATTTCGAAAAAAAAAAACATTTGTTGAAAACGGAAAAAAATTTCTAAACTTTTTTTCTGAAAAATAAAATGGAAAGAAAAATAATTTCGAAAAAAAATTCAAGAAAAAAATTTATAAAAAAAATTCTAAATTTTATTTTTATAAAAAAATTATTTTATTTTTGTGATTTTTTCTTTAAAAACTTAATAAGCACAAGTTAATAAGCTAATTTTATAAAAACAACTATTTCTGAGAATTAACAATAAGCACAGAAAAAGCTTTTTAAAATCAGACTTGTATGAAATAGAAAATATAAGCTTTTTAAAATCAGACTTGTATGAAATAGAAAATATAAGCTTTTTAAAATCAGACTTGTATGAAATAAAAAAAAAAATTTGTTGAAAAATTTAGTGCACTTTAGTGATCAGTTCACACTTGGGAATGAGTCAGGAGGTACGGAGTGTACACCCATCAGGTCCCTGACTACCCTGACCGTGATAGTGGTTGGGGGTAACTCGTCAGAAGGTTCAATCCTTCAGAGAAGTTACTACTGCTAGTTCTAAGTTAGTACTGCTGAAGCAGAGTTACTACTGCTAGTACTATATTAGTACTGCTGGAGCAGAGTTACTACTGCTAGTACTAAGTTAGTACTGCTGGAGCAAGTTACTACTGATAGTACTATGTTAGTACTGCTGGAATAAGTATGTAACTACTTTGACCTATTCAAGTGGCAGTTAAAATTGCTTTTATGACCACGTTTAGTTGGTCATGTAACCATTATTGGCTATAATGGGGATAATTATGAGGCGATTAATGGGCTGATTAATCCTCATAATCCCATTTGACTAGCTATGAGTATTTTCCTATATATTGAAAATCAATCATGCATGAGACAGATAACAGAAAACATAAACACTTGGATGCGCAAGGGTTATTGATCTGTGCCTAATTCAATAACAAACATTTGGTCTTATCCCAAGTAGATATTCGTGATACCCCAGGCAATAGGGTCGAATAGTTTACTTTAGAAAGTGATAACACGATTACAGGTGATATCCGGTAACCATTCATTGGTATGTAGCTAGGTCATTCATTATCTTCACCCTGTTCTGGGCTCATAACCACCAACAATCAAAGTAAACTATTATGTGATAATCAATGGCTGCTGCTGCTATGAAACACATGGCTTCAAACTTTGCCAAGCTTGACAAATTTGAAGGGGTGGATTTCAGAAGATGGCAAAAGAAGATGCATTTCCTGTTGTCAAGCATGAGTGTGGTGTATGTTCTGACCACACCAATTCCAGATGATGGGGTTGATGCTACTGTGGAACAGATGAGGAAGAGGAGCAAATGGGAGAATGATGATTACATTTGTAGAGGATTAATCCTCAATGGTATGTCTGATTCTCTCTTTGATATTTATCAGAATATTGAATCTTCCAAAGAACTATGGGATTCCTTGGATGCCAAATATATGGATGAGGATTCATCAAGTAAGAAGTTTCTTGTAAGTAATTTCACAAATTACAAAATGACTGATTCAAGACCAGTTATGGAACAATACAATGAACTTCTTGGTATACTTGGAAGGTTTACACAACATAAAATGAACATGGATGAGGCTATTTCAGTCTCTAGTATCATTGACAAACTACCTCCTTCTTGGAAAGATTTCAAGCATACCTTGAACCACAAGAAGGAAGAACTGATTCTTGTTCAGTTGGGCTGTCTTTTGCGTATTAAGGAATCCCTCAGGACGCAGGATAATGACAAGCCAAAGAGCAACAATGTTGCTGGTGCATCTGTTGTCAATATGGTGGAACATAACAACTCCACCAGGTACAATGACAACAAGGGCAAACGTAAACATCATGATTACACAAGGGCTGACCCTAACAAGAAGGCAACACCTACTTGTTGGAAATGTGGCAAAACTGGTCATATTAAAAGGGATTGCAAAGGTGTTAAGGTTGGTGGTAAAGCCAATGGTTCAGGCACTAGTGGTTCAGGGAGTGGTGGTTCTGCCAACTCACTTAAAGGTCAGAATATGTTTAATAAATCCTTTTAGATTTATTATGTTACATATGTATCTGAATCTAACTATGTGTAGGATGATGATGTTGCGTGGTGGGTTGACTCTAGAGCAACTGTTCATGTGTGCAAAGATAGACGTTGGTTCAAGACTTACGAGTCACTGAATGATGGTTCTATTCTTCACATGGGAAATGAGTCAACAGCCCTGGTGCATGGTCGTGGTTGTGTAGATCTTAGTTTTAGTTCTGGAAAGATTGTAACTTTGTTTAATGTTATTCATGTTCCTGATATAAGGAAAAACTTGGTTTCAAGTAGTGTTTTGAATAATCATGGATATAAACAAGTTATTGAATCTGATAAATTTATATTGTCTAAACATGGTGTGTTTATTGGTTTTGGCTATTTGTGTAATCAAATGTTCAGGCTTAATATTGTCACTGATATTGTTAATTCAGCATTTGACATGGACACTGAAAAGTGTAAGACTTGCATGTTGACCAAAATAACTAAGAAACCTTTTCAGGGTGTAAAACGTGAGACTGAGCTCTTGGAGCTAATACACAGTGACCTGTGTGATTTGCATGCCACTCCCTCTTTGGGGAATAAGAAGTACTTTGTGACATTTATTGATGATGCTTCTAGGTTTTGTTATGTCTATCTGTTACATACTAAGGATGAAGCATTAGATAAATTCAAAGTATTTAAAACTGAAGTTGAATTACAACTTGGGTCCCTGATCAAAAGATTAAGGACTGATAGGGGAGGTGAGTACATGGACACTTTGTATTTTCAATCTGTGGGTATAATCCATGAAACGACTGCTCCCTATACTCCTCAACAAAATGGTATCTCTGAAAGGAAAAGGAGAATACTGAAGGAGATGGTTAATTCCATGTTGTCCTATTCAGGACTGAGTCAAGGGTTCTGGGGTGAAGCTATGTTAACAGCTTGATATTTATTGAATAGGGTTTCCAATAAAAGGAACAAGGTTACCCATTATGAACTCTGGACTAAAAAGAAACCCAACCTGAATTATCCCAGGGTATGGGGTTGTAGGGCTGTTGTAAGAGTCCCTGATCCAAAGTTGAAAACATTGGGTGAAAGAGGCATTGAATGCATCTTTGTTGGATATGCTGAGCATTCCAAAGCTTTAGGTTCTATGTTATTGAACCTAATGAGTATGTTTCAATTAACTCAATAATTGAATCAAGGGATGCACTCTTTGATGAGAATAGATTCTCATCAGTCCCTAGACCAAGTTAGAGGATTCCTAATGGAACTGATGACATTGGTGTATCAGAGGTCTCTGATTAGGTCCCTGATGAGGTTGTGGTTCAACAACCTGAACCTGAGCTCAGAAATAGTAAAAGGATCAGGTCTCCAAAGTCATTTGGACCTGAGTTTCAATTAAACTTAATTGAAGGTACAAGGGATGAGGTCTCTGACCAACACTCCTATTTCTTTAATGTTGAGGATGATCCCAAAACATTTGATGAAGCAATAAAGTCCCAGGATGTTGCTTTCTAGAAAGAAGCAATAAATGATGAGATGGACTCCATCATGGGCAACAACACTTGGGTGTTGGCTGATCTACCACCTGGTTGCAAACCTTTGGGTTGCAAATAGATTTTCAAAAAGAAAATGAAGGTAGATGGAACTATTGAAAAGTTCAAGGCTAGACTAGTCATTCAGGGTTTTAAACAAAAGTCTGGGATTGACTACTTTGATACTTATGCCCCTGTGGCTCGTATCAGTACCATAAGATTGCTGATTGCTTTGGCATCAATTCACAATCTGATTATTCATCAGATGGATGTGAAGATAGCTTTCTTTAATGGTGAATTGGATGAGGAGGTTTACATGGACCAACCTCAGGGCTTCATCATGCTTGGCAATGAAAACAAGGTATGTAAACTGATAAAGTCTTTGTATGGACTGAAACAGACACCTAAGCAATGGCATCAAAAATTTGATGAAGTGGTCTTGTCTAGTGGTTATTTACTTAACCAGTCTTACAAATGTGTATATAGCAAATTTGATGAATCTGGTAAATGAGTCATCATTTGCCTATATGTTGATGACATGTTGATCTTTGGCACTGACCAAAATCAAGTCGACATGACAAAAGAATTTTTTTCATCAAGGTTCTCCATTAAGGACATGGGGGAGGCTGATGTTATCTTTGGTATAAGGATCAAACATGAGAGTAAGGGAATTTATATCACTCAGTCTCATTATATTGAGAAGGTACTGAGGAAATTCAACCACCCTGATTATACTCCTATGAGTACTCCTATGGATACAACTGAGAAGCTCATGCCTAATTCTGGTAAGGCTGTATCTCAACTTGAGTATTCTAGGGTAATTGGCTACCTAATGTATGCCATGACTTGTACAAGACCTGATATTGCTTTTGTTGGTCCCTTTACACTATTAGAGTTAACTATAAAGTTAATCTATTTCGTGTTATGACTAATACAATGTTTAGGATTAATTCTAACAGTTATAAAACGTAAGTGTAAAAGCAACAATATTTTTCAACGTTTAAATTCTTATTAGAAATAATTCCAAGAATCTATACCCAAGTGCTTTGCGGAACAAACACTTGGGATTGAATAGACAAGGGTATGGGGTGTCTCCTATCGAAACTCAAGTTTTGCTTGAGTGGTAACAATATACCCACTGAGCTATCTCAGTGAGTTGTATACTCTTTGTAGGAGAGAAGTTCCTTTGCAAAAGTTCAAGACTTTAAATATACAAAAGCACACTTTAACTTCTCTCCCATCTGATCTATTTATACACAAGTAATCTAAGTATAAGTGATTAAATATAATACAAGTTGTTGAGGTTGCGTGTCTGACAATTACAAAAGTAATTGTCATTTCCAAGAACCAATAGGAAAGGGCTAATAAGACTTTGGGAGTTGTTGGCTGACACTCCATGACTTTTAGCCGCAATAGGGAAGGTTGGATCTGACAAGAGAAGAGTGTTGGGCTTACACTATTATCTTCTCAGATCTTTTCCCTATTGTTCCCGCCTTTTCTTCAGGCGTTGGTTCCTCAGTCCTTCAATCACTTTGTTAGTTGAGGAGACTGGGTTCAGTGAGTTCTTGTCCAACACTCACTGAACCATCATCTTCTTCTTTGGCTTAAGTCCGACTCAGGGAGTACCGCCTTCCTGAGAAGTGAATCCTTCTTCTTGAATTCGTCTTTAAGCATCTTGAAGATGACTCACTGAGAGGCTGTTCTCTCAGTGACTTGAATTGTTCTCGGTTTAAGTTAAACACTTAGTTAATTTGTGTCCAAATCATGTTTTTACGTATTCTTGGGTTTTTCATGACCCAACAATCTCCCCCTATTTGGATATAAATTATTCCTAAGTGTTTTGATCAGTATGAGTGAGCTAAAGTCTTTTGCTCATACTGAATGTACTAGAAAATAAATAAGGATATTAATATAGCAAAACATTCATCAATTTATTCATATCATTACAAGTCCTATTATTCTAAGTACAAAATACTCATGGTTCCTCAACAAGACCCATGAGTTCAAGCTTTGCCTTCTTTGACATCAACACCTCTTTATCAGTTCGATCCTTCATCATTTGATCCATCAACCTTACAAACTCCTCATTTTCAGGTCTCCTGATATTAAGCGCCATCAGTTTGTAAGCAAGGAGTGTTGTCGTTTCCACTTTGTCGATGTCAGAGACTCTTTGAAAGGCTTCCTGACCAAATTCATCCACAAAGAAGATACCATACTCAGGTTCTTTGATGACCAGGTTGGGACGGAACTTGACTCCCTGAGGAGTAGTCCTGTTGCAATGAAGTGCAGCTATGTATTGTTCAGGTTCAATATCCACAGCTTTTCTTTTCCTCCCAACCTTCTGAGTAAACTCAGGGATAGTTAGTCCCTGAGAAGCAAGTGCCTCATCATGGTTAATGCCCAGACTCTTTGCCACTCTTTCAAGTTCCTCATACTTAGCACTCAGTGACTTGATGATGATTAGAGCATTCTTGCTTGCGGTTTTCTTCCTCAGGATGGGCATCATCATATCCCATTCTCTTAACCCATAGTCTGAAAACTTGATTGCAAGAAGATGTTCAGACTTCCTTGGACCTCTATGGATTGTTAAGCTCAGAGGTCTGGTGGGGTGAATAGTGATATCAGTGATTTTTCCTTCATCTTTGGTCTTGGTCATGTGCCATACATACCTCTCATAAATCCTCTGCCTCTTTTCTTCCTTTAGTTTGGCCTGTTTGTTATGTTCCTTAAGGATTTCAGCCTGAAGCTTAAGAAACTCATCCCCTTTGATGTCCTTCTTCTCAGACTCCTTGATTACTTCTTTGGCAACCTTAGAAATTTCAGACCTGTTGAGTACCAGCTCTTTCTCTCTTTCCTTCCTGAGCTCTTCTTGGTGTAAAATTTCAGCAAGTTGATCAGGAGTCCCATAGACCCTTCTCCCATCCTCTAAATCAACATAGAATGGTGCATCAGGATCTGCACGTCTTTCAGATGAAGCCTTGACTAAGAGTGATTCAGGAGGAGGGTTTGTTTCAGTCACCATGATTTCCTTCCCTTTGTTAATGGGAGGAGGTTGACTGGTGGATGTCTCAGGGACAGTTACCAAGGCCGAATTAGGGTCAGGGATTGGAGGATCATCTTTTATCTCCCCCTCAGCAGATGGCGGAGCTTCAGTGGAGACACCTGCTGACTGAGGAGGTGGAGGAGTATGAGAGGCCTGAAGAATGGATAAGATGTTGGAGACCATAGACTTAGTTTCAGAAGTCTCATTCTTCACGGCACTTAATTCGGTAGCCATTTCCTTCTGGTGGGTGGTGAGTTCAGTTACTTGGGTGGTGTAGTGGTTGACCAGCTCATTATGTGTTGTTGAGAGCTGCTCAAAGGCTGAGGAGATTCTGATCAGGTGCTCCTTGGATGCATTTACAACCTGATAAATGGACTCTTGCTGTGTCCTTAAACCTTGAAGATCTACCCCCTGAAGGAGCTTTAGAAGCTCAGTAATGCTGGTGGAGGTGTTAGCCTGAGAGGTCAAGTATGCATCCAATCTGGTGACAAAAGTGGGATCATCTGTAAGATGTTCTTGTACTAATTCTATAGCCTTGAGGATGTTGGACAGTTCCTGATGCTGTCCAGTGGCTATGTCATCTACAGATTTGTTCAGGTCGCCAAGTTGTTTATCAGAAAGGGTGGCGGCCTGAAGAATCTTTGCCTGAGATTCTTCCACTGAAGACCTGAAGTCAGCATAGGAGGATGCCACTTCAGTGTGCTTATCCCATAGCTCATCCGCAACAGAGTTGTACAGACCTTCGTTGGCTTTGCGAAGGACTTTTTCCATTTGTCTTTCAGAAGCCGGATGAGCATCGTCATACTTTTGCAACCACTTAGGAGTGGTTGAAGCACCTGATGATGATGATGAGGTTGATGGAGAACTGGGTGGTTGTTCCTCAGGATGAGGTGAGGAATGTTGTTTCTCAGAGGGCTGAGGAGGGCTTACTTGTGTTTCCATTTCCTCCTCAGCATCAGCGATCTCATCATCACCAAAATCAATCTCCTCCTCTGACTCATCAGCCAACAAATTTTTATAGTCAGCCAGAGAAGGAGCCTTCAGTAAATCCGGCTCCCCCTCAGAAGAGGGCTCACCTTCGTTGTGGCCAGGTCCTGATTCTTTTGTCATAATAACTGGTGGGGTTTGACCAGCCTGACTAGTCATAATAACTGGGGGGGGGGGGGTTTGCCCAGCCTGACTTTTAGAATCAGTTCCTGAGAGAACAAAAATGCCTGAGTTGGGTTTGGGTTCCGTATCGGCGGGTGGTTTAAATCCCTACGAGTCTTTGTCCCCCTGAGCGCCTTCATCCACTGATGGGTGTTTTTCAGTGGAATCATGAGGCACTCCTTGTGAAGATGTATGGACCCCCTTCCCATCAGGATTGGTCTGTCCTTTTGGGGATTTAGGGTCCTGAACTCCCTGAGACCCTGAGTGTGATTGCTCAGGGACATTAGCAGGATGTGAGTGGGTATGGGTCCCCGTCTCAGTGGAGTAGTACTGCTCCACCGAGGATATAGAACCCTGAACTCCCTCCGGCTCTGATTGTGATTTATCAGTGCCTTCATTAGGATGTGAGTGGGTGGATGCTCCTGACCCTTCTGACTTGTTTTTGTCAGAAGGGACATTAGGAAAGGGTTTGCCCGAGGATACTGAGGATGATTGCTCAGCACCCTCCAGTAACGTTTGTTTTGTGGCCAATGTGGTCTCTTGTATGGGAGTCTGAGAGGTCAAGGTCACAACAACTTTCTTGGTGCCTGAGGCAACAGTCTCAGTGACGAGTGGTTTAGGTCTAACTACCTTACTGGATGTCCCCCTTTCCCTTTCTTCTTCTTCACCTTCTTGGTTGGTTAAGGAACTGGTGAGCATACATTTTCACCCTGAATCACCATTAACATGTAGGTGGTCAGGGCGACCGGTTGTACCCCAGTAATGTCACTACTAAAGTTGGTCTTATGCAAGATGTCAGGTTTTGTACCTTCATCGTCAGACCTTAAGTAGTCAGAACCAAGAAGATCCTGAAGCACACAGGAAATGAACCTAGGATAAGACATGTGTCTTTTCCTATGTTTCCCTGAGAGCTTTGACACGAGGTCTCGGAAGATTATTCCTCCGATATCTATTTTTCTACCCTCCAAGAGACTGAACATCATCAATTGTTGTGATGAGTTCAACTGCTCAGTGGAGGATTTGTTTCCTCCGAGTACCTGAATGATGAATGTCATCATAAGTCTCCAAACAGGGTGAAACCATGTCTTCACTATTGGAGCCTTTGCCAACAAGGCTTCAGGAGACTCGCCAGGACGCCTAACATCATGAGGCCCTAGGAAAAGCATTTCAGCTTTTATTTCCTGATCAGTAGGGTTAGCCTCAAAGTTCTCAACAAAGTTAAGACCAGTGGCCATGATGAAGGTCTTGTAGTTCAGGGAGAGAGTCCTAGTCCCATTCATCACAGTAAAAGTGATGATAGACTCTTTGGTGTCCTTAGGGCTAGTAGCCGTTGCGGTACACCAAAACTCCCTGAGATAGTCATTGTAGATGACTTCTGGGGTGGTTGTAAAAGCTGTGGCAAGGAAGCAGTTTTGTAAATACTTAACTACATCCTTGTAACCCGCATATTGCTGCGGGTAATGGAAATTTCCAACCACATTGTTTTTGGTCAGGTCCACGCCCTCCATTGTGAAGCTCACATTTGGGGCGGTGGTAATAGCATTAGAGGAAGCCATTTTATGATTGGGTTTAGGTCGGAAAATGGTCGGATATTTCTTAATGCTAAGAACACACACACAATTTGTTTGAGAAAATAAAAAGGGCAGAGTTTGCTTATAAATTTCTAAAAACGTGTGCGTGTATTCTTTTGGATGGGTATTTATAGGATAGTGGAGATGGTGGTATTTTTGGAATTTGAGTGATCTTATTTAATCAAAATATAATTTTTGGAAGTTATTTTGAATAAAATGTTTGAGATCCGCATTAAATGCCACCACTCCACTTTTCCTCTTTTTTCTCAATTGGCAGAGTGAACAGTTGAGCAGTTTCTGCAAAAGGAGAAGTTGCAGAGTTTCCATCATCACACAGTGTATTGTGTAAGAGAAGGCATTGAATGCCAAGTTGGGAAGTGGGGGCCCATTAGGTGTATGCCAGAAAGGCTAAAAGAACAAATATTCTTGAATTAAATATGAGTTCAGTTACCAACCTCGGACATTTACTAACTAGATACTTAGAGCATTTAAGTTAGTATTTAATGTCCTTTTCAGGGCCCTGAATGACTCTTCATTCAGTGATAGGTTTTTCAGGGACTTGGGATTAGTCACTGATGATTCAGGAATATGAAAAGATTCCTGAGAAGCAAGGATTCAGGAACTTGGGTTTAGTTTCTGAACCCTCAAGATTTCAAGAACTTGGGTTTAGTTCCTGAGGTTGAGGATTAGTGAAATAATTCACTGACGAACACATTGAGTCAGGGACCTGAGATTTTAAGAATTTACACTTCAGTTGGTAGGAATCAATCAGTGGACTGATTCTCTATATCCAACATTCCTAATTCAGCTTTCAGTCTTGTGAAAGTTGGTTCATCCAAAGGTTTGGTGAAGATATCAGCTAACTGATATTCAGTAGGAATGAAGTGTAATTCAATGTCACCATTCATGACATGGTCCCTGATGAAGTGATATCTGATATCAATGTGTTTTGTTCTCTGATGAAGAACAGGGTTGTTAGAGATTGCAATTGCACTTGTGTTATCACAAAAGATGGGTACCATCTTGTACTGAATTCCATAGTCACTGAGTTGACTTTTCATCTAGAGTACATTTGCACAACAACTAGCTGCTGCAACATATTCAGCCTCAGCTGAGGACAAGGCAACTGATTGTTGCTTCTTAGCACTCCAACAGACTAATTTCCCACCAAGTATTTGGCAAGAGCCTGAGGTGCTTTTTCTGTCCATGTTGCATCCAGCATAGTCAGAGTCTGAGTATCCTTTGAGATCAAGTCCTGAGCACTTAGGATAGTATAATCCAAGGTTAGGAGTGCCCTTTAGGTACCTAAATATCCTTTTCACAGCAGTGACATGAGATTCTCTTGGGTCAGATTGATATCTGGCACATAGACATACTGAGAATTGGATATCAGGCCTTGATGCAAGAAGATACATTAGTGATCCTATCATTCCTCTAAAGAGAGTTTGATTTACTGGTTTACCAGTTAGATCAGGACCAAGGTTGTTTGGGGGAACCATGGGAGTTTTGACTGAGGCACAATCACTGAGATCATACTTCTTCAGTAGATTCTTTACATACTTCTCTTGACTGATAGTGGTTCCTTTATCAGTTTGCTTGATCTGAAGACCAAGAAAGTATGTCAGTTCTCCCATCATGCTCATTTCAAACTTCTTTGCCATTAGTTTTTCAAATTGTTTGCAAAGTTTGAAACTTGTTGAGCCAAAGATGATGTCATCAACATACACTTGTACTAGTATGACATCATTATTTGTCTTATAGATAAACAATGTGTTGTCTATCTTGCCTCTGACAAATTTGTTTTGGATTAAGAAGGCTGAGAGAGTCTCATACCATGCCCTGGGAGTTTGCTTCAGTCTATAAAGGGCTTTGTTAAGCTTATAGACATGATCAGGAGACTCATGGCTTTCAAATCCAGGAGGTTGCTCAACATAAACTTCTTCTTTCAGTGAACCATTTAAGAATGCACTTTTAACATCCATTTGGTACACCTTGAAGTTCATGTATATAGCAAAAGCAAGGAAGATCCTGATGGCTTCCATCCTTGCTACTGGTGCAAATGTTTCCTCATAGTCAATGCCTTCTTGTTGATTATAGCCTTTGGCTACAAGTCTGGCTTTGTTTTTAATGACTATGCCATTTTCATCAGTTTTGTTTTTGAATACCCATTTCATGCCAATGACTGAGACATTCTCAGGACATTTGACCAAGGTCATTACCTTGTTTCTGTCAAATTGTTCAAGTTCATCATGCATGGCCTGAACCCAACTTGGATGTTTAAGTGCTTCTTTAACACTTTTGGGTTCAATTGTGGAAATGAAGTCCACAAATAGGCATTCATTGGATGAGGCTGCTCTTAGACTAGCAGCCATGCTCCTGGTGAGCATGCCTTCAGTGGGCTCTCCAATAATATTGACAAGTTCAATGTCCTGAGACCTAGTCCAACTTTCTTGAGGTCCTGGATAATGATTTGAACTTGTGGAGGCCTGATTGGGTAGAGGGTTTGGTTCTGGATTAGACATATGATCATTGATAGGATCTTGAGTGTCTATCAGATCACTGAGATTGTTTGGATCTTGAGTATTTTGAACAGGCTGATTGATATCATCAGTGTGTGTATGTGACTCAATAAACTCAGTGATGGTTGGGTTAGGTAGGTTGTGGGGGATTATGTAATAGGAGAGATTAGCATCATCTTGATACTGAGTAGAAGGATTGTTTTCAGACAGATATTCATCAGGAGGATATCTTGAAGAATTATCAATTCCTATCTCTTCTACTGAGGCAGTTGAGAACCTGATATCATCAGTGCTCTCATCAAAGGTAACATGAAATGTTTCCTCAGTCTGCTGTCTCCTTGTGTTGAACACTTTGAAGGCTTTTGAGATAAGTGAGTATCCCAGGAAGTATCCATCATCAGCTTTTGCATCAAATTTCCCTAGGTGATCCTTGTGATTATGAATAAACACAGGACACCCAAAGACATGAAAGTAGTTGATGTCAGGGATTCTTCCTTTGAATAACTCATATGGGGTTTTCCCATGTCTCTTGACAATTATGGATCTATTTTGAGTATAACAGGCAGTTTTGACTGCATCAGTCCAAAAATGGTTGGAAAGGACTGATCCACATAGCATTGTCCTAGCAGCTTCAATGAATGTTCTGTTTTTCCTTTCAGCAACACCATTTTGTTCAGGTGTGTATGGAGAGGAAAAGTTTTGGGAAATACCTTTCTCATCACAGAAACATTCAAGTTCATTATTTTTGAACTCAGTCCCATTGTCAGTTCTAATTTGTTTGACCTTAATGTCATTGTGATTTTCAATGTTCCTGACAAAGGACATGATTGTTTCAGCTGCCTGACTCTTTTTGATCAGGAAGAATACCCAGGTATATCTAGAGTATTCATCCACTATGACCAGAGTATACTTCTCATGGTTAATAGACCTTGGACTGACAGGTCCAAATAGATCCATATGGAGAAGATGTAGGCAGTTCCTGATGGAAAAGTTGGTTTTGGTTTTAAAGGATGCTCTGTGATGTTTACCTTTTTCACAAGCTGAGCATGGTTTATCCTTAGAAAACACAAGAGATGGTAAGCCAAGGACTTTGTTTTGTTTTACAAGATTGTTAATGTTCTTAAAGTTCAGGTGGGTAAGTCTCTTATGCCAAAGCCAGTTGAGTGTATCAGTGGCTTTAGCAAAGAGACAAGTTCCATCCTGAGTTAGACTGGACATGTCTAATACATAAACATCTTGTCTTCTTGGTGCAATGAGGACAATTTCCTTATTTGCATTGAAGATGGTTCCTTGCTTATCATCAAACTGAACTATGTATTTTGCATCGCATAGTTGACTGACACTGATCAGATTATACTTAAGACCATTTACATATGCTATCCTAGTAAAGACAATATCATTGCAGTTTACTGAACCATAACCTTCAGTGAGACATGATGAATTATCAGCAAATATCACTTTGGGTCCTGGTTCTTCCACATATTTGTGCAGACACTCCTTAACACCAGTCATGCTTCTTGAACATCCACTATCTAGATGCCAAACAGGATCCCTGGCATGCTTCTGCACAAATAGTAAACTAGGTCAGTTCTTTCTAGGACTCCATTTCATGGAGGGTTTGGTATTTTAGGTCTTTATGAAAGTATTAATTGATTCATGGTCAGAGGTTGAGTGGACTGAGCTACCACATGTTTTGCATTTGGTTGTAGGGGTAGCCTCAGTAGTCTGAGAGGATTGTTTCATTCCTCTTCTTGACTGAATGACCTTCTCTTTTCCTGAGGATTTCTGAGTGGAACTTCCACTAGATTCACAATGTTTGTCATATTGACAATCCTCAGGGTGATGGTCATTGAATCCACACAAAGGGCAGGGTGGAAAAGGCTTGGCCTTTTGCTTCTGTTTCTGCTTAGAATCAGAAGGGTAGTTCAGGCACTGAGCCTTAAGTCCTGAAAAGTTTGACATGACTGAGCATTGTTTATGATCAGAGGTCCTGTGATCTTCCTTTTTGCAAATCATGCAATAAAGGACTCTATAGCAATCATCAGTGAGATGATTTTTATAGTTGCATAGCTCACATCTTTTCAGGGGTTTTGTGGGTTTGGGTTTGGTCTTTGAGGAAGTTGGTTTTTGTTCCTTCTTGGATTGAGAAGATTTCTCAGAAGATGCAATCTTCTCTCCTAGCTTCCTGACCATTTCAGCCAACTGATCAAATTTTGAGTCAGGGCTTTGGGTTGTTACTTCAGAAGGGACTGAAGTTGATGAGTCATCAGTATTTACTGAGACATCAAGGTTTGCTCTCTTCAGGATGGTTGTTCCCCTTCCTGATCTCTCCTTTGGAGAGTGTGGTGAGAAGACCATAGGTGGGAGGCCTAAGTTAGGTGTAGCACCCTGAAGGGTATTCAGTGGAGGAAGTGGAGGGTATGATTCTGATTCAGACTCATCCAAGGACTCAGTGAGTGGTTCAGTGAGTTCAAGCTTACTGAGTTTTTCAGTGAGTCCAAGCATATTTTTCAAAGCCTGACTTTCAGGAAGCAAGATCTTTCCAGTCTCAAAGTTTGGTAACTTACTGACTGGGTTGTCCCTGACAATCCAGTCATTTGACTTGGGAAGTAATTCTTGCTCAAAAGATATGCCATCTGGAACAAAGTTTATTTCATTTTGACACACAGTAGGATCAACCATAAGAGGATCAATACCAATGGTTTTCTGAGAGATTAATCCCACAGTGTCAAAAACCTTAGGGTTTTTCTTGGTCCAGCTTTGAATGATAGCCTTTTCTTTGTTAAGTTCAGTTTGAAGGACTTGGTTTTGTTTCAAAATCTCAGTGTTCTGAATTTGTAGAGTTATTTTTTCAAGTTTGGCTTGCTTAAGTACAAGCAGTTCATCTCTACATTTGTTCAATTCTGACACAATATTGTTATATTTTGAAAGCAAGTTAAGCCTTTGTTCTTCAACAAACTTTAAATCAACACAAATATAATTCATGTAAGACTGCCAATCAGAATCATCATCCATAGAAAGTAAAGTATTTACCTTCTTCATGGTGATGTTGACCCACTCTCCATTTCTAGCATGGCCTTTTCCCACAGCCACCTGATCCTCTTCTGAAAGTACCATCAGTGCACTAACTCTTATTTCCTCATCTGAGGAAACCTCTTCATCATCCCAATCATATGCTTCAGCTATTAAAACCTTGTTCTTTGTCTGAATAGGTTTAGATGTTTGAGCAGCCTGAGACAATATGGGGTTAGTTTCAAGAAGTGCAAGTTTAGCTTTGATATTCCTATATTTTGTTTCAAAATCCTTTTGACCCTTGTTTTGGAATTGTTGGGTGGACTGAAACATTTTAGGTTGAAACTTGCTAGTTCCTGAAAATTTGTAAGAGGGTTCTGAGATAGTTTTAGAAAAACAGTCCCTAGCAAAATGACCCTTTTTACCACATTTAAAGCATTCAGTGGTCTCATTTGCTTTTGATTTTGTAAAGTTTGACTGATTTCTTTTGATGTAACATTTTGAACTAGCAAGGAGTGCCCTTTCTTGGAATTCCAAGTTTAGGTCATTCAGGTATTCCTCATCAGTCCTTTCATCAATTTCTTCTTCAGAATCCATTTGAATATCCTGCACAACACCATTAGAATAGAAAGCAGTTGATATGGGTGTGGAGGTTAAGGCCTTTTTGGACTCAAAAGCTTTTGAGTCAGGGTATCTCCTAGAGATCAAGTTGTCTTCACAGACAAACTTCCCATAAATTTCAGGGAGCTCAAGGGTCTGAATGTGGTTAGCATTCCTCAGGCCTTGTGAGAAGTTGAGCCACTTCTCAGGGAGACTGTTGACAAAGCCAACATTTGTCTCGTGTTTGGTCAGTACAAAACCATCATTTGATAATTCATTTATCAAAGTCTTGTATCTGGTGTAGGTCTGTGAGAGACTTTCAGAGTCTTTTGCCCTGAAAGTATTATACTCAAGTTTAAGGTCCATGACCCTATTTTCCTTGGTATCTGAGGGACCCTCAAAGCTGTTTACCAAGTCATCCCAAGTTTGCTTGGCTGTTAGGCAGTTGATGACTGATTCCATTACATCGTCAGGAAGACATGATATAAGGATGCTTTTCAGGCGTTGGTCTTGATTGACCACCCTCCTCTCATCAATGGTCCATTGGGCCTCAGGCTTGTTTAGCCCTGTGGCAGTCTTTGGGACAAATGGGCCATCCCTGATACAGGTGATGTAGTAGGGTTCCATACCAGTAAGATAGCAAATCATACGCTTCTTCCATTTGCTAAATTTCCCAGCTTCAAGTCTGGGTGCAACAGCTGAGTAGCTGCCACCCTTTTTGTCGACTAGCTGGGGTACATTGATATCAGCCATAATAGGATCTTGGTTTTAAAAACCTAGAGCACTCTTGGTTAGTTTAAAAGATTTTATAAACCAGAGGCTCTGATACCACTTGTTGGTCCCTTTACACTATTAGAGTTAACTATAAAGTTAATCTATTTCGTGTTATGACTAATACAATGTTTAGGATTAATTCTAACAGTTATAAAACGTGAGTGCAAAAGCAACAATATTTTTCAACGTTTAAATTCTTATTAGAAATAATTCCAAGAATCTATACCCAAGTGCTTTGCGGAACAAACACTTGGGATTGAATAGACAAGGGTATGGGGTGTCTCCTATCGAAACTCAAGTTTTGCTTGAGTGGTAACAATATACCCACTGAGCTATCTCAGTGAGTTGTATACTCTTTGTAGGAGAGAAGTTCCTTTGCAAAAGTTCAAGACTTTAAATATACAAAAGCACACTTTAACTTCTCTCCCATCTGATCTATTTATACACAAGTAATCTAAGTATAAGTGATTAAATATAATACAAGTGGTTGAGGTTGCGTGTCTGACAATTACAAAAGTAATTGTCATTTCCAAGAACCAATAGGAAAGGGCTAATAAGACTTTGGGAGTTGTTGGCTGACACTCCATGACTTTTAGCCGCAATAGGGAAGGTTGGATCTGACAAGAGAAGAGTGTTGGGCTTACACTATTATCTTCTCAGATCTTTTCCCTATTGTTCCCGCCTTTTCTTCAGGCGTTGGTTCCTCAGTCCTTCAATCACTTTGTTAGTTGAGGAGACTGGGTTCAGTGAGTTCTTGTCCAACACTCACTGAACCATCATCTTCTTCTTTGGCTTAAGTCCGACTCAGGGAGTATCGCCTTCCTGAGAAGTGAATCCTTCTTCTTGAATTCGTCTTTAAGCATCTTGAAGATGACTCACTGAGAGGCTGTTCTCTCAGTGACTTGAATTGTTCTCGGTTTAAGTTAAACACTTAGTTAATTTGTGTCCAAATCATGTTTTACGTATTCTTGGGTTTTTCATGACCCAACAGCTTTTGCAGTGGGAAAACTGAGCAGGTATACTAGTAATCCTAGTGCTCAGCATTGGCAAGCAATTCAGATGGTACTGAAGTATTTGATGAAAACTATGGATTATAGTCTCTCATATACTGGTTATCCTTCGGTGTTGGAAGGATACACTTGTAAAACCCCAAATTTAATATAATCCGAAGTGACTAAAATGCCCTCAAATTTGAATTTTAAGAACTCATGAAAATTATATAAGTAACATCAATTGACACTTAACCTAAGATAATTATGTCCTAAATCATCTAATGACTTAAGCTACTAAATATTCCATACATTATGAATTTGAAAATCACAAAATAAAGATCCTACAACTATATATGCTAGTAAATCCATAATATGTGTCCAACCCAATAATTTTTCGGCCCAAAGAAAATAAGGAGATAAGCATGCATTTAATCAAATTGATTAGCCCATAATGGAGATTGATCCATTCCCTAATTATGTATATCACAAATATTCGGTCCCTTCATAAATCCATATACCGAAAAAAATAAAAAGAACCCTAATCCTCTCTCACTAAAAAAAGTCGACTATTTTCTCCCTCTCACTCTTGTTCGATCCAATCAGCAGCCAAAGGGAATTCTCGGTGTTATTGATCTTTTGTTCTTGTTCTAATTGTATCCAAGGTAATCTATTTTCCTTCATGTTTGACCCATTCAAATTGTAGAGCAAAAACCCTAAGAGATTACATGAAATTAGGAAACAGTTTCTGATCAGAAAGTTTAGTCCAATTTTAACCAATTGAATCTTGATGATAACGAGGGGTATTTGGGTGTTTCTTGAGTCTAAAATTAAATTCAAAGAAAGAGCTTTCTGTAGAAATTAACCTTTTAATTTTTAGAGGCCTGGAAGACCACTTTTTGATTTATAGAAAATTAAGTGTCAAATCGGATTTGTATGTCTGGAAAATCAGTCCGGGTTTTTGAATTTTAGTTTCCAAACCGTGTCGAATTAGGAGGTTTCCTTTGAACTGAGTAATCTTCAGGATGTCTATTACTTACTGGAATTTTTGTAGATTTTTATGAATTTTTCTTAAAGGGTTTATAATTAATAACTTTTCGTATAGTTAAATTAATCAGAAATCTGGACGAGTTGGTTTAAGTGAATTTTAATCCATAGTTATGCTACTTAATAAAATCTGGAAAAATTTGATAAAATACTAGGGACATTGAGGTAGCTCTGTGAATTTTGGTTAATTTTATTTCGAAGATATAATATGGTTCATAATTTATTTAAAACAGGCCCAGTTAATACTTAAAAGCTGTTAAGGTGTAAAAGACATTTAAAAGGGTGTTAAGTGTTTATTTTTCAAACCAAAGGGTTCAAATGGTCATTTTTCTAAAACTAAAGGATTTAACTTGTAAAAACCTGTAACTTGATAATATTTACATTCTAGACCCTAATCTTATGGCACTATAACCCCTAAACTTATTAAAATTGTATATTAAACCCTAAAATTATGGAAACTACATTAAGAACCCTAAATTTATGTGAATGACATTTTGAACCTTAAACTACTAATGTGGTCATCTTTAATACCTTAAGTTGATAAACTTGAATGTTAATAACTAGAGTTACTGAATATAGAAAGCCGACTAAAATAAGTAACCTGATTCATACGAACATAAAATAATACTTGATTATCATATTCGTGTAGATCCGATGAAGCGGGAGTAGTTGTCATTCCTTTGTGACCATCTTTGGTGTTTGTTTGCTTTCATTAAGGTACAGATATTCTGCCCTTCTTGTGAGGTGCCTTCGTTCTCTTAATCTCTTGTTTTGATTCGTTTAGGATTCCCCAAACCATTGCTATGTACCCTTGTTTTGTGAACCTTTGTTTTGAACCCTTGCCTTGATCTTTGCCTTGAACCACTATGAACCTTGATATGAACCTTGCCATGAACCTTGACTTGAACCTCGATTTACTTGATGTGATAATTGATAAGAAAACCTTTTTAATTATATATGAAAATGTTTTAAGGAAACCATTTTTAAAACTATCATTATGAAAACCGTTTTAAAAAGACCATTTCTATGAAAAATATTTTGAAAGATCATTTTAACTAAAATCATGATTAAAGAATTTCTTTTAATTAAACTTTTGAATTGAACCCTTACTATAAACCTTTGCTATGACCTCTTGTCTTGAATCTTGTCTTGAACCTGGATACACTTAAATGGGAAACTTGACTTGAACAACTTGATATGGAACTTGAACTTGACTTGTACACTTAATACTTGACCTTGACCTTGACCACAGTTTGAGACTACGAGTCATACTGGGCATGAGGGTTTCATGTCCTTGTCATTGATGCACCAGTGACTTGACTTTTGGGTAGGAAAGTGATAACCTATCCCGTCCCTGCCATGACTTGATAATTGAATTGTACACGTAGATGAAGACATTGTGGCAGCCTACAGGGGCGCATGGATGCATCCTAGATTTGGATTTGGATTTGTACTTGACTTGACTTGATTACTTGTATTGTTAGTGACATGACGGGTGTGTGCGATACACGTCATTCACTTTTGGGAGCCCGCGACTCCAACCCTTGGAGGTATCCCCTCATATTATACTTGTCATACCGAGGTCACCCCTCCGTATACATGTATACTTGTTTACTTGACTTGATATGATATGTTCTGGGCTCGTAGAGGATTGCTGTATCTGTTTATCTTTCTGTTTAACTTACCTTTTTCACATGTACATTATTCCTTATTTGTTTCCTATGCCTTTACTCTTGATAACCTTTACTACATTTACATTTCGTAAACCTTTATTACTGCTTGTTATCGTTATATCTGTTCACTGAGCTCTCGTAGCTCAGCCGCATTTTCTTTTCCTGCGGTAGGTATTTAAGCTAGGAAGCTGGGTTTTGCTTCGGGTATGAGTGGAGAGTTACTTGAGATTTTAGAAGACCCTACTAGCTATGGAAGATTATTAGAAGAATTTATATTTAGAGTTAGAGTTATTGTATTGTAGCCATGTAGTTTCATATTTCCTTTGTAACCATTGAATTCTATTGTATTATTAATGTCAAATGCTTGTATTTGTTCTGATATGCCACCATTGTTGTGACACCTTTGCCCTTGTCGGATTGGGGTGTTACAACACTGATGCAAGTTGGATCAGTAACACTGAATACAATTCGTCTACCAGTGGATGAGTATTCCTACTTGGTGGAGGTGCAATTTCTTGGGCATCCAAGAAGTAAACTTGCATCACCAGTTCAACAATGGAATCTGAATTTGTGGCTTTAGTAGTTGTTGGTAAAGAAGCTGAATGGTTGAGAAACTTGCTTCTTGAGATTCCATTGTGGCCTAAACCTATAGCACCTATTTCTATCCATTGTGATAGTGCAACTACATTGGCAAAGGCTTATAGCCAAATATACAATGGGAAGTCTAGACACTTAGGTGTCAGGCATAGAATGATTCATGAGCTTATCATGAATGGGGTGGTATCTATAGAGTTTGTTAGATCTCAACAAAACTTAGCTGATCACTCGACGAAGGGATTGGCAAGAGACTTGGTTATAAAGTCTGCTAAAGGGATGGGTTTAAAGTCCAACTTAATAACTGAATGCTAACACACCAACTCCCTCCTAAGGAAACTTGGGAGCTGAGTTCAATGTGGAAAGCTGAACATTCAGTGGACTGGAGCACATGATATTACATCCCAAGGTTTGTGCTCGGAACCTGCTGGAAAGGAGGATGAAGTATTTACTTCTTAATGGTTAATTTCTTTGAAAAAGTGCTTGGCAGGAGCATGAATAAGGAGGAACCACCTATGTGAATGTTAAAGTTTTGCCGCTTCAGGGAGCTTAGGAATTTTGGCTCTTACAACATTTATGAATTAGATATAGACACATGGCTTGTAAAGTGTCATGAGCGTTTAAGTGTTTGAAAACTTGTGTGTATTTTATCTTCAGATATTCAAATGGGTTGAAGGGTTCAATTCTTAGAACACCCTGATTCTCGAATATTTGAACGTGTAATGCACTAAGATGGAAATTCAATCCTCATGATATTTTTCGTTTATGCACTTGTTTTGTTTAATGTTTAATTTTCATGCAAATGAAGTAAACTAAATTTGAGGAGGACTGTTGGAAAATTTAGTGCACTTGAGGGTTCAGTTCACACCTAGTAATGGGTCAGGAGGTACGGAGTGTACACCCATCAGGTCCCTGACTACCCTGACTCTGATAGTGGTTGGGGGTAACTCGTCAGAAGGTTCTATCCTTCAGAGAAGTTACTACTGCTAGTTCTAAGTTAGTACTGCTGAAGCAGAGTTACTACTGCTAGTACTATATTAGTACTGCTGGAGCAGAGTTACTACTGCTAGTCCTAAGTTAGTACTGTTGGAGCAAGTTACTACTGATAGTACTATGTTAGTACTGCCGGAATAAGTATGTAACTACTTTGACCTATTCAAGTAACAGTTAAAACTGCTTTTATGACCACGTTTAATTGGTCATGTAACCACTATTGGCTATAATGGGGATAATTATGAGGCGATTAATGGGCCGATTAATCCTCATAATCCCATTTGACTAGCTATGAGTATTTTCCTATATATAGGAAATCAATCATGCATGAGGAAGATAACAGAAAACATAAACACTTGGAAAGTTTGCCAATAGATAGTTGGCTCAAGCCCGGTCATATTTAGTCCTGGTTCCGTCCCTGGTGCACCCGGTCATATTTAGTCCTGGTTCTGTCCCTGGTGCAAATCATCTCTTACGCAAAGCTTGCCACCAGTACTAACAAGTATGATTACAGATCTTTGTATCCATTATGTAGCAACTCATTACTCCTTTTACATTTATACACGTCATTATTAGCCAATAGATAGTTGGCTCAAGCCCGTATGTGGGTTAGGGTTCATTAGGGTTTTAATAAATATAGTTTATGATTAATAAATTTGTGCCAACGGGGTTTAGATTGTCTAACATGGTATTAGAGTGGGTCTGATCCTCAGACATAGGTTGCTAAGTTAAACCGCCTCCTCCTAAGCCGCCCATCAAACCCTATCATACAAAATAGCCGTCTATAACACCCCGTGAACACGTTGACCAAAAAATTTGAACTTTGACCCAAAATACTAGGACCAAGACAAACTTTCCACTCCTTTTTGATTACCTTGCAAAAATGTATTACTTTTTAACCCATGGAAGTATTTTTAGATTAAAGTATACTTATTTATCTTTAAAATGATGGGTGGTATGACTCCTAAAGAGTTACGATTTATTTTATATGATTTTTAGAAGATTGACAAAAACTATAAAAATCTCATTTATACAATGACGAAAGCATATGACCATATGCTAAAATACCATATGCCCATATCCTGGCAATATGCTCTTATTAAAGTCTATGAAGCAACCATATGGCCATATGCTAAAATTACCATATGGTCATATTCTGGTCATATGCCCCTATTTAAGTTTCTGCAGCAACCATATGCCTATATGCTGAAAATACCATATGGCCATATGCCCACTGCAGAAACTTTACAATAAAAAACTATTTTTTGTATTTTTCTCTATTCCGGAAACCATACTTACGAGACTTGAAATCTAACGAAACTTTCCAGAACTCTTTAGGACATTATATATTTTATAAAAACGTAAAGTCTTGACATCTACAGTGGATGAAGACGTGATATAAGAAATGGATGAAATATCTAATATGACCCATTTGACCCGTTATGCATATTTCTTCAAAAACCTAACATATACACCCTACCGCAAGTATAAATTAACATAACTTATCATTAATAAACGTACCAAAGGTGTGTACATCAAATATTAACCCGTAGTATTATAAAATAGGGTAAAGTGGCTATTGCCAAACACCCCTTAATCTTTAGTTATAACTATGTCCATAATCCATTCCAACATCATAACATTTACCCAAACACTTAAACTTAACACGAACTTGTACCAAAAGATCGGAAATAACAAAATAACCATTTAAGATAAAGTTATACCAAAAGAGAAAGGACACTTCGGGGATCGCAACTTCGAATGTGTTTGGTCTAAAAGAATATGATCTTCTAATTTACACCTCCAAAACTATACATCTAAGTGTAGTCCGTCCAACACCTTGTTCTTACCTTTATCTTCAACGCCCGAACCTACAAAACATTATAAACTATAACCGTAAGCGAACGCTTAGTAAGTATGTGGAATAAAAACTTAATGAAGATTATAACTATAACAAATGTTAGGAGCAAAATATAACGCATGACATACCCCATTTTAGCATATAATTATGCTAACTATAACAAATAACAAGCTATGTATCCAAAGCTAACTATAACAAGCTCCATACATTTACTATAACACATTAACAATCAATAATCATCATTAAGCATAATTATCACAAATTTACCCACAATACTTACCGTAATCCCACAATAAGAATTCTACTTTAAATTGCTACAAGCTCCATTCTTGCTTCCTATTTCAAGATTAGTCCTAATTAGTGAATAATTAAATGGAAGGAAAATAAATTAACAACCTTTAATCATTAAACTAAATTCTCATAATATGAACCCTAAGTTACAAATTTGGGAAAAACACTTACTTGATGAAAAGATCGAAATTAAGGGTTCTTAAGAGTTTATTGAACACTCCAAGATAATCAATTTAAGTTTAATTAAAGACCTAGCTTTTCCCTCCTCTTTTCTTCTGTATATCGACATACACCAAATAAGGAGACATGAAAAAAAGCCCGGATTCTTCCAAAATGATCTAGGACCAAGTATATAATTAATTAAGTTTACTCATTTGGCAACATTAGTCCCTCAAGTCTCATTCTTGTCATATTTTCCACATATCTTTCTACTACTTAACACTGATACACTTAAAATGGAACGGGTTTTGTTCGATTGAGATATTTATGTATTGAATGTGTTTAGCATGCGGAATCTACTACAACACACTTAAAAGAACACAAGGTGGTGAGTTTAAGTAAACGTGAGAATGCAATGAACAAATAACACAACTTTGGTTTAACACAATACGATTCAATATTATTGATGAAATAATACGGATGATCTAAATATCACCGGGATTACAAAGTAATCTTGAATCTTAAGATTGTAAAAGGATTTGTGATTTGAAGTAACTAAGTTACTTGAGAGATAGTTTGGTTTTGGTTATTGGTTGTGTAAGATGCATGCATGAAGTAGTGACTAAGATATCCTTTTATAAGATAAGGATATCTTATTACATGTTGTCAAGTGGAAGAGTATTATACTATACTTTGACTATATTGGCGCCTACAATTAAATACAACTACCCATGTACAACTCTGATAATATTCTTCTGTCACCACAGAAGACTAATCTACTTCTACATAACGTATAACAATGTACAAAGACTAATAATTCAACTAAATATCTATTACAAAATATCTAATCGACTTGACATAAGCTTGGCAGGCTCTTCATCAACCAGCAGTACCTTCTACCCAGAAGGTACTGGTAGAACATCTTTATACACTTCAAAATCAACTAGCAGGCTCTTCAACATCTTTGGCAGGCTCTTTGACTTTGATCATTTTATTCCCAACAATCCTCCCCTAAACTTGTTATTTCCATTAAAATACACAAGTTTCTGATGAATAAAATACATACCTTGAGGATTTGAGAGAACTCTTCCAAAAACCTTCACTCTCTGTTCTTCCTTTTTCTTTCATATTGCTCAGATATGCACCTCAGCAAACTCTGAACAATTTCTGAGTTCTCATCATCTTTGTCACACCTTAATCTCTTGGAGATCATGGTTTTAAGCACTTCATAACTAAGTGGATACTCTTTCTCAGCCAACATAAAGAGTTCTATCCCACTCTGTGTGAAAAGGTGATGAATATTGCTATGGCTTAGAAATTCCCAAGTTGTTGAAGGATCATAATAGGGAAATTTCCAATGAACATCTTTGGGATCAGGATCAAACATCCTATTGAATTCTACCCAAAGTTCTTGTTCCTTAGCATCTGTACTAGAAGTTGTGTCTAGTCTAATCTGCACTAGATTCCACAATTCTTTCAAGTCTGCTCTGTCACATGCTCTAACTAAATTTTCAAAATTCTTGAAGATAGCAAACTGACCCCCAACCCTTGTTATTTTCCATGATTTTCCTAATCTATCATGGTTGATCTCCCAATCAATAATAGGTCTTCTACAGCTAATTGGATCAGCATGTATGATAGTAGGCAAAGTAATCAACATTTTACTTACTTGTTCTGTGTCCAATTTTGCTACTTCTTTCTTCTGAGCATCCTTCTTCTTCATTGAGGGGTGTACATCAGATGGAACTTTATAGTAAAGACTCTTGTAGGCTTGTAGATACAGGAAGAAGATTTCATCAGCAGATTTCTTCTTTAGTTGATAGTCAGTCCAATTTGCCTGACCTTTCAAAAACCTTTTCATAAAAATCACCTGATCTTTCTGAGCTTGTCCTACCTTAAAACCTCTCTTCTGACTTTCCTTCATCTTCTCAAAAATGTCAGTCAAAGCTGCTTCTTTATACTTCTTGTTGATGAATGATTCAAGTGCTTCTGTTTTCTCATCAGAATTGAGATTCTTGTCATTTACTATAATTGCTGCTTGACCTTTCACAATTGGATCATTATTGATAATCCATAGCATCTGTGCATCAAAGGTTTCTTGAGCAATTTGAGTATCAAGAAGAGTCTGAGCAGCATCTTCAGCATCTTTCTGCTCTTTCATTACTGCAAGCATTCTTGAGGCTTCAAGTGCTTTTAGCTCTTCTTCTTGAACCCTTTTGGCTTCTTCTTCTCCTAAAGCCATCTGAATTTGCTGAGTTCTTTTCACCTTCTTGGACTTTGGCTCATCTTCAATCATAATGCCTTTGCCCTTATCCTTTGGAGTTGGTGCTTGTGATGGAGCAGAAGATTGCTCATCAGCAGCAAAAATCCTCCCCTGAACAAACAAATTCCCTTGAGGCTCTAAATCCCTCTTTCTCTTGTACACTTTCTCAGCAGACCCTTTGTACCCCATAGCCAATAGCCTTTCTATCCTAGCAGGCTCTTCTTCTGGCCTAGCAGGCTCTTTCCCTGCTCCAACAGGCTCTTCATCATAAACTTGAGTTCCATCATGGAATTCAAATTGAGCCTCTTCCTCATCTTCTGAACTATCCTTCCTCCCCTTTTTGGAAGAGTGACCTATCCTATCATCATCTGACTTCGAAGAACTAGATAAAACAGTCTTTGCAGATCTTTTACCCTTCAACTTCTTCACTTCACCCTCCAATTTCTTTACCCTCTTGACCAATTTGATGTTGATCTCAGAAAACTTCTTGCTTTGACTTTTAAGAGCATCTTCTAAGAACTTCACCTTGTCTTTCAGTTCTTGCATTGTCTGAGGTGATTGGGGTTGTGATACATGATGTGATGATGTTGGTGGTGTTGGTGATGGTACTGGAGATGGTATTGGTGATGTTTGATGTGTTGGGGAAATGTAACCATGTGAAGAACTAGATGATGGTGTATCAGCTGATGGTGTTGGTTCTTCTGGATGTTGTGGTAACATTTCATCAAAAAGTGGTATTTCTTCCCCTCTAAAACCAATTCTCATATTTGAAAATACTTTGTGAGAAAGTTTTGGTGTGTCATAAATTGAGTCTGTGGGAAGTAACAAATGTTTTAATTTTGCAATGATGCACCCAATAAATCTTGGATACATCAAAAACTTTGTTTCACTTTTCACATTTTTAATCAATCCTTTAAAAATATGTTTAGAAAAATTGTATTTTCTGTTTGTAGCTAAGCAAATGAGAGCAGAAGCCATGTTTCCACTAAATTGCTCCCAAGAGGTTTTCTTCTGGCTCAAACAGTGAAGGATTGTGTGAATCAAAAATCTCCATTGTGGAGTAAGATGCTTTTTCAGAAAAGTGAGTTTGTTAGACTCAGCATGATACCCCATTCTTTGTAAATATTCAAAAATTTTAGTATCTGGTAACTGACTAATACCATCAGAATCATCCAAATGAAGATGTCTTCTTATGGATGACTCAGTAAGAGTCAAATGTTTACCATCCACTTTGGCCTTAATTCTTTGTTCCCCATTTTCAGAAGTTTTAATTTTAGCAGATTTCCAAAATTGTAAAATTTGTGTTTCATAAATAGTGGGATTGACTAGCAAAGCAAACCTGATGTAGGAGTTGTTTAAAAAGTCCACTACTTGATGAAATGAGGCATTATCCTCTGACTTCTCCAAAAATGCTAACTGATTGTGACGTTGGACAAAATCTAGAACAACTGTGGAAGCCATAATGAAAATTTTGAATATGATGGTGGGATTTGTTGGTAGTACTGGTAGAAGATGAAAGGTGTATGTGTATTATAATAATGACTGATGAAAGAAGATATGAGAGAATTACTTTTAACCGACAATAAGAAAGATTATAATAAGTAAATGAAAAGGCGGTTAAAAAGATCTTTTATATGTGAAGTATAATATAATATAATCATCAGTAATTTACATGACTACCCCAACGGCTAATTTTAACTACCAGGCCTAATGGCTAAAACTTTTTCTGACAGGCTCAACGGCTATATAGCAGTACCTTTTTATACTAGCAGTACCAATTTTGAACTACCAGTACCTTTGAAAGTTTTATAAAAATCCCTTATAGTTTTTAGCAAACTATCAGCTATCAACGGATTTGAGTTGTCTTTACCAAAAGCCGTTTGCTTAAGGACTAGCTAACTATTTACAATTAAGTATGGTTAGTTAACAACCATATAGTTTTTGGTAAACTATCAACCATCAACGGATTTGATTTGTCTTTACCAAAAGCCGCTTGCTTATGGACTAGCCAACTCTTAAGTTTGTAAAAACTTGGTGAGCTGAATACCAAAAGCCATATTGGCCTAAAGATGGTGCAATTTCCTTGGATGGAGGAAATTTAAAACAGGCAATGATGCTGTATATCTTGGATGATTGGTTCAACAAGTGAAATCATCTAATGTCATGCCTTTGAGTTGAAACTTTTCTTAGTTTGATCTAGATAGAACTTTCTCCTTGAGAAATGCTTCATCCCTTCTAGATATGTGATCTAACTCTCTCTTTTTCAACTCTGCATCATCTTGTATGCTCTTGTCTTTCCTTTCATTAATTGGTTTTTCTTCCATTCTGGGCTATCAATTCCTCCCCTGAGATTGTTATCTCTCCTGAAATGAATATAACTTTTGTTGCTCCTTTCTGTTTGGAAGAACTCTTGTTTTGTTATCAACCTGAAATGTATTAGTTGCAAACCAAAAGAACAAAATGCAAAGCACTTGATCTATAGCATTTTAAACATTCAAGCCTTTATATGAACAAAACATAGCAATTTTATATCAGCAGGACCAATTATGAATTAACAGGACCTTTTGACTAACTAGCAGTACCATGTTTAAAATCCAATACCAGTTAATTTTATGAACCAAACATATGATTTTCAAAGATTTATCATTCCAATACCTCCTACAAGATATTTGAATCTACCTAAATCAAAAGCTTTGGTGAGAAGGTCTGCATAATTCTTTTCAGAATCAATTTTAACTACCTGAATTAACCTCTTCTCATTGCAATCCCTTATGAAATGGTGTCTGATTTCAATATGTTTTGTTTTTGAGTGTTGAACTGGGTTTTTAATGATACAAATAGTACTGCTATTGTCAATATAAATAATGGTGTTAAGAAAATTGTACCCATAGTCAAGCATCTGATTTTGGATCCAAAGAACTTGCCCACAACAACTTGCACCAGCAACATATTCTGCCTCAGTTGTAGAATTGGCCACCATTGTTTGTTTCTTGCATTGCCAAGAGATTAGTCTGCAACCAAGAAATTGACATCCACCAGTTGTGGATTTCCTGTCTAGAGTTGCACCAGCATAGTCACTATCCGAATAAGCCATCAATTCAAAAGATGATTCCCTTGGATACCAAAGACCCAACCTAGGTTGACCCTTAAGATATCTAAAGATTCTTTTGACTGCTGTGAGGTGAGAGATCTTGGGATGTATTTGAAACCTTGCACATACACATACTGAGAACATGATATCTGGTCTTGATGATGTAAGATACATCAAAGACCCAATCATTGATCTATAATTGTGCAAATCCATATCTTCTCCTTCAGCATCCTTGAGTAGCCCTTTGTCTGGATCCATTGGTGTACTTGCAACCTTAGAATCAGCAAAATTAAATTTCCTTAGGATCTCTGCTACATACTTATCTTGGCTGATAAATATGCCTTCTTTGGATTGTTTCACTTGGAGACCCAAAAAGAAAGTAAGTTCCCCCATGGAACTCATTTCAAACTTACTATGCATAAGTTTTTCAAATTGTACACACAAGTCTTGATTTGTTGATCCAAAGATAATGTCATCAACATAAATCTGCACTAGCAAGATGTCTTTCTTTGTTCTTTTGATGAACAAAGTTGGATCAATCCTGCCTCTTTGGAATCCACTTTCTAGTAGAAAACAAGCCAATGTTTCATACCATGCCCTAGGAGCTTGGTGTATGCCATACAAAGCCTTGGTAACCTTGTAAACTTTGTCTGGATACTCTGCATCAATGAAGCCTGGAGGTTGAGATACATAAACTGGTTCTTCAATTTCACCATACAAAAATGCACTCTTAACATCCATTTGATAGACAGTGAAGCCTATGAATGAAGCATAGGCCAAGAAAAGCCTAATTGCTTCAAGTCTTGCAACTGGAGCAAACACTTCTTCATAATCTACCCCTTCTTCTTGAGTATATCCTTGTGCTACCAATCTAGCCTTGTTTCTGATCACTATACCCCTTTCATCTTTCTTATTTCTGAACACCCATTTGGTTCCAATTGCCCTATAACCTTTGGGCAAATCAACCAATATCCAAACCTTCTGAATCTTGAATTGGAGAAGCTCTTCTTGCATAGCTTCCACCCAACTTGCATCATCTAAAGCTTTGTTTATGTTTTTGGGTTCAGCCTGAGATAGAAAACATGAAAACAGGCATATATTGGAAGTATCATTATTCTTTTCTTCATAAATAGAGGAGATAAACCCTTCTTCATCTGAAGATAAGACTTGAGATAAACCAACTTGAGATCTTGTTCTAACACCAGAAGTTATGCTTCCAATCACATCATCAGTTGAGTGATCTTTGAGAATTCTAGTGTTTGGTGTTTTAGGAACTTCATATGTAGATGGAAGATTGCTAATCCCCACTTCTTCATGAAAAGAATCATCTCTTTGAACATTCAATAGCTCAGCAGTATCAATACTTGAACTAGCAGGACCATCTGGTGAACTAGCAGTACCATTGTAATTAGCACCACTTTCTTGATTCTCTTGATTCTGAGTTCCTTGATCTTCTTCATTGCCTTCATTTGTTGTGTTTGAAGGTCCTTCTTGACTTGAAGATAGATCCATACTTTTCCAAATTGGCATCCAGATGTAATCTTGATCTTTAGGAGTTTCAACATTGTCTTCAAAACCTGCATCATCATTAGTATTTGTACCTGTAACAGGCACATAATTCATAGATTCTGAAAGCCTATCAACATCAAACATCCAATCTGGTCCAATTCCTTTCACATTTGTTAGTTTCTCTTGAAACTCTATGTGAAGATTTTCTTCTACTAGCCTAGTGCAAGTGTTAAACACTCTATAGGCCTTACTCTGCAAGGAATACCCTATCAAATAGCCAACATCTGCTTTTCCATCAAATTTGCCTAAATGATCTTTGGTATTTAGAATAGTGACATGACAACCAAAAGGTCTCATAAAACTTAAAGATGGTTTTCTACCAAAGAAAAGTTCATAAGGTGTTTTTCTATGTGGTTTTGTCACAAGAACCCTGTTTTGTACATAACAAGCAGTACCAACTGCTTCAGCCCAAAATGAAATAGGCAACTTAGAGTCTACTAACATAGTTCTAGCAGCCTCTATAAGTGTTCTATTCTTTCTTTCTGCTACTCCATTTTGCTGAGGTGTTCTAGCTACACTAAACTCTCTTTTTATGCCTTTTTCCTTGCAAAAGTCATCCATAACTCTATTCTTGAACTCTGTCCCATTGTCACACCTGATGACTTTGACCTTCTTATCAGATTGATTTTCTACCTCAGTGATATATGTTTTAAGTATCTCACTAGTTTCATGTTTAGATCTTAAGAAGAAAACCCATGAAAATCTGCTACAATCATCAGTAACAACCAGACAATATCTTTTTCCATTCAAGCTGCACACATTAGTAGGACCAAAGAGATCCATATGAAGCATATGTAAAGCCTGAGAAATAGAGTTTTGGGTCTTGGGCTTACAAGAAGCTCTATGTTGTTTGCCTTTTAGACAGTCAACACAAGTTTGGTCGTTTTGGAAAATCTTTTTGTGGAACGGGTTTTGTTCGATTGAGATACTTATGTATTGAATGTGTTTAGCATGCGGAATCTACTACAACACACTTAAAAGAACACAAGGTGGTGAGTTTAAGTAAACGTGAGAATGCAATGAACAAATAACACAACTTTGGTTTAACACAATACGATTCAATATTATTGATGAAATAATACGGATGATCTAAATATCACCGGGATTACAAAGTAATCTTGAATCTTAAGATTGTAAAAGGATTTGTGATTTGAAGTAACTAAGTTACTTGAGAGATAGTTTGGTTTTGGTTATTGGTTGTGTAAGATGCATGCATGAAGTAGTGACTAAGATATCCTTTTATAAGATAAGGATATCTTATTACATGTTGTCAAGTGGAAGAGTATTATACTATACTTTGACTATATTGGCGCCTACAATTAAATACAACTACCCATGTACAACTCTGATAATATTCTTCTGTCACCACAGAAGACTAATCTACTTCTACATAACGTATAACAATGTACAAAGACTAATAATTCAACTAAATATCTATTACAAAATATCTAATCGACTTGACATAAGCTTGGCAGGCTCTTCATCAACCAGCAGTACCTTCTACCCAGAAGGTACTGGTAGAACATCTTTATACACTTCAAAATCAACTAGCAGGCTCTTCAACATCTTTGGCAAGCTCTTTGACTTTGATCATTTTATTCCCAACATATCTTTCTACTACTTAACACTTATACACTTAAAATTATACTTAACCTTGCAAGATACATTTTAGGATGATAATACTATTATTTTTATTATAAAATAATACCTCGTCGGGTTTCGGGTGTAACACCGTCAAACCTTATCATAAAAAATATCATTCGTCTACTGTTTACCATCAATTCATCATCATGCATGCAAACCCATCCAATACAACACCTGCTCACCTTTCCATGCATCATCGTGCATGCAAACCCTTCCGTGCATGATCGATATTTATTGTTCATGAGTTAATGGGTCGGTCAAAGATCATGCATGACTGATTTCAAGATCAATTGCATATCTTTTTTGGTTCGTCTCAGTGGCTGATTAGTGGATGATACATCAATATGAAGGAAAGGCAATTGGATATCTTCAATTAACGGTTTTGACTAGTTTTGATTAAAAAAATTGTTTTTGTTTTTTATTTTAAGGATACTTTGGTTTATCCGGTTTGGTACGGATACTTTGGTTCATCTGGTTTATTGTTTGTTTATTAGTTGATTGTTCGTACGGCTTTGTTACCAGTCGACTAAAGTTGACCGTTGGTACCAGTCCCAAAAGTCGACCGATGGTACGGTTTTGTTACCAGTGGACTTAGCCGACCGTTGGTACGGTTTTGTTACGAGTCGAAAAAAGTTATTTTTTTGTTATGTTAATGTTGTTTTTTCTTATCTAGTTTACCACTCCAGTCCGAGCTTTTGATTTCGCCGCTCGAACTGCGTGGGAGTATTAGCCAATAGATAATTGGCCCAAGCCCGTGTGTGGGTTAAGGTCTATTTGGATAATTCTTTAATTACCCCACAAGTACATAACCACTTACCCCATGTGCCCCCAAAAAAATCTATTTTCTCTAAATGCCCCATGGGCGAAGGTCGCCCCCAAAATCTTGGCGACTAGGGCCCATCTATCATAAATAAGTGACAAGTGTCCCTATCATTGTACTAGTGTGTAAGCTCGTATCATAGGGCGGAGTACTTTCTTGGGCGATTGGGCCCATTATTTATTGGGCGACTTGTGTTTTTGTCATTTTGTGAAAAAGTGAATAATAGAGTTAAATACATTTTTGGTCCTTGTGGTTTGCAAAATATTTCATTTTTGCGACACACTTTTAGAAATCAATACAAACCAGATTATAATTACTTTAGCTACCAAGATAATAAAGAATGTTACTACAACAAACATCATTTGATATTGATTCATTGTACTCACTACTCATCAAACAAAAAGAGGAAATACCTATTTTAACCTCTAAATAAATGATCAAACTAAAAGATGACCCCTTTCTATAACGACTAAAGGTGCCAAAATCATGACAATAGCATATACAAAGAACAATTGAGTCACACACATTCAACATCCAACCACCACCATCTTCGGTCACACCACCTCCGGCCACAAACTGTTACAAGTATCCATGTGTTACAAGTATTATTTTACAATACTATTGCATTCTTCAAAACTTTCATATCTCCAAGGTCCTAAATGCAACCATCTTATATTTACAAACAACCCCATCATCTCCATCACACCAAAAACAAAACACCAGTTAGGGTTTATCACACCACCATCAAAACCCTAATACCATGACCAGATCCACGCGCCTACTCTATAGGCTCCAATCTTCCCTCAAACCTTCACCCTCCCCATCCCCAATCACCACACTCCTCCAACTCCACCGCCGCTACGCCGCTGCACCAGCCATCCGGCCAAAAGACAACAAAAGCGAGCCATGGTGGAAGGAGTCAATGTAGAAAGTGAGGAACATAGGTATATCAACACATATAGATTTAGGAAAAACAACGTTGACTGAAATAGTGTTGTATTATACTGGAAGGATTCGTGGTTAGCACAACAAGTTTTTTAAGATGAATGAGTAGATTCGACCGGATCTGGTCAAGATCCGGCCAGATCCATGGTTGGTTTATATGAATGATTTAGTGGGTTTGGTGAATCTGTGATTTTTGTGTAGTTGTGTGTGTGTCTGGTTTGTGTGATGAACTAGTTTTGGATTTGATTTTTTATGATCGGTGTGAGATTTGACTAGATCTGAGTTTTTGATGAATGATTTTTGATGAAGGAGATATGATTTGTAAATGTGTGTGTATTAACTGATTAAAAAAAGAGAAAGAGGTGTGTGACAAAAATGAAATACCAAGCAAACCACAAAGACAAAAAATGTACTTAATTCTATTACTACCTCCGTACCAAATTTATAGTCACTCTTTCCATTTTGAGTTGTCCCAAAATTATTGTCTCCTTTCAAATATAGTTGTGAATAATGTAGCAAGTTTACCATATTGCACCTAATAATATTAAAAATTATAAACATCATTTAAATATACTGTCATTTTGTAAAAGAATAAGAGAGAGAATGCAATAATGATTATGTTTTCTAAAATTGTGTGTTTTTTGTCGGGGGACAATTATTTTGGGATGGAGGGAGTATTAACTTTTTCACAAAAAGACAAAAAATAAGTCGCACAAGAAATAGTGGGCTCTAGTCGCCCAAAAAGGTAACTATGATACTACATCCGTCCCAAAATAAATGTCCAGTTTGACTTTTCAGAGTCAAATTTGTTCAACTTTGAACTTATCTATTTGTGTGGGTGTTATATAATACTTGATGCAAAATATATGAATTGATTGGGTTTTAAGTGTATTTTTCGTTGATATAATTTTTCATCAAGTATTATATAACACAAAAAAATATATTTAAGGTCAAAGTTGAATCAGTTTAACTCTGAAAAGTCAAACTGGACACTTATTTTGGGACGAAAGGAGTACTAGCTTACACACTAGTACTAGGGTATTACTTGAAAAGTATAATGATATTGACACTTGTCATTTATTTATGATAGTTGCCCAAGATTTGGGAGCAACTTTCGCCCCTAAGGCATTTGGAGAAAATGGATTTTTTTGGGGCACATGAGGTATGTAAGTGTGTACCTTTAGGGTAAATAGAGAAATAACTCTTTTAATATTGCTTCTCATATGTAACTCTGTGATTAATAAAGTTCAGCCGACGTATTTTATCATTGTCTAACGGTCATCACGTATATAATATTCTCATTTCATTTTAAAAATATAAAGGTAATAACTAACATTGATAGCGACAACTAGCAAGCATCTTTACGATGAACATTATCTAATTGTTCTATATTAAAAAGTAAGGATGCTGCTACAGTGCATATGGAGCTACAGTGCATTGTTATAGTACTGTAGCTACAGTACATTTTTTTCTTTTTTTTTTTTTGCAAAAGAAATCTTTCTCAAAAAAATAAGTTTCAAAAATTCGCAAAAAATACCCCTGAAGTCGACAATTCTTTGCAAAATTAGTCCTTTTCCAAAAAATTTGTTTCAAAATTGGCAAAAAATACCCGTGAAATTCGCGCTCTTTGCAAAAGTAGTCCTTTTTCAAAAAATACTTTTCAAAAATTGGCAAAAAAAACCCCCGAAGTTGACAAGTCTTTGCAAAAGTAGTCCTTTTACAAAAAATCTGTTTGAAAATTGACAAAAAATACCCCTGAAGTTTGCGGCTTTTTGCAAAAGGAGTCCTTTTTCAAAAAATCCATTTCGCATCACCTTTTGAATTACGGACCCCGTCGCAACGCGCGGGCCGCCCAACTCGTTATAACTAATATACAAAAAGCGTGGATGCCATGAAAAGTGCTACAGTATAAGGAATAGTAGTTGGCCGATGAACAGTAATTATTATTTTTTTTTTTTTAAGAATTTGAAAAAAAAAAATCAATTTCGGAAAGAAAAAAAATAATTTCGACAAAAAATAATTTTTCTAAAAAAAATTAATTTCGAAAAAAAAATTAATTTTTTTTAGAAATTTCCAAATTAATTTTTTTAGAATTTAAAAAAAAAATAATTTTTCTGAAAAAATTAATTTCGGAAAAAAAAAATTAATTTATTTTTTTTACAATTTCAAAAAAAAAAATTGATTTCCGAAAAAAAAAATAATTTTCCTAAAAAAATTAATTTCGATAAAAAAAATCAATTTCGGAAAAAAAAATTCAATTTCCAAAAAAAAAAAAAAATTCTAAAATAAAAAATTAATTTAGTTTTTATAGAATTTCAAAAAAAAAAAAAAAAAATCTCGAAAAAAAAAATTATTTTTTCTACGAAAATCCTTAATAACTAGCTTTCAAACAAGACTTAACATCGCATTCCCGCAACAACGTGCGGGTTTCCCAACTCGTTTTCAACTAAAAACCGTTTTGCCTAACTACGAAGTTTCAATATCGGTATAAAGTATAAACCGAATATTCTGAGCTATAAAATATATTTTCTGTTTAAAGCCACGTGTACAAACGATGACAACACACGTATAAGATATTTCTGTTTAGGTGTCGTCCTCTTTGTCGTGCTTCTAATCACACGTGTCTTCTTTCAAAAGGGTTTCATGTTTCAACATTCTGATTTCCCAGAGCCACCCCTTTTTCTTTTCAAATTATTCGCAGTTTCCCACCATATAGGAAATTTAGAGTGTAACTCATGCCTAATTTTCTCTTTAAATCTGTGCATGTTTTATATGTTTAATTTTTATTCTTGATAAAACCATTTTAAGTTAGCCTAATCTCTAGAGCGAGATATGAGAAAATGAGCTGTAGACAGTTGCACCTTTATCCGAGAATAAAAAGACTGCTTCCACAATAAAATTTGGTCTTAAAATAAAATCATATTCATGCCAATCGCTGGTGAAATCCCTTTAACTCTAGGCCTATAGCTAATATATAATGAAATAAAAAATGATCACAAAATATCGGTAAAAACCGTATTTATAACAGCAAAAAAGAACCCGACCATCTCTAAATGTATGACTTTCTACATTTTATTAATGTGAGTAAAAAAATAAATATATACGAAAAGTGAGAAATAATATTATTTTCCTAGAATTATGGAAAAAGTAGACGAAAATTTTGTTAGCCATGTGACGATGCGGAAAAAAACAGGACACGAATGTATGCTCAAGTAAACGTCTGTAGCTATTTATGATTCGTTGGCAACTATAAACTATCCATGACCACCACTTTATTTGTTTTTGTTTATGGACATGATCAGACATATCCCATGATTAGATATGTTGATCAACCACATGTACTCGTAATATTTTAGGTTTCTTTTTAGTTGTTTTGTTAATTTTTTATTCGAAGCAGATCCCCTTATAATTAGGTGGTAAAAGATATGTAGAATGCTTTTGTTAAAGTACTGGAGTATTATAAATACAGTATATATATATATATATATATATATATATATATATATATATATATATATATATATATATATATATATATATATATATATATATATATATATATATATGTATAGATATTGGTTCTATAAAAAAACCCACTTTGGTGGAAAAGTGAGAAAATAGTGCAAATCACCCCCTCCCTTCCAACCTCCTTTTTTTCCCCAACTCAAGGGGCTTATTTGTTACTTTCTTTAATTTTTAGGGCAAATTTTATAAATTCTTCCCCTTCCCTTTCTTTTTGGATCTCTTTCTTTGTTCTTTTTATTTTGGATAGACAACTCAAGGGACCTATTATTTTAGTTTTTAACTTTTTTTTTATCGTTAATGCTACAAGCATGTATTAATTCAGCTCGGCTGAAAGAAATCATTTTGATAACATAAATCTCTACAATATACCAACTGAACGAAAAACATCAAACACCATAGGAATATTTTTAAAATTTTCAATCACACGAAAAACAGTAAAAGAAATACATATATCCTCACAATATACCAAGATACAACATCATAATACTAAACTAAAATTAAAGTGATAACAGACAATAGAACGTCTTCTTTCCAAAGGCACTTTTGGCCTTGATCATGTCCCGTCTTGAATGACTATTTGCGATTGCATATTAGACCCATATCAGAACACCAGCATATCACTACATATATCTCTACAATATACCAAGATACAACATCAGCGTATCGATATTAGTTCAATAATCTCAATCTAATTCACAAAAAAGAAAAAGATAAATTTTGGCCACACAACTCAAGTTCTTATCATGAAATGTTGATCAGCTCACCTTTAATGCAGGTACTATTGCAATGAATAAAAGATCAACCTCCTTTGTACCCAAGCCTGGTAAAAGCGAGACTGCCAAATCAAATAACTGTGCCCTGCAAATGAAAAACAAGTAACTATGCATTAATATTAAAAAAATCAAATCAAACTAAATATTAGAGCTAGGGATTAAAAGTTCCTTTAGTAATAATAATAATAATAATAATAATAAACGAAGCGCTAATCCATAAAGGACTTGTTATCAAATGCTAATCGATAAAGATTGAGACCGTTATCAGGTTTCGACAAACATATATATTCTTGTTACTCCATATCTTTCTTGTGTTTGAGTTCCAAGAAACCATGTATTGAGTGATTTATTTCCTTTTTACAGCAACCACTTTTTGTGTATAAATGATAATCCACACCACATTCACAATGTTTACAAAAAAAGAAAAGTTGCAACAATAATTGAATCATTATTAGCATTTTACACCAAACTTCCTAATACTAGTTATTAACTAAGAATAATAATATCTAGCATCTTCCAAATTCAGATGAATATGAGTCTGATCTGATGCATCTTAGGCTTGTTGTATAAAGAATAAATCTCTTAATCATACATTTTACATTATAAAGAATGATAACTTACCAACACGAACTATTTCCAAATCATGCTGCTGCAGATCTTTTATCTTCATGATCGTCAAGATTTAAAACCTGTAGCAGTTTTGTCCATGATTCAGGGATTCCACCTGGAAGATCAAACTCTAACAACTTTCCTCAGCTGCAATAGAACTCCTCTACTGGCCGGCTCTGTAGGTATCCAATTAGTTAGCATGTAGACTTTGTAGAAGACTAGAGACGGCAATTTGGACTCGGTTAATTTAAAATAGGTTGATTGAGGTTATGCTTTATCCTTAAGAGGTGGAACAGATGATATAGCTAAAGAATAAAAGGGGTCAGACATGTCGAAGGTCGCCCCAACCTGACTCGTTTCGACCCGCGATAAATGACATGTTCTGATCCGTTACGAAACCCGCCTATTTTGCCATATCTAGAGAAGGGATAAGAGTCTTAGAGGAGCTACTACTATTGTTCAGATTATTTACATGGCTGTGTTTATTTGAGACAATGAAGTTTGAGACAATTAAGTTTCACTAGATTAGTTCATCTGTTATATATGTTGATCTGTGCATTAACGTTGTTGTTTAACAGAAAACATATTCATGATTGTGATTTGGATTAAGAGAAGTGCTCAATATCTTCATGGATATACTATGAAGACATACATCCAACTCAGCTTGTTTCCACTACAACTCTGTATGCAAAAGATAGCAAAACACCATTTACTAGGCTTGATTTTAAAGAGCGTATGGTTGGGTAACGGGTCAAAACAGGTAATTTACGGGTCAAACTGTTAACAGATGCACTAATACATATATAACAGATGCACTAAATATGTTAACAGATGCACTAATACATATATAACAGATGCACTAATATATATTAACAGATGCACTAATACATATATAACAGATGCACTAATATATATAACAACATTCTCAAGAATCCTCATTTGAGAAGCTTACGCTTAATAGCTTATTTCCTCCCAAAAAAATATATATAAAAACATAGAAATAAGCTTATCCAAACACCACTAAAGAGTTTAAAAGCTTTTTGAAAAAACAAAAAACTGTTAAGGCCCTAAAATAACCTTACCCAAACACCCCTAACAGCTTATAAGAGTGGAAGCAAAATGCAGCTTTTAAGGAAAAAGTTAGCTAGATATACTGTAAACTATTTTAATCCGGCCAATCAGCATTCACTACCAGCATGATCAACTAAAAAGCTGCAAAAGAGGCTTACCGAACCAGGGCCTTCTGTGCAAGGACCACCAACTAACGCCATGATCCGTGCACCAGTACCAGGCAAGCAAGCACCAAGCAAACCCGCAACAGCACTCAACGCCACACCAGTACACCTCAACGCCCGATTCCCAGGTGTGACCGGCCATTGATCCATACCTAATTCCTCCAAAAGCTAAACAACAAACAAAATCATAACAAACCCAAATTTAAAATAAGAAAAAAACCAAATGTCTTCATGAACACCAAAACTTACCGAATGAATAACATAAGCACCCGCAGACGCCGGTAACAAAAACCTCTGACACACCTGAACTCATTACCCCACCACCATTCTGAAACCCTTGGCCCACACCACCAACTCTCCTCACCATACTTAACCCCAACTGATCCAAACCGGTGCATAAAGAGATTGTGGGTATAATTCAACAGGAACATTAGTTTCAGATATACCTGAGAAATGAAGAGCTTATGGTTGGGTAACGGGTCAAAACAGGTACTTTACGGGTCAAACTGTTAACAGATGCACTAATATATATGTAAAAAATCTGTTAACAGATGCACAAATATGTTAACAGATGCACAAATCTGTTAACAGATGCACTAATACATATATAACAGATGCACTAATATATATTAACAGATGCACTAATACATATATAACAGATGCACTAATATATATAACAACATTCTCAAGAATCCTCATTTGAGAAGCTTACGCTTAATAGCTTATTTCCTCCCAAAAAAAAATATATAAAAACATAGAAATAAGCTTATCCAAACACCACTAAAGAGTTTAAAAGCTTTTTGAAAAAACAAAAAACTGTTAAGGCCCTAAAATAACCTTACCCAAACACCCCTAACAGCTTATAAGAGTGGAAGCAAAATGCAGCTTTTAAGGAAAAAGTTAGCTAGATAAACTGTTAAGGCCCTAAAATAATCTTACTAACAGTTGTTCTAATATTTTCCTGATGCACTTATCAGATGTCGTAATACATTTTTTTGATGCAATAATCAAACAAGAAGATGCCCTAACTTAACACTATGCTCTTATCATAATAAGAGATGTCGTAACTCATTTTTTATGCACTAATTATAGAAACAAATGCTGTAACAAGTCGCGTGATGCCCTAATCATACTAACATATGCGCTAACGCTTATTTTAGATGCACTAATCAAACAAATAGATTCCTTAACTTATAACATGATTCTCTTATCATACTAACAGATGCAATAACATGAATCGTGATGCACTTATTGAGACAAACAAATGTTGTAACATATTTATTAAGACAGATGCACTAAATTGTAACTTTATACATACAGATGCCTTAATATGTTATTTCATTCAACAATAACAATTATTTTATAATTTATACAAAGATGCACTAAAATAACATAAAAAAAAAAAAAAAAAAAAAAAGAAAGAAAGAACTATAAACACCTACTGTTGTTTTTTTTTGATGATGATCGGATTTGGTAACTTATGGTTCCTAAACTTCATTTTTTTCATTTTTTTTTGAAGATCGAAATGCAATTTAGTGTATCCACAAGGTTTATCTGATTTTGATAGCCTTTTAGGGTTTTTTATTAGAGTATGTGTTTTAATAGGAGTATGTGTTTTTTGACTGGTGGTAGTGTGACGGTGCCGGTGTCGACGGTTGTGGTGTGACGGTGGCGACGGTTGTGGTGTGACGGTGGTGGTGGTGACGCTGAGTGTGTTTGATCGGAGTTTTGTATAGATGATCGGAGCTCTGGATTTGTGTGTGTGTGTGTGTGTTGAGATAAATGCTTTTGATAAATGACGGAGTTTTGTATAAATGACGATCCCTTTTTTTTTCTTCTCTTTTTCACCCTCAAGTTTCAAATGTTTCAAAATCTACCCTGTAATTTTTTTTCTCACTTTTCTATATAATTATACTTTTCTCTAGAACCGGACCCTATATATATATATATATATATATATATATATATATTATATATATATATATATATATAGGAGGTAGATTTTTTACCCAAACCCATTTGACCCATATTCCAAATTAGCCCGTTATACCCAAACTTGCCCGACCCACCCGTTTTGGCACCACTACCTAAAACTAATTTACATGTTATATTTTTGACTTTGTTACCTGGTAAACTATTTTACATGTTAAAAAAACAAATTAATCATCCAAATCAGCCCGTTTTGACTCGTGCCTGTTTGACCCAAACCCGTTTGGCCCATATTCCAAATTAGCCTGTTATACCCTTTCCTAGCCTGCCCCTTTTTGCACCACTAATAAAAATTATTAAACATAAAAACATGTACGAGTAATTAACTGTACCTTACATTGATTATGCCACGGGACAGGGTAGTAAGTTATCAAAACATTGTAAGATCCAACGAGCTTGAATCCTGCTGCAAATACAGAATTACCGCCATGTTCAAGTCTCCTAACCAAGTAACTGACATCCCTTTTTTCTTTGACATATATGACCACCTTTTTCTCTCTTCCTAGAACCTCCAGTAGATGAAAAACGGCCAAAATCTTATCATTCTCATCAACAACCGGGAATTTGAATAACTCAGTGTTAAAAACTGAGTATTCCTCCTCATTACAATACATCATATTTAAGTTGTGTTGAGGCACAATCTCAGGTACAAACAGCCTTAACTTATCTGTAATTGAGGAGTAAAATATCACAATTTGGAACAAGGCTTGTACACGTTTTATTCTCTTCAATATCCAAGAAACGTCAGCCTCCATCTGCACCAATAAAAACAGGATATATACTATATCAAACTGATAGAAACATGATACCTGAAATGTAACAGTGTAGTACCAAGGAACATATAAACACTAGAGGAATTCTTTTGGGGTGGAAAGATTCAAATATATTATTAACACTGAACTTTTTACAAATTACAAATGTTATTCGGGCAAAAGATATACCCTAAGCCTCCTACTGACAAAGCAAACAACCTCTTAAAACAAAGAGCTATAAAACACCAACTCCTACCACCATTTACGAAAAATGGTCTATATAACCAAGCAAAAGGCTTACACATATACATCAATTCCAAAACACTCAAAAGCACACAAAAAGAAAGACCAGAATTCCATATAATATGTAGTACACCAATGACCATCATGCGGGACTCCAGACTTCACACAATGACTACAATCTTCTGCTAAAGAGGGCATGAAGCATATCCACACACACATTATTATTGATCCAACCACCGATGGTCCTAATGATTTGCAGCGATCCATGATAGTGTACCAGAGCAGAGCACATTTCTGAGGTAGTCCACACTTTTGTTAACACAACATCGATCAAGTCACTTACTTAAATGTTAAACTGTGCTGATGAGCATGACCCATAGAAGCCATTAACTCAAAGGCCCCAAAACATCCATAAAGCAATGGAAACACAAACCAACAGACCTTTAACAGAGGCCTAATAACACGAAACAAGACAATGTAAACACATTAGTCCAAACTGTAATAGTAGTTTCACACGGGACCAAACAATTGATAAAACTGATTTACTCACACACTTTGGTAGCTATAAAAGCTTGACTTTATTATAGCAAAGGAGGCTTTATATAGCCATACAAAATAAAGAGAAGTTAAAGCTAAGAAATATTCAAAACTGACTCTCCTAATAATCTGGAATACCTAATAAAAGACTCAAACAAACTACGACTTATTGACTTTAGCAAACTGACTTATTCAAATACTAGAATGACCCAACAAGCCTCCCTTAAACTAATCTGCCAAACGTGTGAAGTTAGTTTACTTGACTCTTTCATCTTCAAGTAGAGCTCCAGCTTTAGGGGCTTTGCCATACCATCAGCTAATTGATCATTTGTACTGCAATGCTCCAAGTTAATCACATCATCTCTAACCAGGTCTCGAAGAAAATGAAAGCGTATGTGAATATGCTTACTCCTCCCATGCATGACCGGATTTCTTGACAACCTGATAGTTGAATTATTATTACAGAATATCGTACACCTTCTTTGACTAACCCCAAGCTGTTTGAGAACCCTCATCATCCACACACTTTGACATGCACATGCAGCTGCAGGCCTGCAGCAATGTATTCAGCCTCGGTTGTAGATAGACTCACAACCGGCTGTTTTTTCGAACTCCATGAAACTACTCCTGAGCTTAACTTGAAAACATAACCCGAGGTGCTTTTCCCATCATCAAGGTCTCCTGCATAATCTGAGTCAGCGTAGCCAACGAGTTTCTCATCTCCTTTCCTTTCGTAGAGAATTCCCAGCTTTGATGTTCCTTGCAAATAACGAAATACCCTCTTCATAGCCAAATGATGTTGCTCAGTCGGTGATTCCATAAACCTACTAAGTAGACTTACCACATACATTATATCTGGTCTAGTGGCAGTTAGATACATGAGACTCCTACCTTTTGCTTGTAAACTGTAGCATCCACTTTCATATCTCCATTATCTCTTACCAGTTTGCAACCAGGTACAATTGGATTTTTGACTGAGTTGCAGTTGCTCATTCCGAATCTTTCTAATATCTCCCTAACATATTTCGCTTGGCTTATGAAGATGCCTCTTGAGTTCTGAATTACCTCCACGCCAAGAAAGTACTTCATAAGACCAAGATCTGACATTTCGAATTCTTGCTTCATCGAATGTTTGAAGGTCTCAACCATTTCAGTGTCATTGCCTGTGAATATAAGATCATCTACATACAAACTAACAATAAGCACTTTAGCATTCTTACCATTTTTAACGAACAAAGTTGGCTCACTCGAACACTTTTCAAACCCTTCTTTAAGAAAGTAAGCTTCTATCTTGCTGAACCAAGCTCTTGGAGCTTGTTTTAGCCCGTAGAGTGCTTTCTTTAAACGGCACACCTTGTCTTCAGCTCCATGAACCTCATAACCTTGTGATTGTTCAACATAGACCTTTTCACTGATTTCTCCATGAAGGAAAGCACTTTTTACATCGAGTTGGTAGACTTTCCAATCCTTGCTTGCTGCTAGAGCAAGGATCATTCTAATGGTATCCCAACGAGCAACTGGAGCGAACACTTCGGTATAGTCAATTCCGGCTTCCTGTGAGTAACCCTTGGCAACTAGAAGCGCCTTGTATTTATCCACGTCTCCCTTTTCATTGAGCTTTGTCATGAAAATCCATTTGACCCCGATAGTTTTAGATCCTTTAGTAGACTGGTGAGTTCCCACGTTTTGTTTTTCTCTATAGCTTGCATCTCCAAATCCAAGGCCTCCCTCCATTCGGCATACTTGTACGCTTCTTCGAAATTTGTTGGATCATTTGTAGCAGCAAACATTACTATCTGATGCATTTCATCTTCATCAGACAACCCCTCACCACTTACAAAATCTTCCATATAAGCATGTTGTCTTCTAATTCTCCGTTGAACTGGACTTGTGTTAGGTGACCCATTGTTACTTGAAATTGAGTTACTGGACTGATCATTGACTGGACTTGAAGTACCCGAATTTGCACTGCTTGAGATTCCCGAACGAACACCACTTGAAGTACCCGAACCAACACTAGTAGAGTGATCTTCACCATCTTCCTCATTGTTGTTAACCTGCTCTTGTACCTCCACATTTGGTGTTGTATCTACGTGTTCTTCGAAATCATCATTCCATTTCAAAGTAGCACTTGTGGATCCCTTATGTTCCCAATTCCACTTTTCTTCTTCATCAAACACCACATCCCGACTTACTACACCTTTTTTTTTTATTCTGGATTAAACATTCTATAGGCCTTTGATTCTTGGCTAACTCCCAGACGCACTTGAAACTTCTGTTATCTAGCTTCTTACGTTTTACATCAGGTATGTGAACATGTCCAATACACCCAAAGACTTTAAAATGCTCCACTGATGGCTTTATTCCACTCCATGCCTCTTCTGGTGTCATATCCTTTGTTGCTGATGTAGGACATCGGTTTAAAACATAGACTGCCCAATTTACCGCCTCAGGCCAAAACACCATTGGAACTTCTTTGTCATTGAGCATACATCGAACCATGTTCATTATGGTGCGATTTCTCCTCTCCGCCACACCGTTTTGTTGTGGAGAGTAGGCTGCAGTAAGTTGCCTACGAATCCCATTTGTTGTACAAAACTCATTGAAGGCAGATGAGGAGAACTCTCCACCCCGATCAGTATGAAGACAACAAATATGATTCCCAATCTCTTTCTCAACGATGCTTTTAAATTTCTTAAACACCTCGAATGCCTCTGATTTAACATTTAGAAAATCTGCCCACATTTTTCTGCTATAATCGTCAATAAAAGTAAGTATATACCTTTTGTGGCTGTTTGATTCAGGGTGATCGGACCACAGATGTCCGAATGTATTAGCTGCAATGGTAGATTAGCTCTCCAGGTGGTTGATTTTTGAAAGCTATCACGATTTTGTTTTCCCACAACACATCCACTACACAATTTCGAGCTTGATTTCAAGATGGGTAGTCCAGTAACCATCTTTCTGTACGCCAATGTTCGTAACCCCTTCATATGAAGATGGCCAAATCTTCTATGCCATAAACTTGTCACTGAATCTGATGTGGCTTGGAGACAATGTGCTTTTGGTTCGTTGGCAGGTATAGAAGCAAACAATATAAACATCCGATTCGTTGACATATTTGTTTGCATAATTAACCCATTAATTGCGTGGTAGATTTTGCAAACATTATCTTGAATCAAAATGGCCAGCTTTTTTTTTTTCTTTTTTTTCTTGGACCCAATACAAGGATCAACAAATTGTTTTGTAGTTCAGGAATGTAAAATACCTCTGTGATCGTATGATTTCTGCCATCAACTTGCATTCGAATACTCCCTTTTACCATGACTGCCATCCTTGAACCATTTCCAAGTTTGACCCACTGCCTATAAGATTGATCAAGCTGGACAAACCAGCTTTTGTCTCCACTCATATGGTTGCTACAACCAGTATCAAGGAACCACATTGCTTCTCTAGTGGATTACAATCAAGTTGATTAACACATTGCCTCATAGAAACTTGCTGGCGCAGGCTCTTTCCGGGTCGGGTAAAGAGGTGGCGTACATTACTAGTATTTATGAGAGGTTGACTAATTCCAATGGACGTAGTCGTAAGATCCCACAGGCAATTGTAATTTGCCCTACTCCTGATCTTGCAAAAAAGATCAACAAGATAGCTTTGGATGTTGGATGGTATTTGCAATGGGGTTCAGTGAAAATGGTGACTGATGATAATAACGAGTATATAACTGAATGTGACATACTAATCGGTGTACCCTCAATATTGAAGAATGTATTTGAGAGTAAGAATGTCGATTTTTCTGATGTGAAGATGGTGATCCTGGAAGAATTGGATTTCATCCTGAAAGAAAAGGTCTTTACTTCGCCTTTGTTTTTTTTTTTTTTTTTTTTTTTTTTTCGTTTGTTTGATTACTGTAGGTTTCGTTGGGCTGAATATAGTGACATGGGAATGAAATTTAGATAAATAAAGTAGTGTGAACACATTCCTTTTGGATATACTGACCACTCTTTATCCTAATGCAGTTGAGACACTTATCATTGTTGTTGGGTCATTCTAGTATTTGAATAAGTCAGTTTGCTAAAGTCAATAAGTCATAGTTTGTTTGAGTCTTTTATTAGGTATTCCAGATTATTAGGAGAGTCAGTTTTGAATATTTCTTAGCTTTAACTTCTCTTTATTTTGTATAAAGTCAAGCTTTTATAGCTACCAAAGTGTGAGTAAATCAGTTTTATCAGTGGTATCACAAGGCCTGATCTACCAGTCATTAACACGAGAGCAAGAGAGATTAAGAAAAATGGCGGAAACAAACATGAAGTTCACTGCTCCTAGCATTCCAATGTTTGATGGTCACTACATCCATTGGGCAAAACTCAGCTTTCCAAAGAGTATTGGACTCTTGTCGAGAATGGTGTACCTACAAGTGGTGATGAAGCACAGGTTCGTGAACAAAAGTTGAAAGATCTGAAGATTAAAAACTATTTGTACCAAGCTATCCCTCGAGAAATCTTGGAGACAATTGTAGAAGATGATACATCCAAACAGATATGGGATGCCACGAAACAAAAGTATCAAGGCTCCTCCAAAGTTATGAATTGTTGACTTTATACAAAATAAAGAGAAGTTAAAGCTAAGAAATATTCAAAACTGACTCTCCTAATAATCTGGAATACCTAATAAAAGACTCAAACAAACTATGACTTATTGACTTTAGCAAACTAACTTATTCAAATATTAGAATGACCCAACAACAATGATAAGTGTCTCAACTGCATTAGGACAAAGAGTGGCCAGTATATCCAAAAGGAATGTGTTCACACTACTTTATTTATCTAAATTTCATTCCCATGTCACTATATTCAGCCCAACGAAACCTACGGTAATCAAACAAACGAAAAAAAGAAAAAACAAAAAAAAACAAAGGCGAAGTAAAGACCTTTTCTTTCAGGATGAAATCCAATTCTTCCAGGATCACCATCTTCACATCAGAAAATATATGGATCAGGACATTTATTCTGATTCGATAGCTCGCTTAGAAAAGTGACCGTCAACTGTAAAGAACGTGATCATTTTATTAAAGAGTTGTGTCTCGCTAAACCTAAACCAACTGTGCTTCCCTGAACATTTCACTACAAAAAAAACTGCACTTAGGGACGATATTCTCGTCCCAAAACTCCAAAGAGCATCGTCCAAAACAAAAAATGGCACGACATCTTGTCCCATTTTGGTAGTCTCGTTTTTTGTTGTCCCAAAAAAATTTGGGACGACAATCCATATTAAAATTTGGGACGACAGGTTGCTGTGGCCCACTATAAATTCAACTCTAAAAATACAAAATGGGACGACATAGCTGATGCAAAAAGGGACGATATTCTCGTCCCTAGTTTTTTTTTACTTTCTTTACTATTTTTAATTAAATAAGAAAATGTTTTTTTTTTATAAAAAAAAACGGGAAGACAAAAAAATAAATTTGGGACGAGATTCTCGTCCCAAAGTGTTTAAATTATTTAAATGTAAATCAACCATAATCCGCAATACCAATTCGACAATATGATACAATACCAAATTACTAAACGATTCAATACCATTCCTCAAATCCACGATACCATTCGACAAATACGATACAAATTAAACTAACAAGTCACAAATTTACTAATTAACATGTCTCAAAGTTACTAACAAGTCATAAAGTTAACACAAATAATAAGATCTTACATCCCTACGCCTACTCCTCGTCCGACTCCTCCTCCCCCTCCTCCTCCGCCTCCGCCTCCTCACCACTACTATTATTATAATTCTCGGGAATGCGCACTACAACAAAAGAGAGGACGGGTGAGGATGGTTTTGGCGGGGACGCCCATGTCCCCGCCGAAAGTCGTTAAACGACAAAAACGGCGCTGAGCTGGCACAAAGTCTCGCTGACCGTTTACTAAATTTTCAACGGGACTTTTTGGCGGGGACATGTCCCCGCCGAAAGTGTTTTCCATATTTGGCGAATTTTGACCAAACTTGGAACTCTTAATTGTTCCCGGGTTTTTTTCCCGCCCTCACTTTTGGCGGGGAAGTTTACATGCACAGTACTATCTTTTTGGCGGGGACGTGTCCCCGCCGAAAGTGTTATCCATTTTCCCTCCTAAAAGATTACTTTAGCCCGCCAATATTTTCTAGCTTTTGGCGGGGACATGTCCCCACCAAAAGTGCTGGCTCCAATTTGTCCCGCCAAAGTTTTACTTATATATAACCTAACCGATCATCCTCAAATCGGCAAAACACAAATAACCAAATCATTAATTCCCACAAAACACACATAACAATGGCTGGTTACACGCCGGAAAAGGAGTGATCAATGGTTTTATCGTCGGAGGGTCTCTTTAATGAAGTTCTTAATAAATATGGCTACGAAATTTATGATGAATATGGTTCTTATAAGAACATTAGCCCGTGGATGAGAGACCAGATTCTGGAATAGTTGAGGAAAAAGTCGTACTACAGAGAGATGTTGGACGCTCAAGCTGATGATGTTGGAGGAGAAAGCGCGTTTGATACCACACTTGATGATCAGGGAAATAGGATAACAAATCTTGAAGCTTTGTTTGAACATTTCATCAAGCAAAGGAAAGCAAGGAATGGAAAAGATGGTGCAGGTTCTAGCAAAGTGGGAAGTAGCAGCAAAAAAAAATGAATGGGCGATGTTTGTTATGGTATATGTCGTGTGTTTCGTTTGCTTGTCGAGTTGTTTCGTTTGATCTGTTTCGTTTGCTTGTCAAGTTGTTTCGATTGAGTCTGTATGAAATGTATGTTGTTGAGAACTCTTGCGTGTTTTAAATAAAAGGTTTGCCTTCGTGTTTGTTAATTGTGATATTGTTCCTTCAGTTCCATTCTTTATGGTTACGGTTATGAGTCAATGATGAGTTGCATAGGTAGATCACCGCCGCTAACGAAGGTGCACGACGGCTGTTAAAGAAGCCTTGTGAAATACTTAAGTTTTACATTACATGAAAGAACTTAAGGACGGATAGGTGAACTTTCAAAAGACTTAAATGCATAGCCAAACAAAAAATTGTTATCGGTTTATACAGAAAAACACAAATTAATGAAGTCTCGGTGGTCAAGGCTATAATTGTTATCGGTTTATACAGAAAAACACAAATCAATGGCGTTAAAGAAGTCTCATGAAATACTTAAGTTTTCACAACAACAACAACAACATTTTATTAAACAACAACAATAACACAAAAAACAACAACAACAACAACAACAACAACAACAACAACAACAAAAACAACACCAACATTACATATGAAGATTTTCCAAGTCACCTAACAGCTCACGGAGTATTGCAGCCGACTGACATGCGTGGTCGAGGTCGTCGGGATTCGTTGCCATTTCAAGTCTTGCCTCCAGCATCCTTACTCTTGTCTCTAGCACTTGCTTTTGTGATTCCAGCATGTTTACTCTTTTCTCTAGCACCTGTTTTTGTGATTCCAGCATGTTTATCCTAAGATCTTTGGCATTACAGTTTGAGCACTTTGTTGGTGCAGATCCATCACCTTGAGATGTTGAAGCAGAAAAGATTACTCGTAACCGGCCATCAAATTCACTCTTCCATATAAAATATCCACATCCATGATCTTTTTCTCTTGGCTGTTACATAATAAGGAAATGTTACGATTGTTTGTATATTTACATAAATAAGAAATGTATGATTGTTCACCTTCGAAAGAGGACATGCATAGTATTTTCATCCAAAGGTATCTTCTTGATGTGATGTTCTTAGTTTTATATTTCCTGTTCCACAAGAACACATAAAAGGATTATATCGCTGTATCTCAGGCTTTGAAATTGGTGTGAAGATAAGAGGTTGTGAGGTTAAGTGGTTTTGAGGATAATAGTGTATATAATGTGTTTGTGAGGATAGAGCAGATCTGCTAGCTTTTGGTGGGAAGTGTTGGCGCCAATATGTTTGTGCAGTAGAAGAAAGAAGACAATATTTTGGTGGGAAGTGTTTGTTTCAGACATAAATCTATAATTTTAGACTTTTAGGTAACATACAACAAGACTTTAATCGGGTAGGAGTAATGGAAACAATTAATTAGGGTAAAGTGGGCAAGTAAGCATGCAGAGTAAGAAATTAATTATGAGTTGATGTGATTTAATAAGAACGAGATGTGCGTCAAACCGCCGCGTTGCGGCGGGGCGACGAAGTGTTTGCTATGTTTGTCGGTTGTTCTGCTGTGTTATACAACGAATCTTGTTCTAAGTGAAACAACATATACAAATGGAAGTAATCGGAATTTCGGGCCTGCTTTGGAGCAAAGTCTGATTTTGGTGGCTGCTCATGAAGATGAGAGAAAGCTTGCTGTGAATATAAGAAATGACCTCTTTGAGATGTGAGGTGCTGGAGTAATCTGTAAATGGCAATTGTATAATTAGAACAGGCATGAGTACCATATAAGGAAAGTGGTTAGACATATCTGGGGCAAACAAAAAGAAAATTGACTGATCACAACAGCTTATTATACTAATGTTTATTTGATAACCTGATTCAACCGAAAGTAAGACGATGTCTGTAACTGCAAACGGCCACCATTAGGAAAACAAATAGAAGGTTCTGTAGCAGCTACAAAAACATGTACAGAATACATATCAGAAAACATTATAAACACTAAACGCTTAAAGATACATAAACAGAAAGAAACTTACAGCACAGCGCCTTAGCAGCAGCCATTTGACTGACGGGTAGAACATCTAATTAGAACAGGTATGAGCACCATATAAGGAAAGCAGTGCTTCTGCAAATTAACAAAGAAATAGAAATATCATTAGATAATCAATGTGAAATACTTAAGTTTGCAATAGATATATAGAACCATTCTAGCAGATGAATGAACATCGAAGATCTGAAACCATAGTTGCATAACTAATAAGATTAGCACCTCCCATGCACTAATTCATTGCAATAACTTACTTAATCACTAAAAGCAATGAAACCAAGCGAGAGGTTCATTAGCAAGGAATAAAGAAATGATAGATAAGATATACTGTTAGCATTTGTTTGTTTATTTCTGGCCACTTTTAAGACCTTCAGTTCAATAATGTTTAATGCTTTGAAAAAGGCAAGGTAGAATAAATTAGTCTATAGTATGTGGCTGGCAAGTTTGGATACCTGTCAAGAATCTGGCATTTGTAAAAAAGTCTGTGAGCATAAGTACGAAACCTGCAAAACAGTAATGTCCAATTATGGGTGAGTAGATGTCGGCAGTGTGCATTATAGATATGGGCATTTTGTTTTTTTTTGCTTTTAGAAGACAATCTCGTGACTGTCTGTCTTGGATTTGGTTTTCCTATTTAAGATAGCTGAAATGGACATTTGTTTTCATAACTCATTTGATAAGTGTGTAGGAAAACAAAGAAAAGAAAATGTCTAGGCATCCTAAGTGTGATCAGCTAAGAGTTGAGGCCAATTCTAATAGTTGGTCTGACATATTAGTTATGTATTGTCGCCAAGCTAGTATCGAGGATGTTCATATGGCACAGCAACTGAGTGTGATTTGTGATAGGTTGGCTGCTGTTAACCGTGACAGGCTTTCTTTTATTCAAGAGCTTGAAGGTGTTGGAAATACTCATGCTCAGAAAACAGCAGAGTATCTAAGAGAAGTGATAGCAAAAGATGAACAGAAACTCATGCAGATGCGCTTAATAGCAGCTGAATTTGGGTTAAATGCGCGTAACAATGATGTGTTTATTATGAAACTTCAAGGTGTAATGCGTTTCTAATTGTGTGGATGCAATTGGAGGATGTTTTATGGTTAATGCTAGTCGATTGTAAGATATGTGTTTCAATAAAGGCTAGTTTCTATGTGAAGCAAATTTATGTTGATTGTAAGATATTTCAGTAAATAAAATTAAGAATTTAAGTCAAGTGATAGTGTGGTACTTACGTTTTTGTTTTTAATCCAAATAGGTTGGTAAGAACACAGGAATCCATACAATTTGTAATTCCGTGGAACGCATAAATTTCCTGAGCATTAAAACATATAACATATTACGAAAAGCAAGTGAATGTGAAGGATTGATAGTGAAGATTACCTGTAGGCTAGTTCATGATGTTGCTACAGCGCCTGTCAATATTAGCAAATGAAGAATATCTGATTTTGTTTATTTGCGCATATTAAAAATTGACGCATGATATCTACGATGGTAAGTTTATTTATGCATACTTGTAGATGGAGTTTTACAGAAAGTTCTGATCAATAACATGGTTTGATTAAAAAAGGTACATGGGAAGGAGAAGAGGATGGTGCGAAAAAGTGATTTTGCTCAAACCACTTATCACAGCACTCTCTTGTAATTGCCATCTATCTTTTATAATCGCATCATATTTGTGTTTAAAACATTTTGTGTAGTGACAGGCATAAATATGTACGAAAAAAAGTAAGTACTGTAGAGGCAGTATATCAAATGTTAGTATCAAGAACGAAACAACACCAAATAGTCTTCAATTGCTAATATTGATAGGCGTTGTATAACATGAATGGGTATTGTACCATCTGAATGCAATTGCTGTAATTGAATGCTTTTCCTACCAACAGTTGACAGTTGCATAAGATCATGTGTAGTACCAGATGGCGCAGATGCAACATATCTTTGATCAGCAGGCGCAGTTGAGCATGTGGCTATATGTTCTGGTCTTAGTAAGGCTCAGATATGTACATATGTAATCAGCATTAACTGCACGTTGTGGCTGCAACTTAAAGTGCGGTTGCCCTGCCAACGAACATGCAGTTGGGAAAATGGAGATGTACAAACTTATCATCATTGCCTAAAGAATGCGGCTGCAAACGATTGAGATACAGGATTATAGTTAGAAGATGCAGTAGGAGCAGGGTCAGTTTCAATCGTGAAAAGAGCAACAAACATTAGTTACAGATAAAAGTCTCATATAGCAAGAAAACATAATTAATACTACCTGTGCGTTGGCAGTTAACATGAGTTCTGTGTGTTCTGACTGGTTGCCTAGCATTCGTTACAGGAATTGTAACTGTTTGACAAATGGCAGCAGGAGTAGATAACTGTGCAGCATTCACTGGTATAAAAAAAAGGAAAATAAGTTAAGCGCCACAGTAGTAATGGTTAGAATGTTTAAGGAGATTATCCATGCGAACAGCAATTGCATTTTAAATTTACCATAGTGATATAAGTAACACTTATCTTTTGGTCGTAGGCAATAAAATATACTGAGAATGTGAGTATCAATACTTTGACAGGACAAAAATAGTAACAAAATATCAATGATGGATGCAGACACCATGCAAAAGTGGCAGCAGTTATGTTCGGTGTCGGTACATCCATCACTGATATTCTGTATATTTTTGATCTTCAGCTTCTTTTTATGAGGCTGTAACTTGAATAGAAGTAAAAAAGGAATGCAGGCAGCTGGTTTGAGAATCTGTACAGGTCGTTTTGTCGTTTCGAATCTCTTTGCACAATTGGGTGTACCATAGGATCTTAGAATAAGCGTCTATGCTGAAATGAATAGACAGTTTTTACTATAGGAGCATATAATTAGTAAATATACATTGGATCATGAAATGGTACAAATGCAATATACCTTGGATCAGCAAGCGTAGTTGAGCGAGGGGCTATATGTTCTGATCTCAGTAAGGCTCAGATATGTACCTATATAATCAGCATTAAATGCATGTTGTGGCTGCAACTAAAAGTGTGGTTGCCCTGCCAACGAACATGCAGCTGGGAAAATGGAGGCGTACAAAGTTATCATCATCGCCTATAGAATGCGGCTGCAAACCATTGAGAAAAAGGGATTTTAGAAAGTCAGAAAAAAGAAGAACCTAAAATAGATGAATGCAATAATGGGAATGGGTATGCGAACCTGAAGAACAGGAATCATCAAGCCCATTGGGTGACAATATTCTCTTATATATAATGTAGCGTCGAGTTTTGCTACAGTTTTTTGTAGCAGTGTTGGCCCCGCATTTGGGTTGCAGGCTCTTGTTTTTTGCCTTTTGTTTGTTCCATCTCTTCTTTTAGCCTTTCCCAGACCGCTAATCATGTGGCACCCAGTTCATTTATTCATTCAAAAATTTAGTTAAATTTTCTAAATCCCCTTACAGTTCCATTTGTTGTTTCACCTTCCTTTGTGCAACTTCTTGCACCAAGCGAGCTGCTAGGTTGTTGAAAGAACAAAAGGAACTGTATGGGAACTTAGAATGAGTAACTATGTTTAAGTTCCAGACATTCTTTTGCCTTATCAAGTGACAGTTTAATTGCAAGGCATTTGCTAAAAAAAAAGAATTTTACCATAAGAAACAAAGGGCATCTATTACTTCTTTTTTTTTGGTGATAGTAAAAGTTGATGTCATGTGCATGCGAAAGTTAACTTGTTGTTGCCTATCGACAACTGGAGGTGGAGAAAAGATGGTGATCAGCAGTATGGGTCAATTATCGAAGAAAGATGGGAAACAAAAGAGGATAGTGTATAGAAGTAATTTGTGCCAAAGTATATGGCACACTATCCTCTCCGGTTTCCCACCTTTCTTCAAGAATTGTAAACATATGACATGTATTGTTAGTATCAGCAAAAAAAAAAAAAAAAAAGTACCAAATAGTCTTTGTTTCTTATGTTTTTTTTTTTTTTTTTTTTTTTTTTTTTTTTTTTTTTTTTAATCGACATATAGGTGGAAAATCTGATCTCCACCTCAAACCCCTTTTGTTATTCAAATAGTCTTGAGACAATAGTCTGCACCAGACATATTGATAGACGATTAAAATAGCAAAAGGAATTCGAGGTGAAGGTCAGATTAATAATCCTGACTGTATTCATCTGGTGTGCGTAGCGGTGCTGTTGAATACATGACCTGTTACAGACATTCATAGATGAAAAAATCTGGGTAAAATGTATATAAAGTTACGATTGATGGACAGCAAATGGTTACTTTTAGATAAATAAATCCAATATACCTTAGATCAGGAGCCGCAGTCGAGCGAAGTGCCACATGTTTCGATGTCAGCAAGGCTCAGATATGTACGTTTGTAATCAGCTTGTAATGTACGCTGTGGCTGCAACTGATACCGTAGTTGCCCTGCCAACGAACGCACAGCTGGAAAAATGGGAATGCACAAAGTTATCATCATCGCCTAAACACCGCGGCTGCAAACCATTCAGAAAAAGGCATTTTAGAAAGGCACAAAAAGCAATAACCTGTATTGAGGAAAAATTAGTGTTCGAAGCAAGAGATAGGAGGAAACATTTTCTTTACCTGGTAAAGGACGGATACAAAAGGTTTATGTTATGTGCCAGTAAAAGCTAACATTTTTTTTTTGCATAGGCGGACGTGTAGTGACACAATTGGTTCTGGGCAAGAATATGTTTCAAGTCTGAAAGAAAGATGGGAAACGGAAGAGAATGCTGTGAAGAAGAAATTTGGATCAAACTACTTATCACACCATTCTCTTCTGCTTCTCATCCTTCTTTCCAAATTGAAGTATATTTTTGACCAGAAGCATTTGTGTCACTACAATTATGAATATGCAAAAAAGAACAATGTATGGTTGCCGCGTAAGTTCAATTGTTAATATCTGGAAATAGAAAAAGACGGCATATTAATAGGTGGTAGTATTCCTGGAGCGAAAAGCGATGGTAAACCATAATGAATATTAACTGTTGTTTTTTTCTTAACTTAATAAAGGATATTAGCAATCAATTGATGGATAGTAAATGGTTACCGTCAGATAAATCAATCCAACATACCTCAGATCAGGGGCCACAGTTGACTGAGGAGGACCCAGACGTTTTGACAGGCTCAGATATGCACGTTTGTGATCAGCATGAATTGTGCATTGTGGCTGCAACTGATAGCGTGGTTGCCCTGCCAACGAATGCATAGGTGGAAAAATGGGAATGTGCAAACCTATCATCATCGCCTAAATACTGTGGCTGCAAACCATTGACAAAAAGGCATTTTAGAAAGACAGAAAAAGGAATAGCTTCTATCGAAGAAAAATTACTGGTCGAAGCAAGACATAGGAGGGAACGTACAGTGTTGGAGTCAGTGTTGGGCTGCGGGTTTGTTTTTTACCCCTTACTTGTGTTTTGGGTTTTTTTTTACTCTGTGCAAGATATGCATTCCTCTGATCAAAATTGATGGCCAATAATATGGGTGAATTTTAGAAGATCAGTGAGAAGCGAAATAGCATAGTGTAAAGAAGTAATCTGCACCAAATCATTTCTAAGACTATACTATTTTGCTTCGCATTGATCTTCGATAATTGTAGTCAATTATCAGTGACCGTGTTTTGTTATATATAACATGTATTAAATAGATGCATACTTTTTTTTTGGCACATATCTTTGTTATTAATTCTTCTAGTAAAAAGTATATATATATATATATATATATATATATATATATATATATATATATATATATATATATATATATATATATATATATATATAATATATATAGTGTTGGTGTAAACCTTTTAATAGAATAATGAATAACAAAGATATGCACCCAAAAAAAAGTGTGTATGTATTTATGTATTTTACATGTTATATATATATATATATATATATATATATATATATATATATATATATATATATATATATATATATATATATATATATAGTGCATTGTATTATGAATTGAAACTGGGGCAAAGCAAAGTTTCTATCAGCATGTAAACCACAGAGAACAGTCATGCAGATGGAGCAGGTAACCTGAAGAATAGAAAAAACTGATCAAAGTATGTACATGAATACAGTAAATATAAAAACAGGTTGTGAAATATAACTTGCCCTTAACTTCTGGTCATCGCCATATGCAAGAACAGAAACCTGAAGAATAAAAAAATATAAATAAATTATGTATATGAAGACAATGACTACGCAAAGATTTAAAAAGTATGAATGGTGAGTGTAAATACCATGTAAATATAGTGGTAGTTGAAAGGAGGCAATTATATGCAGTGAGACAGTTCAGTGTAAGAAAAATGTTCGGTACAAAAAACAACAACAAAGTATCAATGATGGATGTATACACCATATGAAAGTGGGTATAGCTGCATATATGCAGTAACCGTGACTGGTTGCCATACATCCATCACTGATATTCTGTCTGTTTTTTTTTACAATCTTTAGTTTTACATTATCTGAGTTTGACCTGTAGATAAATTCAGAAATCGATATCATTGGATTGATATTAAAAACTGATAAGCGATTGCAAGAAATAAACACACCTGCCACGGTTGCAAATCTAAAAGTTTGCCCTGCCAAGTGCCAGCGATTCACTTCTTAAATCAGACTCACAGACTCATCAGAGGCTATTGCGCAAACATCTATGCGCGTTCATCATTTGATATGAAAATCACAACATTTGTACAGCAGGCATAAAAAGTTTACAACCAATAAGTGACAAACTGAAACATTTTAGCTCAGATCTGTGAAGAAATTATGAGTTTCATATCATCGGACTGATATTAATAAGCGATCAGAAGAAATAAATATACCTGGCACGGTTGCAAATCTGAAAGTTTGCCCTGCCAAGTGCCAGGGATTCATTTCTTAAATCAGGGTCACAGACTCATCACAGCCTATTGCGCAAACATCCATGCGTGTTAATTATTTCATATGAAAATGACAACATTTCTACAGCAGGCGTCAAAAGTTTACAACCAATAAGTGAAAAAACTCAAACATTTTAGCTCAGATCTGTGAAGAAATTATGAGTTTTACATCATCAGATTGATATTAATAAGCGATCGTAAGAAATAAATACACGTGGCACGGTTGCAAATCTGAAAGTTTGCCCTGCCAAGTGCCAGAGATTTACTTCTTAAATCAGACTCACAGACTCATCACAGCCTATTGCGCAGACATTCATGCGTGTTAATTATTTCATATGAAAATGACAACATTTCTACAGCAGGCGTCAAAAGTTTACAAAGAACATGTGCACAACTACCAAGAGAACCACAGGGAAGAGACACGTATAAATCTCCAGTGCATTCTATCATTTGTTAGTGATCGGAAAAAGGCTAAAAGAAGTGATGGAACAAATGAAAGGGAAAAAGTGGGAGCTCATAACCCAAAATCGAGGCCAACACTGGTACAACAACTGTAACAAAACTCCACGGTCCATTATATATAGGAGAGTGCAAGAGCAAAGGAGGTGGTTATCACATTCTCCACTGCATTCTCTCATTTGGTAGCAACATCAGCCACTCTAAATCGAGGGCAGTTGCAAAACGGATCCGGTTACATAGGCAGTATTCATACCATGATATTTAAGAACTCTATTGGCGAAACCTTTGCAAGGAACACTAAACACACAGCATGGCTGCAACCGCAATCTTAGTTACCTTGCCAAGCAACATGTGTTCAGAGAATTTAAGGTGACAAAATTATCCCAGCTGCTGCACAGAGACAGCTGAAAAGAGGTGGTGGCTGCAAAATAAGACCGGTTGCTTAGCTATTGTTTACACCATGCCGCCCGGTAATTGCCTTGCCACCACCTGATTATATAATAGCCGAAGTAAGCTGGTGATTGCCTTGGCACCAGCTAATTACATAATAGCCGAAGCAAGGTAAACGTGTATGCGAAACAGGTCCAGTCACATAGTTAGCATTCATACTATGACATTCAAGAATTGTGCCGCGAATACCTTTGCAAGGCAACTGTAACACCAACACAGAAGAAAAAGGCAAATAAGTAAACTGAATCGCGGGAAAAAAATCTGAAACGTCGGTTACACCACTTGATATGGCACTCATATCTGCCATTTCAACTAATAACAGGTATAGGTGACATATCAAGTGAGCTAACAAACGCATCACAATATGAAAGAGTAACTGCATAAACATACATAAAGAAATTATAAACTAAAGTAAATAAAAGAGCGACACAAAATAACATCAAGATAATTTTTTTTAGCCACACAAAACATCCAAAGATCTAAACCATAAACCACAAAAACAGCTACAGATCTAAAATTCCAATATCAGACCTAAAAATGGATGAAGCAGCCACATAAGCAAAAGCCGAACAAATAAGGGGAAAAAAAAAGCCCCAAGTACCACAAAAGGCAGCTACATAGACCTTAAAGAAACAAAATACCGGTAGATTACGCCAAAAGCAGTAGCCACATAAGTAAAAGATGAACATAACCAAAAGACATCTAAAAGAGCAGGTATCATAACGGACCCGCACGCAAGAAGCACAAAAAAAACACCGTAACCGAAACAATGAACAAATAACCTACAACAAAAAAAAACACCAACCACCACAAAGGAGAGCTACATAAGCAAAATAAATCTAAAAGACCATAACCGATCCGCAAGTAAACAACACCGGCAGCCAAGCACACATAACGAAACGATGAACAGATAACCTATGACAAAAAAAAACAGTAACTACCACAAAGAACAGCTACATAAGCAAAAGAAATCTAAAAGACCATAACCGATCCGCAAGCAAACAATACCGCCAGGCAAGTGTACATAACCAAACGATGAACAAATAAGGTACCACAAAAAAAAAACACTAACTACCACAAAGAACAGCTACATAAGGAAAAGAAATGTAAAAGACCATAACCGATCCGCAAGTAAACAACACCGCCAGGCAAGCGCACATAACCAAACGGTGAACAAATAACCTACCACAAAAAAAAACAGTAACCACCAGAAAGAACAGGCACATAAGCAAAAGAAATCTAAAAGACCATAACCGATCCGCAAGTAAACAACACCGGCAGCCAAGCGCACATAACCAAACAGTGAACAAATAACCTACCACAAAAAAAAACAGTAACCACCACAAAGAACAGGCACATAAGCAAAAGAAATCTAAAAGACCATAACCGATCCGCAAGCAAACACCACCGGCAGCCAATTAGGGTTTCGGTAGAAGGCAGTAGAACGTGCAAGAATAAGTGAGGTAGGTACCCGGATTGATAGCTAAAGAAGCGAGGGAACAAACGAAAGGGGAAAAGCGGGAGCCCACAGCCCAAAACCGAGCCCAACACTGCTACAACAACTGTAGCAAAACTCGACGCTAAATTATATATAGGGTAATAATTAATACCTCTATCAAATAAAAAAGAATACCTTATGAAGAAGTCAACCGATATCATCTCGGCTCATTCGTTTAACATCTCATGTACAATCATACCATCTCGGCTCATTCGTTTAACATCTCATGTACAACCATATCATCTCGGCTCATTCGTTTAACATCTCATGTACAACCATATCATCTCGGCTCATTCGTTTAACATCTTGTGTACAACCATATCATCTCCGCTCATTCGTTTAACATCTCATGTACAACCATACCATCTTGGCTCATTTGTTTAACATCTCATGTAAAACCATATCATCTCGGCTCATTTGTTTAACATCTCGTGTACAACCATATCATCTCGGCTCATTCGTTTAACATCTCATGTACAACCATATCATCTCGGCTCATTCGTTTAACATCTCATGTACAACCATATCATCCCGGCTCATTCCTTTAACATCTCATGTACAACCATATCATCTCGGCTCATTCGTTTAACATCTTGTGTACAACCATATCATCTCGGCTCATTCGTTTAACATCTCATGTACAACCATATCATCTCGGCTCATTCGTTTAACATCTCATGTACAACCTCGACTCATTTGTTTAACATCTTGTGTACAACCATATCATATCGACTCATTTGTTTAACTTAGTTAAAAATGATGAAAATTAAGTATAAATGACTTAACTTAGTTAAAAATGATGTAAATAATTTTAAAAAGTTTTAAATCAATTAAAGATGATTTACAAAATATTTAAATTATATTTAAATGATTTAATAGTGATTTAACTTAATTAAAATGTTTTAAAAATAATTTTAAATGATTTAACTTTATTAGGTAAAAGTGATGTAAATAATTTTAAAAAGTTTTAAATTAATTAAAGATGATTTAGAATAATTTTAATTAAATTTAAAAGATTTAATATTGATTTGAGTTAGTTAAAATAATATAAAAGAGTTGTAAAATGCTTTCGTCGAGGACATGTCCCCGCTGAAAGATTTCACCAAAAAATTCGTTTTTCCCTCTTCGCATTTACTTTATCCCGCCAAAGTTTTTGGCGATTAGTAAAACCTTTTAGCGGGGACATGTCCCCGCCAAAAGACTGGCTAAAAGACAAATTTTCTTTTAGCGAGGACATGTCTCCGCCGAATGTAATCGCCAAAACAGTACCTCAATTATTAACAGATCTGATTTATACACTTAGTTAAAAAAAATTAAAAAAAAAAGAAAAAAAGAAAAAAAAAGAACCCATCTCTCTCGTCTTCCTCACTCTCGACGACCATTGATGTGGTGCGTTTATTGCTCTAATTCTTTTATATACACGGTAGCGGCGCCAAAGACTTGGTGCGCGCGTGATGTGTCGTTGTGGTTTTAGCAGTATTAATGCCTACTCAAGTTTTAAATTTATATTTAGCTGACTTATCAATAAAACACACACTTTAACGAGCAGTGTACCCGGTCAGTATGAATATAATGGTAAGTAGAGTGTCGATCACTAAGAGTGGAACGTATTATCTAGTTATTCTAATCAGTATTTTAATATCTTAAGTTAGCTGTACAACCTAATCTAACGCAAGGGGTTCAGCCTGAGAGACTGGCACGGTTTGGTTATGATTAAATAGTAAACTAAACTAATGAGCACGAATCAGCGATTAGCACACACGTACACAAATAGATACTCGAGACAATAAGAAGACCTGTCCTGATAATTAAGTAGCTTGTCACTTGTTTTATTGCTAGTTTTATATGATGAAGTGTATATAATTAACCCTTTCTCGTTGGCTCTAATCTTATCGGCGAGTAAACCCTTAATGATTACTTATGTCTATCCTATTTATTAAAGAGACGCTGAAACAAATAGGCGAGGAAGGGGCATGGCGACCCAAGCAATGCTCAGCTAGACACAGAGGTTATCAATGCACTAATAAAAGTCACCAAAGACATCAACATATAAACTTTAATTAATGGGAAAGCAATTTTAAGGGGTGGACATGATTTTCCGTAGTCACATGACCCACTGCCTAAAAGATTGATCAAGCTGGACAAACCAGCTTTTGTCTCCACTCATATGGTTGCTACAACCAGTATCAAGGAACCACATTGCTTCTCTAGTGGATTACAATCAAGTTGATTAACACATTGCCTCATAGAAACTTGCTGGCGCAGGCTCTTTCCGGGTCGGGTAAAGAGGTGGCGTACATTACTAGTATTTATGAGAGGTTGACTAATTCCAATGGACGTAGTCGTAAGATCCCACAGGCAATTGTAATTTGCCCTACTCCTGATCTTGCAAAAAAGATCAACAAGATAGCTTTGGATGTTGGATGGTATTTGCAATGGGGTTCAGTGAAAATGGTGACTGATGATAATAACGAGTATATAATTGAATGTGACATACTAATCGGTGTACCCTCAATATTGAAGAATGTATTTGAGAGTAAGAATGTCGATTTTTCTGATGTGAAGATGGTGATCCTGGAAGAATTGGATTTCATCCTGAAAGAAAAGGTCTTTACTTCGCCTTTGTTTTTTTTTTTTTTTTTTTTTTTTTTTTTTTTTTTCTTTTTTTTCGTTTGTTTGATTACTGTAGGTTTCGTTGGGCTGAATATAGTGACATGGGGAATGAAATTTAGATAAATAAAGTAGTGTGAACACATTCCTTTTGGATATACTGACCACTCTTTATCCTAATGCAGTTGAGACACTTATCATTGTTGTTGGGTCATTCTAGTATTTGAATAAGTCAGTTTGCTAAAGTCAATAAGTCATAGTTTGTTTGAGTCTTTTATTAGGTATTCCAGATTATTAGGAGAGTCAGTTTTGAATATTTCTTAGCTTTAACTTCTCTTTATTTTGTATAAAGTCAAGCTTTTATAGCTACCAAAGTGTGAGTAAATCAGTTTTATCAGTGGTATCACAAGGCCTGATCTACCAGTCATTAACACGAGAGCAAGAGAGATTAAGAAAAATGGCGGAAACAAACATGAAGTTCACTGCTCCTAGCATTCCAATGTTTGATGGTCACTACATCCATTGGGCAAAACTCAGCTTTCCAAAGAGTATTGGACTCTTGTCGAGAATGGTGTACCTACAAGTGGTGATGAAGCACAGGTTCGTGAACAAAAGTTGAAAGATCTGAAGATTAAAAACTATTTGTACCAAGCTATCCCTCGAGAAATCTTGGAGACAATTGTAGAAGATGATACATCCAAACAGATATGGGATGCCATGAAACAAAAGTATCAAGGCTCCTCCAAAGTTATGAATTGTTGACTTTATACAAAATAAAGAGAAGTTAAAGCTAAGAAATATTCAAAACTGACTCTCCTAATAATCTGGAATACCTAATAAAAGACTCAAACAAACTATGACTTATTGACTTTAGCAAACTAACTTATTCAAATATTAGAATGACCCAACAACAATGATAAGTGTCTCAACTGCATTAGGACAAAGAGCGGCCAGTATATCCAAAAGGAATGTGTTCACACTACTTTATTTATCTAAATTTCATTCCCATGTCACTATATTCAGCCCAACGAAACCTACGGTAATCAAACAAACGAAAAAAAGAAAAAACAAAAAAAAACAAAGGCGAAGTAAAGACCTTTTCTTTCAGGATGAAATCCAATTCTTCCAGGATCACCATCTTCACATCAGAAAAATCGACATTCTTACTTTGAAATACACTCTTCAATATTGAGGGTACACCGATTAGTATGTCACATTCAATTATATACTCGTTATTATCATTAGTCACCATTTTCACTGAACCCCATTACAAATACCATCCAACATCCAAAGCTATCTTGTTGATCTTTTTTGCAAGATCAGGAGTAGGGCAAATTACAATTGCATGTGGGATCTTACGACTACGTCCATTGGAATTAGTCAACCTCATAAATACTAGTAATGTACGCCACCTCTTTACCCGACCCGGAAAGAGCCTGCGCCAGCAAGTTTCTATGAGGCAATGTGTTAATCAACTTGATTGTAATCGACTGTAACCGATTACAATAACCACCACATATTTGAAAATGAAAAAGAGATCTTAAAATATCATGATTTTGAAGTAACTCCTCAAAACTCTCCGGATACGTAGTATAATCATCGTGAGTAACCTAAATAAATAAATAAAATAAAGGATTTTGCTAACCAATGCCCACTGGGCAGAGGTTAAGATGTAGTTAATAAACACAAACTTTCTTAATTAACTAAAAAATACTTTAAATACACATTAAATAAACTTGTAAATTACTATATTTGAACTTGATTTTACTTGAATGAATTAAATCATTCCTTTTATAAACAGATTAGTCCGTGCCTATTGGGCAGAGGTTAGCAAAACCCTATAATAAAAATAAACAAATTAGAGTGGGCGACTTTTAGGCCCGAAATTAGTATCTAATAACAACTTAAAACAAGCCCAAACTGAAACTACACAATTTAATTTAATGTACTACTCGTATTAATTAAACATAACCAAACTGAAACAGATTTAATTTAATGTACTATTAATTAAACATAATCAACTTTACCTTAATGATTTTCGACCTTTTATTATCACCCAAGAAGTGGTTGCTAGATTTCATCGCCGACTTTCAAACCCTATCACCCAACTTTGAAATAAAGTGTTGGGTACCTTAAACCCTTGAGGAGAAAGAAGAAAAGAATCTTGGTAGGTACATTATACATGAGATGGTGGCAATATTGTACGGAGTACTAGATAGGCTTTAATGCCGTGGTGTTTTTAAAGTTGTACAAATTGTTTCTTAACAAAATATAGTTTCCAGCTTTAATAGTGTCTAAGATGTATTTAATAGGGTGTTCACGCGTCGGGTCGGGTCGGTTCGGTTAGAGATTTTAACTATCCATCACAGGGAAGGTAGTTCATTTTACTATCTGAAATTGAACCATACTAGGCAGGCAACCGGACATGCGGTTACCCGCGGTTCGGGTCACGGTTAACCATTCTAAAAAATTAATCGAATCAAATCGGACAACCAATAACATAAGTTAGAACATAATATGTCATTGTAGTAAAATTAAATAACATTGAAGAGATTAGAGTCATAGTAAAGTTGTTTGGTTGCAATAATACATTCAAATTATCATATGTAACAAAATAACTAATACTATTTATTTGAGGTTTATAGGTTACGATCACTTAATCATATGTAATATATGTGAGTTAGTAAATGATCACATTAGGTAAATAAAAATGTGTTATATAATAAAAGTAGTGCAATAATACACGTAGTTAATAAGTGTGCATTTTTATGAAAGGTTTGTTGAAACCTACATGTATATTATACGCGGTTCGGTTCGATTAACCACGGATAAACAAAAGTAGAAACTGAAACCGAACCGTGATAAACGGGTTTTTCCGATTTTAGGTTTTTTCGGTTTCGGTTTCTTCGGTTATCGGTTTTTTGCGGCTTCGGATTGAGCGGATCAGCTCGGTTTGTCGGTTTCTCGGATTTTTTGAACACCACTAGTATTTAAGGTGTTTCACTCGATTGGTGGAAGGGAACACAAATGTATTAATAATAATAATAATAATAATAATAATATAATAAAAAAAAAAAAAAAAAAAAATCTCTTTCACATTATTTTCTATGCTTCTTTAAAAGCTTTATTTATTTATTTTTTTGTTAAATTCTTTGCACTTAAAAATGTGTATAAACTTTCATAAGCCTTATATATCATCACATTTTCACACATAAAGTTGTAAATAAAAAAACTTCACGCTTACGGTGTACAAATATAAATTTGTTCACACTTTCAAATGCGGAGATCAATTTATTCACACTTCACTTGTGTGATGTAATTGGGTGTAACAAATTAACCTCTACACTCGTAAGTGTGATAAGAGTTTATACTTGTACACACTACGAAGTATAAACTTTTTTTTATACAGTTATAAGTGTTTTTTTTTCACGCTTATAGATGTAACCAACTCTACACATTTATGAGTACGAAAAAATGATAAAATTTTGCACGCCTTCTATAAACGTGTACTCAAATCACAATTTTTGTTGTGGTGATGGATTCAAGCGTTTCTCGACACAATTTTATTATAACAACGAAAGTAAGCATAATGAAAAAAAGTGTAATTGTAGTTAACGCACAAAATCTAAAAGGAAAGACATAATAGTTTGTGAAAGAATATTGTCTCGAAAATTAGGTATTAATAAATATAGCCATAGGTTTCTAAATTACGTTTGAATACGAAGAGCAAGACAAGGGTTCACATTTTAGCCTTATCGCTAAGTACTTTGATTTTCAAATGGTTGACAAGAAGTCTATTCCTGAAGCCTTCCAATTAAGTTGGTGCTATTATGACAAAACTACCACCTTCGTGGAAGGACTTTTCCAAAATGATGATGCACGAGACTAAAGACTATTCGTTGAGTGATTTGTTGATGCATATTCGTATTGAGGACGAATTTAGGATTAGAGATAACCAACTGGCTTAGCTCAGTTGGCCACCTGGGCTCCTTCTAGAGCTTGGGGAGTTTTTACCCAGGGTTTGAGTCTCGCAAGAAACAAAAAAATCCAGGTTTTCCTCCTAGTGCGAAGCCGTGAGTTCTAGGGGTTTTCCTTCGCGGGTCTCTCCTAGTGGTTCGGGTCCCGGGGCCTGCCCGTTTGGATGGTTTAACTCGGGGGTCGGATTTCAAGTGTGGTGCCGTTATTAAAAAAAAAAAAAAGGATTATAGATCAGCGAGTTCATCATCGGTCTAGTATGAAGTTCCGAGTTTTAAGAAATTGAATTTATCTGCGAAACACCCTTACTTTCATATCCAAGATACAAGTACAAGCGTCTTCCAGTTTTACATGTTCTATATAATCATTTTCAAAGACATTAACCCAAAGCAAACCAAGCTAGACACTGCACGAACATGTTGGTTCAACGCAAGTTTTTGTTTCTAGCCCACAGACGCCACAAGCTATGAACGGGGAAATTGTTTGAGGCAACCCTAGTCAAGTTGGAGTCGGTTATCCTCATTTACTTAGCAAACAAAGCTTTTGCATCATTAATAAAACACATTCAGCCCCAACTTGCTATGCGATACCAAAATAAAAGAGAGCCTTACAGGTATAAATACTTCCAAGTTTTAACATTCCATATACACGATACATGTACACATTCACGATGTTTCATCTCCTTTGCCTACTGAAAAAATCAATTGTATTCCATCTAGTTCATTTATCTTCACATAACGTCGCCTAGTTTACCACCAAAGATCGGTGTATAATCCGTTATGCATCACAACACTGTCTCGAAAAATCAGTTGAGTCTGCTATTCGCAGTCAACAGATTTCAAATTTACTTTTCCATTTTGCTACAGTTCATTAACGAACACTTACTAAACATCGTCTTTGGGGGCTTAGTAGGAATGAAACAACTTTGTTTGACATTCAAAGAACCATCATCAGAATCATCATCTGCTACTACTCTTGTCCTTGGGTTTCTCGACTGTTGTGGTGTGCTTGTGTTAGTGCTTAATGAATCAGGTGGCAATAATGCTTCAACGTGGCTGGGGACCTTCGTCAGGTGACCATCAGTCATTGCAGCTCGTGTTTGTTCAAAGAAGAGAGCTTGTAATAGCACCCGTAATGGTAGAAACTCATTTTGGGCCGCGTGCATGCTTGCTTCTTGTGAGAGTTTTTTGAAGTCAAGTATTCGACAAAGGTTCTTCCTTTCACTCTTGTTTAAGTCTGGGTGTGACTGGTTCACCAAAAAGTCAAACTTTAAATACCAAAAGCAAACTAATCATAAAATGGATGCATAAGTATCAAAAGGTTTCGAGTCGCATCTTAGTTTATTATAATTATTAAAAATGACAAATTCAACCCAATTAAGAAATGAGCTCATTTTGGCTATACAATATCTCTAACGTGTCAAACGAGTAAAAAGGCATCATGTCAAAGTGTCAAGCAGGTTGAAAATCAGCCAAAATTGATCTTTTGGTGCATCAGCACTGTTAAATCATTTTATTTAAAAGGACGATTATTATTCAATTTTTATGAGTAAGTTTGTCGATTGACACACTTAACATATAGGTGGCTATTTAATTTGGACGAAAAGGGTTTCAGGTTAACATGTCTTGCTTTGAACCATGCCCAGAAATTACCTGCTCTAAACGGGTCACTTTTTGACCCGTAACCTCACCCGCTTATTTTGCTAGCTCTACTAGTTACTTGTATTCTAGTCAGTCATGGTGGCCTTAAAAAGTCAATATTCAAGATATGTAGACGAATCAAGTCGAAAAAATTCAGTATGATTTAGAAATTCCATTACCTTGAGATATATGTCTATGGCTTGGTAAAGATCATCATGATTGACCCGTGCATGTCCTGGAACAGCTTCAGCCAAAGCAATAAACTTTGACAATGGTACATTTACATCTCTAGCAATCTCTTGCAAATAACCATCTACAAGCTTAATGACTTTCAACATAGAACTATTCAACACTAAAGAAGAGCTGCAGCTCTCGCAATCAACATTGTCGGCTAATTGCAATGTTTTTCGAGGACTGGTCTTTTGATGTTGACTTTGTAACAAAAACTGTTCCAAGATACTCAAAAATATGTCGAGATTGTATACTGTATCACATTCATTTGAGATAGACGGAATCAACAAGTCAGAAACTTTAGCTTCATCCAACTGAATTGCGGCCCTTCTTGTTAGTTCCAACCTCATAGAAGCAGAAGCTCCAAATATGTTGGCTGCTTTTAATAATTTTAATAGAAAGCTGCAAGACGCCGCATTTCTTTCAATTGGTAGTAGAGTTACTATTGTTTCCAAGATTAATATACTATTTGAACTCGAATGTTCCATTTCACCATTCAAACACGAACCATTTTCAATATTTCTTGAAATTTTAGGGAGCCATTTGGACATGTAAATTTCTAAAGAATCACCAATAAGATTCGGTGGAACTTTTCTACACGATTTAAGGGCTGCCATTGTTCTCCAATAAAGATCAATCCTTAACTCCGAAAGATCACCACCCCACCACTTCTTCATTGTATAAACTTCTTCTATATCCCCCGTTGGATTCGTATGGTTATGTGATAAGGTCACCTTCAAAGGGTCAGAAACAACTTTTGACACCAATGATTCAATACACCGGCTAGTAATCCCTAGTTCCTCTGACCATAACTGGAATGGCTTTGTCGTTTGCAGTGTCGCAATGCAATCTTTAAAGCCATTGAGAATGTAGGAATTAAAGAATATTTCAAGTTTATGAACTAAGTTCCCTTTTTCAAAATCTTCCGTCATTTCAAGGTATTTCGCTGCACATCTAGCAGATACTATATTGTAGGCACTTAGAGTAATCGTAATTTCATAACAGAACTTTGCACATAGCTCGAAAGTCTCACTACCTCCCGGAAAATCAGGAAGTTGGATTATTTGAGATGGTTCTTGGCTCTTAGAACAAAGTCTTTGCAACTTCAAACATTTTGACAAAAGTGGGAACTGAATGTTGAAAAAAAAAAAGAGTATCAAGAATCGCGTAATTGGCCTAAAGTAACAAACTATTTCATCAAATTCAACAGCCCTTTTGTGTAATCAAGCTAAAATTGAACAAAAGTTAAAAACTTAGTAAATTTGATAAAGAGAAAAATAGCATTACCTTGTGAAGCAAGTATCTTGTTTCATTCACTTGAATTATGAAATCGCTACGAATCTCTGATTTAATAGACCTGAAACAAAACCATGTTATCAAATTATCAATTCACTATCTGGATGGTTAACATATATTTGAACCATTAGTTTAGCTTACCTTGCACCATTTGAAGTATAGAATGTATCAGGCTTAGAACCAAGTTTCATAAACTTCATCTTAATCTCACCTTCTGAACATGATTTTCATAATTTTGAGCAGAATTTTGTGGTATTAAAGGCCTTTTTTCCACATAAACCTGGTCATGTGAACAATATAACAGAGAAGAGTTAGAAAGATAATTAATAAAATTCCATATTTGCAAGATTCTTGAAATCAAAATAATCCCTGAAAAGGAAAACATCCACCTAATTAAAACAATCCCATTATAGTTTCTATCAGTTCCCAATGACCCAAATTGATTTTACATCAATACCATGAAATTAATGCAGTATATATAGTAAATTTGCATGCTTTTTTTGTGAAAAAAGTTGATACAACAAGAAGAAACTTAGAAAACCAACCATTCACAGAAAAAAATGATAAATATTCATATTTTGGTCATTGAATTTTGGCTCTTGTCAACCAGAAAAAAATGAAGCAACACACCTTGAATTTTGGCTTTAGAAATTATAGAGTTTTATCTTCTTTGAAAGGAATATATATTTGAGAGTATGTGGATAGTGTGACATGAAGATCAGGATTCTAATTCTTTGCAAACTACAAAGCTTTATATTATCTATTTCATTTTTTTCATAAAGATATAAACTTTGATTACCTGAAAAAACCATGGGGTTCTTCTCAACCTGAAAAAATGAAGCAAAACCCTTTGAACCTTTTAGTCCAAAAAAGATACTTTAAATTTATGATAATTTTTTTTGGTAAATGAAACTATCTCTTTGACTGATGGAATATGGAAAATTGCCAAATTGGTGTATGTGGACACAAGATAAAGATTTCATTTATTTGCCAATTATTAATGTTGTAAAAAATTTATGTGATTAAACTGAGCAATTTATGTTAGCCACAATATAATTGTAAGTTTGTAACCTCCTCTAGGAGGTCCTATAAATGTGGATTGCACGTTACAAGTAATGTGAAATGGTTCACACAACTGTCTCAAATACAATATATGGATCACAATATTTATTCTGATTGGATAGCTGATCGCTTAGAAGAGTGTTCGTCAACTTTAAAGAACGTTGATAGAGACCAATTAGAGGAGGTCAATCTCCAAAGATATATAGCTAATTTAGTTAGCAACTCTTCAAGAAAAAAATTAAGAAAAGAAAAATAATACTTTGATCAAATTTCTCTTCTACTCATTCGAATGATAAGTACACTTAAATAAGAACAAATGCGACTAGTCCACTAGCCTAAACTTTAGCACGAAAAATAGAGACGCGGGACTTTTGACTAGAACAATAAAATGGAATTGTAAACAGGGAATAATGCATCTACGTAGACGTCCACTTATTCATCCAAAAATCATGCATGACGCAGTAGTCTTTCAACTTGCATGGGAGAGTGGTGTAAGGCTTGATCAACTTTTGTAGACTTTCATCTTTTTGGTCTTCCAAATGAGCAACTCTTTGAGTAAGAATGGCTCGGGTTTGGTTAGTAATGGGAGAGTGGTGTAAGGCTTGATCAACTTTTGTAGACTTGGTCTTTCTGATCTTCCAAATGTGCAACTCTTTGAGTAACCCAAATGGCTCGGGGTTTGGTTAGTACCATACCCGTATCAAACATGGCCATTTTATTAAAAGAGTTGTCTCTCGCTAAACCAAAATATATGGATCAGGACAATTATTCAGATTCGATAGCTCGCTTAGAAAAGTGACCGTCAACTGTAAAGAACGTGATCATTTTATTAAAGAGTTGTGTCTCGCTAAACCTAAACCAACTGTGCTTCCCTGAACATTTCACTACAAAAAAAACTGCACTTAGGGATGATATTCTCGTCCCAAAACTCCAAAGAGCATCGTCCAAAACAAAAAATGTCACGACATCTTGTCCCATTTTGATAGTCTCGTTTTTTGTTGTCCCAAAAAAATTTGGGACGACAATCCATATTAAAATTTGGGACGACAGGTTGCTGTGGCCCACTATAAATTCAACTCTAAAAATACAAAATGGGACGACATAGTTGATGCAAAAAGGGACGATATTCTCGTCCCTAGTTTTTTTTTACTTTCTTTACTATTTTTAATTAAATAAGAAAATGTTTTTTTGTTTTTTTTTTAAAAAAAAACGGGAAGACAAAAAAATAAATTTGGGACGAGATTCTCGTCCCAAAGTGTTTAAATTATTTAAATGTAAATCAACCATAATCCGCAATACCAATTCGACAATATGATACAATACCAAATTACTAAACGATTCAATACCATTCCTCAAATCCACGATACCATTCGAAAAATACGATACAAATTAAACTAACAAGTCACAAATTTACTAATTAACATGTCTCAAAGTTACTAACAAGTCATAAAGTTAACACAAATAATAAGATCTTACATCCCTACGCCTACTCCTCGTCCGACTCCTCCTCCCCCTCCTCCTCCGCCTCCGCCTCCTCCTCCGCCTCCGCCTCCTCACCACTACTATTATTATAATTCTCGGGAATGTGCACTACAACAAAAGAGAGGACGGGTGAGGATGGTTTTGGCGGGGACGCCCATGTCCCCGCCGAAAGTCGTTAAACGACAAAAACGGCGCTGAGCTGGCACAAAGTCTCGCTGACCGTTTACTAAATTTTCAACGGGACTTTTTGGCGGGGACATGTCCCCGCCGAAAGTGTTTTCCATATTTGGCGAATTTTGACCAAACTTGGAACTCTTAATTGTTCCCGGGTTTTTTTCCCGCCCTCACTTTTGGCGGGGAAGTTTACATGCACAGTACTATCTTTTTGGCGGGGACGTGTCCCCGCCGAAAGTGTTATCCATTTTCCCTCCTAAAAGATTACTTTAGCCCGCCAATATTTTCTAGCTTTTGGCGGGGACATGTCCCCACCAAAAGTGCTGGCTCCAATTTGTCCCGTCAAAGTTTTACTTATATATAACCTAACCGATCATCCTCAAATCAGCAAAACACAAATAACCAAATCATTAATTCCCACAAAACACGCATAACAATGGCTGGTTACACGCCGGAAAAGGAGTGATCAATGGTTTTATCGTCGGAGGGTCTCTTTAATGAAGTTCTTAATACATATGGCTACGAAATTTATGATGAATATGGTTCTTATAAGAACATTAGCCCGTGGATGAGAGACCAGATTCTGGAATAGTTGAGGAAAAAGTCGTACTACAGAGAGATGTTGGACGCTCAAGCTGATGATGTTGGAGGAGAAAGCGCGTTTGATACCACACTTGATGATCAGGGAAATAGGATAACAAATCTTGAAGCTTTGTTTGAACATTTCATCAAGCAAAGGAAAGCAAGGAATGGAAAAGATGGTGCAGGTTCTAGCAAAGTGGGAAGTAGCAGCAAAAAAAAAATGAATGGGCGATGTTTGTTATGGTATATGTCGTGTGTTTCGTTTGCTTGTCGAGTTGTTTCGTTTGATATGTTTCGTTTGCTTGTCAAGTTGTTTCGATTGAGTCTGTATGAAATGTATGTTGTTGAGAACTCTTGCGTGTTTTAAATAAAAGGTTTGCCTTCGTGTTTGTTAATTGTGATATTGTTCCTTCAGTTCCATTCTTTATGGTTACGGTTATGAGTCAATGATGAGTTGCATAGGTAGATCACCGCCGCTAACGAAGGTGCACGACGGCTGTTAAAGAAGCCTTGTGAAATACTTAAGTTTTGCATTACATGAAAGAACTTAAGGACGGATAGGTGAACTTTCAAAAGACTTAAATGCATAGCCAAACAAAAAATTGTTATCGTTTTATACAGAAAAACACAAATTAATTAAGTCTCGGTGGTCAAGGCTATAATTGTTATCGGTTTATACAGAAAAACACAAATCAATGGCGTTAAAGAAGTCTCGTGAAATACTTAAGTTTTCACAACAACAACAACATTTTATTAAACAACAATAACACAAAAAACAACAACAACAACAACAACAACAACAACAACAACAACAACAACAACAACAACAACAACAACAACAACAACAACAACAACAAAAACAACACCAACATTACATATGAAGATTTTCCAAGTCACCTAACAGCTCACGGAGTATTGCAGCCGACTGACATGCGTGGTCGAGGTCGTCGGGATTCGTTGCCATTTCAAGTCTTGCCTCCAGCATCCTTACTCTTGTCTCTAGCACTTGCTTTTGTGATTCCAGCATGTTTACTCTTTTCTCTAGCACCTGTTTTTGTGATTCCAGCATGTTTATCCTAAGATCTTTGGCATTACAGTTTGAGCACTTTGTTGGTGCAGATCCATTACCTTGAGATGTTGAAGCAGAAAAGATTACTCGTAACCGGCCATCAAATTCACTCTTCCATATAAAATATCCACATCCATGATCTTTTTCTCTTGGCTGTTACATAATAAGGAAATGTTACGATTGTTTGTATATTTACATAAATAAGAAATGTATGATTGTTCACCTTCGAAAGAGGACATGCATAGTATTTTCATCCAAAGGTATCTTCTTGATGTGATGTTCTTAGTTTTATATTTCCTGTTCCACAAGAACACATAAAAGGATTATATCGCTGTATCTCAGGTTTTGAAATTGGTGTGAAGATAAGAGGTTGTGAGGTTAAGTGGTTTTGAGGATAATAGTGTATATAATGTGTTTGTGAGGATAGAGCATATCTGCTAGCTTTTGGTGGGAAGTGTTGGCGCCAATATGTTTGTGCAGTAGAAGAAAGAAGACAATATTTTGGTGGGAAGTGTTTGTTTCAGACATAAATCTATAATTTTAGACTTTTAGGTAACATACAACAAGACTTTAATCGGGTAGGAGTAATGGAAACAATTAATTAGGGGAAAGTGGGCAAGTAAGCATGCAGAGTAAGAAATTAATTATGAGTTGATGTGATTTAATAAGAATAATTAATACCTCTATCAAATAAAAAAGAATACCTTATGAAGAAGTCAACCGATATCATTTCGGCTCATTCGTTTAACATCTCATGTACAATCATACCATCTCGGCTCATTCGTTTAACATCTCATGTACAACCATATCATCTCGGCTCATTCGTTTAACATCTCATGTACAACCATATCATCTCGGCTCATTCGTTTAACATCTTGTGTACAACCATATCATCTCCGCTCATTCGTTTAACATCTCATGTACAACCATACCATCTTGGCTCATTTGTTTAACATCTTATGTAAAACCATATCATCTCAGCTCATTCGTTTAACATCTCGTGTACAACCATATCATCTCGGCTCATTCGTTTAACATCTCATGTACAACCATATCATCTCGGCTCATTCGTTTAACATCTCATGTACAACCATATCATCCCGGCTCATTCGTTTAACATCTCATGTACAACCATACCATCCCGGCTCATTCGTTTAACATCTCGTGTACAACCATATCATCTCGGCTCATTCGTTTAACATCTCGTGTACAACCATATCATCTCGGCTCATTCGTTTAACATCTCGTGTACAACCATATCATCTCGGCTCATTCGTTTAACATCTCATGTACAACCATATCATCTCGGCTCATTCGTTTAAACCATATCATCTCGACTCATTTGTTTAACATCTTGTGTACAACCATATCATATCGACTCATTTGTTTAACTTAGTTAAAAATGATGAAAATTAAGTATAAATGACTTAACTTAGTTAAAAATGATGTAAATAATTTTAAAAAGTTTTAAATCAATTAAAGATGATTTACAAAATATTTAAATTATATTTAAATGATTTAATAGTGATTTAACTTAATTAAAATGTTTTAAAAATAATTTTAAATGATTTAAATTAAGTATAAATGATTTAACTTTATTAGGTAAAAGTGATGTAAATAATTTTAAAAAGTTTTAAATTAATTAAAGATGATTTAGAATAATTTTAATTAAATTTAAAAGATTTAATATTGATTTGAGTTAGTTAAAATAATATAAAAGAGTTTTTTTTTTTTTTTTTTTTTTTTTTTTTTTTTTTTTTTTTTTTAAGTAAAATGCTTTCGTCGAGGACATGTCCCCGCTGAAAGATTTCACCAAAAAATTTGTTTTTCCCTCTTCGCATTTACTTTATCCCGCCAAAGTTTTTGGCGATTAGTAAAACCTTTTAGCGGAGACATGTCCCCGCCAAAAGAATGGCTAGAAGACAAATTTTCTTTTAGCGAGGACATGTCTCCGCCGAATGTAATCGCCAAAACAGTACCTCAATTATTAACAGATCTGATTTATACACTTAGTTAAAAAAAATTAAAAAAAAAAAAAAAAAAAAAAAAAAGAACCCATCTCTCTCGTCTTCCTCACTCTCGACGACCATTGATGTGGTGCGTTTATTGCTCTAATTCTTTTATATACACGGTAGCGGCGCCAAAGACTTGGTGCGCGCGTGATGTGTCGTTGTGGTTTTAGCAGTATTAATGCCTACTCAAGTTTTAAATTTATATTTAGCCGACTTATCAATAAAACACACACTTTAACGAGCAGTGTACCCGGTCAGTATGAATATAATGGTAAGTAGAGTGTCGATCACTAAGAGTGGAACGTATTATCTAGTTATTCTAATCAGTATTTTAATATCTTAAGTTAGCTGTACAACCTAATCTAACGCAAGGGGGTTCAGCCTGAGAGACTGGCACGGTTTGGTTATGATTAAATAGTAAACTAAACTAATGAGCATGAATCAGCGATTAGCACACACGTACACAGATAGATACTCGAGACAATAAGAAGACATGTCCTGATAATTAAGTAGCTTGTCACTTGTTTTATTGCTAGTTTTATATGAAGTGTATATAATTAACCCTTTCTCGTTGGCTCTAATCTTATCGGCGAGTAAACCCTTAATGATTACTTATGTCTATCATATTTATTAAAGAGACGCTGAAACAAATAGGCGAGGAAGGGGCATGGCGACCCAAGCAATGCTCAGCTAGACACAGAGGTTATCAATGCACTAATAAAAGTCACCAAAGACATCAACATATAAACTTTAATTAATGGGAAAGCAATTTTAAGGGGTGGACATGATTTTCCGTAGTCACATGACATCAGCCCATCAATCCTGATGAATTAAAGTGTACTAATACAATAAAACAAAACTACTTAATGAATTGAATACATGCAGGACCTTCTTACAGCTCTTGTATCTTCGTTCAGGGTGTGTCTTGTGCTGCTAATACGTCTGAATTCGGCTTCTAGGGTTCTTCTGTCTTCGGTCTCTAAAGTCTAGTGTCCCAAAATTCGTCAGGCCTTGGGGTATTTATAGTTTCTGTCTGAGGGATAGATGCGGCGCATAGGATAAGTAGATGCGGCGCATTGACTTAACTTCGCGTGGGGTCCAAGATTAATATATTCAGGAATATTCGTACACCGCCTTAAGATGCGGCGTAACTCCATTTCTCTATGCGGCGCATGTCCTTTGCCGTCTTGGATTGTAACTTGTGAAATCTTGATAGTGATACGCCGTATGTAAGAAGTATGTTGCGGCGTATCTGGAGCAGAATGATCTTGATCTTGTACATTTCAGTAGACTCTTAACATCTTGCTTGTTTTGCTCCATAATTAGTCCAAAATCGCCAAGTTTCACATAATACTTGTTTTTACCTGAGAATTACAAAAGTAAACATTAACGTATCAATTCTCATATATAATATAATAAAACAAGTCAAATAAATAGGATAAATGATGATAATAAAATGTACTTATTTGAGTTCATCAAATATCCCTCCACTTGAACTTTACTTGTCCCCAAGTAAACCTTAGAATAAATCTTATGAAAATGTATCCTAAAAGATATTAGGATTTATTTTTATATTTAAGCATGTATTCGTTTTGTCATAATTGCACAACCAAACACTTAACGAATTAGAAATAAAATAAAATATTTCGATAAAAACAAATCTAATTGTTTAACTGTCCAGTCGTGACGAATATTCTGTCATAAGCTTGGCAAGTATACGCATCTCCCCCACTAAAGCCAAGGAATAACAAGTCTAAAGCGGTAAAAAGGGTTTGTTGGTTAAGGGTTAATCATTCTTCTTAATCTCTATCGATCTCATATTCCAGAAAAGGCGACAAAATCACAAATACATGTTCGAATCCACGACCACGATACTTGCAATTGCTCAAATCCTTAACTCGAATGGGCTAAAGATAGGACCACGTAATCTTCACCAATAATATTATATCAAAAAGGGCGACAAAATCATAAATACATAGCCGAATCCACGACTACGATACTTAAGATTGCTCAAATCCCTAATCTCAATAAATCAAAGGTTTGGATAAAGAATGATATAGGGTATGGATAATATTTGGGATACGAATTGGTGTAAAATGAAAAATAAACAAAACAGATAAATTAAAATCCTAAGTGTGGTTAATCACTATCCCAACCATCCCATGAATAAGACTCATATCATTGAATAACTCACGCTTTAACACTTGAAACACACACTTTAGGTAGACACGAATTATACTCAACAAGATCTCAATCAAAGAATAACCTTAGTTGGCGTTCCCATAACGGCCAACTCTCATTCAATCCATAAATATAATATACAACAACTAGTGGTGATATCGACCACTTAATACAAAACTTTACATAAGTTGGTTAAAACAAACTTCCAACTCTTCCTTTTTCTTTTTCTTTTCTATTTTTTCGATTTTTTTTTTTTTTTTTTTTTTTTTTTTTTTTTTTTTTGACATCAACATATGTGTAAAATTTCACAACTTTTCTATCACTATTTCTCCGGATAATTTTTCCATACTTTTCATACTTTCAGAAATAACTGTAATAGTGAAAGTAGTAAACACACGAAAAATAAACTCAAAGATATACAATATTTACTTTCATACCAATTGCATTGTGCAATTTCCCGATCTAACCAAAGATAATGAATTACGCACGCGAACACAGGTAATGTAAGGAAACACACTTTGCCTAAAGCAATTAACCACGGATTTTAATCTACAGGGTAGGCTAAGGTGTAAGGGTGTAACGAAACATTATAACAAAGGTGTAAGAAACGAAAGGAATGGCTCTGAGTGTTTTTCTAGGGGTATCTTACTCTAAAAGTGAGAGTAACAAAGGGTTTATACGGGGGTTAACTAACCAGTGTAGTTAGTTAATATCACATAACATATAAAGGCTATTTGGGTGTAATCCTAGAAATTTACCAATTTAGACAAGTTATTCCAATTATATAGATAATACTTATTATGGTGGTCTCGAATAGTATATAAGCCAAGTTCTAAAGTTTACAAGTCACCGCACACTCATAGATTTGTGAATTTTGATAAGTTCACAATTTTTGAAAATAATGTTATGTGTGCAGCTATGTAATTTAGACTTTAAACAAAAACATGCTAAAAATTTTTAATTTTGATATATTAAGCGCATTTTAAGCATATTTTGAAAAAGTTTAGGACAAGTAAGTGTTCTAATTCTCCAATCCCCCCACTTAAGTTAAACAACGTCCTCGTTGTTTGTGTCAAAGGTTAAAAACTGGAAAATAAAAGAATTAGAACAGAAAAACTCCCCTGAGATTTGCTCGGTATGATCCTCCATTATTCGTATAAGAGCAAAAATCAACTTTCTTGTGGATGAGAACGTTTAAGCTTCATACATGATGTATCCACAAGAATGCAGGAATCTATAATACCATTAAGACTTTAACACACCTGAGTTAAGAAGGTTCAAACTTGCATAATACATTAGTAGTTAGTAAAATTAAAACTAAAAAAAATAAAATGAAAATCATCAGGTCAGTCGATACGCCGTATCTTATGGAAGAAGATACGCCGTATCGAGCCTGGAATAAGTACGAATCAGAATAGAAGATGCGTCGCATCTTTAACCAGGGATGCGCCGCATTAAAATACTGACAGAAAGTTTTAAAGTCAAAAATAAAAATGCAGAAAATTAAATAAGATATGACCAGTGCAGGCGATGCGTCGCATCTTAGGATTGAGATGCGCCTTATCTTCTGCAGGTCTGACAGACTCGATACAAAATCAGAAAATAAAATAAAATAAAATAAAGGATAAGCATGGGTTGCCTCCCACGAAGCGCTTGTTTTTGTTCGAGTCACGAGCCTGACTCCACCCTTATTTACTGTGTAATAGGGTGTTGTTCCCCCCACTTGGGATCAAGTGTGGGTGATAGTAGCAATAAACACGAAAAGAGTGTAAATTTGCTATTAAAGATGGAAGAAATACATAAAGATCATACCTTGGCAATATATGTACATCTTTCCTATCCTTACCCGGTTTGGTTGATAAATTGGATGACTTGACCATTCCATCTGAAAGAGTAGTGTGTTGAGGAAAAATGAGTCTCCTTTCTTCTTGGTTAGTCTCTTTGGTAGTAAGGCGTCCCTTGACTTCCGCAAAAGATGAGAAAGGGTCTTTGGCAAGTAAAAGTTCGAGTTCCTCTATATCCTTCATAGGGTCGAAATCATCATCTTCATCAATCATAGCAATGTTTAAAAGCTCATCACCAAACTCTTCCTCGAGCTCCACAAAAAACGGGTTGATCACAGGTGCTTCATGTGCTTCAATAAGTAGTGTAATAAATTTCACCTCATCATTCTTTTGTTTTGCAACCTGTTTAGGAAAACTAGCAAGATTATTAGTAACGGGATTAATAATGTGGAAAACTAGAAGGGGGGTTGAATAGTTTTACGTCTTTTTAAATTTTATTTTGAAAACTTTTATTTACTTTTAAAAACTTCGATTCGATATTATGTGACTTCAATTCTTAAACAATATGAACAAGTATAGATAAATATAAGTAAGTAAAGTAAAGTAAATCAAATGAAAGATAGAGATGGAAAGATCTAATCGAGACACAAGAGATTTATAGTGGTTCGGCTACAAGGTCACCTTCCTTGCCCTACTCCACTCCCCGAGCACCTAACTCGAGAGTTTTCTTCACTATGTCAACAAGCTCCCTTATGGCGGAGAAAACCTTACACAACTTTAGCTTACACCGGCTTAACGACACAAAGCTAGATGTCGGGTTCTAATCGTAGCTAGAACCAATCTCACAACTTGTACACAACTTAATCACACCTTCTTCACAACTTCTTCTTCACGACTACTTCACGACTTCTTCTTCACGACTACTTCCTCAAGACTACTTCACGACTTATTCACAACTTCTTCACAACTTATATACTACGACTTCACACCTTCTTCACAACTTAGCACAACCTATATACACTTCTACTTCTTCACACCTTCACTACTTACACACCTTAACTACACAACTTCACTACTTACACACTAACCTATCCCAAATAATTATACACACAACTATCAAACAAATATACAACTCATATACAAATGAATGATGACACACACAACTTAGATAGCTAAGTTGCAATACTTCTTCTCTAGATGTTGAAGGAGTATTCTTCTTTTGCACTTGAATGTAGGAAGCTTGGATCACTAAGAAACCAATGCTTAATAAGATATGATCAAAGGATTTTGAAATGTATATACAAGGATTTAAAACAGAAAGTTTTAGTGTGCAAAAGGTAAGTAAAAATCCAGGGGAAGGCTGGTATTTATAGGAGAAAAATCTGGACAGCTGGAGCCTACTGGAGCGTGGCCGGCCCCCTTAAATAGGGGGGCGGTCCCCTTAATTTTACTAGTCGGTCCCCTTAATAATTAAGGGGGCCGCCTAGTAAAATTTTCTGAACGTTGCCCAGATTTGTCCTTTTGTGGGGAAGGTTTTTCTGGAACATTTTTACTGATTTTGGTTAAAAATTTGAATTCATGTTTTTATAAAAGATTAAACATTTTTATTTAATACCAAAATTGTTTTTCCAAAATATATAAAATGTTTTTGACATTTTATAAAAAGTTTAGAAACAAAGAAAATGTTCCTTTGATCATATGATGCATTAAGCATTAGTTCATTCATACCTTAAGTGATTTTAGTTGTAGAAGTGAATATTTACAACTAAGTACTTGTTTAATTTATAAGTTTATGTTTTAATGAGTTTACATTTTGTGATCATCAAAACATAGAGATATGAATAAATATTGATAATGTTTTTAGGCATTTATTTATGTCAACAATCTCCCCCTTTTTGATGATTACAAAACCTAAACTCATTAAACCAAAAAGTTTATTTTTGGACAAGTATTTAGTGAGTTTACATTCACTTCTCCCCCTTTTTGTAGAATCAAAAAGGTTAAGCCGACAAAATTCAAACGTGAAATTTGTCGGGACGAAAACTCCCTCTTGATGTGTACTCCCCCTCGTTTGGGGGCACCAAGGAAACGAGCTATGGAACGCTCGCAAGAAAAATATTAGAAGCACAAGTATATGCAACATAAGGCATGCAAACATTCAAACAAAACAACTAATGATACTACAAGTATATGTAACATAAGGCATGCAAACATTCAAACAATAAGCAAGCATATAGAATGAGATCATGCATTTAATAAAGTGTTGTGTATAAATACACAACCAAGTGAATTACAACATAAGGCATTCAAACATTCAAACAAAACAACTAATGATAAAGCATGCAAGTGAATTACAACATAAGGCATGCAAATATTCACACAAAACAACTAATGATACTACATAATCATCCCAAAAGCACATGATTCCCATAAAGCTTGCAACCAAAAGGATGGAAGACTTAAAAAAAATCATCTAGTTTGGAAAGAATGGATGAGGTTGTGGTGAAATGGGTGAAGATTTTGGAGGTGGTGGTGGTGATGGGTTGTGTTGTCTTCTTTAGTGAGGTGTTTGTTGAAGTGGACATTTATGGGTGATATGATGACTATTTTGAGTTTCTTTGAGGACTTGGAAATGGAGGATTTTGGTGATAGCATGGTGTCTTGGGTTTTTAATTTGGAGGGAATTTTTATTATGAAAGTTTGGTTGTTTTGGGTAAGGTTTTGAGGTTTAGTGATAATATTCCAAACTCAGATGGGTTTAATAAAGGTAAGGGTAGCTGGGATTACAGAAAAGGGTCACAAGATGCAAAATGAAATAGTGAAAAATTCTTTCCAGATGGCCGGTCCCCTTAATTGTAGGCCGGCCCCCTTAAAATTAAGGGGACCGCCTAGCAACATTAAGGGGGCCGCCCATCTGGTATTTCCCAGATGACCAGAATTGAATTTTTTTCAGAAAAGGGTCAATTTTTGGGTTGTGTTTGCAGCAAGCTTTATTTGAACCATGTTCATTTGGAATGGTTTAATAGTAGCAATAACATGTTAAGAGGAACAATGTTTATATGTAGACTACTAAGATCATATTTTAAGCATGTCATAGGCATATATACATATATATATATATATATATATATATATATATATATATATCACAATGAAACAAAAAGATGAAATAACACATCTATAGCAAACTGTGGAATATAAAGGCAACAATCATGGCAAACAACAATCATGGCAAACACATAGCAAGACATATATATATGCATAGCAGAAATATTTAAAACAAACAAATAATCTATTCATGCATTCAAGATGATCATGTACAACACATGAATCATCATTATATCACACAAAATGCTTAAAACATAAGAATTACAACATAAGTAAAGATACTAATAGTTTTAATATTGCCAAAGAGGGTGATTGGGCTTGCTTGCGACAAAAAAAATTTGTTTTGGGGCGGAACGCATGTGGATAGGGCTTAGTTATTTGATGGTGAGGGAAAGTTTGATGGTTGACCAAAATGATGAGGATTTTCGAAGGTTTCATGGGAGTTGGTTTGAGGTTGAGATGTGTTGATTGGAATGAAGGTGGAGGTTGAGGTTGTTATTTGGGATGGATGTTTGGTCATGCAACATAGGAGTAACATGTGAGTTGGTAGGAGGTGGTGGTGATACTCTTGGTGGTTTAGACATCTATGGTGTTGATGGGTGTGAAGGTATGGAGGATGAAGGTGTATTTTTGGGAGTAAAGGTGAATGGTTGGTTGTTATGATGAGGTTTGTGAAAGGGTTCATTGGAATGAGCTTGAGGATTAGGAGTATAGTTGGGACCAAATGTGGGTGGAGGTGTTGGTTGTTTAGCCACATCATTTGTTGTGATGGACTTGTTTTGGGGGTTTGGTTTTCTTCTCCAACTGAGTTTTATGATCATCCTTGCTAGCTTTGAGGTTTTTGGTTTTGGTTTGATGGGAGAAGACATGATGGGGTGAGTTAAAAATGGTGATGAAAGGGATTATTTATAGTGGAGGTTTGAGGTTGTTTAAGGATGGATAAAGGTGTTTGGATGATAGGGACAAAGTGTGTTTGTGAATTTGGGGAAGTGCAGGATGAAATGGGCTAAAAAGCAGAAAAAAAAATTTCTGTGAACCCGTCCAGCAGATGGCCGGTCCCCTTAATAATTAAGGGGGCCGCCTTATCAATTAAGGGGGCTGCCCATCTGGTGTCTTTCTGAGTTCCAGAAATGAGTTTTTCTGCAGAGATGGGTAAGGAGGGCTATGTTTTGAGCTTTTGGTTTCAGGCAAGTCCCACTCTTTGAGGCAATAAAGTATGTATTATGCATGCAAGTCATATTAATTAAAGGGATTAAGCAAACAAGTAATTTCATATATCATGCAAACATACTCATCAAGCAAGTAATATCATCTATCATGTAATATCATCAAGCAAGTAATATCATCTAGCATGTAAACATACTCATCAAGCAAGTAATATATATGAACTAGGAAACAATAAACTACACCAAGTATTTTCTTAATTATATGTGCCTATGTGAGGGATCCTAATGAAACAATAAACTACACCAATTAATGAACTATTAGAGGGATCCTAAAGTGTGCCTATGTGCAATAAATGGGAACTTAAGATATCATGGACTTCTAGATTTGTTACAAACAAAATCTTAATAGACAAACCATGGTCCGCTTGATTTGCCTTAGTTCACTTTTAAATGTCATGTATATAAATATAGATGACAAATATGAGATCACCATGCATGATTTAAAAAAAATGTTTTTAGCATTATTCAACAATGTTTGAAAGTGGGTTTTTATGTAGATGTTAAAGTTATTTGAATAAAATAGATTGGGTTTTATTTAAAAATGTGTTTATGAAGAATGAGTAAAAAGAAATTCCCAATCTTTGACTTTGATCAAAATAGGATTATGGAAAAAAATGAGAAGTAAAACATGTTAATAGAAAGATGACATAATCTTTTGAAAAATCATTTTTCCAAAATGTGAAGTTTTTGCATATTTTGAAAACAAATAACATTAATGAAAAAAATGGTTGTTAATGATCTCATGCTCAAGGGAATTGGTTAAGGCTATTGTCACATGCTACCCTTTTCTACATATCCTATGGTCATAAGGAAGTGACGACTAAATTCTATAGGTTTGATGTGAGAGTGTTGAATGGGGTATAACCTAACATCTATAGCTCCTTTGTTGTCGCACACTTATCTAACTTAATGCCATAATCTCCGAGAGCTTGTTTCATCCATAGTTTTCTAATCCTACTTCTATGTTAATGATTAATCCACTCAACTCATTTCACTTCATCACCATGAGTTTTCTAAAAGTGGACATAGAAGATTTCCATTTTAAAAGGTATTGCTAAAGAGGGCCAAAGGGAAAATAACTAGTGACTCTAGGTTATATAAACTATTATGTGTATATATATATATATATATATATATATATATATATATATATATATAACTAGGCATTACGAGCTAAATAGGCATGAAATAACTAGTCATTAATCTAAGCATATATTATAACACCAAACTTAAAAAGAAAGCGTACCTTTTAGTCTTCAGTAGATTATTCTTCAAACGCTTCAAAGTGTTAAGGTTGACTTGTAGAAGTCAATCAAAGAGGAGATGCCGATTTCCCAATGAATTAGCAATTTAGCCACTTGGTCCCCATTGTCTCATTGATCCAAAGTTGTTTGAACCAAACATGGGTTGCAATTGACTAGGATGCATATATGGTGGAAGTATTCCCCAAGGATTGAAGCTTGGTGGATTTGGATAATTCCACATTGGGTAATTATAATTATTATGAGGGTTTTGTCGATTTTTATTTCTTCTAGGTTGAGGAGATTTAGGTCGAGGGTGAGGATTATGTGGTCTTCTTAAGGGAGGTGTTTTTTATCTTAATTTCGGTTTAGAAAATCCGGTTTTGGCTTTTAATGATGGTTTATAAAAACTTTTTACTTCCTCATCACTCGAAATAGGTATTTTTCTATCTTTTATAAGTATATACTTAGGTTTTGACTCTAATGGTTTTTGTTCACTAGATTGACATTCAAACTTTACATTTTTATTTTCATTTGTTGAAACATTATTTGAATTAAATCCTAGTCCGGTTTTATCTCCCGATGCTCTTTGAATGCTTATTATTTCCCTAAGTGAATTACTACTATTTTCAAATTTTTTAAGTTTACAAATTTCTTCCTTAAGTATTTCGTTTTTATTTTTAGTTTCTTGACATGTTTTACATTCAAAAACTTCTTTACCTTTTTTTAAGTTATGTAGTTTAATTTTTAATTCTAGTATTTCTTTTCTAATTTGTTATTTATGAGTTTTAGTGATTTATTTTTACTCATTACTTTTTGACCTAATATGCATAACCTATTATATTCGTTATCTAGGTCTTTTTCATCTAATGATAAATTTTCATCACTAAAGTATTCGGTTTTGGAACGTACCTCATTCGATGTCTTAGCCATAAGACATTTCTCCTCCTTTGTAGTCTCTTTTTCATCTTCATCACTATCACTCCATGCTCCTCCAACGAACCCCTTTTGATTTTGCTCCTTTGACATCATTGGACATCTTCCAATGAGATGATTTGGATCACCGCACTTAAAACACTTCCTCTCACTCTTGCTACCTTTGTCGTCTTTGTTTCTTTGGAATGTCTTTCTTTCGTCATATGGTTGTCTAACGAATCTTCCTCGTCTTTTGAAGAACTTCTTGAAGTCTCTTACGGCCATGGCATATTCTTCATCATCACTTTCGGAAGTTGAGCTATCCTCGTCACTTGATGCTTTCCTAGCTTTCAACGCGATTGACTTGCTTTGTTCTTTCTTTCCTTTGATCATCTCGGAGTCTTTCTTGATTATTGCTTCGTGGACCTTCAAGTTGCCAATCAACTCGTCAAGTTGAAGAGTTGATGATGAAGCGAAAAGTGTACCGCTTTTAGGGGGTCATTTAAGCCCTAAATCGTATTTATTTGATCAAATATTGCCCTAAATCGTTCCTTTTGTCATTTTAGGTACTTTGGAGAAGAAATCTGGAAAAGGAAACATTTTGGACGTTTTTGGAGCATAAAAGTGAAGAAAACGACAAAGTCTCAAAATCGGCTGGAAAAGTACCTTTGACGGCGTCAGGGATTGTTCCAGACGGCGTCATGGCTTGGCAAAAGAGGTGGATATGAAAAATACACGTGACGCGCCAGAGAGTTTTGCAATGGAAAGTCTGACGGCGTCACCCTTTAAGGTGATCAAGGCCATCACGGTTTAAGCTAAAGAGAGACGGCGTCAAGCCTTATTCTGACGGCGTCAAGCCTTGATAGGCCAGAGCGGATTTTGGAGGACTAAAGAGGGACGGCGTCAGGAAGACCATCCGGGAACCCTAGACACGGCGAGGTGACGGCGTCAAGATCTATAACGTGACGCCGTCAGCCCTTAAACTCTATATATAGTTTTGCAATTTTTAGTCATTGGTGTGCAACTTTGTGAGGAGAAACCCTAAGACGAATTTCTGCCATTTTTAAGGGTTTTCATACCCTTGGATCTCCCATGTTTAATTGAAGATAAGTATTCATTTAATCAATCAATATGTCTATGTGTTGTTTGATTATATCTTGTTCTTGTCTTTTAATTAACATGCTAGGCTAGATTTATCTTGTGTTTGCTTAGATCTAATGAAACCTAACTATTGATTATTGGTTATTAGTGTGTTATTAATTGTATTGGATGATTGTTTATCGATGTTAGGCTTAAGAAAACTGGCTAACTTCCTATACGGTAACTTGCTTGAACGTCTTAAGAAACATGAACCAATGCGTACTAAGGTTTTTATGGTTGTATTTAATGCATGAGCGAATTCTAGTGATCCCATGTTAGGAGCTTCCTAGCCGGCTCGACATAGGAGTGAAGTAGGAGCTTGTAGAGTTGGGGAAGTACGTACGCCACCCCACGATTGGTATTAAGGAATACACCCGTCATCCACGCAATTAATACACACTAATCAACCGGTAAAAGATAGTTAGGGAGTAAGGAAATCTAAGTAAACACATTTCTCCCCATATAAGTTCCACAACCTTTTCATTTTCAGTTATTTTATTTTATTTGCATTTGTAGTTATTTGGGTTAGTTGACTAGCAACTAATTCCGCCCACTCCTTCAAACCCGAGATTTTACTTGCTTTCATAAAATATATAAAAATACAAAAAGAATCTTCCCTCACCCTTAGACCTATTAGAGTAGTTTTTCAATCCTAACGACACTATTCCCTGTGGAGAACGATCAATCCCCCGTACTTACCACTACACTATACTACATCGGTCAGGTACACTGCCTGGTGGGGTTGTAAGCCTCTTGAGATCCCTCGAGAGGTAAAACCTGTTGTAAGGTCGCAAAACCACGCATCAAGTTTTTGGCGCCGCTGCCGGGGAATAGTTATTGTTTAGGTTGAACTTTTATTTTATTAGGTCTACTCACTAGATTCCTTTCTAGTGAGATTTTTATTTTATTTTTCTAGGTTTTTCTTTAGTCTATCTTTTTTCTTCGTTTCTTTGTTCGTAACCATTACCATCCGACATCATGGAAGGTGGTAATATCCTCGATCCCAACAACCCACCACCACAACAACACCCACCTCCTAGAGCCCGTACCTTAGGAGACTACTCCCGTCCTAGCCACCATGGCTATCGAAACACCATTGAGCTCACTCAAGGAGCCAATGTCACTCCCTTGCGATCCGACACCATCCGGTTGGTGCAAAGCGGATGCGCATTCCATGGACTTCGTTATGAAGATCCTAATCAACATCTCAAGGACTTTCTCAAAATCGTTGATTCCATAGACCTTGATGTTGCCACTCGAGAGACGACCCGACTGCGTCTCTTTCAATTCTCTCTGCGGGACCAAGCTAGTCAATGGCTAGAGCGTCTACCCGCAGGATCCATCACCTCTTGGGATGATCTCACCACTCGTTTCCTTGCTCAGTTTTTCCCACCAGGAAGAACTACCAAGCTAAGGAATGATATCTTGATGTTCCAACAACGTCAAGGCGAAACCCTCTACGAGGCATGGACTCGATTCAAGGACTTACTCCAAAAAGTCCCTCACCATGGCATAGAACTTTGGCTCCAAGTCCAAATCTTCTATGACCACATCAATCTCTCCACGAGGCAAACCATTGACCAATCGGCCGGTGGTAAGCTACGTGATCTAAGTGCGGAACAATCATGGGCTCTCCTAGAAGATCTTGCTCTTTATGACAACGAAAGTTGGAGTGATCCCCGTGATTTGAATAAAACGGTCAAGGCAATATCTTTGCCTTCGAACAATTCAAGCACTTCCGACCGTAGGATCATAGAACTTGAAGACCAAGTCAAGTTTCTTATGAAATCCTACGAGGCTCCTAAACCTTCAAGCCAAGTGAACAAAATCACTTCTTCATGTGAATTATGTAGTGGTCCCCACGACACTCGTGATTGCATGGAACTCCCCGAACAAGCTTTTGCGGACTACGCATCCTCGCGTACCGACGGAGCGGGAGACAAGTGGTACACTTTCAAACCCGAGCCAAACCCCTACGGTGATTCTTACAACCCCTCATGGAAAAATCACCCAAACCTTAGGTGGAAACAAAACCAAAACGCACAACAAACCAATTCTTCCAACCCACCTAATCGTTTCCAATCAAGCGGTTCCAATTCGAACCGTACTTTCAACAACAATCCTTCCAGCAATGGTAGTACCAACAACTTTGAAGGATTGATGTCCCAATTTATGGCATCTCAAGAAGCTCGTTTGGCCAAGTTTGAAGCCGATTTCAAACAAAAACAAAGCGAGATGACCAATAAGATTGACACTTTGTTGAAAGCCCTCAATGACCGAGAAATGGGAGCACTCCCTAGCGACACAGTCAAGAACCCGAAACTAAACGTCAACACCATCTCGTCAGTTTCGTCTCCTAGTTCTTGTCCACAATATTATTCGGTCAATTCCATGAGCTCATGTTTCAAACAAACCCAAGTCGTTCAAAATGACCAAGAAGTTATGATACCCAAATTGGTCAACAACATAGTTGAAACACCTCCCACTCAAAACCTTGACAATGAATTCAAGGAGCTCCACCTTGAAAGTCCGGTTATTGATGTGTTGGATGAGAAGAAGCTCAAGTTAGGCGAAAAAGGGACCGCCTTCGTTCAAAACAAGCTACCTAAGAAGTTAGATGATCCGGGCTTATTTGTTCTACCTTGCAAGATTGGTAATTCGGAGGCTTATGACACATTAGCCGATCTTGGATCAAGCCTTAACCTACTTCCGTTACCTCTCTACACCTCTCTAAAACTAGGAAAACTTGAAGAAACCGAGGTAATAATAGGCTTAGCGGATGGAAGTGTTGCTTACCCGATTGGAGTAGTCAAAGACGTGTTAGTACACATTGGAAAACTAACCATTTTAGCCGATTTCCACGTCCTTGATATGGTTAGCGACCCTACATGCCCCTTGTTGATAGGTAGAGGATTTTTGGCGACCGCTAGTGCTATGATTGATTGTAAGGAATCTAAGATAGCGGTAGGAGAAGGCGATACTTGGTCAGTCTATGATGTGAAGAAACATGCCTATGATACTAGTGATGAACCAACACTCCATTGGTTAGAATTAAATAAGAGACCATCTAGATATGGACCTTGGATCGATAGAGACTTCATAGGACCCCAACGCCCATTTTACCTAGAAGAGGACTTTGTGAACCGAACACATACGGTAGAGCAACTCTTGGCTAGGGACACCGAATTGGATCCATTTGAAGACCCTCTAGTTTTTAGGAAGATGATTGAGTTCCTAGGAGTTTTGCCAATTAACCTAGGGATGAATAAGTGGACTTGTGAGGACGATGATCATAAGTGGGATTGGGACAAACCACCCAAAGATGGAGATGGGTCATGGCATATTAAGATGACATTGTATGACCCGGATGGAGAGAAGTTTGAAAAGATATATTGTACTAAGCAGACCAATAGGAAACTTCAATCCAAGCTTAACCCTAAAGACATCCTCGATGACGAGCTCACTTACATAGGGTAGAAGGACTTTGAGTCTAGCTACAAGACTCGTTAATAAAGAAAAGCGCTTCTTGGGAGGCAACCCAAGCTTTATTTGCTTTGTGTGTTTATTTGTTTGTTTGTTTGATTTTATTTGCTTCCGTATGTGTGTTTAATTTTTATTATTATTGACTCATGTTCAAAATCAAATTGTGAAAATGCTTTATCTTGTTTTTAACTTCGTCTTAACTACATATAAATGTATTTTGCAAAAGTTAAGTGTAAGGGAAATCCAAATCGGTTTATTAGAACAAATGAACATGAATCGTAATAATAATAAATTAACATACCTATTCGTATTTGTTTGAGTCAAATGCTTGTATCGAGTCATAATGATGTTTTGCAGGATTTCCAGGAAGTAAGGTATAGGTTTTTCCAGAAATTTTCCGGAAACTTAACATGAGAATTCTGTCAGATCATTTCTGACGGCGTCAGGATTTACAACCTAACGGCGTCAGGTTTTAATTTTCTGAAATTTTTGAAAGTTTTGTTTTCATAAAAAGTTTTTATTAAATCTCTAACTTATAATCTCCAGGAATCTGCAAAATACTCATTCCACAAGCATTATATCCTTATATAGAATTTATCCCGCCGATGTTATGCAGGTTTTCGTGTTTGTTTTCTCAGGTTTAACAGGTTATTTTGAACAAGGAAATGTATGTGGAATCAAGCTTATGGCGATGAATTAGTCTTGGAGCTTCTACATTACCTTGGAAGAAGATCTAACCATGTTACCTCTTTATCCACCGAGCGAATCAGGGGAGTATTTGATTTCATTCTTTTACCTTATTTACTTTTACATCTTGTTATTTGAACATTGGGGACAATGTTCATCTTAAGTGTAAGGGGGTAAAATACGATACTTTAGAGAATACAATTGCACTTGATTTTTGTTTGTTTGATGGTAGATGTGTAATAAAACTGAGAGAAATACCTGTTAGGGCAATTTTAGTGCCAAATTTAAAATTTTTAACAACATGTAGGAGTGAAACTTTGATCTTAATGAGCGTCTCATGGATAGGAGTTATATGACTAGCACAAAACCGTACCACTAAAAAATTTTCCACCCCCAAATATGTGAGGTTCGCCCCTAGAATTGGTAGGAAAAGCATTTATGCTATGATGTGTGTACCGGTAGCACTTAGATTCTAGAACTTGCGTTAGGACCATTCCAAGGCCACAAGTGAGACTACATTCGTGTAGTTAGATTTACTACATGAAAAGAGGCATTAGGATTAACCCATTGTTTTACACCTGTGTTTTTGTTATAATTACATTGGCTACATTGGTCAAGTAATTCTCCCACACCCTTTGCGTTGTACTCATTTTTAGTACACGATACCCCTAGTACACCCCTCAGAGCCTATCTTTTCGTTTCGACCTTTAAGCATTTTACTTAAAGAAAGAATTTGTTACACCCCACTTAAATGTACACCCAAATCGCCTTAGCCCACCTTGTATGCACTCATTTTTAGTGCATTATTGTGACAACATTTGTTTAAACCTTAGTTAATTATCTAATTGATTACATGGTTGCTAAGTCGAGTCATATCCTTGTACATATTGTTTTGGGACGATTGGGACTCATGGGTAAAGTACTAGTGTAATGGAGTAATGGGGAAGAACAACATTATTACCCCCATATGTGCTAAATATTTTAAAAGTACTCCAAGTGTTTCGATTATCTTAATTCGAGTCATTAGAATAGTTATTTGTAAAGTTATGTAAAAGTTCAAGTGTAAGGGGAATGCAACGCCCCTATGATGTATTATTTTGGATGGTAGGGCAAGAGTGTATGTCAAGAAAAAAAAATCGAAATATCAAGAAAAATACAAAAAAAATGAAAAAAGAAAAATAGAAAAAACATACGGACTACCATCCCGTTTCATTTTATGTTTATTTTATCTTTTTGTTATTTTGTTTTTAGCTTAAGTCGAGTCTAGTCTTGGCTTAGCAACGCCATATTGTACATGTAATTAATCAAGATCTTTAACTCGCCACCAGTAAAATATCCCTTATCCAACAAATCCGTGTTTATCATATCCCTACACCTCACGTTATAACCCATGTAAAAGCCCTCTTTGATAGTTTATCTTAGGTGCTTACGCCTAGTGGAGGAGGTTTTTGATCCTTTCCCAAGCCTATGGTAATCTATTTGCTATGACAGGTAGTGAGAGATATTATCCGTTTTCATTTATGAGATTTATTTTGATGACACCTGAGAGATGTGAGTATCTAAACGCTACTTGTGAGGTGCTAGTTTGTAATCTCCGTGCTTATTATGATTAAAGTGGAACGACTATTTATTGTAATTACTTTTATATTAGCATTAAATGACCCCTAACTTGTATTTTGATTAGAATAAAAGCGCATTTGCTTGAGGACAAGCAAATCTCAAGTGTAAGGGTATTTGATGAAGCGAAAAGTGTATCGCTTTTAGGGGGTCATTTAAGCCCTAAATCATATTTATTTGATCAAATATTGCCCTAAATCATTCCTTTTGTCATTTTAGGTACTTTGGAGAAGAAATCTGGAAAAGGAAGCATTTTGGACGTTTTTGGAGCATAAAAGTGAAGAAAACGACAAAGTCTCAAAATCGGCTGGAAAAGTACCTTTGACGGCGTCAGGGATTGTTCCAGACGGCGTCATGGCTTGGCAAAAGAGGTGGATATGAAAAATACACGTTACGCGCCAGAGAGTTTTGCAATAGAAAGTCTGACGGCGTCACCCTTTAAGGTGATCAAGGCCATCATGGTTTAAGCTAAAGAGAGACGGCGTCAAGCCTTATTCTGACGGCGTCAAGCCTTGATAGGCCAGAGCGGATTTTGGAGGACTAAAGAGGGACGGCGTCAGGAAGACCATCAGGGAACCCTAGACACGGCGAGGTGACGGCGTCAAGATCTATAACGTGACGCCGTCAGCCCTTAAACTCTATATATAGTTTTGCAATTTTTAGTCATTGGTGTGCAACTTTGTGAGGAGAAACCCTAAGACGAATTTCTGCCATTTTTAAGGGTTTTCATACCCTTGGATCTCCCATGTTTAATTGAAGATAAGTATTCATTTAATCAATCAATATGTCTATGTGTTGTTTGATTATATCTTGTTCTTGTTTTTTAATTAACATGCTAGGCTAGATTTATCTTGTGTTTGCTTAGATCTAATGAAACCTAACTATTGATTATTGGTTATTAGTGTGTTATTAATTGTATTGGATGATTGTTTATCGATGTTAGGCTTAAGAAAACTGGCTAACTTCCTATACGGTAACTTGCTTGAACGTCTTAAGAAACATGAACCAATGCGTACTAAGGTTTTTATGGTTGTATTTAATGCATGAGCGAATTATAGTGATCCCATGTTAGGAGCTTCTTAGCCGGCTCGACATAGGAGTGAAGTAGGAGCTTGTAGAGTTGGGGAAGTACGTACGCCACCCCACGATTGGTATTAAGGAATACACCCGTCATCCACGCAATTAATACACACTAATCAACCGGTAAAACATAGTTAGGGAGTAAGGAAATCTAAGTAAACACATTTCTCTCCACATAAGTTTCACAACATTTTCATTTTCAGTTATTTTATTTTATTTGCATTTGTAGTAATTTGGGTTAGTTGACTAGCAACTAATTCCGCCCACTCCTTCAAACCCGAGATTTTACTTGCTTTCATAAAATATAAAAAAATACAAAAAGAATCTTCCCTCACCCTTAGACCTATTAGAGTAGTTTTTCAATTCTAACGACACTATTCCCTGTGGAGAACGATCAATCCCCCGTACTTACCACTACACTATACTACATCGGTCAGGTACACTGCCTGGTGGGGTTGTAAGCCTCTTGAGATCCCTCGAGAGGTAAAACCTGTTGTAAGGTCGCAAAACCACGCATCAGTTGACAAGTTCTTCGATTCTTCAATCACCGTAACTTTAGCTCGCCATTTTGGATGAAGATCCCTAAGAAATTTCCTAACAAAATTCTTACTAGAAAAACTCTCATCAAGTGCCTTTAAACTTGTGATGATTGTGTTAAACCTAGCAAACGCATTATCAATTGATTCCTCTTCCGGAATCGTGAATTGTTCATATTGTTGAACAAGAAGATCTATTTTATTATCTTTGACTTGACTATTACCTTGGTGAGTTATTAGTAAATAGTTCCAAATATCTTTTGCGGTTTTGCACATAAAAATTCTTTCGTATTCTTTACGTGGTAACGCATTATAAATAACCATTTTAGTCTCATTATTTTTAGAAAGTTTTCTTTTTAAATCATCATTTTGTTTTTCAAAAGATACTACTTCATCCTTTTTAGTTTCTAAATTATATTGAATAGGTAAAAAATCACCATTAGTAATAACATGCCAAAGATCTAGATCTTTTGACTTCACATAAGTTTCGAATCGATTTTTCCAATATAAAAATCCATCACTTTCAAATAGTGGTGGTCTTTGCATAGATTGCCCTTCTAAATATTTTTCAGATTCCATAGATCGTTTCAAGTTTTAAAATACAGTTTATTTTAAAAATCTTGTTTGACGTGGCTCTTGATACCAATTGTGGAAAACTAGAAGGGGGGTTGAATAGTTTTACGTCTTTTTAAATTTTATTTTGAAAACTTTTATTTACTTTTAAAAACTTCGATTCGATATTATGTGACTTCAATTCTTAAACAATATGAACAAGTATAGATAAATATAAGTAAGTAAAGTAAAGTAAATCAAATGAAAGATAGAGATGGAAAGATCTAACCGAGACACAAGAGATTTATAGTGGTTCGGCTACAAGGTCACCTTCCTTGCCCTACTCCACTCCCCGAGCACCTAACTCGAGAGTTTTCTTCACTATGTCAACAAGCTCCCTTATGGCGGAGAAAACCTTACACAACTTTAGCTTACACCGGCTTAACGACACAAAGCTAGATGTCGGGTTCTAATCGTAGCTAGAACCAATCTCACAACTTGTACACAACTTAATCACACCTTCTTCACGACTTCTTCTTCACGACTACTTCACGACTTCTTCTTCACGACTACTTCCTCAAGACTACTTCACGACTTATTCACAACTTCTTCACAACTTATATACTACGACTTCACACCTTCTTCACAACTTAGCACAACCTATATACACTTCTACTTCTTCACACCTTCACTACTTACACACCTTAACTACAAAACTTCACTACTTACACACTAACCTATCCCAAATAATTATACACACAACTATCAAACAAATATACAACTCATATACAAATGAATGATGACACACACAACTTAGATAGCTAAGTTGCAATACTTCTTCTCTAGATGTTGAAGGAGTATTCTTCTTTTGCACTTGAATGTAGGAAGCTTGGATCACTAAGAAACCAATGCTTAATAAGATATGATCAAAGGATTTTGAAATGTATATACAAGGATTTAAAACAGAAAGTTTTAGTGTGCAAAAGGTAAGTAAAAATCCAGGGGAAGGCTGGTATTTATAGGAGAAAAATCTGGACAGCTGGAGCCTACTGGAGCGTGGCCGGCCCCCTTAAATAGGGGGGCGGTCCCCTTAATTTTACTAGCCGGTCCCCTTAATAATTAAGGGGGCCGCCTAGTAAAATTTTCTGAACGTTGCCCAGATTTGTCCTTTTGTGGGGAAGGTTTTTCTGGAACATTTTTACTGATTTTGGTTAAAAATTTGAATTCATGTTTTTATAAAAGATTAAACATTTTTATTTAATACCAAAATTGTTTTTCAAAAATATATAAAATGTTTTTGACATTTTATAAAAAGTTTAGAAATAAAGAAAATGTTCCTTTGATCATATGATGCATTAAGCATTAGTTCATTCATACCTTAAGTGATTTTAGTTGTAGAAGTGAATATTTACAACTAAGTACTTGTTTAATTTATAAGTTTATGTTTTAATGAGTTTACATTTTGTGATCATCAAAACATAGAGATATGAATAAATATTGATAATGTTTTTAGGCATTTATTTATGTCAACAAATAATATTAAATAAATTTGTACCACTTTGTGTTGTAAGTGACTCCAATTCATCTTGTGAATCTCCATCTTCAACTAGTGGTCTTGCAATTTCATAATCGTCCAGAATTTCATCCTTAAATAAGTAATCCCGGATTTCTTCAAAATCCCTCGTTGGTTCAAAATCTGGTTGAGGTATGTCATCGTATACAATTGCGTCAAATGGTTCGAAATAAAAATTAGAATACTTTTCATCTTCATCCGATGGATTGTCTAATGGTGGTAATACGATTGCAGAATATTCTTCAACGTAAGGTTCCGTATACACATCATCTTGTGCAATCTCCGAAGAAAAAGTACTATCAATAACAATTGCCGGAATTGGTTTCACGATATATGAATCTTCTTCATCATCATTTGACATACACCAAGTGTGTTGAAACGGCAATTTGTTTCTTTCTTTCCTTGACTTTTCTTGTCCTAAAATCAAGTATTCTTCCATAGTGATTTCTTTCGTCTCAATGACTTGTGCACCATATCTTGCTCTTTTCCAATCATACACCTGATTATTGCTCAAGGCTCTTTCCTCTATAAACTTGACATATTCTTCCATTGTAATATCCGGATCGTCCATCTTTCTGTAATAAAACTTACTCGTGCAAAAGAAGAGTGAAACAATCAAAGTAAAATAAAATTTGCTGATATCTGTAGACGATGCGCCGTATCCAAAAAGTTGGATACGCCGTATCTTATATTCGTTAAAATTTAATCAGACGTTTAATCAGAAAGCAGATACGCCGCTTATGAATTAGAATGCGCCGTATCAGTTTTAAATTATCAAAAATCGTTTATATTTATTAAAATTAAATGCGTCGTATTAACAGAAGCTAATGCGCCGTATTTTCGTTACGTTTCAAAATACAAGATTTTTTATTTTGAAGATGCGCCGTATCGATAGAGATCGATGCGTCGTATCTGTTTAATAATTAGAAAACTGTTTTTAATTTAAATCGAAAATACGCCGTATCTGTTAAAACAGATGCGTCGTATGGCTTTGGTGTTTAGAAAAATTTCTTGTTAAAAACAGAATACACCGTATCTTGGGGAAAGATGCGTCGTACTCGAATTTATTAAACGCGTTGTATTTTATAAAAATTAAACGCAATACGCCGTATCTGTGAAAACAGATGTGCCGTATCGTTTGTATCAGCACAGTACAACGATAGCAGAATGCAGAAAAATACAGAAAATAAAAACAAAAATAAAATCAAACAAAAAGAAACAAAAATTAAAGAAAATAAAAACACACAAAAACAGAGAATATGCAAATATACAATGAATGCAATCTATCTAATATACAACGGGTTAGCGGTTAGAATCTAAAAATTAAAAAGAAAAACCTAATTAAAATACTAATCAAATTAACAGATAATAACAATTCACTCCCCGGCAGCGGTGCCAAAAACTTGATGTGGTGCGTTTATTGCTCTAATTCTTTTATATCCACGGTAGCGGCGCCAAAGACTTGGTGCGCGCGTGATGTGTCGTTGTGGTTTTAGCAGTATTAATGCCTACTCAAGTTTTAAATTTATATTTAGCCGACTTATCAATAAAACACACACTTTAACGAGCAGTGTACCCGGTCAGTATGAATATAATGGTAAGTAGAGTGTCGATCACTAAGAGTGGAACGTATTATCTAGTTATTCTAATCAGTATTTTAATATCTTAAGTTAGCTGTACAACCTAATCTAACGCAAGGGGGTTCAGCCTGAGAGACTGGCACGATTTGGTTATGATTAAATAGTAAACTAAACTAATGAGCACGAATCAGCGATTAGCACACACGTACACAGATAGATACTCGAGACAATAAGAAGACCTGTCCTGATAATTAAGTAGCTTGTCACTTGTTTTATTGCTAGTTTTATATGAAGTGTATATAATTAACCCTTTCTCGTTGGCTCTAATCTTATCGGCGAGTAAACCCTTAATGATTACTTATGTCTATCCTATTTATTAAAGAGACGCTGAAACAAATAGGCGAGGAAGGGGCATGGCGACCCAAGCAATGCTCAGCTAGACACAGAGGTTATCAATGCACTAATAAAAGTCACCAAAGACATCAACATATAAACTTTAATTAATGGGAAAGCAATTTTAAGGGGTGGACATGATTTTCCGTAGTCACATGACATCAGCCCATCAATCCTGATGAATTAAAGTGTACTAATACAATAAAACAAAACTACTTAATGAATTGAATACATGCAGGACCTTCTTACAGCTCTTGTATCTTCGTTCAGGTGTGGTCTTGTGCTGCTAATACGTCTGAATTCGGCTTCTAGGGTTCTTCTGTCTTCGGTCTCTAAAGTCTAGTGTCCCAAAATTCGTCAGGCCTTGGGGTATTTATAGTTTCTGTCTGAGGGATAGATGCGGCGCATAGGATAAGTAGATGCGGCGCATTGACTTAACTTCGCGTGGGGTCCAAGATTAATATATTCAGGAATATTCGTACACCGCCTTAAGATGCGGCGTAACTCCATTTCTCTATGCGGCGCATGTCCTTTGCCGTCTTGGATTGTAACTTGTGAAATCTTGATAGTGATACGCCGTATGTAAGAAGTATGTTGCGGCGTATCTGGAGCAGAATGATCTTGATCTTGTACATTTCAGTAGACTCTTAACATCTTGCTTGTTTTGCTCCATAATTAGTCCAAAATCGCCAAGTTTCACATAATACTTGTTTTTACCTGAGAATTACAAAAGTAAACATTAACGTATCAATTCTCATATATAATATAATAAAACAAGTCAAATAAATAGGATAAATGATGATAATAAAATGTACTTATTTGAGTTCATCAACCATCTCGACCAACACCACTAACCACCACCACAGCACCATAACAGCACCACCATCTCACCACAGCACCATCATCCCCACCACATAAACCCACCCTCGCATCACTGTGCACCACCACAGCCCCTCCTCAAACCCTCTCATCGTATAATTCTTTCCTCATTTAATTCTTTCTTTATTCCTTTATCCCTCTCGTTTACAAAACCCAGGTGATAATTTTTGTTAATTTATTGATTTTTGTTATTTTTTTTTATATATGTTAATTTTTGTTAATTTTTTTATATGTGTTAATTTTTGATATATGTGTATTATGTTTTTTGTTAATTGTTTTAATTTTTTTGGTACAGTTGCTGTTGAGAACCGAAACCGAGAACCGAAGCCGAGACCACAGGTTTATAGTGATTAATTTGTGTGTGTGTGTGTGTGTGTGTGTTTTTTTTTTTTTTTTTTTTTTTTTTTTTTTTTTTTTTTTTTTTTTTAATGTTTGTGCCGGGGACATGTCGCCGCCAAAAGTTTATAGTCATTAATTTGTGTTTATGGTGTACCACAGCCTTGGCCATCGAGACCGAGCCGACTCCAACCGTGTACCACAGCCGTGACAAAAGTATGTTTTTTTATCCAATTTGTGTTATAATAAGTGGCGCTCAAAATAATTGTCTGATGCGTAGTGTAATGATATATAATATTTTTTATTTGAAGAGGAATGTGAATGTTGCGTTATTGTCTAATGCGCTACCCATAGTTGCTGGTGTCTCGTCCCATTAAACAGCCTTTATGCTTCAGTATATATACACAACACGTAGACACCTAGAATGATTAATACGTACATTGTACACTACACAAAGTTGCTTCCGCTTGAACGTCAAGTCTAGCAATATGCATACTAGCTATATAGTGACTTAATCCTAGTTTTCTCGGCTATTTTACATATCTGAGCCTTGTTTGCATTACAATTTGTACTTTGGATCGATTTGTCTATGAATAGATTGACATGGGTTGTGTTTTATCTCTACGGGTTATATGACCAGTGAAAAACTTTTAGAAGTTGGTTAAAGTTTCTTTTTTAATGCATAGTATATCTATCTGGATGGTTATGTGAAAGTAACAACAGTTGGTCATTCACATAGCAACTGAATGATTCATAGATATATATGCAGCCATGTTGGATTGATACTCTTAGAATGGTCAAACATCCTTCATTATAAATCAACCGTGCTTCGGTTTCGATCCTCATTCCAAACTCTCATTATCACACACATAAACAATTGTGGTTGATGATGACAGTAATGATGATTTCGATACTGAATTTACAGCAGAAGCAAATCCGAACACTTCACGTTTTGTTAAAGCTGATGATCTCTGAAATTTCAGAAAGCATAAGCAGTTTTAATTAGCAATCCCAAACATCCCTCTAACTTACAAAGAATCTGTAAGTTTCAGCGATCACATGGTTATGTAAAAGACTCTTGCTTCTCTTTTGAGTTGCAAACGTTACGTTTACAGCCGTGTCGTAGTCTGATCCTCGTTGTCTGATCCCATAATATTGGATATGTAAATATCTACTTTTTATTAAGATCAAGAGTACAGAGTACGAGCCTTTTTTTTTGGACCATTTTTTGATCGTCCATGTCATCTTGCACAGGGGCATGCTAATCTTCTCTATATCATTCCAATTTTATAGGATGTCCCTAAAGGGACTATTAAGTATGAGCCTATCGAACAGACCATGTTCAAATAAGGTCGTGGGAAACAGCTCTACTAAAACGAAGTGAGGTTATATTGACTTTATTTGCTCAAATATCATTCTTTGAGGCCAATGATTGTGTACGTTTGATAATGTATTTGGTATGCGTTTGTGAATATATGAAAATGATTGTGCGAATATGTTATGTGCTTATAATTTTTTTTATCTAATTGTGTTAGACTATTGTCAATGATTTTAGGACTTTAGTGATTAATTTCGGAAAGTCCCCGTCTAAAGTTAATCATCCCATAGAAAACCCGTCCAAAATTAATTTATTAGAAATTAATTTCTGAAAGTCCCCTGTTTGGGACTGCTTTTTGAATGTTTTGTCTCATTTAGGATATGAATGCGTATAATTGATTTACTATTTGTGAAAATTTCGACAGTGTTTCCCCTTTACTCCTACGAATATGTCTTTAATGCACATATTTGGGGAGTTGAGGGGAAATGCTGCCGAAATTTTCTCAAATAGTAAATTCAGTTATACGCATTCATATATGAGACGAAACATTCAAAGAGTGGGTTAGGATTGCCTTCCATAGTTGGATTAGGTGAACAAAACGCACAACTTGTAATTCCACCTTTATGTATTTACGTGTAGATTTTTGTGAACATGTTTAATTCTATATAATTATTTGTTGCATCATTAAAACGCAGTTATGCCAATTGATAAGAGTTGGGTCTCATTATCTCGTGCTAGCATCGAATTTTTAAAAGGTCTTAAAGCTTTTTGCGAGTATTGCAAGTCCTTTGTGAATATTGATGGGAATGTAAAATGTCAATGTGCTTTTTGTTATAACGTTGGTTGGATAAAGCACGAAGATTTGTTTGATCACATATACACAAATGGTTGGGACCAAAGTTATACGAAATGGTATAATCACGGTGAACCGAATGTCCGGACAATAGTACCCAACACAAATAATCCTAGGATGAGTGACATGGCTGAGTTCCTTCATGATATTTGTCCGAATAACGAACAAAATGAGCCAACTGAAGGAAATATTGGTGAGACAAGCAACGAGCCAACTCAAGCAACGACACTTCCTCAACGTAACGAGTTTGAAGAGTTACTTGCCACTGCCAACGACCCACTATACTCGGGCTGTAATTGGATGTCTTCATTGGACTTTATGGCAAAGTTTACGAACATCAAGGTCAAAGGTAAAATGAGTGACACCACATTTAACGAAACCCTAAAATTTCTCAAGGAATGTTTCCCGCCCGTTCTAGGATACAAAATCCCATCGTCCTATTATGAAATAAAAAAGACATATAAAACGATCGGGTTAGGATACGAATCCATACATGCTTGTGTAAATGATTGTTTTTTATATCGGGGGGTGGGTAACGAAGATTTGCAGAATTGTCCCATCTGCGATGCTAGTAGATGGAAAGACAAGAACACACTGGGGAAGAAATTTCCTAACAAGGTGTTGCGTTACTTTCCTATCATTCCTAGACTACAATGTTTGTACAAGTCTAAACACACTGCAAAACATATGACTTGGCATGCTTTTGGGCAGTCTACGGAGAACGGTAAGATGCAACACCCGATTGATGGTCAAGCATGGAAGAAATTTGACATAAAGTATTCAAATGAATTTTCCTGTGAAAAAAGAAATGTCCGATTAGGGTTGGCTGCTGATGGTTTCAATCCGTACGGCAACCTTAGTCAGTCTTACAGCATGTGGCCGGTCATATTAACAACATACAATACGCCTCCCTGGATATGTATGAGAGAGACTTCTCTTATGTTGACGTTGTTAATTCCGGGCCCTAAATCACCCGGGAAGGACATAGATATTTACTTGAGGCCTTTGATTGAAGACCTAAAGATTTTATGGAAATATGGAGTCATGACTATGGATGCTGTCACTGGCACTGAATTCTGTATGAGAGCAGCGCTTTTATGGAATATCAATGACTTTCCCGCTCGAAGTAGTTTGTCTGGGTGGAGTGGGCAAGGTTACAAGGCATGTCCGACATGTAATATAGACACTCCATCTATTCGCGTGTTAAGCAAAACCGCTTATGTTGGTCACAGAAGATTCTTAAACGCGACCAATAAATGACGGAAAAATAGAAGGGCATTCTATACTCCGGTCGATGATAGACCACCTCCTAGAAAATTTACAAGTGATGTCATCTGGACTCAACTTAGGAGATTGCCTAAACGTATCCCGGGGAAACATCCAAGTTTTGGGGGTACGAAGAAAAAACGTGATCCTGATCGCGAATTGAATTGGACCAAAGTATCTATTTTCTATGAGCTAAAGTATTGGTCTTTTCTTACACTAAAACATAATTTAGATGTCATGCATATCGAAAAAAATATGTGTGAGAGTGTGTTGGGTACTTTGTTAATGAATGACAAATCAAAAGACACCAACAAGGCAAGACAAGACTTACAAAATTTGCAAATTCGTGATGAGTTGTGGCTCGTCAACAAAGGAAACGGGAAGTACTCTAAGCCTCATCCCACGTACTCTTTCACAACTGAAGAAAGAAAACTTTTTTGTCAATTCATCAAAGGTACGCGTTTTATTTCAAAATTTATTTGTTCCAATTCAATTCGCGTATTCATTTCGATGACTTATTCTAATATCATGATTTTTTTTGTCAATTCATCAAAGGTGTTAAACTACCTAATGGGTTCGGATCTAACTTCAAGCATAAAGTGACCAACAATGATAGCAACATAACAGGCTTAAAGGCTCATGACTGTCATATAATGATGCAGCGGTTACTTCCTGCTGGACTTCAAAATTACTTGAAGGACCAAACCACCGCAACACCAATAATCGAGCTTTGTTCATTCTTCAAACAAATATGCGCTCGAACTTTGATGGTGGATGACATGTTGAAAGCTAAAGAAAAACCGATCAATATTTTGTGCAGTTTCGAGCAAATATATCCTCCTGCTTTTTTTGACATAATGATTCACTTGGTTATTCATCTACCCGAAGAGGCTATTGAAGGCGGGCCTGTTTACATGAGGTGGATGTATCCATTTGAAAGATACATGAAAAAGCTCAAAAATTATGTCAGAAATAAAGCTAAGCCTGAAGGTTCAATAGCGGAGGGTTATATTGCTGATGAAGCATTAACTTTCTGTTCGCATTATTTTCGGTGTGTTGAGACGAGATTTAATTGTCCTGACCGGAATGAGGACGGTCCAAGCCCAACAAGTCAATTTCAGGTGTTTCAATCAATCTGTAAAATGAATGGTAGACAATCATTAATTCGGGTTCAACCGGACACAATGCAGAAAGTAGTATGGTATGTACTACACAACAATCATGAAATCGACCCGTACATGAACGAGTACGAGAGGTACGCGTTTTATTTCAAAATGTGTTTTACGTAAGTTATTATTCGACGACTTATTCTAATATCATGAACATTTACAGGGCATTTCCTGGCAATGACATACAAGAAGGATTTCCTCGCTGGTTTGGGAACAAGGTAGACTTATTGTATGTATTACCCTGTAAAAATAACGACTATTACTCATCTATATCTATTCTTAACTTTTTCATAGATTAGTGAATTAAAAGTAAAGAATGACCCAAGTTGTACTTCCGAGTTATTCGCTTTGGCTTGTGGACCATCATGGACTGCAGTCTCAGTCGACTCTTGCGTAGTCAACACTGTGAAGTTTATCGTACACGACCGTGATTTACGTCGTTCAACTCAAAACAGCGAAATTTCAACTCCGAATCCTAGCGGAGGAATGTATTATGACCAGCTTGAAGAAATTCTTGAGTTTTTGTATATTCCGTTCAAGGTTGTGCTGTTCAAAGTCAAATGGTTCGACACTAATAACGAGGGTCGCATAAAACGTTGTACCTATAGAAATAACATTACACAAATTATGACAAACCGTGTATCGTTTCAAAATGAACCATACATTCTTGCAACACAAGCAACACAAGTCTTTTACCTTGATTTCCCGGGTAAACGTGGTAATTGCAAGGCCGTCCAAGATTCTTATCATCGAAAGATTTGGAACCCGGATATTATCGTGGTAGAAGACAATCAAGATGTTGTACATGACAACAACTCATCACATGTCACACTCTCTGCTGAGTTGGATAAGTTGAATTATAACACCATAGATATAGATGTCCAGCCAGCGGAAGTTGAGGCACCACCACCACCAATTATCACTGATGTCGACGACGACGATGATATTGATTATGATGACCACGTTCCTCATGATTTAGCATCTGATGATGAAGACCACGTCGATCGTGAAGATGAAGCTAACACTAATAATGATGATTTTTATCTTAGTGATGTGGGAGATTGATCTCAAATTGTAATTTGTTAAACGACACTTATTTGAATGAAATTGTTATCGAGTTGTTAAATGTGTTTATTTATTTATTTATTTATTTATTACTATCTTTTTTGGTATATATTGTTATTTATTTGAATGTGTGTGTGTGTGTGTCTATATATATATATATATATATATATATATATATATATATATATATATATATATATATATATATATATATATATATATATATATATATATATATGCGTATATGTGTTTCTTCACTAATTTTTATGTTCTTGTACTAGTACGTTTACAGATGGCAGATGTTGTAGCTACGAGCCACGGTGGCAATGGAGGTAATGAGCCACCCCGTGGTCCCTCGAGGAGGATAGGCACTAACTGTCAGCGTAAGAGTTTCTCGATTATTTTAATTAAACTTGATCATTATTTGAAATTGATAACTTGTTATTTTATGTCATCATCACTTGAATTTGGTTACTTGCAGGGTCTAATTCCAGACCTCCCAAGCCCAATGCCAAAATTGGCAAAGGCGGGAAGGTGGTGCGTGGTGCCACAAAGAACGCGAAACTACACCAAATGAGGAATGAGACTGGTCGTCCGGTATCGATCAGATTCAAGAAGAACGCGAAAGGGATGTGGGAGCATGTTGGCAATCACGCTTCGTGGTTCTCCAACATTGTCGGGTCGTTGTTACGGGAACCAATTCCCATGTATTACGATTCGTGGGATAAGGTTCCCGAGACCACGAAGGCCCACATCGATAACCAACTCCACATAAGTTTTTTTTATCTTTTATTTTTTTAATTATTGTGTTTATGTATTTTAAATGTGTTTATTTATTTAAATTTGTCTCTTTATTTAAATTTGTATATTTATTTTAATTATATTTTATTGCATCATTTTTTTGATCTCGGCGAACACCTTGCTGGTCCGGATGGAGACGATATTGTCAGAAGTATCGAAGCTTACCTCAGAAAGCGATACGATGACAACAAGTACAAATTCAAAAGGCAAAATTTTACATGGCAAGGTGGGATTGAGAAACTGGACGAGATCAAGGAAAAGCGTCCGGCGAACAAGACGCTTGAGGATTGGGAAGAACAAGTAAATTTCTGGATCGACACTTTATTATTATTATTATTATTATTATTATTATTATTATTATTATTATTATTATTATTATTATTATTATTATTATTATTATTATTATTATTATTATTATTATTATTTTTTTTATTTTATTATTATTTTTTTTTATTATTATTATTTTTATTTTTTTTTTTATTTTTTTTTATTATAAACATCACTTTATTATAAACTCATAGGATCTACAAAAAATTAGAAGGGTGCTGAGATACTAACTGGGCCCCCACTCCTCTAGCTATTGCAAAGCTAATCCTACTAAAAATATGAGCAGCGGCACGCGCTCCGATGTCTTGAGTCACAGAGAACTTTCGGATCCGCTTCAGTAGGGCCACAGCATCCTTCCCAAGTTCCCCAAAGGAAGAAAATGAGAAAGGGAGAAACCCATATCCAATGTCGGCACACTTGGTCTCATACTTGACTCGTTTGCGTTGTGCTGCTTCAACCACCACCTGTCCTGGCACAAAATCAGCCATACCAGTTTGCGTCAGAGGAGATGACCCTGTTAAATCGACACAAACATCTTGCCCGCCGTCCCAAGAATAGGGCAATATATCAGCTGGGCGTAAGTTTTTGTCCTTTTCATCACAAAGGCCGATGTCGACCTCTTTACGAGCTGAGATCCCAACCCGAGAACAAATTTCAGCGAGAGTGTCGCATACCACGTTGTGCCGGTGCTTAATACCAATAATACCAGCACAAGACACTGCATGGTCCCCATAAATGTCCCCCGCAAATAACCTGGAACAGGCTGAGCACGGCATCTGGACAGAAAACAGGGGGACACCCAGGCGGTAACATAAAACACATCGGTAAATTCTAGCATTCATAGTTTGTCCCAGCCCTTATATCGGGACCACCCTAAGCCGATCGGAGGTGTAGTCTTCTTTTTGCAACCTCCAAAGCGCCACCTGTTGAGCGGATAGGCCAAAAGTGGATTCAACCTTTTTAGTAACACGCGTGAAATATATATCTGCCAATTTCTTCATAAGTTTGGGGGCAGCGATCTCATTCAGGTTACTTAAAAGGTCGAACTCCATTTTTGCATTAAAAGTACACAGAGCATCGTTAAAGGAAGATCCATAATTTACTATGCGAGACTGTCGGAGGAGCTGAGCCTGTAAGCTAGCAGATTGGAGTTTAGACGCAAGGAAAGCATAATTCAAGACATCACCTGCAGAGTATACGCCAAGCCCCCCAAACTCAAACGGTAACGTGGCTAGTCTCCATTGCCAATCCCCAAACCCAGGTCCAGAGGCAGTGACAATACGCTCCATAGAGGAACGAAGCGCCGCGTCAAATGAAATCTGGGCACACTCAAAGACCCGAGGAGAACATGTGCGCATAGAGAAGTATAACTTTGAAATACCGACACAAGCACGGAGGAGGAGCAACTCACATTGAGGATCATTAAGCTTAGCAACGGCATCCATAAGCTAAATGGTTTTAGCAACCCTTTTCATAGCAAGCCCACTACTAAACTCAAAGTCCACGCTAGCCGGACCACCCAGTAATTTAACACCGTGTAAAGGGCGAGCAATATTAGGCGGGAAGACACCCGCGAGCCTGCTTCTGGGGTCTTCGGTTGGCAAAAAAACCTCAGTTTTATCCACGTTTAGGTGCAAGCCACAACTAGGTCCATCTGACATAATAAGTTCTAAAACCTTCCCAATGACCAGAGTATCATCAATAATAGTGCCATCATCCAGGTACCACGCTTGAAAGGCAAGATTAAAAGAGTCTCTAATCTTGCGTACCAGGGGGTGTAACACTAGGGCAAAAAGTAGAGGTCCGAGTGGGTCGCCTTGTTGCACCCCTTGGTGCGACCATAAGGTGTGTTCCCCATAATATAGTCTAGCTGGGCTGGAGTAACAGAATTCCACCCAACGTGAAATAGCAGGGCAACGAAGGCGAACCTCCTGTAGCATAACCTCACGATCCACCAAATTAAAGGCGTTTTTGAAATCCACCAGCAACATCGAAAGGCCCACCTTATCCCCACAGTCTTCAAGGAACCGATTCACTGCATGAAGAATAGCCTCCCCTCCTCCCGACACCCCAACGCCGAACTGTAGATCATTCAAATAACCATCTAAAGAATGACCAATCAAGGAAGCACCAATCTTGGAGACTAAGCGCCTCCAAATGGTCCCCACAGCAATGGGACGTATACCACCTCCAGGCTTGATCAACGGTGTGAGGGGAGCACTAGCAATGTATTCGCCCAACGCCCTGGGGCATTGGCCACCAAGAAACAGATTCACTACTTGGGTGATAGAGGCGATTAACTCATCCGAAACAGCCACAGCAGCGCCACTGAAATAGTCCAAAAGGTGTTGCGCACGCAACCCATCCCGACCATAAGATGTACCAAGAGGGAAACTCTTATGATGTTCAAGGGATACATTCGGCAGAGACGGAGCCGACTTGAAAGGGTGCTTAGCCTTAAGGTCTTCGAGAGTAGCGTCATTATAAGGAGCAACACCAGAAGAGGAGAGAACTCTGACAGCCGCGGTGTAATGGCCATCACAAATTTTCCTCTTACACTGCTTGACATTACGCTCTCCCAGGTCCAATTTCTCCTCGTCAATATGAGACCATGATGTGGAGGGTTCAGCTAAAATCTCTTTAACAAGCTCCGAACTACCACCAGGCGTACCCCAAGAACGAATAGCGTTAGTAATATACTCTTCTTGGCGCTGGCGTTTAACAGCAGACCTACACTTAGTATTACTCCGCGAACAAAAGGTCTTGAGGAGACAAAGAGGCAGAACTAACAACCTAACCCAGCAAGAGATGTCATCAGGTGTGCAGATCACCTTATCAAGAGCCCCTTTCAACACGCGAGAGAACCCTAAGCGACACTTGGGGGGGATGGATTTGACAGTGTGCAACCCTTTAGAGAGCAAGGTATCAAGTAGGGTTAAATCAAAACCAAAATGCTCTTCTCGACCCAAATCATCATTCCGAGTCAGTTGAACCGGGGAAGGAACTTGTGGCTTGGCGAGGTTAAATAGCACGAACCTAACAGCACCATCGCCACAATCAGGGGGTGATACAATATCAGAAGCATGTCGACACTTAGAACGAAGAGTATGCGTCCTAAAACAAACCCCACATAGCCAAAGCCCCATACGTTTCAGAGTAACCTCAGTCGCCTAAAAAACAACCAGATTAGTATCCAAAGAATGTTTTGTGATAGCTAACGCATCCTCATTGAAATGACGATCACGGAGGTGGGAGATCAACGAGGTTTTGGTAAGCCCGTTTCCACTACCATCATGACAACCACTTAGACCCACGAAGGGGCAATGAAAACGCATAATCACCATAACAAACAAAACGCAAGGCCCACTGAACAAAAAAGCAAGTCTGCTTTATCAAACCACAAAGTTACCAAAAAAAAACAAGAGCACTGATCAAATCGCAAAGTTATCAAAAAAGCAAGGATGACCCACTGAACAAATCGCAAGTCTTATATAACCAAAAGAATAAAACCAACCACGGTGTCAGTGGGGCCCACTGATCAAAAGCAAGCAATTTTAGAAAATCGCAAAGTTACCAAATCGCAAACTTTATCTGAACAAGTGGGGTCCACTGAAAAACGCAGGCATGATTTTAACCACAGGATAAAAACCAACCACTAATCAAATCGCAACCCACCGATCTGAACCGTACTGTTCCGAGATCAAAGTGCACGCAGGACACCACTGAAATTCAGAAACCAACAAAGGGGATGAAGGTAACTCTAAACCAACCTAAATTAAACAACAGAAAACAACAACTATAAAGGAAACGAGGAGGGGGTTAAATCAACGGAGATTTTGAATGGATGAAAGAGACGAAATCAAACAAAGATGTTGAATGGAAGATGTAACAGAGAGTGTTAAATCAATCAGTGGTGAAGACATGTAACAGATGTGACAAGGATGTTGAACGGGAAGAAGACGATAGGGAAAATCGCCTAAATCGCCCACACCTTTCATATATTATTATTATTATTATTATATATATATATATATATATATATATATATATATATATATATATATATATATATAATTTTTATTATAACATCACTTCATTAGAAAAATATAGGATTTACAAGAAATTAGAGGGGAGCTGAGATACTAACTGGGCTCCCACTCTTCTAGCTATAGCAAAGCTAATCCTATTAAAAATATGAGCAATGGCTCGCGATCCGATGTCTTGAGTTACTGAGAACTTTCGGATCCGTTTCAGTAGGGTCACTGCATCCTTCCCAAGTTCCCCAAAGGAAGAGAATGAGAAGGGAAGAAACCCATATCCAATATCGGCACACTTGCTCTCATATTTGACACGCTTGCGCTGTGCTGCTTCAACCACCACTCGTCCTGGCACAAAATCGACCATACCCGATTGCGTCAAAGGAGACGACCCTGTCAAATCGACACAAACATCCTGTCCACCGTCCCAAGAATAGTGCAATACATCAGCTGGGCGTAAGCTTTTGTCTCTTTCTCCACAAAGGCCAATGTCAACCTCTTTGCGAGCCGAGATCCCAGACCGAGAGCAAATATCAGCAAGAGTGTCGCGCACCACGTTGTGCCGGTGCTTAATACCAATAATACCAGCACATGACACAGCATGATCCCCGTAAATGTCTCCCGCAAATAACCTGGAACAAGCAGAGCACGACATCTGGACCGAGAACAGGGGGACACCCAGGCGGTAGCATAAAACACACCGGTAAGTTCTAGCGTTCATAGTCTGCCCCAACCCAGATATCGGGGCCACCCTAAGCCAATCGGAGGTGTAGTCTTCCCGTTGCGATCTCCAAAGCGCCATCTGTTGAGCGGATAGGCCAAAAGTGGATTCAACCGTTTTAGTAACACGTGTGAAATATATATCTGCCAATTTCTTCATAAGTTTGGGGGCAGCGATCTCATTCGGGTTACTTAAAAGGTCGAACTCCATTTTCGCGTTAAAAGTACACAGAGCGTCATTAAAGGAAGATCCATGATTTACTATGCCAGACTGTCGGAGGAGCTTATCTTGTAGGTTAGCAGATTGGAGTCTAGACGCAAGAAAAGCATAATTCAAGACATCACCTGCAGAATATACACCAAGCCCCCCAAACTCAAACGGAAGCGTGGCCAATCTCCATTGCCAATCCCCAAACCCAGGTCCAGAGGCAGTGACAATACGTTCCATAGAGGAACGAAGCGCCGCATCAAATGAAGTTTGGGCACCCTCAAAAACCCGGGGAGAACATGTGCGCAAAGAGAAGTATAACAATAATAATAATAATATTATTATTATTATCATTATTATAATAATAATAATAATAATAATAATAATAATAATAATAATAATAATAATAATAATAATAATAATAATAATAATAATAATAATTCATTTATATAATAGTTTTTATTATTTATAATATGCAGGTGAAGCACTGGTCAGACCCAAAGAAGTTGAGGATCAGGGCGATCAACAAACAAAACCGGCTCAAGAGCACGAGTTCTAGCCTTCATGGATCCCATTCGTTAGCTGTTATACGCGATAACTTCGTAAGATACTTTTTAATCATTTTATTTATATATATATATATATAGTGTTGAGTGAGTCTTGCTTGATTTTATTTATAAACAGTTGAGCCGCCCCACCGACTCCACGGATGGTAGAGACTTGATCGACCTTTACAGACACAACCATACGAGAGGCAACGCCTTTGAGTCTCCAGTGTCCGAGGCCAGATACTTAAGTATAATTTATTTCTAAAAACTCACCCACATTAATGCAATATAATAAATCACGACTTATATATTACTTTTCTTGTTTTTTTGTAACTAAACAGAATGAGATGGTACGGCTGCGGACAGAGAGCACCTCTTCCGGGACGTGTATGACTGACCTGGATATTATGCGCTAGGTGATCAGCGGTAAGCAGCGCGGTCATGTTCCTGGCGTAGGTCCAGTGTTACCCGGCGGTGGTCAGAAGACGACCCTCAGCGCCTCACGAGCTCGCGAGCAAGCCTCCTCGTCCTCGCTGTAGGAAACCATTCAGAAGCAATACCAGGAGCTATCCACGCAAAGGACACAGATTGATATTTTACTAGATTGGGCTAGGAGACAGCCGGGTTTTACCGAGCAGCTAGCTAGTGCCTTGCCGGGGACATCGGGATCACAAAATGCTTTACAGGGTGAGTCTCGAGGTACCGGGGAGGGTAGTGGGGATAGTGGGGAGACTAGGGAGTAGCGTATGGCTTGTTTGGGTCCGATGGGTCGGTTTATATTTGTTTTGGGGTTATGGACAAAGTTGTGTAGATTTAGATGGATTATTATGTGTTTGGGTCCGATGGGTCGCTAAATTTTCCCCCGCGTATAGTTTTGGACCATTTTGCGGATAGCGAGCTTATGTATAGTTTTTGGACCATTTTGCGGATAGCTAGCTTATGTATAGTTTTGTAGATGATCATGTGATCACGGTTTTTGAACCGTTTTTGGCGAATTTGGATTCATATGATTATGTTTAGCGAATTTGGATATATATCATATTATGTTTAGCGAATTTGGGTTTGTTGTTGTTGTTGTTGTTGTTGTTGTTGTTGTTGTTGTATGTTTAGCGAATTTGGCGCATAAAACAGGTTCTAAAAACATGTTCTGATCAGGTTGTGATGTTGTAGATTTTTTCCTGCTGGTAGTGGTTCTTGCTAGTAGTACATTTTGTTTCTGCTGTTCGTTGTCATTGCTGCGGGTAATACCGTATGTTTAGAAAGTTTGTTAGAGTTAATTTAGGAAGAGATAGTGTATATCTCTTTTACACGTTTTCTTAGTAATGCGGCATTAGGGTTTCTTGTAGTATAAAAGAAACATGCGGCTATGAGTTTTGTAATCGGTTGAAAACATTATTAGTTAATAAAAGATCGATAGAAGATCAAATTTTATTAGTTACTTCTTCTTCTTTATTAGTTTATATTCAGAGATTCTCTTGTAGCGTGCTTGTGATTACATAGGCATTCTACCGATCCACAAAGGCTCAAAGATCTATCTAGGTGTACGACCCTAGCAGGCCTAGATCCAACAATTGGTATCAGAGCGGGTTGCTCTCGATATCTAGGGATTTACAAAGTTTTTCTATCAATAAAGAAGAGCAGTTTTGAAGCGAGATGAGCAGATCTGAAGAAGTCAGTAGCAGTTTTGGAGCAGATGATATCGTACTGAAGCAGATCTGATGATGGTTCAATGGTTTGTTGGTCAATTGAGGTAATCGTTAATTTTTTAAAATGGGTATCGATCTTTATATTCGACCTGATTATATTGAATTAATTGGTTGCTGCGAATTAATATGTTGACTATTTACTGCTTTTGATTGGTCGAAGATTTGATTAGTCAAATTAAGTGGGTTGGATATATATTCAATTGATTGATCTGCACATGGTATTACTCTGATTGAATCATTATTTGGTCAGTACTCGGTAGCTTTTTGAAGAGTAGCTAATTTGTCGTTTGTGATTTTCACCTCGTACTCACATGGGTGGTGATTACCTAGCATTATTTAATTCGGAAATTAATTGGTTGGTGTTGACGTTTTAGGGCTGGTATATTCAATTGTTATATTCTATTAATTCTAATGGCCTCTAGTGGAATAAGATGTTAACAATTTCTGTCGCTTACTGTTTTGGACTATTAATTCGAATATGGGGCTAGTCAAGATTGTGGGACTATGAGTATTAAACTATTGAATTGTTTGGTCTTCATTAATTCGAATCGTTTGTCGCTTGTGATTTTTGGTCATTGGAGGCTGACTGAATAAAGTAAATTAATACATGTTGTGTTGGGAATTACAGATTTGATGATTACAAAACCACAAGCAAGAATGAAGAAAGAAGAAACAATAGAGACCTAATATGTAATAGTTAGATAGCTTTCTTAGTAAGCTAGAGTTTTTGTAACCTCCCTCTATTATATAAAGAGGGTAGGCGTCTAGGTTACAGAACTCATTCAATAGAAATAGATTGTCTCTTCAATGAGAGTCGATTAAACGCATAGAGCGTGTAGTAGTAGTAGTAGGTTTAATTTATGTTTAATAAAGAAAACCTTGGAGAAACTTTGATTGTTCTTATTATTATTCCGCTGCGTGTGCAAATCAATGTTTCTATAATACTAGATGGGCTTGATCTTGGTTCTACAAGCTTCCTCTTCAGATACTCCTCTAACCAAATGTCGTCTGATCACCACCTAGACACTCATTATAATTATTATTTTTAACAACAAAAATACTTTTGATAAATAGTAAAGTATTGATTTTGTAAATTTTTTAATTTATGTAATTTTTAAAATTAATTTTTACACTAACATATAATTTTAAAGCAAATAATTTTCTAAAAATAATTTATATATAAGTATTTTTAAATAGATTATTGGATTATAAATGTCATTTTAAATATTTAGAAAAAATGGGATGACATTGTCGTCCCAAAGGTTTTTAAAAAAGTTTTTAGATTGATTTAAAAAATAAAAATTGATTTAAAAAGTTTTTAAATATAAAAAAACAAATACTTAAAGTTTGGGACGATGTTGTTGTTCCAAAGTATTTGGCGGGATTAAAAATAATGGCGGGATGTTTTTATTTTAGGTAAAATTTATTTAAAAACCTTTGAAATGTCAAAAATCAAATAAATAACGTTTTGGGACGACATTGTCGTCCCAAATTGAGTAAGTATAAACTGGTGCTTTGACTGCCATTTTTTTTATTGAAAAGTGTGGGACATAATCAAATTTTGGGACGACAATGTCGACCCAAAAAATATGGGGCGTCACCAAACCCACATTTTGGTGTAGTGTTTGAGAAAGACATGCCTTGTTTCCTTACTTGCACAGTTGCACCACTTTCTTGTGTTTATGCTAATGATGATCAGCCTAGCTGGTTATAGGCACTCCCGGTTTTACCCAAGATCTTGAGTTCGATCCTTAGGGATGGCAAGCCTTGGGGTTTTTCCCTCTGAATACTTGTAACAGCCCATGGTCAACATCTCGTTGTCTAAGGTACATGCAAGGTTTCACTATTATTCAGTGAGGTTTTCCTGATGTCGTATCCTGACTGAATGTTGGAAAAAAAAAAAAAAAGAAAAAAGTATGAGCATTGTTTTCATGTGCATTATTTCTTGGTGTTTGTCAATTTCATTCATTTTGGTTCCTTTCACACGTAACATAAATATCTTAATCGCTTTATCATAGAAATGACATATTCATGTCGAGAGATAAGAAAAGCATCTTCTAGTTGCTTTTTGCGCAATCATATACAGCTATGTTACTTCTAGTGATTATCTTTTAAATCTCATACGGAGAATAAAATCTCAGGAACATGCAAAACTATCTTCTTATGCAATGAGTAAGCTTCATATATTATTGTTACATCGGGTATAACTAAATTAAGTTTTTACTGGTTACATTTCAATTTTCAATAAGTGTTACGTTCGGTATGACTAAATTAATGTTACATCATCAAATCATTTTAATATAGTCAAGAATAGTACCACTACTTCGTCAAGTGTTTGTCAAATCTCAAATGCAGAGTAATACATAGACATCACAAGCGTTTTGGTTAACAAAATTCTAAGGGTACGTTTGGCAAAATCTATTAGTAGTAGCAGTAGCAGTTAGTAGTGCAGTTGTAGTAGTTGTTTGCTTAATAAAAGCGTTTTGTAATATAGTTGTAGCTCAAATTATAACGTGTAAAATGACGTAAAAGTATATATACACATTAATATAAAATTTGATTAAATAAATTTGTGTATATATGTAATTTTATAAGCATAAGGCTAGTAGTGTTACGCTCCGTGCCCGATTTGACCAAAATTTTAAACTTTTACGCGAAAACGACATGACCCAAAACCGACCTTCTGTTACTCTTTAAGTAACTGACAACAATCTATTACAAACAAGCCCTTAAGACTATTTTCAAATGAAACTAAACTCAATTACCTTTAAAACGACGGGTGGTACGACTTCTAGCGACTCACGGATTAAAATATATGATTTTTCTAACATGACCCTTTTTCTGCACTAGTTGCTGTCCCAAACACCACTTTTTCTGCATATTGCTTTTATGCACTTTTGACCCATTTTCTGGAAAACAACTTCTATAACTCGACAATTAATGAAACTTTCCAGAAATCTTTAGCATAACATAATACACCATTTCCATAAATAATTGTGGTCAAAACGACCTGTAAACTCATACCTTACGGGGTTTGCCAAACACCCATTTTGACCCACTTTCAAACACTATAACACATGATTAAAACAATTGACTTGACACAATTTTACTTTAACACCCACAACACTTTAACAAACCATATTATAACACACTACATGGCAAATGACCAGTTTGACCCTAAAATGGGTATAAACATACACTAGTCCAAACACCCATTTAACCAAACATAACACTTTTAACAATTTCTATAACAACTCATTTGACAACCAAAATACTATATCGACCAAGACATGAACTTTAACACTTGATAACATACAACATAGACTCTCGGGGGTTCAACTTTGCTTCGAGCTCGGTATCTACGACTAAGCTCTTAAATACATACCACCTTCTAATCAGCGCATGCCAATTCTTAATCCTTAATCCAAGCCATTGCACCACTCATGAACACCTACAAAACATTGTTAACTGTAACGGTAAGTGATTACGATTAGTAAGTAAAACAATTATAACATACCATTATACTTCAATCAACATATAAGCATCCCATATATCAAAACACTTACTTCACGGGTTTAATATTATAAGTCTTACTTTAAAACATAACATCAACTTACTTTGTAACACCAAATCGTCACTTAAGTCACACTCATCGCAAACGCTTAGGCACATCACAATTCTCCTATCACTTAACACAAACATACATAACACATATATGTTAGATATCACTATAACACCATGTTACCATCATTTTACCTACCTTAGCTCCAAGCTAAGCATATCAAGGCATCATCATCATCATCATCATCCTTATCACCATCATCATCAACATAATCATCCTATGTCAAGATCATCATGCACATAAACACTTAACACATAATCAAATAACCATAACAATGGTTTATACAACCATTGTCTTACCTCTAAACATCACTAATCATCACATAATTATAGATAGATTATATGATGATTCTCCATTAAAATACTAACTTAAATTCAATAAATCTCATTCCATAATTACTATAACTTCTTTAATTAACTTTTAAACACCTTTTTACCCAATTCCCCCAATTGATATCAAGAACCCTAATTCTTGAATTCATCAATTAATTTAAGATAAGGGATTACTTACTTGCATACGAGTATGTGTGAGGTTATTCTCTTGAACTTGGACCTTAATCTCTACATTTGATTATCAAGACCTCCATATTTCTCTCCTTTTTCTCTCTATAACCGCCTCACACCCACCCACACTCTTAGATAAAATGAAGAATTATCAAGAACCTCAAGAACCTGAGTATTTCTAATTTTACCTTTCTTCATTTCAAAGCTATTTCACAATTAACACATTTTGTCCTTCAAGTACTATAACAATTTGGTCTTAGTACTAAAACAAGGTGGTTCTAGTGCCAATTTGTGATTATGACAAGAATAGTCCATGATGGGAGAATCCTTTCACATTAAGTACTAAAACAAGGTTGTTCTAGTACTAGTTTGGGATTATGGCAGAAATAGTCCTTGCAGGCTATAACAATTTGGTTCTAGTACTAAAACAAGGTTGTTCTAGTACTAGTTTGGTCCTTTGACAACTTAGGTCCCTTAAGTCCGTTTTCCTTCTACTTTAGCCACATTAACTTTATAACTCATTTAACACTTGACAACTTTAATCTCTTAAGTCTATATCTGTTATATTTGAGACATATCAATCTTTCTATAACCATATTACATCTTGTTTGACTATTAGATTGACTATCGGGTTTGACTAGCCAATCACATAACACCTTCAACTTAACATCCATTAACTAACCAATCATATCGAGTCTCCCGACTCATAAAGTCTTAGTCAATTTCATCTAGAGTCATACCCTTTTGAAAACGGGTTTCGGGGTGTAACAATTATATCCCCCTTATTTAGATTTCGTCCCAGGAATCTCTTGTCTATTACAAATAAAAAAAACTTGGTCACATAAAAATCCTCATTCCGTTTTAACATTTTCAAGTATTTAATCAACTACTTGCAGTTATTTAGTTAATCTTGCAACTCTATGTACACTATAACGCAATCAATACACTTATTCCATCTCACTTGTCACTTAATTTCTACAAGTACACGACTTTTATTAAATCTTTATGTCATCCGAGACATGTTTACTATAACCATTAGGTCGTTTGATCAACACTTTACTATCACACCATACTTTTACTCCATTTATTCTATCAAGGACTATGTGTCACTTGAGAAAATTTGCACCATTTGACTTTACATAAGTCAACATTAACTAATACTTTCACATTCTACCGTAGTCCCTTACCATTCTCTTAACGTTCTCACTATAACAACTCGTTTCCTCTAATTCAATATTTTGACTTCATAACGTCAAACTTTAACTTATACCATCACATTACACATAAGGGTGCTAATAATAATTAGCATCTATTACTATCATTACTCATATTTTGTACCACGCCACAAGGCATATTATAGCATCATTACAATTTCTTAATCCTTACAACTTATGCTTTAGACACCTAAATAGTAGGTTTCTCATAACATCTCAATTTTAAATCGTAATTTAACCCTTATTCCATCTAGCATAGTTTCTAAGACGTCTAATCTAATTCTTGTTTCCATTTTCTACTCCTTTAATTCTACTCATGTCACGTCGGGAATACATAAGCTCATTCATTTATACTTTCTCATTTACATAAAGAGGTGTCCCAATCAATGTAAATGAGAAAATATAAACTTATGGTTCAGCGATTCATAATTTCTTTATTTAAATGAAAAGGCGTCCCAATCCATTCAAATAAGGAAATCATAAATCATCCTACTTATACATTTCCAACATAACACATGTACTACTATTACACACTTTTAGCTTTTACTCTTCTTATCGTCCATTCATTCAAAAGGCATACACATCACTTTTAGCTTTTCTTATTCTCACAATCTTTACTTTTATCCTTGGATCTATCCTTATTATAACTTTTATTAAGGGGATTATTACATATGCCAAGAAGTAGGCAACCCCTGTCGGTGAAGGCAATTTATTTTATCCCGAAGGATTTCTGTAACTTTTACTTGGGACTATAACATACTTCCAACTAACATAGTGTGGAGTTAATATTTATCTTCCACTTCTTAAGAGTGGACCTGTAACATATCCCTTAGGATTTACTATAACATATCCCTCCGGAGGATTTCTGTAACAGCCACTGTAACACTTTCCCGAGTTTATATATATTCACATATTGTAAGTACATACTTGATCCAAGCTATTAACATTTACACAGACGCTATCATGCTTATTTAATTATAGGGCATACAATATCTGCCCGTTTAACATTTACACATTTTCTATGAGTCTACACATCTTACTTTAACTTTCACCCGTTAACCCTTGCTAACTTTACTATTACAATTTTAGTCTACTCGACTATTTCACATAGAATCTTACATAGGTCATCAACTATAACACACTCGTTAGCATTCATTTCATCTTCAATACATTCTATAACATTAACATGACCACGTCATGTTTTACTGTAAAACTTATTATCACATTCTTGCTCACATACTTAATGCATCTCTTTTAATCATTAGCATTTAAGCTATACTATTCCATCTCATCTTTTACATACCAAAATGCTTTAATCCCATTCTATAACTTTCACTAGTTTCATCACGTCATGCTATAGCACACTCATCATCATTACACATCTATTTCTAGTCATATTTTCTATAACTATTTTATGACTTATCGCTTCCATTCATATTCCGTTATCATTCTATAACACAAATACACTTAATCACATATAATCACCGACACTATCCGAGGTGCACGGTGATTTAATCATTAAATACATCAAGTCCACCATGGACTTACATCACATACACATCAACACTATAAAGCATACATAACACTTATCATCCTTAGCTCATATAACACATAACATGTGCATTCAATAACTTAAGTGATTATCCTTCCACATCACTTACACTTACGGCCTACGCATCTATGAGTGGTCAAAGATTAGGCAACCTACAATCGAAACCTAATTCACCTAAACCGAAGCTCTTATACCAATTTGTTATGCCCCGTGCCCGATTTGACCAAAATTTTAAAACTTTTACGCAGAAACAACATGACCCAAAACTGACCTTCTGTTACTCTTTAAGTAATTGACAACAATCTATTACAAACCAGCCCTTAAGACTATTTTCAAATGAAATTATACTCAATTACCTTTAAAACGACGGGTGGTACGACTTCTAGTGACTCACGGATTAAAATATATGATTTTTTCTAACATGACCCTTTTTCTGCACTACTTGCTGTCCCAAACACCCCTTTTTCTGCATATTACTTTTATGCACTTTTGACCCATTTTCCGGAAAACAACTTCTATAACTAGACAATTAATGAAACTTTCCAGAAATCTTTAGCATAACATAATACACCATTTCTATAAATAATTGTGGTCAAAACGACCTGTAAACTCATACCTTACGGGGTTTGCCAAACACCCGTTTTGACCCACTTTCAAACACTATAACACATGACTAAAACAATTGACTTGGCACAATTTTACTTTAAAACCCACAACACTTTAACAAACCATATTATAACATACTACACGGCAAATGACCTGTTTGACCCTAAAATGGGTATAAACATACACTAGTCCAAACACCCCTTTAACCAAACATAACACTTTTAACCATTTCTATAACAACTCATTTGACAACCAAAATACTATATCGACCATGACATGAACTTTGACACTTGACAACATACAACATAGACTCTCGGGGGTTCAACTTTGCTTCGAGCTCGGTATCTACGACTAAGCTCTTAAATACATACCACCTTCTAATCCGCGTATGCCAATTCTTAAACCTTAATCCAAGCCATAGCACCATCTTATGAACACCTACAAAACATTGTTAAATATAACGGTAAGCGATTACGCTTAGTAAGTAAAATAATTATAACATACCATTATACTTCAATCAACATATAAGCATCCCATATATCCAAACACTTACTTCACGGGTTTAATACTCTAAGTCTTACTTTATCACATAATATCAACTTACTCTATAACACCAAATCGTCACTTAAGTCACATTCATCGCAAACGCTTAGGCACATCACAATTCTCCTATCACTTAACACAAACATACATAACACATATATGTTAGATATCACTATGACACCATGTTACCATCATTTTACTTACCTTAGCTCCAAGCTAAGCATATCAAGGCATCATCATCATCATCCTTATCACCATCATCATCAACATAATCATCCTATGTCAAGATCATCATGCACATAAACACTTAACACATAATCAAATAACCATAACAATGGTTTATACAACCATTGTCTTACCTCTAAACATCACTAATCATCACATAATCATAGATTGATTATATGATGATTCTTCCATTAAAATACTAACTTAAATTCAATAAATCTCATTCCATAATTACTATAACTTCTTTAATTAACTTTTAAACACCTTTTTACCCAATTCCCCCAATTGATATCAAGAACCCTAATTCTTGAATTCATCAATTAATTTAAGATAAGGGATTACTTACTTGCATACGAGTATGGGTGAGGTTAATCTATTGAACTTGGACCTTAATCTCTACACTTGATTATCAAGACCTCCATATTTTTCTCCTTTTTCTCTATATTACCGCCACACACCCACACACACTCTTAGATAAAATGAAGAATTATCAAGAACCTGAGTATTTCTAATTTTACCTTTCTTCATTTTAAAGCTATTTCATAATTAACACATTTAGTCCTTCAAGTACTATAACAATTTGGTCTTGGTAATAAAACAAGGTGGTTCTAGTGCCAATTTGTGATTATGACAAGAATAGTCCCTAATGGGAGAATCCTTTCACATTAAGTACTAAAACAAGGTTGTTCTAGTACTAGTTATGGGATTATGGCAGAAATAGTCCCTGCAGGCTATAACAATTTGGTTCTAGTACTAAAACAAGGTTGTTTTAATACTAGTTTGGTCATTTGACAACTTAGGTCCCTTAAGTCCCTTTTCCTTCTACTTTAGCCACATTAACTTTATAACTCATTTAACACTTGACAACTTTAATCCTTTAAGTCTATATCGGTTATATTTGAGACATATCAATCTTTCTATATTCATATTACATCTTCTTTGACTATTAGATTGACTATCAGGTTTGACTAGCCAATCACATAACACCTTCAACTTAACATCCATTGACTAACCAATCATATCGAGTCTCCTGACTCATAAAGTCTTAGTCAATTTCATCTAGATTCATACCCGTTTGAAAACGGGTTTGGGGTGTAACAAGTAGAAAGATTCTAATGCTTCCTTGGGAAGCGTTTTGAATAGGAGCAATTACATAAAATGCAAATGCTAGTTGATTGTTGCCAAACAAGCTTTGCGTTTAAAATGGTAGTTGCTAGTTACTAGTTGCTTTAAAACGCTTTAAAATGCTTGTTGCCAAACATGACCCAAATGTTTTTATTTTTTACACTTAAAAATTCTTTAAAATCACTTATGACGGTTAGCTAATAAGTCCTATAGTCCGGCCCGTTGGCTGGCTCGTTTAACAATTAAGGTTTGTTTTTGTCTTTTTTATTTAATGTCTTTATAGTTTAACTAGTTACTTGAATCAGATCAATATAATTGTTCATTTTCTCTTTGATTTTTGTATCATTTATATCTATTTTTGTTTGGTTTTGGTTACGCCTTGCCGCACGGTCAAAGAAAAAACAATCCGATGACCACAATGTTTGATCGTTCGGTAATCAAAATGCATATTTGATTGGTAAAATCTCATTGGATCCTAGAATTAATATGAGCACATGATTTTTTGATTGGTAAAAGAAAGTGATGTGTTACGTGTGTGCACAAGTTTTAAATTTATAAGGGGTGAATTACCGAATCTATAAATAACACATACGATCAAGTGAACTCGTCCGCTATAGAAAGATTATGATGGTAAGTCGGGATTGTTCGCAGGGATTTGTGAGTGAATCGAGTTGTAAGCTACTAAAAGTAAATCTCAAGAACAAGCAATAATGACAATATGATAATTCAAATGATTAAAACTACACTTGCTTAGACTAGTTTACTACTCTTGATAAGCATGATTGTGATAATTTTTGTTAACATGTTGGTTATGATAATTAGTTGGTGAACTAATCTATTATTCTTACAAGTTAAACCTTTGTCAAGATTTTAGTTTATAAAAACAAGCATTAAGTTTAACCAATCAATTCAAGATCAATTCAAGTTTCATAAGTTTGGATTAACAAACTTAAACACAAAAATAATCTTTTGTTTTATCAAATAAGCTTAGGAAATGGTCAATACAAAAGGTAACTGATCATAGACAAAAAAGTTACAATTGATTGTAAACTACTAATCTTTCGACCTATGAGGTGGTTTTCAATCAATCCAATTTGATAGACAAAAGCATTCTTATTACAACCACAATTAAGTTTCTTTGTTTAACCAAGAATAATGGGTAAAAATAATCATTCATAGACAAATGATTATAACTAGTTGAATAACAATAAACCTTTCGACCTTTAGAATTACTAACAACTAGTCAAACTTGATTAACAAATGTCACTATGAAACTTAAGCACAATTGGATCTTAGAATTAACTTGAAATTGAATTAAAACATGTTATCACAATCATACGCAAATCATTAAGTAATATACATCATCTAAGCAAGTGCACAAAGGCACTAGCCACTCATAGCAAACATGAACATAAACTCAGAATTTTGAACATTAGAAATTTTGATTAAAAGTCTTACAATGATTGGAATGAGATTACAAATGATTAGGTAATGATACCCAAAGTGTTGGTGTTGACTTCTTGGACTTCCAAAGTTTCCTGGACTTCTAAGGACGAATTTAAGAGCTTTTGAGAGTGGTTTATGATTAGAGATAGTTGTGTAATAGTTGTCTTTTTGTTCTCTCCCTTGTTGTCTCCAAAGGATTATAAGAGGCTCTATTTATACTCATCTCAAGGCCTAGGGTGTTAAATGTTGCAACTTGGCTTCCAAGCAGAGTAGAAGGACCTAGAATACACATGAGAAGAGCCTAGAATCGTTGGTAGCAAGATACAATGCTTAGTGATGAAGTTTGGCAATACAGGCACTCTCCAACCGATCGGTATTACGTCCATCCGATCGGTTGGCCTCTAGATGCAGCCTCCATCCGATTCGGTTGCGGGCTACGTCCGATCGGATGGAGATGAATTGTAGAGTCAATCTTGGACTTTTGGTGTTTTGCTTGTATCTTTCTCATAGCTCTATGTTCTTTGTCCAAACTTGATCTTTCCTTTGTCATGGAACTTGGAATCATGAATACTTGGATCTTCATTCTATGAAATGCATTTTCGGAGTGGATCTTGACATGGGAATCTTCGTACAATCGTAAATCCTTGTTTTCTTCATTAAACTTTCACTTTTTCTTCCTTTTTCCTGTACTTGGCTACATATACTTTGCAATCATACTTTGGTGCGATTAAGTAACAAAAGCATATAAATATAACCAAATAATATATACAAAAGCACGAATAACGCTACTAAAAACATGCACAATTTGAGCGTTATCAGAAAGTTAGTGGGTCTGTTGTTAGTTTTGATAGTGGTCAACATGAGATTTTGAGTTGTATCATGCTCTCTGTCCGTACTTCGTATCACGGTTATGATTGGAAGAAACTATTTGAGATTAATTATTTGAATTTTGGTTTTGTTTGCCATATTAGTTTTTAGAGGTTTGTTTGATTTGTTGGAGATGAAGGTAAATATATGACAGCTTCTTTTGATTGGCAATTAAGGTTTGAAAACCTTTTGATCGGTTCGACTTTTTGAATTGGTAAATTAGGTATGGTGGTTCCGTTCGTAGTAGTATTGGTATTTGCATCGGGTATTGTTCGCTAATTTGGTATTGGTTTGGTTTAGTGATGGTGATGTTATATTCTTAACTAATCCGATTAAGGCTATGTTTGGCGTAGAGTTTTTTGAAGCTTTTTGGGGCGATGAGCGGTGAGCAATTAGCTTTTTGATTTTTAGTGTTCGTTTGGCAAAAGAGCGGTGAGCTTTCCTATTTTTTAGGAATGCTTATTTTTCCAATGCTTCTTTAAGAAGCTGTGAGCGGTGAGCGGTGAGCAGTGAGCTGTGGCTACTGCTCACAACTACTGCTCATTGCTCACTGCTACTGCTCATAGCTACTTTTACCAAACATAGCCTAAATCTTGTGTAGTTATGTTTGTATCTCGACATCAATATCTTGTTTTGGTTTCACATCTGGTTCTACCAGGTTTTGTCTCGTTCTGCAACTGTCTGATTTCACCAGGTTGTTTCTGGTCTGCATCTAGTTCAATATATGTCCATTCTGCTATGCACATGTGGGCTTGTTATGTTGTTTCCCATATTTGATTATGTGCTTTGCACTTGTGCGCCTGTTCTACTTTTTTCCTCCTGCCTGATTATGAGCTCTGCACCTGTCCGCATCTGTCAACCTAAATCTGCTCTTTGTCCACTTTTGTCTGCATCTGCCTGCTCTTCATCTACTTTTATATGCATCTGCCTGCATGAATCCGCTCTTCATCTACTTTTTATGCATTTGTCTATCTGAAATTACTCTGGTTTTCTTTATATATGTGTGGCTCTGCTCTCGCATTGTATTTACCTTTGGTTTTGCATCGACTTTGGTCCGTCTGTTTCAGACGTGACTGATTTTGCAATGTTGATAGTATGCAGTTTGTATTACATCGGAATGAGTCCTTCTAGCACTGAGTTTGCACTCTAGGACACTCCGCTCTACGTTTGTTTTTCAGTTTTAGTTTATTTTGAGTTTGACAATGATGTTAGCTAATAACGCATATTGGTCCGGTGTGTTACTTTAGGCCCGTTTAAGAATTAAGGTTTGTCCTTGTCTTTTTTGTTTAATGTTTGTAACTAGTTAGTTAAATCTGATCAATACAATTGTTCATTTTCCCTCTAATTTCTACAATGATCGTAAATAACTAGGTTGTGTGGTCGTGTGCTAGTGTGCTACATCAACATTCACTTCCACCACCAAACCCCTTACAGTGGTTACATTCAAACCAACGACACAAAGATCTTCACTTAAATACAAATATACCCCACAATACACTCAAATCACACACACAAAATCACCAAAATTACTTTCTGTGAAGCTGACCACCGAACCACCCATTTTTTCTGATGGCCACGTGTGAAACAAGAGTGTTGTGGTGGTAGTTAATGCGTGGTTATAATGATTGACACATGGTTAAATGCCTTATTATGGACCGTCTAAGTACAATAATAGATGGTTTTGGAGAGATAGCAAGTCGCATTGGTATTGGTTCAACCGCTTTTGGTGGCTAGCTAGGACCAACTACCCGTTGTGTGGTCCAAACCCACACGATTTTAGGCTATGCCTAATTGGCTTCCATTTACGTCACGTATCTAACGAATGACCCACTCTTGTCTGCTATGAGGGTGCATGCACCAAGAAACCAAAGGACCTATATGATTTTTCATTATGAACCCATTTTTTATTCTTATTTCTGTTTTTTTATAACCATTTTTCTAAACATGTGCTCAAATGATGCTATAACCACAATTAATCTGAAATTATTGTACGTAAGCTTATTTGATATTGATGATGTTTTGAAACATGAGAGTCACAGAAAGGAAGACAAGTTTTTCTTGATGATAACCAGACGACGAAATAATGTCAGCATAAAGTGTTGGAGGAAGACAAGTTTTTCTTGATGATAACCAGACGACGAAATAATGTCAGCATAAAGTGTTGGAGGTTTTTCTTACATATTTCGTAGGAAGAACACTATGCTAATAGCGAGCTAAGATGTAAGATTAGGTAACAAGCGCGAAAACTCTGAATAGACCACTTATACCGAGAACTGTTCTTGTCTTATACTAGTATTGATTTATATAAATCACCTTATTTTTACGTATGCGTATATGTACTTTTTGCCAAGACCTTTAAGTCTTTAAAGATTTTTTCCCATTACATGATCCTATGGCTGGCTGGCCGTTTGTAATCACGTACTGGATTGAAGATAACCAGACAAAACATATATATGTTAGACATTATAAAGGTATTTTCTTAAAGATTTTTGGTCAGCAAAATTCAGATAGAACCGGCTGGATTGAAGATGGTGACGTGAAAAGTCGACCCCCACCCTAAAATTAATGAGCTGTTTTAAACATTTACCATAAAGATCTACAACAATGAATAGACCATGCTTACTTTGGGGTGAACTGTATATAGAAAGGTTCAGAGTTTCAGACATTTCAGACAAAAAGGTGCAAGAGTAAAAGTAAAAACGTTACGATGATTGATGAAATAGGTAATAACACAGGTTTTGATATGGATAAATTGAGGATTTGGGTCATTTCTTTGGGGTGAATGGCTTTATTAGAAATTAAATAAAACAGACAAACAATGTTTGATTTATGTCCTAAGTTTATAAGTGGAACTTTGGTCATTAGTTGTTATGGGTATGTATTAGTAGTTCGCATGACATATTCATTTCTGAGTCGTGAATTCTCGATATATGTGGGATATTTTCATCTTAGCATCGAACTATATTCTTTTATCAGTTTGTTGATGCCTTGGTATTGAGTTTGTTGGACAATATAAGTGATAAACATTTAGCCCAACAACTAAATAAGAAATTGGCCGAGCCCAAAATGAAACTTTTTATCCCATTGGCTTGCTTCAAGGCTTCAAGCTCTCAAGTGCATGATCACAAACACAAAGACTCATATTCTGTCGTGGTCTGCTTCTGGAGTAGCAAATCTTTTGGATCATATAAATTACTCCCTCCGTCCCATATTAAGTGTCCAATTTCAAAATGTACAAAGTTTTAAAAAATTCCACTAACTACACTCTCCACCAGTCAAATATCATTTTTACCCATTAAAGTATCATCTTATTGGTTGGAATACAATATGAACATTTAATTTAAGACATCACAAAATTTCATTATGAACACTTAATATGGGACAGAGGGAGTATTTAGCTTGACGATTTTTGAACTCATCTTCCAAGTGATGATACATTAACCTCGAACAATATGCAAGAGTTTCGCCAACCATAATCATAACATTATGTTTAGCTTTTATCTAACCACAAATATAATTATATACTCCCTTAACGAAAATCCGTCTCAATTTATTTGTCAGGAGAGAGAAAACACAAAGTTTAATAAAAGTGGGGCCACTTTAATTTTCAACCACTAAAATGGAATATTACTCCACTAGATTCTCTAGTTTTTACTAAATAAGGAAAGTGGACAATAATTTGAGACATCCATAAAAGGAAATATGGACAATTAAATTGAGACGGAGGGAGTAACCTTTTCCCCCAACGAAAATCGGACTTTCTCTTATTGAATATCACATTCATGTAAGTACGGAGTAATGATTAAATGTAGCATATAATTATGGAAATGATTAGTTTAAGATATTTAATTGTCATTAAATATGCAACAATGTTATAACAGCATAAATATATAGGGAGTCAATGGATACAACCATTTATTTGCAAGGATGATTAGTAAATAAAAATATCAAACTGAAATTATATGGATTTTTATCCACCAGACTCATTTTTATATCAATTGCTAAAAATGTATTCAACTGATGACCGAAGAATTTTCAAAAAAATTATTTATAAAAAAACCCATTAACATTTTATCAGGAATTAGAGACGGAGCTAGGATTTTAAGTTAAGGGGACGGAACTTGATATAAACATTATTAGTGAAAAATATCATTCAATATGTATTTATGATTTTTCTTTTTCAAACCATAATTCAACCTAAAACCGTAATGAATAAGAATAAATTAAATTTAGGAAAGCATAGTTTGACAAGTAACATTATTTTATTGTTGTATTTGACTGTTCAAGTTGTTCGTTTTTAACTTTCATCAACATATTTATATGATTAATGGGGTGGGGTTGATTGCAAAAGTTATTAAGTACTCCGTAATTAGTTATTGTATCAAATAACTAATGAATAAAATGAGTTAATTAGAGGTGGCTAGATACCCACTAGTCTACCAGCTCCGTGTCTCGGTCCTTGTCAAGAATGGTTAATTCAGTATAGTTTTTACATTTTCTTTGAAATGTTAGTTTTTATTATATCTCGCAACATCTTCTACGATATTGTGTTACAACCCTCGATATTAAGTAGTAACTAGGTTGTCAACCTAACCTATGACACTTTATGCATTTTCCTATTTCAAGACAAAATCCTTTATATTTGGTAGATAAACTTTATGTATCAAATGGTTATAGGTTTATTTCAAAAGTTATATTTATTTTAAATTATTAAAGTTTGGTTCGCAAAAAGTGGAGAATAATTGAACAAGTAGGGAAAATTTGGCCAGACCATGTGCGTGATGCTCTTTTTTATTATTATATTTTTTAGCAAAAGCGATTTTTTTTTTTTTCTTTTCTTTTCTGGAGTAGGATTATTTGAGCTTTTAACAGTTTTTCCCATCGATATGTTTTATATTTTATTAGTTTTAAAATCTTCGTCTATAGTTAAACATTTTATTATTCTAAAAATGTTGCTATTGTTTATTTTAATAGTCTAATGATGCTTCTTTGTAATTCATGGACTTGGTTTAAAAACAGTTTCTATTTATTAATTAAACATGAATATCAAGTGAACTGCAGTAAATTAAAAGAAATAACAAAAACAGTTGTTAAAACTATGTCTATGATGTTAGAGTTAGTGGAAAAATATTAAACGTGTATGTCTAGATTCGAACACGGGACCGAGGGATTGCACATTTTACGTATGAATGATCAAGTAAATAATTAATATGTATAATTATTGTATATATTAATTATTTGGACACGAAATGATACATAACAGACGTTATATAATTAACGGTGTTGACTAACGACCGTTAAGTTAAAAGTGGAAGGACTATTAGTGAAATTTGGGATTAAAAGAATCTAGAATTCTTGGTGACCAAGTTTGGCCGATCGGCCTAAGGGGTTAAGAAACCCTAATCGACTAGCTTTGGCAACAAGCTACCCAAACATTATAAATACAAACCTATGGGTATTGTTTTCTCACCTTGTGCAATACTATAACCCTAGGTTTTGTGTTTTCTCTTCCACTTCTCTAAAACCGGTCGAACTATTTTAATAGGGTCGATCCATAGATTTTTTGTGTAGCAAAAATATTGTTTTGGTTTTAAGTGTCTAATCACTAGCATCATTGCTTGATCGGTTATAGTACGTGTGTACAAGAGTTCGGTAACAACTCACTTTAGTTGTTCATCTTGGATTGTGGAACAAAACGGTAAGGGGTTCCACGCTAATCCTATTTGTTGATCTTGTGATTAGAAGAGAAGGCCGATCCTTGTTCTTGCTAGGATCTCGAGGTAACTCTAATTTACTTTTCGGTAATTCATTATATGTGTTAAATAAGATCTTGCTTCCGCTACGTTCTCTTGATGTGTTTATTTACTTAGATGTTGATCATGCTATTTAAATTCCAACAATGGCATCATGAGTCAATTTAACATGTTAATGATATTACCTAAACGCATAATAAAAAAAATTAAATCTCGATTTATATACACATGTTATGTCGATTTTTATTTTTTAGGGTTTGTTTTTATAGAAAACATACTAATAAAAATCGAATAGAATTTAGGGTTAGGGTTTCGACCCTAGTTTAACTAATTAATTAGTTTGTAACCCTAAATTAAGAACATGTTGTGCTATGTGTTTATTTGAGTAATTAGGGTTACGTTCCTGATTGATCCATAATTCTTCTTGCAAGGAATTATGGATTAGGTTTTGTTTATGTGCTACATGTTATTTAGATAAATCTAAAATTAGGGAAGACCTAATTATATATATTAATGAATCAGTTATGTGCAATGTGGTATGTAATTATTAAAACTTACGCGGTCAATTTATTGGCGCCTGTGGTCCATTGGGTACAATGAGCTCGAAAACTAATGGGAGTTTTATTAATTATATACATTAAAAATTCACATAGAGATTATTAATAGGGTTTATCAAAAGGTTTGCATGTGGCTATATGATTTATATCATATATGTGTTATTATGTGTTTATTTATTTTTGAATTACTTGATCTTTGTGTTTTAATTATGATGGATTGTAAACATCAAAGAGGGTAATTTTTTGAATAAAAAATAAATGAACCTAATAACTATGAAACCTTTGTGGTAAATTATTTATTGCCAAGTCTTATGTGCCGATAGTGGTTCGCTTCGCACGGTAATTTGCTCCCAGGCGAGACTAGCAATTTAATAATTTACTACATAAATGTTTTAAGCTGTAAAATATTAAAGTTTTTAATTGATTGATGCGACTGTACATAATGGTCGAAGCGACGGACCTAATGTTTACAAACTATAAAGTGGGTATAAGGTTGGTTTCGCATTAAATTGTGGCCTTAAAGAGACTCCATTCTGTCTCTCCGCTCGCCTGTGCGTCACATTAGACTTACCAAGTACACCATTATACATGTACGAAGCATCTTAAGGCAAAGTTGTAAGTTTCTCAACGTCATCAATTAAAATTTTGTTGATTTTAAGCTGCTAATGAGTAAATGGTTTTTGTAGAAAACATATGATACAAGATGAATGCATGACATCTTGTACATAATTTTTTGATTCACATCAAAATAAATACCCTTAAAATTTAAGTTATATGCCACCCAATGAAACGGAAACACCTGAGATTAGATGCCTTCATTACTAGCAGCCTCAGCTGATGTAATGAAACGACGTCAATTTGCAGTTTCTTAAGTTGGTTAACTTAATTGAGCACTTTCATCACTAGCAGCCTCAGCTGATGTGATGAAACGGCGTCAAGGCATAAAGTAATGGGGATGAAACATGCTTACATTTGCAACCGAGGTTGGCAAAATATGTAAGTCCCATGATTCTAGGAATTGCAATTGGATATTGGCAATTGAGTTTCACTCTACCTTATTCAGTACTTTCATTGCTAGCAGCCTCAGCTGATGTAATGAAATGACGTCAATTTGGATCCTAATTTTCAATGAAAATTAAATGGTGAATGTAGTTTACCATGGGTGTTTAATTTTCTTGAAAAATTAATTATCGAAAGTACTAACTTTTGAACTTTTTTTCTGTAGAAATGGCCCAACCCGACAACACTAACATGTCAAACATGAGCTCTGCTTTCAAACAGATGATTGAAAGAGAGAAGTTGACTGGGACTAAAAATTTCTGTAGGTCCTAGTAATTAACGTAAACACACAATCTACTCAACTAGATAAACCACGATAACAACTACTATTAAGCTACGAAAGAGATCAACAATAAGTAACGTAAATATGAGAGAAGAGAGATTGATAGAGAAGAGATTAAGAGAAATAGAAGTTGGATGATTCACATTCACTAAACAATTCGACAGGGCTTGCGCACTAAGAATGAAAACCAACAAGGCAAATGAGACCCCAAGCCTTCTATTTATAGGCAATAATCTAGGGCGTCCCATGTGCTAGAGTTTCTAGAAGATATTAACCAAAATGGCCGGCCCATGGACTCCTAATGGACCGCGCCTCTAATTACAATCATAGAATCCATATTTGAGCAACATATTAGGCGTACATGACCATGACTTGAAATATTACATAAAAGAAGTTCCTAACAATCTCCCCCTAAGTCTTGGTCATCTTTGTTGCTCGATGTCATCTTTGCTTCTTGGGCTTCAGACGTCTTTATAATCTTTGTTCTTTCGTTCTTGTTCTGACATGATATGATATGGTACTGATCTGCCGTTCTCCAATGGTCTTTGCTACTGGTGTCTTCACGTCTTCTCCACCATGCTCATATATCTTTTGACTTTCGTTCTGCAATTGGTTCTCACATCTTCAATCTTTAACTTATGAAAGGTTGTAGTGCTTGAACTTTGACTTTTCCTTAACATTTGTTGAACTTTTGTTGTTTCTGAGTCTTTGTGAGAACACATCTTTGGAATATGAGCAAGGTGGAGTCTTGATGGTGGTTGAACTCCAGGTCTTCAAGCTCCTTCGCAGCAGCAGCAGCAACACGAACCAACCGGCACTTATAGGCTCAGACTTCGAGATCGTCAACAGCATAGTGTGAAGACTTTCTCTAATCCTTGCCCAGGCCGTTCTGAACCGGATACCCCCAAAAGGGCTAACACGAACACACCGAAGTGCATCCACGATTCAGTGAGCCGCTGGAGATCACCCCACGACTGTAGACCGTTTTGGAGCAAACACTAAGCGTAACCTACAAGGAGTTACCGAAGTGACCTGCTGTCAGGGTTGTTTGATGTTACCCTGGCAGGATTTCCATTCTATCACTGAGAATCACAATTGTGAATTCTCTCAAGAATGTTCTCGGCATATTGCTAAGATATGCGAAGGACCCTTCTTAATTTTACAACTGCTGTCCATGATGTAGAACAACAGTGTAATACTAAGTGTTCCTAAGAGATCTTTGATGAATCTCATGGCTCTAGACTCGATTAGTGCACATTTTTTTGGTCGTCGGAGGCGTGGAGCAGAGTGCCTCCTTTTCAATATCAACACATCTCGTAGTGAGAAGTCGATAGATGATGAAGGGTTCTCCGTGTGAAATGAAACAAGTGCCTTTTGAGAGACACCTGAGTGGCTAGAAGGTTTAGTGCAGTGCGTCACTGGGTCCATGACGTCTTTTGTCTTCAATACCGGTGATGCTCAGTCAACCAGTAGATTATGAATTGAACCCGGTGTCTGCCCTAAGGTTGAACAAATGGAGGGCTATTTCTTTTCACCCTTTTCTTTGCTTTTATTTTTAATTCTTCAACCCCTTCTTTCTCCTTTCATTTCATTTCTCCTTTTTTGTATCATACCTAGGACTTTCTAGTTCTAAACTATGGGAATTGTCCTTGGGTAGATCCCTCCGGCTCTGGCGGATCATAGGACGGTTTTTCCTAAACCTTAGTCACCTTATAACTCCATGACTATCCTAATGATGCCATAAACCAAACCATTGAAAATCTCTCAAAGTGTCGATGATAGTAAAAACATTTTATTGACACCATGAGAGTTTTGCGTTTTTCTGAAAGACTCCCCCTTAACATGTGCTCATATATAGTTAAAGTAAATTTGCACATGCCGGAAAGAGTTGGCACTTTTGAATTGATTGATTTTCAATGAACATGATCGTTGCGAGACACGCTTACATCACTAGACGAACTGGCTTGAAATTATTACCCGTCCAGATCACATTCAAGGAAAATCGCTCAAAATCGGTACATTCTACTCAGACACGTCCTTTGCGAGCTACGCTTACATCACCAGATAAACTGGCTTGAAATTATTACCCGTCAGGGACATGTCCTTTCGACTACTGACTTTTCCTATCGTCAATTCGAGGGTCAATTCTGAGTCGAGCACTTATGAGATTCCATCTTTCCTTTACCATATTTTAATCATCAGTTATTCTCCCCCTCAAAAATAGCATACTCATGATGTTTTTGAAAAAACTTTATGATTAAAATATGCTGTTTTTGAGTTTTAGGGAAGAATTTCAAGAACTTTTGTGTTGAACAAAGATTAGGTTTCAAATACTCCCCCTTGACAAGGGAATACTTGTGCTTATGAGCAGAATGTTTGAAAAAACTTAGAAAACATTCAGGTTTCATTCTACTCATCAAAAAGAAGCTTTCGCTCCTTTGATTAGGATTGAGGCACTGAAGCGTACCTCAGGGTCCTTTCTTTACAGGTACGGGTTGTGCACTGTTATGTGTACACAAACCATAATGTCACAATCATAATGTAAGAAGATATAAGAATAATGAATAATAAAATCAAATTCTTACATCAAGCTCCATTGATGAATATTGTGAAGACTGGATCTGGCCTTTGAAAGATTCTGATTGGAAAGGGTGGACGACCGCCAACATAGCTCTCCAATCGTCGTATCTGATCTCTACGAACCAATCTCCTGTCAATCTTCCAGACAAACTGCTTCACTTGCCTCAGTTCATCAGTATTCCATCTCTTTGTCTTTCCCAATTCTTGATCACGAACTCTATGAACTAACCCTTCACGAAGGTTCTTTAGTGTGTCATCACAGAATTTGTGAACCTCATTGAGTGACATGAAGCGGTTGAATCCCGTTGTACTTCTGTAGACAAAACCAAAGAGTGGGTGTCTTTTCATGGTGTATTGAGGATCATGGTTGTTGTCAAGATGTAGGACAGGCTCAACGAGATTCAACTTTACTTGATAACTTTCCACTCCCAGCTGAAGATCCTCTACTCGTTCTTTGATGATCGTTCTCCGAATGAAATGGCAGATAGCCGTACTGAAAGCATATTGAAGATCGGTAGTGAGATGTTGCATCTTTCCTTGTACTTTCATAAGGTACATGTCTTCAATATCATTGAGATGTAGATCTGGGAAGTCTGCCTCGGAGAACGAGTAGAGTTTGTTGTCATGTCGTCAGACATTGATCTCAGATAGAAAGGTGTAATCATACTTCTTTGATCCTCTGACACTAACCACTGCCATAATCCTGAGGTCACTGTATACTTTTTCACGGGACTTTTCGGAAAGTTTATACTTGTACCATGTCTTCCTTTTGTCATACCAGTGATAGATTCCGAGTTCAGCATCACGATCATAGTTCACTTGGTGTTTGACGAAGAGTTGTTGGTGCAAAGCAGCTTCCTCGATGGCTGGTTGTGTGTAATGAGCTGCTGGAGTGAAGGTGATTGAAGTTGCATACTTTGTTTTGCTTGACGCTCCATGCTTGAGAAGTTCAAGATCATTGTTGAAAAAGAATTGGAAAGGGATTTCTGAGATGTGATGTTTGCGTATCACGGGAAGTGGCTTGGTCCAATCTGTGATGTAAGGACGGTTCTTGCTGTCTCTGCCATCAACCCTGATTATGTCTGGATTAGTCCAGTCAAAATCACTTGACATTGCTCGGGAAATGTTTTCAAGATGATACTCCAGTTCAGCAGCACTCTGAGATTTGTCTTTGAGGAGATTGAAAGCATCATTCTTTATTCGGCGAAGTTCTCGTTTGGTCATCGTTTTGACACTCAGAGTACTTTTGATTTGCTGTGTGACTGCAAAAGTACTGTCTTCAACCTTAGAAACTTCGTCCTCTTGGATTTGAGTACTAGCAAGATGATCGAACCAGTCATTGCCTTGGATATCATCATCATTATCAAGCCATGAGACTACATTGACTTGTTTGGAAGATTTCTTGCTGCTTGAAGGCTTTGACTTTGGAGGTGACTTAGGTGGTGATTGTGGTTGATCATCTTGCGGTTGAAAGTCCACATTTTCTGTGGTGAAGTGCTCAAATTGATGCTCATCAGCAGTTGGTCCAGATTCCGGAGCCTTTGGAGGCTGAGAAGAAGTTGTTGTCCCGGTTGGCTCGTTGATGTGAATTCCAGATCCGCTCCCAGTCTTGTGTCTTTTTGTTGTGTTATCTTGGTCTTGGTCTTCTTCGTCATCCTCACGAGTACGTTTTCCTTGATCAACTGCGACCTTGCATGATTCCATATTATCCTGAATGGCCGAAATGAGAGCCATTTCTGTGTCAGTTAAGGTGGGTTGTGCGGTGAGTTTGGTGAGAAGGGCCAGCTGAAGTTCTTCAATAGAGTAATCATAGATGTGTTTCCGATGAGATGTTGATGCTGCTATGTTTTGAAGCTTTTCTTCGAGATATTTGTTGATGTGTTCTTTAAGTTTTTCCCGAACTTCAGGCATAAATTACTTGACATAGTGCTTTGTATTGCCCCGAGTCGCCTTGAGCAAACGTTTATCGACATTGTGATATGTGTTTAAATACACATATTTTTTACCCGAGAAAACAGACCAAATAGACAAAAAAACTAACCAAATATACCAAATATATTGTATTTTTGTGTTTATGCATGTGCAGGTACTGATATTGATAAAAAGGACAAAAAGAAAGACAAAATAGTAAACAAACCGAGCACGAGATTGGAAAGAGCACGGAATTGCGAGTCTATCGTTAATTTTATTTGGAGCATCGAGGCAAAAGAAGAGAAGTTTAAAGATTATTTATTTCAATGACCAATGAATTAAACATAAAGAACGATGAGGGACCAAAAGCGTTTAATTCATATGAAGTTTAAAAGACAAGGACTAGAAGTGAAAAAGAGTGGTGTAAATTGGCAAATTACACCAAAGTTAAATTAATTCCCATGGAATCTAGGTGGGTCCCACAAATTGTTACTTGAAATTGTTTTTGGTCTTTTGTTGTGAGATTACGACAAAGAAAAAACTAAGACAAAGGAAAAGATGCATGTTGCCAGCGCATGAAGAAAAAAAAAAGATAATAGAAGAAGGAAGCCATGTGCAGCAAAAGAAAAAAAAGAAGAAGAAGAAGGACTCCAATTAATGCTCCACTAACCGCCTAAGAAAAAGGAGCAGCCAATTAAAAGGCGCCACGTGGCCTGGCATGGAAAAGCTAACCGACTCAAATCTGCTATAAATAGAGGAGATGATCCACAGTTTATACGCAGTTAGTAGTTTTTTTAGTTAACAGTTTTTTTTATAGCTTTAATTTTTTTTCTCTTCAGTATTTTTATCTTTCAGTAGCAGTCTTTAACATTTATTTTACTCAGTTCAGTTCTTTATGTATTCAAGTATCTTTTAATTTTCTCTTCACATTTTATTTTTACGCACACACAGTACTTTATGTTATTCGAGTAGCAATAATTTTAGCCTTCATTTATTTTCATTTGCACACACACTTTTATTTTTCTATGTTTTTACTATTTTTTTTTAATTTGTAGTAGTAGTAATTTATCTCTTTCTAGCTTAACTTTTTCGCTTATTACTTCTTTTCTTTACCCTCTAGCTCAATTCAAACACCAAAAGAGATGCATGAGCTTATGAAGCTCGGCTTATTTTCCAAATAAGCCTTGACATTTCTTAAGTTTGAGAGCACCTTTTTTATTTATTTAGTAGCTTTTATCTAGTTAGTTTCATTAATTTTTTATATAAAGTTTGCAAAATTTTTATATTATTTCTTGAACAATAAGCTATTTAATAGCTTGTTCATTTAAATCTAGTCCTTAAACATACCCGATTCGCGTCTATTCTTCGGAGTGGGCAACTTAGCTTCGGGTGGACTTAGATCTAATAGTTTTAGTTATAAAGTTTTAATCTTTTTACTTTTTAGACTACTTTTAGCTTATTTCATATAATAGTATTGCTTATTATTGTTAACCTTTAATAAAGTTCTTGTTTTTTTTTTGTTTCTTATCATTCTCATCCTAAGGCGTGGAGCTTAAGGGTCTTATAAGCGTAAAAATCATTAAAGTTTACAACTTTAATAAATTTTACTAAGCTATTTAGTTAACAAAGCTTTCAACTTTATTAACAAATTAGTAAAATTAAAGTTAACAAAGAAATAAACTTTAATCATTTATTTAGTTTATAAGATCGGGTGGTAATTCTCTCGTGTAAATCACCGGGTCTTATTCTCTTACCTTTTTATCACTTTTAGCTTAAATACTTAGTTTAATATTTTGTTTACTATTGTAAAATTAATTGTTATTAGTTTAATTATTACTTAACAAGCATATCTTTTTATTATCTTATTTTCTAGAGTTCATTATTATCTTTGTAGTTTTACTTAATTAATCTAGTTTTAATCATTTAAAATAGTCTTTAATCTTTTAGTTTAATAGAAAACAAAACAAAAAGTTAAAATCATTTCTTCAAGCATTTTAATAACAAACCTCAAACGACATCCTCCATTCACACCTCGTTGGGACACGACCCGGATGACACTTGCCCGGTATCACATATATCTTACTTGTGAGTTTTGCACGTTGACCTTTTTCCTAAAAAATTGACTTGCTGACTCGCACGTATCGTGTATATTTGATATATATACTTTACAACCGATCAATTTTTGGCGCCGCTGCCGGGGAGGTTGTGTTGCGACAATATCGTTAAGGTTATCTATTCGTGTCTTGAAAACCCTTCCTTGTGAAGTTTTCATTCTTTTTGTGAATATTTTCTTAAAAACCAAAACAATATATATATATATATGTATATATATATACACATATATATATATATATATATACCAACAAAACAAATCGTAAGTTAATTGTTTTCGGATTATCTTGAAATTACAACCTATACAAGTGGTTTAAGGATGGTTTGACATTAAATTGACGAACCGAAAGAGGCGGGTTTTTAATCAGCTTTCGAGCGGACCTTTGCTTCTCCGCCATTCTGCGAGTATTTTGAGAGAAACGAATTTCGGTTGACGAATCGATACCAAAAATATTGTTTTTCAAAAGTTTCTTTAATATAAAAATCCAAAAATATTTTCATTTTCAAATTTGGTTTTTCTTTTTAAATTTTTGTTTCTTTTTGGTGTATGAACACCCGTTCTTCTTCTTCTCACGATCTTCTTTCACCTCTTTCAAATCCCGAAAGAATTATTCGTCACACTCACCGTGTTGAATTTTTAAACGTTGAAAAGATGGATGATCATGATAATCAAGATCCAGAGCCAACTCCCGATCTCCGAACGATGGAGGAGTTGTGCCAACCGACTATGGACGGACGGGGTGGCCCGATTGCCCCCGTCAATATCCAAGCCGCGGATTTTGGACTTAAACACCACATGATTCAACAAGTCCAAAATTCTTGCCAATTTCACGGATTACCAGGTGACGATGCAAATAAGCATCTTGACAAATTCCTTATATCTCTTCCCATATTCTTTGACGCATCATGCCACCGCATGGTTTGATCGTCTTCCAAAGAATTCAATTCATAATTTCGATGAAATGGTGTCAAAATTTTTGGCAAAATATTTTCCACCGTCAATGGTGACGAAATTAAGAAATGATATAAGTAACTTTCGCCAGCTTCCCGATGAATCATTATTTGAAGCATGGGAACGCTACAAGCTTTCGATTGATCGGTGTCCAAATCATAACATGTTATTAGTCACCATAATAGATACATTCTATAATGGTTTAACATTGAGACACCGTGACACAATCAATGCTGCAGCCGGTGGTACCTTTATGAAAAGGCGACCCGAAGAGTGCTATGATCTCATCGAGAACATGACCGCCCACCATAATTATTGGGATTCCTCTGCCGAGAGAACGAGTCAGCTAAATCTACCACTACTTCTTCTCCCACCGAGATAGTTGCACTCACCAAAAAGATGGATGATTTATCCAAAGCTGTGCTAAGAATGCATCAAAATCAGAATCAAAATAACAACAATCATCAAGTCAATGTGGTCAATCAAAGTTGTGAAACATGTGGTGGTCCTCATCCGTATTCCGAGTGCCCAGCCTCCGGTGGCTTCACTCAAGAGAGCGTTTATGCTGCTGCAGGATCCTATAATCAAGGAGGTAACGGTTACCAACCCCAAGGAGACCGTAATCTTCTCAGCTACCGTTCCAACAATTTTCTTGGACCACTCGGTTTCAATCCTCAAAATCCAAATGGGCAAAACCGAAATGCCCAATTTAACCAAAACCAAAATCGGATAAACCAAGGTTTCCATAACCAAGGTTTTCAAAATCAAGGTCAAAACCAAGGTTTTCAAAACCAAGGAAATCATAACCGAGGTCAAAATCAGGGAAACTTTAACCAAAATCTGGGGAATGTTCAAAATCAAAACCGAGGGCAAAATTTCAATCAAAACCAAGGTTTTAATCAAAATCAGACGTCCTCGGATGAGTTGTTAAAACAGTTTATGAAATCCCAAGAAGAAACCAACCGGTTGCTGGTTAGCCAAATCACTGAGATCAAAAAGTCTTTAAATGATCGACCCTCGGTCTCAGGAACTCTTCCTAGCAACACGATCTCTAACCCGAGGGGCGATGTGAAGGCGATCACAACAAGAAGTGGTAAGAAAGTTGATGGACCCTCGATTCCTACTCCCTCTCCAGTGAGGGAAATGGAACAAGAGACTGAGGTAACTAAGGACAAGGAACAAACTGCTAGCCCACAAGCTACAGCACCAGTCCCACCTCCAATCCCACCAACTCCAAATCCGGAACCTGAAGTTCCGAAGACAAATCCTAAGCCTTCAATTCCATATCCTTCAAGGCTTAATAATCAAAGGCTCCATGAGAAAACTAACACCCAAATGATGAAATTTCTGGAAATTTTCCAGAAATTACACTTCGATATTAGTTTTGCTGATGCTTTGCTGTATATGCCAAAATTCGCTTCTCAATTCAAAATTCTTTTAAGCAACAAGGAGAAATTGTTTGAATTGACAAAAACCTCTTTAAATGAGAATTGCTCAGTGGTACTCCTTAAGAAACTTCCAGAAAAATTAGGAGACCCTGGTAAATTTCTCATCCCTTGTGTTTTCCTGGAGTTAGAAGAATGCCTAGCCTTAGCCGATCTCGGTGCTAGCATCAATTTAATGCCTCTTTTCGTCTGGAAAAACTTTCACTCCCGGAACTTACTCCCACAAGGATGACTCTTGAATTGGCGGACCGAACTGTTACTATTCCTAAAGGCGTTGCTGAAGACGTTTTTGTCAAAGTAGGAAAGTTTCATTTCCCCACCGATTTTGTAGTTGTGGATTTTGAATGCGATCCCCGAGTTCCTCTCATTCTCGGGAGATCTTTCTTGAGAACAGGACGTGCACTGATTGACGTTTATGGGGAAGAGTTAACACTTCGTGTTAATGACGAATCCGTAACATTCAATCTGAATCAAACTTTGAGGTACTCCTCAAAACATGACGACATATCAATTAATCGGATCGATATTCTTGACAATACTTATGAGGAGTACGCTCAACAAGTCCTCGGATTCTCAGATTCTTCAAGTGGCAATCCCACTTCTTTTGGTCCTATCATCGCTCTCTCTTCCCCCTCTCTCACTCCATTTGAGGGAGGTGATTTCATCTTGGAAGAGATTGAAGCTTGTTTGTCTTGTGATTCAATTCCATCGGGAGTTGATGATAATGTATTTGACCCCGAGGGAGACATTCTTCTCCTTGAGAAGTTACTTAATGATGATCCATATTCTCTCCCTCCAAAAGAACTTCATAATGAGGAGATCAAACCAATTGAAAATTCTAATGATCCTCCTGAGGTCGAACTTAAGGACCTACCACCTCATCTTGAATATGCATTTTTGGAAGGAAACGATAAATTTCCCGTTATAATTGCTAAAGACTTAAATGATGAGGAGAAAACCGCTCTCATAAAGGTTTTAAAGTCGCATAAACAAGCCATTGCTTGGAGACTTTCCGACATTAAGGGTATTAACCCTCAATTTTGTACACACAAAATTTTAATGGAGGATGACTATAAACCAGCGGTTCAACATCAAAGAAGGGTTAATCCCAAGATCCACGAGGTTATCAAAAAGGAAGTTCTCAAACTTCTTGATGCCGGATTAATTTACCCTATCTCTGATAGTCCTTGGGTTAGCCCTATTCATTGTGTTCCTAAGAAGGGTGGTATCACCGTGGTTGAAAATGATGACAACGAGTTAATTCCAACTCGATTGGTTATGGGATGGCGTGTGTGCATCGACTATCGAAAGTTGAATGACGCCACCCGTAAAGGCCATTTTCCTTTACCCTTCATGGATCAGATGCTCGAAAGACTAGCGGGAAACGAATACTATTGTTTTCTCGATGGTTTCTCGGGTTACTTTCAAATTTCCATTGATCCACAGGATCAAGAAAAGACTACATTCACATGCCCATACGGAACTTTCGCATACCGACGCATGCCTTTTGGCTTGTGCAATGCTCCTGGAACGTTCCAACGTTGTATGATGGCTATTTTCCATGACATGATTGAAAAAACAATGGAAGTCTTCATGGATGATTTCTCTGTCTTTGGGAATTCGTTTGAAACATGTCTCTCCAATTTAGACAAAATGCTTCAACGATGTAAAGACACTAATCTGTGTCTAAATTGGGAGAAAAGCCATTTTATGGTCAAAGAAGGCATTGTCCTTGGCCATAAAATTTCTAAAAGCGGGATTGAGGTCGATAAAGCTAAAGTCGATGTAATTGCAAAGCTACCTCATCCCACCACTGTCAAAGGTGTTCGGAGTTTTCTTGGTCATGCCGGTTTTTATCGTAGATTCATTCAAGATTTTTCAAAAATCTCCCGGCCAATTACTCGTCTCTTGGAAAAGGAAACTCCATTCGTTTTTTCTGAAGAGTGCATCAAAGCATTTCAAACTCTAAAGAAAAAACTCACTGAAGCATCGATCTTAGTTGCCCCCGATTGGGACCTACCTTTTGAACTTATGTGTGATGCAAGTGATTTTGCAATAGGTGCGGTCTTGGGGCAACGAAAAGCCAAACACTTTCAGCCTATACATTATGCTAGCAAAACTATGACGGAAGCTCAAGCTCATTACACCACAACGGAAAAAGAATTACTTGTCGTGGTGTATGCTTTTGAAAAATTCCGGCCATACCTGATATTGTCAAAAAGCATAGTGTATACGGACCACTCGGCTCTCAAATATCTCTTTGCAAAACAAGATGCAAAGCCGATATTGCTCCGATGGGTTCTCCTCCTTCAATAATTTGATGTCACAATCCGTGATAAAAAAGGAGCCGAGAACCTAGCAGCTGATCATCTGTCCCGATTAGAGAACCCTCACCAAAGTGAGCTTGAGAAAAAGGAAATTAATGAAACATTCCCTCTCGAGACACTTAACGTGGTATCTTTTCATGGAGATTCTAGTACCCCATGGTTTGCTGACTTTGCAAACTACCATGCGGGTAATTTTGTGGTTAAAGGGATGTCATCCCAACAAAAGAACAAATTCTTCAAAGATGTGAAGCATTACTTTTGGGATGACCCCTATCTGTTTAAAATCTGTGCGGATCAAGTCATCCAGCGGTGTGTATACGGCCAAGAAGCCGTTGATATCCTTACTGCTTGCCATAATGGACCCACGGGGGGACATCATGGTGCCAACTACACTGCTAGGAAAGTCTTTGATTCTCGTTTTTACTGGCCAACTATTTACCGTGATGCTCACGACTTGGTAAAGTCATGTGACTCTTGCCAACGTCAAGGAAAAACCTCGCAAAAGAACGAAATGCCTCAAAATGCAATTCAAGTCTGCGAGATCTTTGACGTGTGGGGCATCGATTTTATGGGGCCATTCCCGTCTTCACGAGGGAACAAGTACATACTCGTGGCTGTCGATTATTTGTCAAAATGGGTTGAAGCTAAGGCACGTCCCACCAACGACGCCCGAGTAGTTGTGAAATTTCTGAAGAATATTTTCTCTCGATTCGGAACTCCCCATGCAATCATAAGTGATCGCGGTACGCACTTCTGCAATGACCAAATTGCAAGGGTCATGCTTAAGTACGGTGTAACTCACCGTCTTGCTACCGCTTATCATCCACAGACCAGTGGACAAGTGGAAGTTTCAAACCGAGGTTTAAAAAGGATTTTGGAAAGGACAATAGGAGAAAACCGTGCCCCCTGGTCAGACAAATTAGACGATGCACTCTGGGCATTCCGTACAGCCTACAAGACACCCATTGGGTATACTCCATACAAGTTGGTATACGGAAAGGCGTGCCATCTACCAATTGAGCTCGAGCACAAAGCCTACTGGGCCTTGAAACATGCAAACTTTGACCTTCAGTCCACGGGTGATCACCGCAAGGTTCAACTAAATGAATTGAATGAACTTCGTGATCAAGCGTACGAGAACTCTTTGATCTACAAAGAGAAGACAAAGAAGATTCATGACTCAAAAATTAAGAACCGCGTTTTTAACGTTGGTGACCGAGTCCTTCTTTTCAACTCTAGATTAAAGATATTCTCGGGTAAACTTAAAACCCGTTGGACTGGACCCTTCACCGTTGCTAAAGTTTTTCCATATGGTACCATCGAGTTATCTCAAAACGATGGACCAAACTTTAAAGTGAACGGTCATAGGTTGAAGCACTACTTTGGAGGGGACGTACCACCCATGGTTGTCCCGGATCTCCAAACTTTCCCCATGGACCAATGAATTCGGGGCGAGTCAAGCTAACGACTCGATCATAAACAAGCGCTTCGTGGGAGGCAACCCATGCTTATCCGTGTGTTTTGTAATTGTGTACTAATAAGTGTAATGTGAAGAGTTTTATCTCTTCCATTCTTGTGTTTTGTCTCTATTGTTGTGTGCATGAATGGGCCGATGTGTGAAGAATCTCGTGTTCATGGTTTTGTATATGAGAAGTCCGGTATCCTTTATCTTATCGATTAACGTTGTCTATTTGGCATAATTCATAAACGGCCTTAGATTTGCGTAGGATGACCCTTACCCTTTAAAACATTGAGGACAATGTTTCGTTTTAGTCTGGGGGGTGATCTTTCGATTTGATTGTACCTTGCATTGTGTCGTATACCCTCGCAACCCTGTTTTTTTCCACCAAAAATCCAAAAAAATGAGAAAATTTAAAAATTTTTGCAAAAATATCATAATTGTTTTGACACATTGTTGATTTTCCGTTGGTTAGAGTAGGAATAGAATTTTGACTTGACCAGGCGTGTTGAGCCCTAGCTTGTCCCCTTAACCGTTTTGACTAAGCATTCGCGGATCTTTTTATTAAAGATTTTAAATTTACGAAGAACGAGAAATGATAGAGTTGATTATAAGTTGTGATGCTAAGCAAGGATTAGTTGGTTATCTTAAAAGTTCATCAGTGGAATTTGTAGTTTTTCCTCCCATAAGCTAAATTAGTGTTGTTTTCAAATTTTTAAACTTAGAAATCGTTTTATTACAAACTTTTATACAACTTTGATATAGAGTACGAGTTCAACTTTTTATTTAAATTTTCGAACAAGCATACTTTCTTAAAATTGGAATAACGCTGCAAAAGCAAGTGAGTAAAATCACAAGTATGATGCAAGTACATAAGTATGTGTAGCCAAAAAAAAAATGAATAAAAAAATGAAAAATGAAAAATATGTGTTATGTGAATAAAAATCTTGCTTATAAATAAATGAAGCTTGCTTTTTCTTAAATTAAAATCGGAAGTTGAACTAGTATTCGTCAATTTTGTGTTAAAGTTTAACGGGAATTTGGTAGATTGTTGATTTCAAAGACCCCGAAAGCTCCGATACTATTCTCGAGGGTGTAAAAACCTAGCCTCCTAAGCTTTGCTAAAAGGACAAGCTGAGAAGAAAGTCGCTACATGGAGTAATCTCATTTTTGCATCTTTAATCTCCAAATGATCGTTGTTTATTGTCTAGTAAAGTATTTAATATTAACTTAGCAGGAATTTTAGAAATCTTCAAAATCGAAATCCCGCTGATTCCGGTACTATTCTCTGTGGGGTGTCAAAAGTCTGGTCACCTAAAAACCAACTGGTTTGGGATGTGCCGAGAAGAAAGTCGTTACATGGAAAAGGCCCTTTTGATCCTTAGATTTCAAGATTCCCGGTGAATTAATATTTGACTTAAACAAGTAATAACCATAATGATGTCGATTTCTTTGATAAAACTTTTGAAAACAAGCACACTTACCAAACGTATAGAATAATTGAGGAGTGAAAAATTTACAACTTACATTCATGAGTAGCGTTAGCATCTTAAATTGTATTTAAAATGATTTCATTTTTAAGCTTGGTTTGGGGACTTGTGAAAACTAAGGGATGATGAATTTTTTCCGAATGGACGCTTCTTCATGAGTTGTGCTTCCTACTATGTGATCCTAAAAGTTATTGTGAAATAATGAAAGTCAACATCCCGTCATAATAAGAGGAAAATACAAAAATAGTATAAGTATGAAAAAAAAACGGGGCGTTTTTAGAACTTTTGATTTCTTAACCTCTTTTGAATATTTTGCTACTTTTCAAAGTTAGTAAAAAGATGTTTGAAATTTTTTGTTTCAAAAGCGTGAGTTGATAACATTGCGTGAGGATACTGCAATACCTTAGTCTGGGGGATTCTGATATATGTTTAAATACACATATTTTTTACCCGAGAAAACTGACCAAATAGACCAAAAATATACCAAATATATTGTGTTTTTGTGTTTATGCATGTGCAGGTACTGATATTGAGGAAAAGGACAAAAAGAAAGACAAAATAGTAAAAAAACCGAGCACGAGATTGGAAAGAGCACGGAATTGCGAGTCTATCGTTAATTTTATTTGGAGCATCGAGGCAAAAGAAGAGAAGTTTAAAGATTATTTATTTCAATGACCAATGAATTAAACATAAAGAACGATGTAGGACCAAAATCGTTTAATTCATATGAAGTTTAAAAGACAAGGACTAGAAGTGAAAAAGAGTGGTGTAAATTGGCAAATTACACCAAAGTTAAATTAATTCCCATGGAATCTAGGTGGGTCCCACAAATTGTTACTTGAAATTGTTTTTGGTCTTTTGTTGTGAGATTACGACAAAGAAAAAACTAAGACAAAAGAAAAGATGCATGTTGCCAGCGCATGAAGAAAAAAAAAATGATAATAGAAGAAGGAAGCCACGTGCAGCAAAAGAAAAAAAAAGAAGAAGAATGACTCCAATTAATGCTCCACCAACCGCCTAAGAAAAAGGAGCAGCCAATTAAAAGGCGCCACGTGGCCTGGCATGGAAAAGCTAACCGACTCAAATCTGCTATAAATAGAGGAGATGATCCACAGTTTATACGCAGTTAGTAGTTTTTTTTAGTTAACAGTTTTTTTTGATAGCTTTAATTTTTTTTCTCTTCAGTATTTTTATCTTTCAGTAGCAGTCTTTAACATTTATTTTACTCAGTTCAGTTCTTTATGTATTCAAGTATCTTTTAATTTTCTCTTTCACATTTTATTTTAACGCACAGACAGTACTTTATGTTATTCGAGTAGCAATAATTTTAGCCTTCATTTATTTTCATTTGCACACACACTTTTATTTTTCTATGTTTTTACTAGTTTTTTTTATTTTATTTGTAGTAGTAGTAATTTATCTCTTTCTAGCTTAACTTTTTTGCTTATTACTTCTTTTCTTTACCCTCTAGCTCAATTCAAACACCAAAAGAGATGCATGAGCTTATGAAGCTCGGCTTATTTTCCAAATAAGCCTTGACATTTCTTAAGTTTGAGAGCACCTTTTTTTATTGATTTAGTAGCTTTTATCAAGTTAGTTTCATTAATTTTTTATATAAAGTTTGCAAAATTTTTCTATTATTTCTTGAACAATAAGCTATTTAATAGCTTGTTCATTTAAATCTAGTCCTTAAACATACCCGATTCGCGTCTATTCTTCGGAGTGGGCAACTTAGCTTCGGGTGGACTTAGATCTAATAGTTTTAGTTATAAAGTTTTAATCTTTTTACTTTTTAGACTACTTTTAGCTTATTTCATATAGTAGTATTGCTTATTATTGTTAACCTTTAATAAAGTTCTTGTTTTTTTTTTGTTTCTTATCATTCTCATCCTAAGGCATGGAGCTTAAGGGTCTTATAAGCGTAAAAATCATTAAAGTTTACAACTTTAATAACTTTTACTAAGCTATTTAGTTAACAAAGCTTTCAACTTTATTAACAAATTAGTAAAATTAAAGTTAACAAAGAAATAAACTTTAATCATTTATTTAGTTTATAAGATCGGGTGGTAATTCTCTCGTGTAAATCACCGGGTCTTATTCTCTTACCTTTTTATCACTTTTAGCTTAAATACTTAGTTTAATATTTTGTTTACTATTGTAAAATTAATTGTTATTAGTTTAATTATTACTTAACAAGCATATCTTTTTATTATCTTATTTTTTAGAGTTCATTATTATCTTTGTAGTTTTACTTAATTAATCTAGTTTTAATCACTTAAAATAGTCTTTAATCTTTTAGTTTAATAGAAAACAAAACAAAAAGTAAAAATCATTTCTTCAAGCATTTTAATAACAAACCTCAAACGACATCCTCCATTCACACCTCGTTGGGACACGACCCGGATGACACTTGCCCGGTATCACATATATCTTACTTGTGAGTTTTGCACGTTGACCTTTTTCCTAAAAAATTGACTTGCTGACTCGCACGTATCGTGCATATTTGATATATATACTTTACAACCGATCACATTGTCACTCAGAAACTCATCCATTAACTTCTTCGTTGTATTCAAGATCCTTGACCAAAGTTTTCATTTCATTCAGTTGGTTTCTTAGTTGTTTGTCTTTCATTTCTCGTGCAAGTTTAGCTGCCTTCTTTAACTTCTTTGCAGCTGGAGAGATGACTTCGACCCTTGTGACACGAGCAATCTTTCTTACATTCTTACTTTTTATGTCCTTTTTTGATTGTTTCTGCAATTGTTGCTTTGCCTTTTGATGGTGATGGTGATTTTGAAGATGATGCAGTGAGTGAAGGAATTGATGATTGTGAGTTGGGAGGTGTTAATTCTTTGTGAGGTGACGATGGAGGTGTTGGAGTTCTAGGAGGTGACTCTGGAGGTGTTGTGGGTTTTGGAGATGAAACTGGAGGAATCGGAGTCTCTAATTGTGGCTCCTGTTGTGGTACATAAACAACCATAGTAAGATGAGGTGGAGTGGTTGATGGTGAACGAATGTAGTTATCGGCCTCCTTTTCTGCCTCTTCATCTTCTTCTTTTTTCTTTCTTTCGTCCTCCTCCTTTCTCTTTAAGTCTGCCTCATGCTCTGCTTCAAGCTGTTTGGCAGCTTCTGTGGTTTTATCCCCAATGATTTCCCGTTCTTCCTCAGAGTTGTTCCAATCCATAGTATCATCATGTTGTTGTTCTTTCTCCTTGTCACTGTAAAACATGTCATCAGGTATTTCTTCATCAGTAAAGACCTTTTCTTTCTCTTTATCTGACTGTGTTTGTTCTTCCAAGTCGGGTTGATTAACCGAGCTTGGTTGTGGAGGAATATCAGACTTAGCCATCTTGGGTTGAATATCCGTATTGGGCTGAACTGTGGTGGTAGCAACTTCAGACCCTCCGGGTTGATTAACCGGATCAGTATAGGTTGAAGTTACTTCTGGGACGGTTTCGGACCCTCCAGCTCCCTTTTTCTCTTCCAACTCCTTCATTCGTTTAACTCTTAGATCAGCCCTTCTTTTCTCATCCTCTTTAGCTGACTTCATGTTAGCTTTCATTGCATTTTGCATATCAATTTCCATTTGAAACTTAGCTGCTTCTTCATCCATAACCACTTATTCTTCTAATTCAGACTCTTCAGAGTCAGTTGGTTCATCACGGATCCCAATTTCTTCAGCTTTAGGTTTAGGATCAGTTCTTATTCTTTTTTTAAGTGTTATGGGGTGTTTCTTTGATGCACTTGATGCACTCCCAGTTTTGCTGCTTTTTGAACGTGTTTTGGACGATCCTGTTCCTTCTGCAAGTTTGGTGATCCCAACCTGTTTCATGTCATAAGCTTTCTCATAGATTGCAAAAGCTGTAGTCTCCTTGACATCATCAGTTAATAAAACATCTGGTAATCTTGAACCTTGCTTTCTTGTACTGTCTTTGGGAAAATAAACCGTTTTGACAAGCTTATCCATCCTGTACTGATGTACTTCCCTGTCTCCAGGACGTGAAGAGATATCCTTGTTTTCATCAAGCAGAAGACTTATAAGTAGCTTGGTGTATCTGACGAAAGGAATCTTGGTAGATGGTCCACGTCCTTGGATTTGAAAGACAAGGTCATCCCAGATAAGTGTTGTGTAGTCAATGTTCACAAGATTCACCATTCCCCAGAATATTTGAAGATGTGACAGACGAGGATGCTCGTGACCACTATCCCTCCCTGAGACAGATCGAATTATGATGTAATAAATGGTCCTCCAGGGTTGTGGTATGCACTTAGCATTTACTCTGGAAATCTTGGTGAGTGGTGTGTTTGGTTGAACATCATAACCGATGTCAACAAGGAACTGAAGAACATCTGTTTCAGAAGGAGAATCCATATATCGGTTAGCTGGTTCAGGTGGGTCTGGGAGGCTTAGGGCTCTTCGGAGATGTAATGGTGTGACTTTCAACTTCTTGTGACCCAAGGTGCATGTGAAGTATTTCTCATTTTCTGACATCTTGATGGTACTCCACATTTGATGAATGTACAATTCAGGGATATTGTCTGAGTTTTCCAGTATGCTTCTGAACTTGTGTCTCTTCATAATCTCTATTGCAACTTTACAACTTGGTTCACTACATGAGATCTTGTTGAAGTCAACTCTTGCATTGTTGTCACCTAATTCAGCAATGTATCCATGCGGGAAAACTTCTTCTTTTGAGAGCATCGGTGGTGTTTGTTGTGATGAAGCAGCCATTTTTGAGTTTTCTGAAACATCATTTGGACACAAATTTCGAGGATACATGAAAGTTAGCATTAGATAACCTTTAAGTTGCACATGTGATCCTTTTTAATTGTTTAACATGTTTTACAAGTTTACACATGATGATTTCTATAAAAATGAGAATTTCTATTGAATTGAACAATTTCTATAGAATCTGTCAATTTCTACACAATTTTAGCAATTGCGATAAAAATGGACATTTGCGATAGAAATTGTCATTTGCGATAGAAATTGTCGTTTGTGATAGAAATGATCATTTGCGATAAGATTATGTGTTTGCGATAGAAATTGGCGTTTGCGATAGGAAATGTTGTTTGCGATAGAAATGCCGATTGCGATAGAAATGTTGTTTGCGATAGAAACATCGTTTGCGATAACAAACACATTTGCGATAGCAAATCCAATTTCGATAATTTCTTATACAAGAAATTTCGACAACACTGTAGACGTACTTTTTCCCAGATTTTTCGCAATTAATCTAAACTTGATTTTATGTTACAACAATTCATCGTAATCGAATCCTATGATGTTTCTCAACAATCTGACCAATTTATAACACTTTTTATCCACTAAATCTCAAAAATCAAATTGGGACTGTGTTCGTGTTCTTCATAAACCCTAAATCTCAATAATCACATCTATGGTGTTTCTGGGCTTAATTCAAACATGCATTCATTCAATTTAATGCATAACAACAACACAACAACACTTTAATTACACTAACCAAGTCACAATTGATTTTCCCCAATTCGTATGCTTAAACCCTAAAATGACGAACAATCAAAGTACAAGTTACTGGGTTCAATTAAGCATGCATACATTGTTTATTATCATATTCTAAGCACAATCGTACAGACAAACATATTTTAAGCACTTAGAAACGATTTTCCCCAAATCTACGCAAAACCCTAGAACTAGCATATCCAATTTTGCTAATTTTAACCGTTGGATTTCTAAATCCTTTAAATCCATTATTCATTATCACATTTAAAGCGTTTAAACACTCACAGATTTGCACAATCTTGATCGGATTTGCAGATTAAATTAGAGCCGTGGATATGATGGTTGGATGAAATTTAAGAGAGTGGGTGAAAAATGTCAGAGATAGTAAATGTGTATTAATTGAGGTCAAATGCGTTTGACTATTATTTGACCCCCTTTTGTTAACTTTGCAATTTACACACAATAAGTCCCTTAACTTTTCAATTTTCTCATTCAAATTCCTAACCATCTTATCTTAAGTTTGCACTTTCACATATGAGGCACAAAACTCTTAATCCTAGATGAACATGATAAATCACCATCATTTCCTTTTTGAAGCAACATTTTTGCAGAAATCATGCAAGTACAAATTTTATAAAAACATTTGAAATTTAATTTGTGACTCCCCCTCAACACTTGTTCTAAAATAATGGATGACGTTTTTAAAGTGAACAAAGTGTTGACTAATAGTTGTACTTGCATTTTTTTTTTAAAAAAAGAGAGAAAGAAATGGAAAATCTTTTTGTGCTTTTCAATAATTATTTACAACGATAGTTTGATGTATGACTCCGTTTAATTTTGAGTAAGAAAATTGTTCAAGTCTTCTGGAGTCAAATATCTCATACCAATTTGGTGAACGAGTTCCACAAATCTTGCATGGGGCAAGGCTTTGGTGAACAAGTCTGCCAACTGGTGTTCAGTACCCACAAAATATAATTCAACAGTACCCATTTCCACGTGTTCCTTGATAAAGTGATAGCGTAGAGCCATGTGCTTGGACTTGGAATGTTGGACCGTGTTGCAGGAAATAGCGATGGCACTCTTGGAATCACAGTACATAGGAATCTTGTTGAAGACGTATCCATAGTCCATCAGCTGAGATCGCATCCAAATGACTTGAGCACAGCATGCTGACATGGCGACGTATTCCGATTCTGTAGATGACAGTGATGTGCAGTCTTGCTTCTTTGATTGCCAAGAGACGAGCTTGTCACCCAAAAACTGTACTCCCCCTGATGTACTTTTGCGTGTGTCTAAGCACCCCGCATGGTCAGCGTCTGAAAATGCAACAAGTTCAAATCCAGAATCCTTTAGATACCAGATCCCCAAATTAATGGTTCCCTTTATGTGTCTAAGGATTCTTTTAACGGCTGAAAAATGCCGCTCAGTTGGTCTTGACTGATATCGAGAGCAAAGGTACGTGGGAAATACAACATCCGGTCTGCTAGCTGTGAGATACATGATCGACCCAATCATACTACGATATTTTGTAGGATCAATGGGTGTCCCATGTATGTCAGCATCTAGCTTCAGGGATGAGGAAGATATAGGGGTGTTATAGGTGTCACAGCTGGTCATACCATGCTTTTTCAGGATTTCCTGAGCATACTTGGATTGACTAAGGAATATACCACGGGGTGATTGATGAACTTGCTGTCCTAAGAAGAACTTCAGTTCACCCATCATGGACATCTCAAAGTTATTTTTCATTAGTTTTGCGAAAGCATTTGAATACTTTTTATGTATTGATCCAAAAATGATATCATCGACATAAATTTGTACGATGAGAATGTCCTCCCCGTGTTTTTGTATAAACAAAGTCGGGTCCACAGTTCCTTTAGTAAAGTGATTGGCAAGTAAGAACGCAGATAACTTGTCGTATGATGCGGTGCAATGTGTCGTTGCGGTTTAGCAGTATTAATGCCTACTCAAGTTTTAAATTTATATTTAGCCGACTTATCAATAACACACACACTTAACGAGCAGTGTACCCGGTCAGTATGAATATAATGGTAAGTAGAGTGTCGATCACTAAGAGTGGAACGTATTATCTAGTTATTCTAATCAGTATTTTAATATTCTGAGTTAGCTATACAACCTAATCTAACGCAATGGGGTTCAGCCTGAGAGACTGGCACGATTGGTTGCAATTAAATAATAAACTAAACTAATAGGCACGAATTAGCAAGTAGCACACACGTACACAGATAAATACTTGAGACAATAAGAAGACTTGTCCTGATAGATAAGTAGTTTGTCACTTGTTTTATTGCTAGTTTTATATGAAGTGTATAGTTCGATGCAACGCACCAAGATTAAGTCCTTTCTCGTTGGTTCTAATCTTATCGGCGAGTAAACCTTTAATGATTACTTATGACTATCCTATTTATCTTTCTTCCTACTTTTCTACAGACGATAGAATGCATAGGCGATCTAATAAATAGGCGAGGGCAGAGGCATGGCGACCCGATCAACGCTCAGCTAGACACAGAGGTTATCAATGCACTAATAAAAGTCACCAAAGACATCAACATATAAACTTTAATTAATGGAAAAGCAGTTTTAAGGGAGTGCAATCTTTCCGTTGTCACATTACACAAGCCACCAATCCTGATGAATTAAAGTTTACTAACACAATAAAACAAAACTACTTAATGAATTAAATACATGCAGGACCTTCTTACAGCTCTTGTATCTTCGTTCAAGGTGTGTCTTGTGCTGCTGCCTTGACTGAATTCGTCCTAGGGTTTCTGTACTTCGGTCTTCTGTCGAACTTCGGAACTTCGGAACTCTTAATTCGTCTGGTCTTTGGGGTATTTATAGTTTCTGTCTGAGGGTAAGATGCGGCGCATCTAGTAAGTAGATGCGGCGCATTGACTTAACTTCGCGTGGGGTCCAAGATTAATATATTCAGGAATATTCGTACACCGCCAGAAGATGCGGCGTATCTTCATTCTTGGATGCGGCGCATGTCCTTTGCCGTCTTGGATAATATCTTGTGAAATCTTGATAGCGATGCGCCGTATGTAAGAATTATAATGCGGCGCATCTGGAGCAGAATAGTCTTGATCTTGTACATTTCAGTAGACTCTTAACTTCTTGCTTGTTTTGCTCCATAATTAGTCCAAAATCGCCAAGTTTCACCAAATGCTTGTTTTTAACTGAGAATTACAAAAGTAAACGATTAAGTATCAATCCTCATACATAATATAATAAAATAAGTCAAATTAATAGGATAAATGATAGTAATAAAATGTACTTATTTGAGTTCATCAAATATCCCCCCACTTGAACTTTACTTGTCCCCAAGTAAACCTTTGAATTAATCTTATGAAAATGTATCCTAAAAGATATTAGGATTTATTTTTATATTTAAGCATGTATTCGTTCTTGTCATAATCACACAACCAAACACTTAACGAATTAGAAGTAAAATAAAATAATTTGATAAAAGCAAATCTAATCGTTTAACTGTCCAGTCGTGACGAATATTCTATCATAAGCTTGGCAAGTATACACATCTCCCCCACTAAAGCCAAGGAATAACAATTCTAAAGCGGTAAAAAGGGTTTTGAGGTTTAAGGGTTAATCATTCTCCTTAATCTCTATCGATCTCAAATTCCAGAAAAGGCGACAAAATCACAAATACATGATCGAATCCACGAACACGATACTTGCAATTGCTCAAATCCTTAACTCGAACAGGCTAAAGATTGGATCAAGTAATCTTCACCAATAATATTATATCAAAAAGGGCGACAAAATCATAAATACATAGCCGAATCCACGACTACGATACTTAAGATTGCTCAAATCCCTAATCTCAATAAATCAAAGGTTTGGATAAAGAATAATATAGGGTATGGATAATATTTGGGATACAAATTGGTGTAAAAATAAAAAATAAACAAAACAAATAAATTAAAATCCTAAGTGTGGTTAATCACTATCCCAACCATCCCATGAATAAGACTCATATCATTGAATAACTCACGCTTTAACACTTGAAACACACGCTTTAGGTAGACACGAATTATACTCAACAAGATATCAATCAAAGAATAAACCTTAAGTTGGTGTTCCCATAACTGCCAACTCCCATTCAATCCATAGATATAATATACAACAACTAGTGGTGATATCGACCACTTAATACAAAACTTTACATAAGTTGGTTAAAACAAACATCCAACTTTTCCTTTTTCTTTTTCTTTTCGATTTTTTTTTTTTTTTTTTTTTTTTTTTTTTTTGACATAAACATAGATGTGTAAAATTTCACCACATCATTATAATGATAATTCTGGATAATTTTTCCATACTTTTCATGACTTCAGAAATAACGGTAATAGTGAAAGTAGTAAACACACGAAAAATAAACTCAAAGAAATACAATATTTACTTTCACTCCAATTGCATTGTGCAATTTCCCGACCTACCAAAGATAATGAATTACGCACGCGAACACAGGTAATGTAAGGAAACACACTTTGCCTAAAGCAATTAACCAACCACGGATTTTAATCTACAGGGTCGGCTAAGGTGTAAGGGTGTAACGAAACATTTTAACAAAGGTGTAAGAAACGAAAGGAATGGCTCTGAGTGTTTTTCTAGGGGTATCTTACTCTAAAAGTGAGAGTAACAAAGGGTTTATACGGGGGTTAACTAACCAGTGTAGTTAGCTAATAACACATAACATATATAGGCTTTTGGGTGTAATCCTAGAAATTTACCAATTTAGACAAGTCATTCCAATTATAAAATAATACTTATTATGGTGGTCTCGAATAGTATACAAGCCAAGTTCTAAAGTTTACAAGTCACCGGCACACTCATAGATTTGTGAATTTTGAAAAATCACAATTTTTGAAAATAACGTCATGTGTGCAGCTATGCAACTTAGATCTTAAACAAAAACTTGCTAAAAATTTTAAATTGTGATATATTAAGCACATTTTAAGCATAATTTTTGAAAAGTTTAGGACAAGTAAGTGTTAAGTGTTCTAATTCTCCAATCCCCCCACTTAAGTTAAACAACGTCCTCGTTGTTTGTATAAAAGGTTAAAAACTGGAAAATAAAAGAATTAGAACAGAAAAACTCCCCTGAGATTTGCTCGGTATGATCCTCCATTTATATAAGAGCAAAAATCATCGTTCTTGTGGATTAGAACGTTTAAGCTTCATAATAGATGTATCCACAGGAAATGCAGGAATCTATAATACCACCAAGGCTTTAAACACACCTAAGTTAAGAAAGGTTCAAACTTGCATAATACATTAGTAGTTAGGAAAAAAAAAACTTAAAAAGTAAAATGAAAATCATCAGGTCAGTCGATGCGCCGTATCTTATGGAAGAAGATACGCCGTATCGAGCCTGGAATAATTACGAATCAGAATAGAAGATGCGCCGCATCCTTAACCAGGGATGCGCCGCATTGAAATAAACTGATAAAAAGTTTTAAAGTCGTAAATATAAAAATGCAGAGAAATAAAGTAAGATATGACCAGTGTAGTAGATGCGTCGCATCTCAGGATTGAGATGCGCCGTATCTGCTGCGGGCCTGACTGACTCGACGCAGAACAGAATAATAAAAAAATTTCTCCGGGTTGTCTCCCGGTCAGCACTTGTCTTTATTCCAGAGTCTTCAAGTTAGACTCACGTTCAGCTCATTAATATCGATCATTGAAGGAGTCGGAAACATCGTGCTCCCTCATCGCCAATTCAGTAATATTGAACACTCCTTGCTCGTCCTTAATTTCCACGCCGTTCTTCTTTAATATCTGTATAAACAAAGTTCTGTCCCTTTCGGGCAGAGATGAAAAAATGATAGACGGGAAATTCTTATTATCATGTAGGCATAAATAAGCAAGGTGGGGTGGTTGTTCAATAAACACATCATTATTCAAATTCGTTTTCTCAAATATTCTCCTATGTTTGTTAATTACTACGCAATCATACCACTCATCATCAGAATCATTAACAATATCGCGTCTAAGTTCGGTAGGTACATTAAGGTCAATAAATTCCTCAAAGTTCTCATGATTAGGATTAGTTGAGTTGTTTTGAATCAATGTTTCTCCTATGAGCCTAGCTTCAAGATCGAGGTCCATACGCTCTCTTAATCCTAGCACATAGACACCTCTAATTATGCTTTTAACAGGATCTTGGCACTTATAGACTAGTTTATTATTCCCTACCCTTAACGAGATTTTTCTTTTAAACACATCAATCTTAGCATGGGCAGTAGACAAGAAAGGTCTTCCAAGGATCAAAGGAATCTTAACATCCTCGGGCATATCTAATATAACAAAGTCTACAGGGAAAATAAACTTCTCAATCTTGAATAGCACATTATTAGCAATCCCTTCAGGTCGTTTTAACCGTTTTATCAGCCAATTCAATAAGTAACTTAGTTGGTGCTAATTTTCCTAGTCCTAGGGTAGTGAATGTCTTAAGAGGCATAACACTAACACTAGCTCCTAAGTCAGCTAACACATTATTGAAAGATATATTATTAATTGAACAAGGCAAAGTAAAACTTCCTGGGTCCTTTTCTTTATGAGGCAAGGCATTTAAGTCGGTTGCAGAGCTCTCTTCTTTCATTGTAGCCTTGATCTCCTCTTCAATCTTCGTCTTCTCTTTGAGTAGTCTCCTTAAACTGATTGAAGAATTAAAGAAAAATTCGGGTCTTGCACCATCATTACCATTCATCAATCTTCTAGGGAAAGGAATGTTAGGAGTGACTTCTTCAGTGGTGCTTATGGCCTTGACATGATCTCTTGGGTTGGTCTCAGTTGAGCTAGGTAAACTTCCATATCCCCTTTCTTGAAGAACTTTGCTCATTTGACCAATTTGTTGTTCCAAGGCTTTGATCGAAGCTCCTTGATTTCTTGTAGTAGTGTCCGTTGAAGCTCGGATTTCTTTGATCATAGCAGTATTCTCTTCATGTCTTTTAGCAGCATCGGCCATAATTTGCTTTAGAGTGTCATCTAAAGTCTGCCTCCTTTCTTGATAAGCGGGATTAAAGTTGTTCTTTTGATAGAATCCCGGGGTGGCTTCCCTAAATCTTCCCGAAGGTCGGAATGGTTGTCCAAATTGGGTGTAATATGCTTCTTCAAACGTCTCACTTTCATTCTTATTCGGGCAATCTTTAGTGTAGTGAGGTCCTTCGCACTTTTCACATCCAACTTGGGCAGCATACACTTTTTCATCACGCTTCTTCATCTCTCTACTAATTTTATCCAATTGAGCTTGAATAGCAGCAAACCCGTCAAAATTAGTGCTGCTCTTAGATCTAGTAGAGGTCCCATCGTGCCATTTTTGAGAATGATCAGCAGCTTCTTGGATTGCTTTCCTAGCATTGGTTGCACTCATTTGAGGCACAGCTCCCTTAGCGTCCAAGATTTGTCTAGTAGGCACGTCCAATCCTTGATAAAACAATATTATCTCCTGCATAGGGGTTAGATAGTGTTGAGGACATTTTACCAGTAAATCTTTAAATCGTTCCCAAGCTTGATAAAGAGTTTCATCAGGCTCTTGCTTGAAACTGTTGATAGCCTCCATCTTTTTAGCAGTCTTAGCAGGTGGACAATATCTCTTCAGGAATTTGCTCTTCAAATCTTCCCATGTAGTGATTGAACTAGCAGGTTCATTCCTTAGCCACTTGTTAGCAGCTCCTTTTAGCGAGAGTGGAAAGATTCTTAGCATGATTTGATCGTCAGTGACTCCTTCTGAAGTAAACAAATCCGCAATCTCGAGGACCTTTTCAACATGCTCATTAACATCCTCATGTTCCGATCCACTGAAAGCATTTTCTCTTAGCTCCTTGAGAAACTGACCCTTCAATTCAAACTTTGACTTATCATCAAACTTTGGTTTAGCAACTCCTGAAGTGTAATCAGCACGGGTTTTGTTCATGTATTCCTCCATAGTTGTGTTTTCGCCCATTGTTTCTGTTTCTTCTTCCTCTTTCTCTTCAGAAAAATAATCAAGCTCGAATGAACTTGAGATATCAAAGTTTTTTTTTGTGTTGAAAAGCCTTTTAAGCGAATGAAAGACTCGTTCAGGATCTTCGAAAGGTTGAATCAAGTTCTTCGTAGAACTCCTGGTCATGCACTTCCTGAAATCAACACAGAAACATCAGTAGGGTATGCTCAAGAAAGTAATATATCAGAAAATTAACAACGAAAACGGAATACGAAAAATTGAAGTTACTGATATCTGCAGACGATACGCCGTATCCAAAAAGTTGGATACGCCGTATCTTACAATCGTTAAAATTAAATCAGACTTTATTCAGAAAATAGATACGCCGCTTAGAAATTAGAATGCGCCGTATCAATTTTAATTATCAAAAATCGATATTTATTTAAAATTAAATGCGTCGTATTAACAAAAGTTAATGCGCCGTATTTCGTTACGTTTCAAAATACAAGATTTTTGATTCAGAAGATACGCCGTATCGACAGAGATCGATGCGTCGTATCTGTTTAATAATTCGAAAACTGTTTTTAATTAAAATAATAGATACGCCGCATCTGTTAAAACAGATGCGTCGTATGGCGTTATCGCTTAAAAAAAATTTCTTAGTAAAAACAGATACGCCGTATCTTGGGGAAAAGATGTGTCGTATCGAATTAATTAAACGCGTTGTATTTTATAAAAATTAAACGCAATACGCCGTATCTATGAAGATAGATGCGCTGTATCGTTCGATTTAGCTCAGTACAACGATAGCAGAACACAAAAAATACGAAAAATAAAAAAAACAAATCAAAATAAACACAAATAAAAGCAAACAAATAACACAAAAAACAAAAAAAATATGCAAATAATACAATGAATGCAAATTAACCTAATAGACAACACAGTTAGCGGTTAGATAAAAAAAATTAAAAACCTAATTAAAATACTAATCAAATTAACAGATAATAACAATTCACTCCCCGGCAGCGGCGCCAAAAACTTAATGCGGTGCGATGTGTCGTTGCGGTTTAGCAGTATTAATGCCTACTCAAATTATAAATTTATATTTAGCCGACTTATCAATAACACACACACTTAACGAGCAGTGTACCCGGTCAGTATGAATATAATGGTAAGTAGAGTGTCGATCACTAAGAGTGGAACATATTATCTAGTTATTCTAATCAGTATTTTATATTCTGAGTTAGCTATACAACCTAATCTAACGCAAGGGGGTTCAGCCTGAGAGACTGGCACGATTGGTTGCAATTAAATAATAAACTAAACTAATAGGCACGAATCAGCAAGTAGCACACACGTACACAGATAAATACTTGAGACAATAAGAAGACCTGTCCTGATAGATAAGTAGTTTGTCACTTGTTTTATTGCTAGTTTTATATGAAGTGTATAGTTCGATGCAACGCACCGAGATTAAGTCCTTTCTCGTTGGTTCTAATCTTATCGGCGAGTAAACCCTTAATGATTACTTATGACTATCCTATTTATCTTTCTTCCTACTTTTCTACAGACGATAGAATGCATAGGCGATCTAATAAATAGGCGAGGGCAGAGGCATGGCGACCCGATCAACGCTCAGCTAGACACAGAGGTTATCAATGCACTAATAAAAGTCACAAAAGACATCAACATATAAACTTTAATTAATGGGAAAGCAGTTTTAAGGGAGTGCAATCTTTCCGTTGTCACATTACACAAGCCACCAATCCTGATGAATTAAAGTTTACTAACACAATAAAACAAAACTACTTAATGAATTAAATACATGCAGGACCTTCTTACAGCTCTTGTATCTTCGTTCAAGGTGTGTCTTGTGCTGCTGCCTTGACTGAGTTCGTCCTAGGGTTTCTGTACTTCGGTCTTCTGTCAAACTTCGGAACTTCAGAACTCTTAATTCGTCTGGTCTTTGGGGTATTTATAGTTTCTGTCTGAGGGTAAGATGCGGCGCATCTAGTAAGTAGATGCGGCGCATTGACTTAACTTCGCGTGGGGTCCAAGATTAATATATTCAGGAATATTCGTACACCGCCAGAAGATGTGGCGTATCTTCATTCTTGGATACGGCGCATGTCCTTTGCCGTCTTGGATAATATCTTGTGAAATCTTGATAGCGATGCGCCGTATGTAAGAATTATAATGCGGCGCATCTGGAGCAGAATAGTCTTGATCTTGTACATTTCAGTAGACTCTTAACTTCTTGCTTGTTTTGCTCCATAATTAGTCCAAAATCGCCAAGTTTCACCAAATTCTTGTTTTTAACTGAGAATTACAAAAGTAAACGATTAAGTATCAATCCTCATACATAATATAATAAAACAAGTCAAATTAATAGGATAAATGATAGTAATAAAATGTATTTATTTGAGTTCATCATCGTACCAGGCCCTTGGGGCTTGTTTAAGGCCGTAAAGGGCTTTCTTTAGCCGATATACATGATTCGGATGTTCGTGGTCCACGAAGCCTTCTAGTTGAGAAACGTACACCTCTTCCCGGAGTTGGCCGTTGAGAAATGCAGTCTTCACATCCATTTGGTAGACAGTAATGTTCTTGTGAGCCGCGTAAGCCAGGAACATGCGAACAACCTCAAGCCTTGCGACTGGAGCAAACGATTCTTCGAAGTCGATTCCCTCTTCTTGACTGAATCCTTTTGCGACTAGCCGGGACTTGTTACGAATGACAGTACCATCTGCATCTAACTTGTTTTTCCAGATCCATTTCAATCCAACGACATAAACCCCATCTGGTCTCTCTACCAGTTCCCAAACTTCTAACCGCTTGAATTGTTCCAATTCCTCTTGCATGGATTCAATCCAGTTGTCATAGGTAAGGGCTTCCTTAATGTTTTTGGGTTCGGCTTGGCAAACGGTGAGTGCATAAATGCAGGTTTCACCGTCTGTATGGAGTCTTTGTCTTGTCATGACTGGGTTTTCTGGATTACCAATGATGTTAACTAAGGGATGGTCCTTTGTCCATTTATGAGTGGATGGATAGTGTTGATAATTATGGTGCAGGTTTGACGGTTCCAAATTGCGTGTAGAAGATTCTGCAATATCAGGAAAGATTGGTGTAGGAGCAAATGGATTAAAGAATGCATCTCCGTCATAACCTGATGGTGTGGGTACTTCAGCAGAGTTGTGGGGGGAATCTTCAGCTGTGGATGTAGAAGTGGAAGGTGTTTGATCTACTGACGATGATGGTTTTGGTTGAGGTGCGTCGTCAGCAACTGCTGTGGAAGTAGTTGCTGGTGTATCAGGTGCTTGATTGTTTACGGTTTGAGCAGCGGAATTGGTGGATACAGCAGAGGCACGATTAACTAGAGAGTCATCGAACAGAGGAGCAAACAAGTCTTCTATATCCTTTCTGTTGAACGGTAATGGTTCAGCTGAAGATTCAGGAAAGTTGAGACGGTTGTGTGCGGGTTCTAAGCTGTTTTGCTCAGAAGCCATTTCCGTGAGCTCATCAAAATTAGCATGGATTGTCTCTTGAATTTCCCGAGTACGGTGATTCCAAATTCTGAATCCTTTCGAATTCTCACAATAGCCAACAAATACTCCTATGTCTGCTTTGGCTTTCAGTTTACCAAGATCATCACGATCATTCTTTGGATAACAGAGAGCTCCAAAGACATGAAAGTAATTGATATTTGGTTTTCGACCATGAATAAGCTCATATGGTGTTTTTTCATGGCGTTTGGTGATCATGCATCGGTTCTGGGTATAACAAGCAGTTGAGACAGCTTCAGCCCATAGGTAGTCTGGTAATTGGGCATTAATCAACATAGTTCTTGCTGCCTCCACTAACGTACGGTTGCGTCTTTCGACTACTCCATTTTGTTCAGGGGTGCGAGCAATTGACGTTTGATGAACAATACCATTTTTCTCAGTGAACTCCCGAAGAGTTTGATTCTTGAATTCAGTGCCATTGTCTGTTCTGATGATTCTGACGGTGTTACGAACCTGAACTTGAATCTTTGTGAGAAAAGTAATGATCATCGAAGGGGCTTGGTCTTTGGTGCGAAGAAAGTAGATCCAAGTCCACCTCGAGAAATCATCTACTATTACCAAGATGTACCGTTTCCCATTGATGGTTTGAACACGCATAGGACCACACAAATCCATATGAAGCAGTTGTAGGACATGATCTATGCTGTGATCTGCTTTTGGAGGAAAGTGGGCACGATGACTCTTTCCTTGTTCACAAGCAGGACACAAGTGATCTTTGGCATATCTGAATTTGGGAAGACCGTCGACCAACTTTTTCTTAGCAAGATCGGTCATCGTCTTGAAGTTCAAATGAGACATCCGTTTGTGCCATAGCCATGCCTTTGTGGGATGTGCCTTTGAAAGTAAGCATATGGGAGAGGAAGTTGTCATGCCTTCGAAGGAAATTGTATATAAACTGGTGCCGCATTTTCCTTTCATCAGATCATTTCCTTGAAGATCCCGAATAAAACAAGTCTTCTCTCTGAATGCCACCTCCAAATCACCATCACAAAATTGTCCAACTGAGAAGAGATTGTGACCTAGGCCTTCAATGTAATAAACCCTGCTAATTTCGATGTTCTTATTTACATAGTCTCCATAACCCATAATAGCAGCGAAGTGATCATTCCCGAATCTGACCATTCCAATGAACTTTGCAACAAAGTTTACAAGAAGCTTGAGATTGCCGGTCATATGTCGGGAACAACCGCTATCAACAATCCATAGAACAATTTGGATCACCTGCATTACCAGAAGTTGACACAGAGGCAAGTTTGGTAACGGTGGAATCCGTTTGGTTAGTAACACATGAGTTAAGCATTTTTGGTACCCATTTAAATCTATGTGTATTTTGTAACCAACGCTGCCATGTCCAACTAGTCTCAGCCATTCTCCTAATAAATGCACTAGGTGATTTGATTGTCCTAGCGGTATCTATGGGTTTTTCAACAGATTCTTCAGAAACTACTAGTGGTGGTTTTCCTAATATGGACTTGGCAGCAGTAGTGATCCTAGAGGAAATGCCACTAGATCGTTTCTTTTTGCGAGTCAACAAAGTTTTAGCAACACATTTCTCATGATTTCCAGATAATATACTATCATGACAAAATACACAACTAGCATCAACCATAATATCATTCATAACATTCAACGATTTAGCATTCATTACATCATCTATAGAACTAGACTTAGACAAGTTTGATTCTACTTCTGACATATCATGCTTTTTATTCAAACTGCTAATATTAACTACTACTTCTTCAGTCTTAGATAGTCCACTCTTAGGGCGCCAGATTCTAAACTTCCTTTGTCTCTTGGTGTTTCTTGATCTGCTAGCCTTAGAGTTGTTTCCTAGTCCTGTGGAAGTGGAAGTGTTCACATTAGTGGTTTGATTTGATGCTTGCTTAGTTGGCTTGTCTACTGTGTACATTCCTGGGACAATCACATCTTTTCATTTTTCTAAAACTCTGAGTTTCTTTTTCAAATCAACAATGATGTGTTGGAGTTCTTGATTTTTTGAATCCAAAATTCTGTTTAACCGGACAGTGTCATTTCTGTTTTGAGAAACTTCATCTATGTCTTTCTCATATTCAAACAGTTTATGTCGCAAGACATCAATTTCATTTTTATTCTGACTTTCTGAAGCATGACTGTTTTGGAACGATAAAGACGTTTTAGATGTTGGTACTTTAACTCAAATTCAACACTTTGATTTTGACACCATTACAGTCTTTTGTTAAGTTTGAAAATTTCATTTTCACACTTGTTTTCCACATCAAAGTTGATCTGTCTAAGACTCTCATTCTCTTTTAACAAATTATCAATCTCAATTTGCAGCATTTCAACATTCACAGCATGATCATTGATGCGCGTGATGTGTCGTTGCGGTTTAGCAGTTTTAATGCCTACTCAAGTTTTAAATTTATATTTAGCCGACTTATCAATAACACACACACTTAACGAGCAGTGTACCCGGTCAGTATGAAGATAATGGTAAGTAGAGTGTCGATCACTAAGAGTGGAACGTATAATCTCGTTAATCTAATCAGTATTTTAATATCCTAACGCAAGGGGGTTTCAGCCTGAGAGACTGGCACAGTTTTGTTTGCAATTAAATAATAAAATAAACAAATAGGCACGAATCAGCAAGTAGCACACACGTACACAGATAGATACTTGAGACAATAAGAGGGCTGTCCTTATGATTAAGTAGATTGTCACTTGTTTTATTGATAGCTTTATATGAAGTGTATGTAATTAACCCTTTCTCGTTGGTCCTATTCTCATCGGCGAGTAAACCCTTAATGACGACTTATGTCTAAAAGTTATTCCTAAGTGATCAATTTAGAAACAACCGTGGGAGCCACACCTTGTCCCGCAGTCGGGTGCCCGCAAGCCACTAATAAACACAGAGGTGGTCAATGCACTAATAAGTAGTAACCAAAGACATCAACATATAAACTTTAATTGATGGGAAAGCAAGTATTAAAGGGAGTGCAATCTTTCCGTTGTCACATTACACAAGCCACCAATCCTGATGAATTAAAGTTTGCTAAAACAATAAAACAAAACTACTTAATGAATTAAATACATGCAGCACCTTCTTACAGCTCTTGTATCTTCGATTTGGGTGTGTCTTGTGCTGCCTTCTTGACTGAATTCGTCCTTCTCTCCTGTTCGGTCTTTAGGTTTTCGAACTTCCGAATCTCCGAACTTTGTCTGGTCTACGGGGTATTTATAGTTTGTGTCTGAGGGAAGATGCGGCGCATCTACTTAAGTAGATGCGGCGTATGTACTTAACTTCGCGTGGGGTCCAAGATTATAATATTCAGGAATATTCGTACACCGCCAGAAGATGCGGCGTAACTCTTTATTAGATGCGGCGCATGTCCTCTTGTATCTTGGATCGTATCTGGTGATATCTTGATAGAGATGCGGCGCATGTTGATAGTGAGATGCGGCGCATCTGGAGCAGAATTGACTTGATCTTGTCCATGTCAGTAGACTTCCACTTTATGTATGTTTTGCTCCATTATTAGTCCAAAATCGCCAAGTTTCACCAAATGCTTGTTTTTACCTGAGAATTACAAAAGTAAACGATTAAGTATCAATCCTCATACATAATATAGTAAAACAAGTCAAATTAATAGGATAAATGATAGTAATAAAATGTACTTATTTGAGTTCATCAAATATCCCCCCACTTGAACTTTACTTGTCCCCAAGTAAACCTTAGATTAAATCTCATGAAAATGTATCCTAAAAGAAGTTAGGATTTATTTTTATATTTAAGCATGTATTCGTTTATTTCGTAATCACACAACTAAACACTTAACGAATTAGAAGTAAAATAAAATAAGTCGATAAAAGCAAATCTAATCGTTTAACTGTCCAGTCGCGACGAATATTCTATCATAGGCTTGGCAAGTATACACATCTCCACCACTAAAGCTAAGGAATAACAAGTCTAAAGCGGTAAAAAGGGTTTTTAGGCTTAAGGGTTAATTATTCTTATTTACACTATCGATCTCAAATTCCAGAAAAGGCGACAAAATCACAAATACATGATCGAATCCACGAACACGATACTTGCAATTGCTCAAATCCTTAACTCGAATAGGCTAAAGATAGGTCCAAACTTCACCAATAATAATATATCAAAAAGGGCGACAAAATCATAAATACATAGCCGAATCCACGACTACGATACTTAAGATTGCTCAAATCCCTAATCTCAATAAATCAAAGGTTTGGTTGGATAAAGAACAATACAGGGTATGGATAACATTTGGGATATAAATTGGTGTAAAAATAAAAATAAACAAAACAAATAAATTAAAATCCTAAGTGTGGTTAATCACTATCCCAACCATCCCATGAATAAGACTCATATCATTGAATAACTCACGCTTTAACACTTGAAACACACGCTTTAGGTAGACACGAATTATACTCAACAAAATCTTAATCAAAGAATAATCCTTAATTGGCATTCCCATAACTGCCAATTCCCATTCAATCCATAGATATAATACAACAAATAGTGGCCATATGAACCACTTACATAACTCTACATCGTTGGCTTAAAATAAACATCCAACTCTTTTTTCTTTCTTTTTCTTTTCTCATTTTTTCGATTTTTTTTTTTTTTTTTTTTTTTTTTTTTTTTTTTTTTTTTTTTTTTTTTAACTTGAAACATAAACATAGATGTGTAAAATTTCACCACATCACTATAACTTTCTTTCCGGATAATTTTTCCATACTTTTCATAACTTCAGAAATAATGGTAAATAGTGAAAGTAGTAAACACACGAAAAATAAACTCCAAAATATACAATATTTACTTTCACTCCGATTGCATTGTGCAATTTCCCGACCTAACCATATATAATGAATTACGCACGCGAACACAGGTAATGTAAGGAAACACACTCTGCCTATAGCAATTAACCAACCACGGATTCTAATCTACAGGGTAGGCTAAGGTTTAAGGTGTAACGAAACATTTTAAACATAGGTGTAAGAAACGAAAGGAATGGCTCTGAGTGTTTTTCTAGGGGTATCTTACTCTAAAAGTGAGAGTAACAAAAGGTTTTATACGGGGGTTAACTAACCAGTGTAGTTAGCTAATAACACATAACATATAAAGGCTTTTTGGGTGTAATCCTAGAATTTTACCAAGTTAGACAAGTCATTCCAATTAAATAAATAATACTCATTATGGTGGTCTCGAATAGTATACAAGCCAAGTTCTAAAGTTTACAAGTCACCGGCACACTCATAGATTTGTGAATTTTGGAAAATCACAATTTTTGAAAATAATGTCATGTGTGCAGTTATGCAACTTAGATCTTAAACAAAAACATGCTAAAAATTTTTAAGTTTGATATATTAAGCACATTTTAAGCATAATTTTTGAAAAAGTTTAGGACAAGTAAGTGTTAAGTGTTCTAATTCTCCTATCCCCCCACTTAAGTTAAACAACGTCCTCGTTGTTTGTATAAAAGGTTAAAAACTGGAAAATAAAAAGAATTAGAACAGAAAACTCCCCTGAGATTTGCTCGGTATGATCCTCCATTTGTGTAAGAGCAAAAATCATCTTTCTTGTGGATTAGAACGTTAAAGCTTCATACTTGATTTATCCACAGGAAATTCAGGAAACTATAATACCACCAACACTTTGAAACACACCTAAGATAAGAAAGGTTCAACTTGCATAATACATTAGTAGTTAGGTAAAAATAAAACTTAAAAATTAAAACTGAAAATCATCAGGTCAGTCGATGCGCCGTATCCTATTGAAGAAGATACGCCGTATCGAGCCTGGAATAAATACGGATCAGAATAAAGATGCGCCGCATCCTTAACCAGGGATGCGCCGCATTAAAATAACTGATAAAAAGTTTTAAAGTCGAAAATAAAAATGCAGAAAAATAAAATAAGATATGACCATTGCAGAGGATGCGTCGCATCTCAGGACTGAGATGCGCCGTATCTTCGTGCGGCCTGGACTGACTCGACACAGAAAACAGAATAATAAAAGATAAATCCGGGTTGTCTCCCGGTCAGCACTTGTCTTTATTCCAGAGTCTTCAAGTTAGACTCACGTTCAGCTCCTTAGTATCGATCATTGAAGGAGTCGGAAACATCACGCTCCTTCATCCCCAATTTAGTAATATTGAACACTCCTTGCTCGTCCTTAATTTCCACGCCGTTTTTCTTTAATATCTGTATAAACAATGTCCTGTCCCTTTCGGGCAGAGATGACAAAATGATAGACGGGAAATTCTTATTATCATACAGGCACAAATAAGCAAGGTGGGGTGGTAGTTCAATAAACATATCATTATTCAAATTCGTTTTCTCAACTATTCTCCTACGTTTATTAATTACTACACAATCATACCACTCATCATCAGAATCACTAACAACATCGCGTCTAAGTTCGGTAGGTACATTAAGGTCAATGAATTCCTCAAAGTCTTCATGATTAGGATTAGTTGAGTTGTTTTGAATCAATGTTTCTCCCATAAGTCTAGCTTCAAGATCGAGGTCCATACGCTCTCTTAATCCTAGCACATAAACACCTCTAATAATGCTTTTAACTGGATCATGGCACTTATAGACTAGTTTATTATTCCCTACCCTTAATGAAATTTTTCTCTTAAACACATCAATCTTAGCATGGGCAGTAGACAAGAAAGGTCTTCCGAGGATTAAAGGAATCTTAACATCCTCGGGCATGTCTAGTATAATAAAGTCTACGGGAAAAATAAACTGCTCAATTTTAACCAGCACATTATTGGCAATCCCTTCAGGTCGTTTTACTGTTTTATCAGCCAATTCAATAAGTAATTTAGTTGGTGCTAATTTTCCTAGTCCTAGGGTAGCGAATGTCTTAAGAGGCATAACACTAACACTAGCTCCTAAGTCAGCCAACACATTATTGAAAGATATATTATTAATAGAACAAGGTAGAGTAAAACTTCCTGGGTCTCTTTCTTTATGAGGCAAGGCATTTGAATCGGTTGCAGGGCTCTCTTCTTTCATTGTTGCCTTGATTTCCTCTTCAATCTTTGTCTTTTCTTTTAGTAGTCTCCTTAAGCTGATCGAAGAATTAAAGAAAAATTTGGGTCTTGCACCATCATCACCATTCATCGATCTTTTAGGTATATTAGGAGTGACTTCTTCAGTGGTGCTTATGGCCTTGACATGATCTCTTGGATTTGTTTCAGTCGAGCTCGGTAAGCTTCCATATCCCCTTTCTTGAAGAACTTTGCTCATTTGACCAATTTGTTGTTCTAATGCTTTGATCGAAGCTCCTTGATTTCTTGTAGTAGTGTCCGTTGAGGCTCGAATTTCCTTGATCATAGCAGTATTCTCTTCATGTCTTTTAGCAGCATCGGCCATAATTTGCTTTAAAGTATCATCTAAAGTCTGCCTCCTCTCTTGATAAGCGGGATTGAAGTTGTTCTTTTGATAGAATCCCGGACTAGCTTCCCTAAATTTTGCTGAAGGTCGGAATGGTTGTCCAAATTGGGTGTAATAAGCTTCTTCAAACGTCTCACTTTCATTCTTGCTCGGGTGATAAAGATTCAGGGGAAATTTTGTTTGTACTGTCATCCTCGGGCGTCTCTCCGATTTGAAAGGTTGACTTTCCGCCTCTAGTTGTAATTCCTTTCAGATCGTGTCTTACCAAAAGAACCTTGTTAAGCACCGTTGACAATTGGTGCACTTCAATTGCCAAACCATTGATCATATTGTTTTGTTCCTTTAGTAAAAGCTCATGACTGCCTTTGAATTCGGTGATAAAGTTCCTTGCTTCATGATGTTCTTGTTCATTGGCTTGAGCGATTAGTACCGCAAACTCTTCCATAGTAAGGCTTCTTTGGGGTCTTCCGAACCAGTTGGAGAAAATATCGAACATTGTGCCTGAAAATTAAGAACAAGAAGATTTCAAAGTAAAAGCTTCCAAGCATAAGGGTAAGTCAGAATATTTTCCGTTCGGAAATTAGAAAAGAATAAAAGTTGCTGATGTCTGCAGACGATGCGCCGTATCCAAAAAGTTGGATACGCCGTATCTTATAATCGTTAAAATTAAATCAGACTTTTATCCAGAAAATAGATACGCCGCTTAGAATTTATGAATGCGCCGTATCGAATTAATTAATCAAAAATCAGTTTATCTAATTAAAATTAAATGCGTCGTATTAACGAAAGTTAATGCGCCGTATTTTCGTTACGTTTAAAAATAAAAGATTTTTGATTCAGTAAGATGCGCCGTATCGACGGAAATCGATACGCCGTATTTGTTTAATAATTCGCAAACTGTTTTTTAATTAAAATAATAGATACGCCGTATCTTCAAAAGAAGATGCGTCGTATGGCGTTAACGTTTAGAAAAAAGTTTTTATCAAAAACAGATACGCCGTATCTACAAAAGCAGATGCGTCGTATTACTTTATCGCTTAGAAAAATTTTCTTGTTAAAAACAGATACGCCGTATCTTGGGGAAAAGATGCGTCGTATCGAATTAATTAAACGCGTTGTATTAAAAAAAATTAAACGCAATACGCCGTATCTGAGAGATCAGATGCGCCGTATCGTTTGATTTAGCACAGTACAACGATAGCAGAACAGAAAAATACGAAAAATAAAAATAAAAATTAAACACACGAAACAAAAAATAAAATACTCAAAAATAAAAACAAAAGCAAACAAATAACACACAATACAACAAATATGCAAAATAGTACAATGATGCAATTAATCTAATAAAAAGAAAAACCTAATTAAAATACTAATCAAATTAACAGAAAATAACAATTCACTCCCCGGCAGCGGCGCCAAAAACTTGATGCGCGTGATGTGTCGTTGCGGTTTAGCAGTTTTAATGCCTACTCAAGTTTTAAATTTATATTTAGCCGACTTATCAATAACACACACACTTAACGAGCAGTGTACCCGGTCAGTATGAAGATAATGGTAAGTAGAGTGTCGATCACTAAGAGTGGAACGTATAATCTCGTTAATCTAATCAGTATTTTAATATCCTAACGCAAGGGGGTTTCAGCCTGAGAGACTGGCACAGTTTTGTTTGCAATTAAATAATAAAATAAACAAATAGGCACGAATCAGCAAGTAGCACACACGTACACAGATAGATACTTGAGACAATAAGAGGGCTGTCCTTATGATTAAGTAGATTGTCACTTGTTTTATTGATAGCTTTATATGAAGTGTATGTAATTAACCCTTTCTCGTTGGTCCTATTCTCATCGGCGAGTAAACCCTTAATGACGACTTATGTCTAAAAGTTATTCCTAAGTGATCAATTTAGAAACAACCGTGGGAGCCACACCTTGTCCCGCAGTCGGGTGCCCGCAAGCCACTAATAAACACAGAGGTGGTCAATGCACTAATAAGTAGTAACCAAAGACATCAACATATAAACTTTAATTGATGGGAAAGCAAGTATTAAAGGGAGTGCAATCTTTCCGTTGTCACATTACACAAGCCACCAATCCTGATGAATTAAAGTTTGCTAAAACAATAAAACAAAACTACTTAATGAATTAAATACATGCAGCACCTTCTTACAGCTCTTGTATCTTCGATTTGGGTGTGTCTTGTGCTGCCTTCTTGACTGAATTCGTCCTTCTCTCCTGTTCGGTCTTTAGGTTTTCGAACTTCCGAATCTCCGAACTTTGTCTGGTCTACGGGGTATTTATAGTTTGTGTCTGAGGGAAGATGCGGCGCATCTACTTAAGTAGATGCGGCGTATGTACTTAACTTCGCGTGGGGTCCAAGATTATAATATTCAGGAATATTCGTACACCGCCAAAAGATGCGGCGTAACTCTTTATTAGATGCGGCGCATGTCCTCTTGTATCTTGGATCGTATCTGGTGATATCTTGATAGAGATGCGGCGCATGTTGATAGTGAGATGCGGCGCATCTGGAGCAGAATTGACTTGATCTTGTCCATGTCAGTAGACTTCCACTTTATGTATGTTTTGCTCCATTATTAGTCCAAAATCGCCAAGTTTCACCAAATGCTTGTTTTTACCTGAGAATTACAAAAGTAAACGATTAAGTATCAATCCTCATACATAATATAGTAAAACAAGTCAAATTAATAGGATAAATGATAGTAATAAAATGTACTTATTTGAGTTCATCAATCATCAACAAGCATTGCATGACAAGATTCAAAAATAGAATTCATAATCACTGAAATCACATCATCACACAAAACACGTTCCAAGAGTCGATCGACCTCTTTTTCTAAAGCTTTCTTTTGACACTTTTGTTTTGCAATTTTTTCATCTTTAGCTTTAAAAATACTCATCATTGATCCAACTTCAGTTTGTAATTCCTGTTCCCACATTGTTGCGCAAAGTCTCAGGTGTTTAACATGTGGTAATAATTTTTTCTGAAAAATTTCTCTTTTCTCTTTCTCAGCAGGAGAGAAGATAGAAGAGATCTTTATTTCAGAATGAAATTCTATTACTTGTTCCAAAAGTGTGATGTCATCCATAAATGTCTTAAAATATCGAAGAATTCGACATTGTTGAGGCATTTGAGGATCAACATTAGCTTTTGGACCATTGATTTGTGCAACAGGAGTGGTTACAGGAGCAACTTCAGAAGAGGGATTTGTTTCAGTTATAGACAGTGTTTGTTCTGGTTTATCCTTTGGAGGAACAAAAGATTTACTGATGTGAGGTCTTGCTGAGTAATCATATGGTACTCTTGAAAAATCTTTGTCTTACTTTGATCCACTCTCATTCTTATGTTCAAGATATTCAATTTCTTCATCATTACTAAACACAACAACTCGTTGAAAAGTATCATCAAACAGAAATTCTGCATTGTATAACTTAGGATTATCTTTGAGTGCTTTTTGTAAAAAACGTGGTTGGTCACAGCCAATTGCAAATCCAAATCCTTTAGGACTCGGTTTCACAGTTAGTCTTTGAATTTGTGTCACTGAGTTACCCGTTTTATATACAACATTCTGAAATTCTTTGAGCTTGGATTCCAAGTCCACAATCTCCCCAAGATATGAGTCAACTCGTTTCCTAGTGGTTTGCTTTTCTTCAAGAAGATCCTTTTGAGATGTTGAAAGCTCTGATTGAGTTTTTAACAACTCAGAATTTAAAGTGTCAATTTGTTTTTTGCATTCAAATTGCTCTTTTTCTTTTTGAGAAAGCAAATCAGCCTTGGAAACAGTTAGCTCACGAACTTGATGCTCTAAATCCTTGACCTGAACGTATGTCTTTTGGAATGCAACCTCAAAGCCTTTCTCACGTTGTGCTTGTTTTTCATAACTTGAAAGTTGTATTTTATAGCACTCAATGTCCTCTGTTAACATTGTAATTTTGGCTTTTAAGTTTTGGTTAATCTCATTGCATTTGTCAATCTGTGACTTTTGTGCATTCAATTGTGATTGGGTGGTCAGCAATAAGTTCATAAGCTCTGGATCTTGATCAGGCATAAGATCATGTTGTTCAAGATGATCATGATTATCATCATCAAATGAAACATTGGTGTTATCATCATCGAATGAAACAACAGTGTTTATTTGATCATCTTCTTGAGACGGGAATGATGAATCATTTTGAACAAGATTTTCTTGTGAAGATGAAGATGCAGATGGTGAAGCAATCTCATGAATAAGGAATTCTGAGTCGAGCACCTAAGATAAGCCATCGGTATCATATACCGGGCCTGTCTCATTCTCATTAATTTCCTGCATGTTGGCCATGAGCATCACTGCAGCATTTGCTTCCAAATCTTCCATCTCATCATCAGATTCAGCATTGGCCATGAAACTTTGTTCTTTCCCAGTCATAGATCCACTGGCCTTTTCATCTTTAAGTGTGAGGAGAAGAGCTTCCTTATGGTATGCACTGCCCATAGTTCTTGGCTTAGGGCAAGCATTTTCCATATGACCACTTCCTCCACAATTGTAACAAGTGATTGACGTGTTTGCAATTCCTCTTCTGTTAGTGTCAACATTTTGAATTCCCCTTTGTGCATTCCCCAGATTATTTCTACTACCCCCAACTGTGTTGAACCTCTATCCACCTGAGTTAAACCTTGTACCATAATTTCCCATGTTTCCTGACCCAAATCTACCAGAAGACCGATTCTGAATCTTAACTCGAACATCATTAACGACTGCTTGGTTCCTGGTGTTTGATGAAGAACGAAGACGGTTGTTTGATTTGTTAGAGAACTTGTTGAATGCTCTTGCAATTAATGCAAATCCTTCATTGAGAGAGTTGAACACATCGTCTTCTTCATCATAATCAGCATTGGAATAGAACATGGAGTCGATATTGTTGTATGGGACCAGTTGGTTATCAGAATTTTGAGATGGTGCTTCATAAGGAACAATCTGATTGTTTGGTTGTGGTTGGAAACTTGGTTGAGACGGTTGTGGAACAAATTCTTGATTTGATGGTGAAAAGTGTGATTGAGCTATCAAAGCAAGAGAGTTTGGAGTTGGTGCTGGTGAGTAACCTCCTCTTACTGCAATGTCCTTGTCTACCTCAGATTGATGTTGCTTGAGATAATCATACAACAGACCATAGGTTACTTGATTGATCTTTTTGGCTTTTCTGACAAATGTCATATACTTCTGCCAGTCTGGTCCAAGACAACCGAGAAACTTTGAATTGATAGCAATCTTTGGTAGAGGGATGTTGTGTCGTTCTAGATCATTGATGATATTGGTGAAGCGGTGATAGTATGATTCCAAAGATTCCCCAGGTTCAATCATGAAGTTACTGTATTCCATGTATAGTTTCGATTCCAAATCCTCTTGGTTCAATTTTGTGCCTTCCATAAGAAGATGTACATGCTCCCACATGTCCTTGGCTATTTTCTGAGCATCAATACTCCTGAAGATTGGGTTAGGAATTCCCTGGAGTATGTAAGCCATGGCCATCTCACTGGCTTCTTGCTGAAGAGTTTGTTCAGTGGAATATTGAGATACTGGAATGGGAGTTGTAGTGTCATCTCGTGGAGGTATAGCAGTTGGATCACCCGGAACCAATATTGAAGGAAGTGGATAAGGTCCTTCCATTATGACCTTTTTGAGATATTGACCGTGAGGTTTCCTTAGTTCAACAAATCGAAGAAACCGGCTAGACCATTGCACATAGTTTCCAGGAGTCAGCATTGGTGGAGTTTCAAACGATCCTGCTTCATGCCTGGATTGCTGACTACTGATAGCTTCACACATTTTTGTAAACCAATGAGGTTCTCTTGATGAAGGTTGGTAGTTTTGCATCTGCATTTGAGTTTGTGGAATGATTTGTTGCTGAGGTACTGATTGTTGAGGGAAAAACTGATGTTGTTGCACAAAAGCATGTTGTTGTTGATATTGAGGATGAAATTGTTGTTGTTGCTGATGATATTGTTGCTGTGGATACTGCTGTTGTTGATTATAGAAGTAATTGTAATGTGGTGGTTGAGACATTCTTGTGTTTGTTGGATCTTGAGATAATTAAGATGTGAGTTAAGAGTTTTGAAGTTTGGTTTTTGGTTAAGTGAAATTTTGATCAATTGCGATAACACTGTTCACCAATTGCGATAACACTGTTCACACCAATTGCGATACAAGTCTGAAATTGCGATAGGAGTTGCAATTGCGATAAATATAGGAATTGCGAAAATTTTAGCAATTTGCGATAAGTTATCTTAATTGCGATAAGAAAAGGCAATTTCGATAAATTAACTGAATTGCGAAAGATTTTGGCAATTTCGATAAATTATCAAAATTACAATTTCGATCACTTTCTCAACTCTTATACAAGAGGTGAGAATGAAGGCCAAGTCGAAGTATTTTCACTAACTTATACAAGCTAGAAAATACTGAGTCCCAAATCCGATAAAACTGAAGGCTGACAATTGCGATAATTCTGTGGATTGCGATAGACCTTGAATTGCGATAAACCCTCTTTTGTCGAAATTGAAGAACTCGTTTGCGATAAACCCTCTTTTGTCGAATTTCAAACCCGATTGCGAGAAACCCTTTTCTGTCGAAATTTAACCTTCTTTCCACCAACTTTTTTCAGTCCTAAATGTTTGGATTATGCTAAAAGCTAATGAAAATGATGGATTATCGATTATTTTTTATTTCTAATGATGAAAGCTACGAAAATAAGACTACTTTAGTAACTTTTAACGTAGAAAACACGGGTTTTTGGTGTAGAATAAGTGAAATACGATGTAAGATGAACAACGACCACAAAAAACACAAAATCTTCACGAAATTTCTAAACCAAACGTAATAACTAATAACGAACGATGTAATCTACTCTTAAACACACACCTTAGCTATCTTAGGCGAATGATACCACTTGTAGGTCCTAGTAATTAACGTAAACACACAATCTACTCAACTAGATAAACCACGATAACAACTACTATTAAGCTACGAAAGAGATCAACAATAAGTAACGTAAATATGAGAGAAGAGAGATTGATAGAGAAGAGATGATGAAGCGAAAAGTGTACCGCTTTTAGGGGGTCATTTAAGCCCTAAATCGTATTTATTTGATCAAATATTGCCCTAAATCGTTCCTTTTGTCATTTTAGGTACTTTGGAGAAGAAATCTGGAAAAGGAAGCATTTTGGACGTTTTTGGAGCATAAAAGTGAAGAAAACGACAAAGTCTCAAAATCGGCTGGAAAAGTACCTGTGACGGCGTCAAGCACCATTGTGACGCCGTCAACCCTTGACGCGCCAGAGAGGATTTTGGATGATTAAAAGGGGACGACGTCAAGAAGGCCATCAAGAAACCCTAACCGCGGCGAGGTGACGGCGTCAGCTCTATAACGTGACGCCGTCAGATATGATTTTCTATATATATTCTCATAATTTTTAGTCATTAGTGTGCAACTTTGTGAGGAGAAACCCTAAGACGATTTTTCTGTTACTTTTAAGGGTTTTATACCCTTGGATCTCCCATGTTAAATTGAAGATAAGTAATCAATTAATCATTCAATATGTCTATGTGTTGTTTGATTATATCTTGTTCTTGTCTTTTATTTAACATGCTAGGCTAGATTTATCTTGTGTTTGCTTAGATCTAATGAAACCTAACTATTGATTATTGGTTGTTGGTGTGTTATTAATTGTATTGGATGATTGTTTATCGATGTTAGGCTTAAGAAAACTGGCTAACCTCCTATACGGTAACTTGCTTGAACGTCTTAAGAAACATGAACCAATGCGTACTAAAGTTTTTATGGTTGTATTTAATGCATGAGCGAATTCTAGTGATCCCATGTTAGGAGCTTCTTAGCCGGCTCGACATAGGAGTGAAGTAGGAGCTTATAGAGTTGGGGAAGTACGTACGCCACCCCACGATTGGTATTAAGGAATACACCCGTCATCCACGCAATTAATACACACTAATCAACCGGTAAAAGATAGTTAGGGAGTAAGGAAATCTAAGTAAACACATTTCTCTCCATATAAGTTCCACAACCTTTTTATTTTCAGTTATTTTATTTTATTTGCAATTGTAGTTATTTGGGTTAGTTGACTAGCAACTAATTCCGCCCACTCCTTCAAACCCGAGATTTTACTTGCTTTTATAAAAATATAAAAAAAATACAAAAAGAATCTTCCCTCACCCTTAGACCTATTAGAGTAGTTTTTCAATCCTAACGACACTATTCCCCTAGAGAACGATCAATCCCCCGGTACTTGCCACTACACTATACTACATCGGTCAGGTACACTGCCTGGTGGGGATTGCAAGCCTCTTGAGATCCATCGAGAGGTAAAACCTGTTGTAAGGTCGCAAAACCACGCATCAAGTTTTTGGCGCCGCTGCCGGGGAATAGTTATTGTTTAGGTTGAATTTTTATTTTATTAGGTCTACTCACTAGATTCCTTTCTAGTGAGATTTTTATTTTATTTTTCTAGGTTTTGTTTAGTCTATCTTTTTCTTTGTGTGTTTGTTCGTAATTTCCATTGACTCTTCCGTTCACCATTATGGAGAACGCGAATCCACCATACTACCAACCACGTAATTCACCCTCTCCATATGACATCTTGATGTTTAAACAACATAAAGATGAACCTCTCTATGATGCATGGACTCGTTTTAAATATTTACTCCAAAAAGTTCCTCATCATAACTTCGATTTTTGGTCCCTAACTCAAATCTTTTACAATCATGTCGACCGACATGCCCAAAGGGACATTTACCATTTTGCCGGCAGGGATCTTAGGGAATTAAGTGCTGAGGAAGCATGGGAAGCTATTGAGAATTGTGCCCAATATTATTATATAGTAGACAACCCAACAAACATTAATACAAGTCAATTGACCACAAATTTCAAGGATCATGAAACAAGTTTGTTTGGGGATGAGGGTAGAGTTGAGCCACCTAGCTGCATGTCATGGTTAGGCACTACCATAATACAGGATGAACACATAGGTGACCTTGATGTGATGGAGGATTTAGCCGAACATGATCACATTGATAAAAAAGACCTAGGTTTTATGACCAATGACTTTGAATCCCGAAGAACACATGATGAATCCTTTAGGCAAATTGAACATGGTCGGATTATTGAGGAAGATCCTTATGATTCGGACATAGAAGTTGAGATGCCTAGAGAAGCACTTGAGATACTTGGGAAAATGTTAGGGTTAGATTGTACTAAAACACATGATGAGGATATATGTGATCTTGACATAGGGAATGATGAGGTAAGTAACATAAGCCCACCAAGTACCCCACAAGTCCTACCATCATTTGAGGCACACACACCACCCATGACTTACCCGGAAGAAGTAGAAGAGACTATAGGAACCCCAATAGATGTAGAGCCCTTGGACCAAACAAAACTAGAAGAAATAGGTTTGAATACTTGTAGTCATAACCTTTCTTTTAGTTCTATGGAAGTTCCTAGTTTTGATGAACCGGAGCCTAAACCAAAACCGTTACCTAATCTTCCATCCTTAGATGTGAACTTAGGAATTGAATTAGGTCCCGACCCACCCATCAAACCATATAGTCCGGGTAGTTTTATGTTGAAGGTAGTAGACTCTAAGCCTTGTAGAGAGGAAGCTGACATAGGAGTGAACCATAACCTTTCATACTTACATCACCCATTCATGATTAATCACAAGAAACACTATGGGTTTAAACCGGGTTTATTAGGTCAAGATGGATTCCCAACTAGGAGTCTCTCGAAGTTGATAGAAGATGATCCCTTTCTAGGAGAAAAATTCAATTCACCCATTGACCCAATTGAACTAAGTAAGGTTATGATGATTGGATCCCACATCTTTGAGCATATAATTCATCCACCACTCTTTCCTCACGTGGCATACTCATACCGAGTCGGTGTGTATCGCTACTATCACCCGCACTTAACCCTAAGTGTAGGGAAAACCTCTCCTTTATCCGTTAAATAAGGGCAGAGTCAGGCTCGTGACTCGAACAAAAACAAGCGCTTCTTGGGAGGCAACCCAAGCTTTATTTGCTTTGTGTGTTTATTTATTTGTTTGTTTGATTTTATTTGCTTCCGTATGTATGTTTAATTTTTATTATTATTGATTCATGTTCGAAACTAAATTGTGAAAATGCTTTATCTTGTTTTTAACTTCGTCTTAACTACATATAAAGGTATTTTGCAAAAGATAAGTGTAAGGGAAATCCAAATCGGTTTATTAGAACAGATGAACATGAATCATAACAATATTAAATTAACATACATATTAGTAATTGTTTGAGTCAAATGCTTGTATCGAGTCATAATGATATTTTGCAGGATTTCCAGGAAATAAGGATTGAGTTTTTCTAGAAATTTTCCGGAAACTTAATATGAAAAATCTGTCAGATCACTTCTGACGGCGTCAGACCCCATTCTGACGGCGTCAGGAACAGTTTTCTGGAATTTTTTTTGAAAGTTTTGTTTTTCTTCCGGAATCATAAAATGCTTTATTAAATCTCTAACTTATAAACTCCAGGAATCTGCAAAATAATCATTCCACAAGCATTATATCCTTATACAGATTTATCCCGCCGATGTTATGCAGGTTTTCGTGTTAGTTTTCTCAGGTTTAACAGGTTATTTTGGACAAGGAGATGTATGTGGAATCTAGCTTTTGGCGCTGCTTTAATCTTGAAGCTTCAACATTACCTTGGAAGAAGATATAACCATGTTACCTCTTTATCCACTGAGCGAATCAGGGGAGTATTTGATTTCATTCTTTTACCTTATTTACTTTTACATCTTGTTATTTGAACATTGGGGACAATGTTCATCTTAAGTGTAAGGGGGGGGGGGGGTAAAGTACGATACCTTAGAGAATGCTATTACGCTTGATTTTTCGTTTGTTTAATGGTATATGTGTAATAAAACTGAGAGAAATACCTGTTAAGGCAATTTTAGTGCCAAATTTAAAAAATTTTACAACATATAGGAGTGAAACTTTGGTCTTAATGAGCGTCTCACGGATAGGAGTTATATGACTAGCACAAAACCGTACCACTAAAAAAAATTTCCACCCCAAATATGTGAGGTTCGCCCCTAGAATTGGTAGGAAAAGCATTTATGCTATGATGTGTGTACCGGTAGCACTTAGATTCTAGAACTTGCGTTAGGACCATTCCGAGGCCACAAGTGAGACTACATTCGTGTAGTTAGATTTACTACATGATAAGAGGCATTAGGATTAACCCATTGTTTTACACCTGTGTTTTTGTTATAATTACTTTGGCTACATTGGTCAAGTAATTCTCCCACACCCTTTGCGTTGTACTCATTTTTAGTACACGATACCCCTAGTACACCCCTCAGAGCCTATCTTTTCGTTTCTAACTTTAAGCATTTTACTTAAAGTAAGAATTTGTTTACACCCCACTTAAATGTACACCCAAATCGCCTTAGCCTACCTTGTATGCACTCATTTTTAGTGCATTATTGTGACAACATTTGTTTAAACCCCAAGTTAATTATCTAATTGATTACATGGTTGCTAAGTCGAGTCATATCCTTGTACATATTTTTTTGGGACGATTGGGACTCATGGGTAAAGTACTAGTGTAATGGAGTAATGGGGAAGAACAACATTATTACCCCCATATGTGCTAAATATTTTAAAAGTACTCCAAGTGTTTCGATTATCTTAATTCGAGTCATTAGAATAGTTAATTGTAAAGTTATGTAAAAGTTCAAGTGTAAGGGGGATACAACCCCCATACGATGTATTATTTTGGATGGTAGGGCAAGAGTGTGATGCACAAAAAAAAAAAAAAAAAAAAAAAAAAAAAAAAAAAAAACCGGACTACCATCCCGTTTCATTTTATGTTTATTTTATCTTTTTGTTATTTTTTTTCATTAGCTTAAGTCGAGTCTAGTCTTGGCTTAGCAACGCCATATTGTACATGTAATTAATCAAGATCTTTAACTCGCCACCAGTAAAATATCATTTATCCAACAAAACCGTGTTTATCATATCCCTACACCTAACGTTATAACCCGTTTAAAAGCCCTCTTTGATAGTTTATCTTAGGTGCTTACGCCTAGTGGAGGAGGTTTTTGATCCTTTCCCAAGCCTATGGTAATCTATTTGCTATGACAGGTAGTTATCTTGAAAAAGCTTCCCGAGAAGCTTGGAGATCCTAGAAGGTTTCTACTACCTTGTGTCTTTCCAGGAATGGTTGAATGCTATGCCTTGGCCGATCTTGGTGCAAGCATCAACCTGATGCCTAAATCAGTATGGAAGAAACTTTCTCTTCCTGAACTTACTCCTACCTGCATGACTCTTGAGCTTGCAGATCGTTCAATATCTCGTCCACTTGGCATTGCTGAGGACGTATTTGTGAAAGTAGGAAAGTTCCATTTTCCAGCTGACTTTGTGGTTGTTGATTTCGATGCTGATCCTAGGGTTCCTCTCATTCTTGGAAGAGGATTCCTAAGAATGGGCCGTGCTCTCATAGATGTATTTGAGCATGAAATCACATTACGTGTGGGTCATGAAGCTGTTACCTTTAACCTCGATCAAACTTCGAGGTACTCCTCAAATTATGATTCTGAATCGGTTAACCGAATCGATGTCATTGATATTGTTTCAGAGGAGTATTCTCAAGAGTTTCTTGGTTATTCTCATAATTCTGTGAGTGGGGATACCACCACATCTTCTTTACCTGGCATTTCCGACTCTTCCCCTTCTCTCACTCCGTTTGAGGGAAGTGATTTCAATTTGGAAGAGATCGAGGATTTTCTCAAGTGTGATTCATTCCTGGAGGGGATTGATGACCTGAGATTGATCTGGAGGGAGATATTCTTCTTCTTGATAAATTGTTGAATCAGGACAATTCTCCTCCTCTCCCTCCCGTTGAACTTCATAATGAGGAGATCAAATCAGTTGAGAAAACCGATGAATTTCCTGAGGTCGAACTCAAAGACTTACCGCCTCATCTTGAGTACGCATTTTTGGAGGGTGATGATAAATTACCCGTCATTATTGCTAAAGATTTAAGTGATGAGGAAAAGACTGCTCTAATCAAGGTCTTAAAGTCACACAAGCAAGCCATTGCTTGGAAACTCTCCGACATAAAGGGCATCGACCCTGAATTTTGTACTCACAAGATTTTAATGGAGGATGACTTTAAACCAGCAGTCCAACATCAAAGAAGGGTGAATCCTAAAATCCACGATGTTATCAAACAAGAGGTCCTCAAACTTCTTGATGCAGGATTGATTTATCCCATCTCTGATAGTCCGTGGGTTAGTCCCATTCACTGTGTTCCAAAAAAGGGTGGCATAACTGTTGTCACAAATGATGAAAATGAGTTGATTCCAACTCGATTGGTTACGGGGTGGCGTGTTTGCATTGACTATCGTAAGTTAAATGATGCCACCCGAAAAGACCATTTTCCTCTGCCCTTCATGGATCAGATGCTTGAGAGATTAGCAGGAAACGAGTACTATTGTTTCCTTGATGGTTTCTCGGGTTACTTTCAAATTCCCATTGATCCACAAGATCAAGAAAAGACTACCTTCAGGTGCCCTTATGGAACCTTTGCTTATAAACGTATGCCTTTCGGCTTATGTAATGCTCCAGGCACGTTCCAGAGGTGTATGATGGCCATATTTACCGACATGATTGGTAAAACAATGGAGGTCTTTATGGATGACTTTTCGGTCATTGGGGATTCGTTCCAAGCATGTCTCTCCAATTTAGAAAACATGTTGAAACGGTGTAAAGACACCAATCTTTGTCTAAATTGGGAGAAAAGTCATTTTATGGTCAAAGAGGGCATTGTCCTCGGCCATAAGATATCAAAGAACGGGATTGAGGTTGACAGAGCTAAAGTTGATGTCATTGGTAAATTACCTCATCCCACTACCGTCAAAGGTATTAGGAGTTTTTTGGGTCATGCCGGTTTCTATCGTAGATTCATACAAGATTTTTCTAAAATCGCCCGGCCTATGACTCATCTCCTTGAAAAGGATGCTCCTTTTATCTTCTCACCTGAGTGCATCAAAGCTTTTGAAATATTAAAGAAAAAGCTTACTGAAGCACCCATTCTAGTTGCCCTCGACTGGGATTTTCCCTTTGAGCTCATGTGCGATGAAAGTGATTTTGCTATCGGTGCAGTCCTGGGGCAACGAAAAGCCAAACATTTTCAGCCTATCCACTACGCAAGTAAAACAATGACTGAAGCTCAAACTCATTACACCACTACAGAAAAAGAATTATTGGCTGTGGTGTATGCCTTTGAGAAGTTTCTGCCATATTTGATCTTGACAAAATGTGTAGTGTATACGGATCACTCGGCTCTTAAATATCTCTTTGCAAAACAAGATGCAAAGCCGAGATTACTCCGTTGGGTTCTCCTTCTGCAAGAATTTGATATCATTATACGTGATAAAAAAGGAGCTGAGAACCTAGCTGCTGATCATTTATCCCGATTAGAGAACCCACACCAAGATGTTTTCGAGAAAAAGGAAATAAATGAAACATTTCCTCTCGAGACACTTAATACGGTTACTTTTCGAGGAGATTCTACTACCCCATGGTTTGCTGACTTCGCAAATTACCATGCGGGTAACTTCATAGTAAAAGGGATGTCGACCCAACAGAAGAATAAATTCTTCAAGGATGTTAAACATTACTTCTGGGACGACCCTACTTATTCAAAATCTGTGCGGATCAAGTCATCCGACGGTGTGTTTACGGACAGGAAGCTATTGACATTCTCAAAGCTTGCCATGCTGGACCCACGGGGGGCCATCATAGTCCAAACTACACCGTCAAAAAGGTGTTTGATTCCGGGTTTTATTGGCCCACAATCTATAAGGATGCCCAAGAACTCATAAAAACTTGTGAAGCTTGTCAGCGTCACGGAAATATTTCACAACGAAATGAAATGCCACAAAATGCAATTCAAGTCTGTGAAATCTTTGATGTCTGGGGCATTGACTTTATGGGGCCATTTCCATCATCTAGAGGAAACAAATACATTCTCGTGGCTGTTGACTATTTGTCAAAATGGGTTGAAGCAAAAGCTTTACCCACTAATGATGCCCGAGTTGTTATAAAATTCCTAAAAGCTCTTTTTGCCCGTTTTGGAACTCCACGTGCTATAATCAGTGATCGTGGTACGCATTTCTGTAATGACAAATTTGACAAAGTCATGCAAAAGTATGGTGTAACTCACCGTCTGTCTACTGCGTATCACCCACAAACAAGTGGGCAAGTTGAAGTTTCAAATCGGGGAATTAAAAGAATCTTAGATAGGACTGTAGGAGAAAATCGTGCTTCCTGGTCGGATAAATTGGATGATGCACTATGGGCCTTTCGTACAGCTTACAAAACACCCATTGGGTGTACACCCTACAAGCTTGTGTACGGAAAGGCATGTCATCTTCCGATCGAATTAGAGCACAAAGCCTACTGGGCCTTGAAACATGCTAACTTTGACCTTCAAACTGCGGGTGATCACCGTAAAGTTCAAATGAATGAATTAAATGAACTGCGTGATCAATCTTACGAGAACTCTTTGATCTACAAAGAAAAGACAAAGAAGATTCATGACTCAAAAATCAAGAACCGCGTTTTCAACGTTGGTGATCGAGTCCTTCTTTTCAATTCAAGATTGAAGATTTTCTCGGGAAAACTCAAATCCCGTTGGTCTGGTCCATTCACTGTTACAAAAGTTTATCCATATGGTACCGTTGAGTTATCTCAAAATGACGGACCAAATTTCAAAGTGAATGGTCATCGGTTAAAACACTACTTTGGAGAGGACATACCATTCATGGTTGTCCCGGATCTTCAAACTTTCCCCATGAACCAATAAATGCGGGGATCGAGTCTAGCTAGTGACTCGGTCATCAAAAACATTAGCCCACCATATGGGTTTTCACCCATATTTCTGACTTCTTTCTATTTTCTACCACCCAAGTGTGGGGGAGTGCCCACATGTTGTATATATGTACATATTTCAGTCCTTAAAAAAAAAAAAAAAAAAAAAAAAAGTGTGTGTATATAAAATAATGGCTATTCAGTATTTCCCTTTCACGTTCTAAGTGTTGGTTTAACAGCCGGTTCTTTGAATATTGAGGGCAATATTCAGTTCTAAGTGTGGGGGGGAAATTCTAGCGAATTTTATCAAATGTATCATCTAGCACCCCCATTTTAGCCAAAATTTTAAAATTTTTTCTCACTTAGAACGCAATAAATGGTTATCAGTCCGCCATGTCTAACCCACATAAGGATTGGCTAATCCAGGAGCAAACGGCTCTTGGTAAAGACAAATCAAACCCGTTGAAAGCTGATGGTTTGCTCAAAATCATTTGGTTATCATTGTACCAAAGTATCACATACTAAAACAATGGCTAGTCCAGAAGCAAACGGCTTCTGGTAAAGACAAATCAAAACCGTTTACAGCTGGTGATTTGCTCAAAATCACATGGTTATCAGTGTACCATAGTTCTTACTTGAACTGAAACATTTGGCTACTCCAGAAGTGATGGCTTTTGGTAAAGAGATAAAATCCATTAAATCTTCAAAAATATTGCTAGGGACTAGCAATAGTTTAGTGTGGGGGATTGATGAGTGTGTAAATACTCATCATTTTTATCATATCTGAACTGCCAAAACATCCAAAAACACTCAAAAATGCATCAAAATACTGAAAATATCACAGGAGTGTGTTTTATAAGTTTCAAATGCAAAATGTTTGAAAACAATTGAAAAACAAACAAAGTTTGCATAATTGGCAGTTTCAGTCCCTCAACTTTCAAAACATGTCAAATCTAGTCCCTGATTATTCAAAACATGTAAAATATCATTAAAGGTCCTTGGGAATTCACAAGTTGTCAAAATAAATCCTTTAAAGTTAAAAATTGCAAATTGACAACTTTAGTCCCTCAAATTTGAAAAATGTCATATTTGGTCCCCGGGTATTCTAAATTGAAGAAAATACATTCATGGTCCTTGGGTTATTATAATATGGCAAAATTGGTTCCTTATAATACTTTGGGAAAGTTACAACTTCAGCCCCTCAAAATCCAAAAATTACAAAATGGTCCTTGTGCTTATTTCCTATAAACCAAATCCGGACCATGTATTAAATTAACCCAAAAATAAAACCAACCCACTACCCTTTATTACTACCCAACCCAATATTATCTAAATCCTAAACCCAGCCCAACCATAACCTTTGACCCGGCCCAATCCCAACTTAATTAACTAAAACCAGTCAAACCCAGGTCAAACCCATCTTCCCTTTCACACAACCCCGCCAAAACCACCATACCTGAAACCAGGTGGTTTTTGGCCACCTTTCACCTCCACCTCATCACCCCAGTCACTAATCTCTCCCCTCCACCTCCACAAACACCCAAATTTCTTTAATTGTTAAAACCTGCTCAAGCTACTTTTGTCCTGATTTCCCGCCAAAATTCCACTTGGACGATTGTGATGAAATTGGCCAAACCAAAGGTCAAGATGTGGTGGGATATGCTCAGAGATGTCGACAAGAAGATAAAAGGCTATAAAGAATAGTGGAGAGACAATGTAATAGATCATCTAGTTTATTTTTTAGCTTATGTATGTCGACTTAGTTAATTTTTAAATATCCAGTGTTCATTTTAGCTTCTGAGTTGTAACTTTAATGTTTTGAGCATAATAGAAACATATTTCAGTCTTTAATTTAAGTATTGCAAGTTCAATTCAGTTTTCATTTTAAATGTGCTTAAAATTCTCATGATAAGCTTAATATTGTTCAAAGTTGTTATTCAGTGTTCCTTCAAACTCATAATAGCTCATTTATAAGCTTCCTTAAGTTTATAAAGCATAGAAATCAGTTAGTAATAAAAAAATCAAAAATACAAAAACAGGTCAACAAAAGTCAAAGCTCAGGTTTTATGATGAAGATGGCTGGAGCAAGGGAAATTCTGGATTGCCCTTGGGTTAGTGGCTTAGTGGGAAGCTATTAGGTGTGTTCATTGGCCTTGGTACTCAGTTGTTTGCTTGAATACAAGTTGTAAGCCATTTTCACTATTTTACCATTTTACTGTTAGAATACTTAAACTGCTTAGATCTTGTTATTTTCATGTTCCTTTGTTGTATGTTAGTGATATTGTAGAATAAAATTGTTAGTTTGTGTATTGTATATCTTAGTTGCTAGTTATATCATTTAGACAGTCAAAATAGCTTAGTTGTGATACTTAGATAATTGTTGTTAGAATCTGTATTTTTGTGCTCATTTGATCTTATAACATCAGTATAAAGTGTTTGAAATCAGTTTCATGTTCTAAGTTGTTGATTTGTAACACTAATCATAGAACAAGTCTTGTTAAGAGTTGTTTGGATCAAGCTGCTTATCTGAGTTATTGCATGTTATTGGCTGAAATACTTGTTGCTTCATGTTAGTTTAGGTTAATAAAGATCATTGCAGTCATAACATATAGGTCTTATTAGTTAAAAAGTCAAAATCAAGTTTTAAATCCTTGTTTTCATTCACTGTTAGGATTTTAGATTCCAAATCTCATCACACTAGTTCAAAACTTGTTATAGTAGCTTAAATTCATCTTATTCTAGCTTAATTTATCATAATCAGTCACTAGTTTAAGATCAAAACTCACCAAAGTCAATCCTTGTGATTTTCTGCAAAAGTCAATTCCACAGCAGACCTTGTGTTCTGGGTTGCTGATTTTTGATCCAATTGGACCTCAATTGGCTAGATTCTGATGGGGCTTTTCATGTTTTTAGATAGCCAGTAGTGTCACCTTGCTTTTGCCCCCATAATCTTCATCTTATCTGCTTATTTATAACCTCAAAAGCTGCCTGCAAGTTGGCCTTGTTCCTGAAATTTCTGTGTTAAAATCCACAACAGTCAAGTTCTTAACTTGTTAATCCTTAGTGCTTATCTGTGTGTTTCAAGTTGCTTTAAGCTTAAATAAGTTTGTTAAACCTTCCCTGAGCATTTGGTTGAGTTTAGTGCTTTTTAGCTTATTTTTGGCTTATTTGCCAACTGCTTATCTACCCAAATCAACTCTCAGGGCTTATTAAACTTGTGATTTTAATTTTCCTAGCCTTTTAATATTAATTTAGACTTAAATTAAATTTTTCATATTTTTCCTAAGTTATTTAATATTTTTAATCCTTTTTATTAGTTTCTAATAGTAATTAAATCATAATAAATAGAATACTAATCAGAAAAATATAAATCCAATTTTCATAATTTTCTTTTGTCATTTATAATCTAGGAAAAATATAATCTTATTTTTAGTCCTTAAGAAAATTAAAAATAGAAATATAGTGATAGCTTCTATTTAATAGAATTTATCTTTTTAAATTTTAATTAAGTAAATTTCATTTTTATAATTTTCTTATCTTCTTATCACCTTAGAGTATTTATAGAAAAATTTTCAGATTTTTCTTTGATCTTTTAGTATTTATTAGAATTTAAATTAGTTTAAATAATTATTAAATAGTTTTTAATTAATAATAAGTAATTAATAAGTCAAATAAATAATTTTATTTTTCCAATAATTTTCTTTTCTTATTAGGATTGTAAAAATATAAATTTCATATCCGTAGGCCTTTTATTTATTAAAACTCACTTTTTATTTCGTACGTTTACGTTTATTTAAATTTAAACGTACGCTTTTAGGTTTTTATACGTTTCTAGTTAACTTGTTTTTACATTCTTGTTTATATAGCTTGTTTAAAGCTATTTTCTTATCTCCTTAGTATAATCAAAACCATAATCCCTTTTCTGTTCAAAAGCACTTGATCACAAGTCATTTTTAAAGCACAATTTCACATCTCGCTGGGACTTAAACGACCCGGGGATAAAACTATACTCCTTGGATAATTGCATTGTGTTCTCAATTGGTTTGACTTTGTTTTACCACATCCGTGGTTGATTTAAGTTGACTGTTTAGGGCCAATCAAGAATCTTCCCTCACCCTTAGACCTATTAGAGTAGTTTTTCAATCCTAACGACACTATTCCCCTAGAGAACGATCAATCCCCCGGTACTTGCCACTACACTATACTACATCGGTCAGGTACACTGCCTGGTGGGGATTGCAAGCCTCTTGAGATCCCTCGAGAGGTAAAACCTGTTGTAAGGTCGCAAAACCACGCATCGATAGAGAAGAGATTAAGAGAAAGAGAAGTTGGATGATTCACATTCACTAAATAATTTGACAGGGCTTGCGCACTCAGAATGAAAACCAACAAGGCAAATGAGACCCCAAGCCTTCTATTTATAGGCAACAATCTAGGGCGTCCCATGTGCTAGAGTTTCTAGAAGATATTAACCAAAATGGCCGGCCCATGGACTCCTAATGGACCGCGCCTCTAATTACAAACATAGAATCCATATTTGAGCAACATATTAGGCGTACATGACCATGACTTGAAATATTAAATAAAAGACGTTCCTAACAATTTCAATGATTGGTACCGTTCTTTGAGGATTGTTCTTAGAATGGCCAAAAGATTTGAATATCTTAGTAAGCCTCTTCTTACAGCCCCTCCTGCCTCTTCATCTAATGAAGCGCTTGAAGAGTACAGTAGTGATTATGAGAAGCACAATGATGTGGCTTGTCTCATGCTATCGGGGATGGATACTCAATTGCAAAAGCAATTTGAGAATTATGGCCCGATGGACATGATCACTAAACTCAAACGTATGTTTGAGAAACCACCAATGGCAGAGTTATATGATCTATTAGATTCTCTGGCCAAGTGTAAGCAGGAAGCTAGTAAACCCGTGAGTGCCCATGTGTTGGAGATGAAAGGATATCTGGACCAATTGGATGCACTCGGAAGCGGTTACGTGCAAGATGTGCAAGTTGGCCTCATCAATCGATCCCTCAACGAGGAATTGTATGGTGAGTTTGTGCGCAACTTCAATATGCATTGCACGGGGAAGACAATAAGTGATTTGCATGCAATGCTTATTGACTTTGAGAAGGGACTCTCAAAGAAGGCACCTACACCTGCTGTGATGGCTGTTCAAGGTGGTAGGATTACTAAGCCCAACAAACCGCGACATGCGAACAAGAAGGGCAAAGGTAAAGCTGACAAAGGAAAACAGGTTGTGATCCATCAACAGAAGCCTAAGAAGCAGAATCCTCCTCTGAAGAAGGATTATCCCAAGAAGGATACGGCTGCTTGTCACCACTACAACACTCCTGGACATTGGAAGAGGGACTGTCCATTGCTGCTTGAGGAGTGTCGCAAGAATAAAAATGCCAAGGCTGCAAATGGCACGAGCACTTCAGGTATTTTTATGATTGAATTATTTTCTTTTCCTCGTAAGCAAAATGCCTGGATATATGATACAGGATGTGGTACTCACATTTGTAATACATCGCAGGGGCTTAGAGGAGCGAAGAAGCTGAAATATGGGGAATGCTACTTGTACGTGGGCAATGGCATACGTGCAGCAGTTGAAGCCATAGGGACATTTGACTTAGTTTTACCTTCGGGTTTAATTTTAGTACTGAACAATTGTCATTGTGCACCGTCTATTATTAGAGGTGTTGTTTCAGTTTCTTTATTGTTGGATAATGATTTTGATCACACATTTAATAAAAATGGAATTTCGGTTTATTTAAATTATGTTTTTTACTTTAATGCAATTCCTATAAATGGTGTGTTTGAAATCGACATGGATAATCATGTATCCAATGGAAATAATTCTATGTATAGCATTGGCAATAAGAGAATCAAGTCTAACTTGGATTCGTCTTATCTTTGGCACTGTCGTCTTGCTCATATAGGCAAGAAACGTATGGAAATGCTGCAACATGATGGGCTTTTGCAAAATATCAATGATGATTCAGTTGATAAATGCGAATCTTGCATATCTGGGAAGATGACAAGGAAAGCTTTTTCACATCAAGTGGAAATGGCTACGGATCTACTTGGATTGATACACACTGATGTGTGTGGTCCATTTAGACATGTGTCAAAACGCGGTGCTAGCTACTTCCTAACCTTTACGGATGACTATAGTCGTTATGGTTGTGTATATTTACTTAAACATAAACATGAAGTCTTTGAGATATTCAAGGTTTTTAAAAGTGAAGTAGAATTACAACTCGGTAAGAAGATTAAGGCTCTTCGATCCGATAGAGGTGGTGAGTATTTAAGCCAAGAGTTTAAAGATTATCTAGCTGACTGTGGAATTGTCCAGCAACTCACATCTCCTTATACTCCACAGCAAAATGGTGTATATGAAAGGAGAAATTGTACATTGCTTGAGATGATACAATCTATGTTTAATCTGACAACTCTTCCCTTATCCTTTTGGGACTATGCTCTTGAAAGTGCTGTTCGCATATTGAATATGGTTCCGACAAAGAAGGTTGATAAGACTCTATATGAATTATGGACTGGAAAAGCTCCCATCTTGTCTTACTTAAAGGTCTGGGGTTGTGAGGCGTTTGTTAAACATGACTCACCAGATAAACTCCAACAAAGATCTGTTAAGTGTATCTTCGTAGGATACCCTAAGGAAACAAGGGGTTACTACTTTTACTTCCCACCTGAGAACAAAGTCATTGTGGCTAGGTATGGAGAATTCCTTGAGGAGAATCTAATATCTCAAGAATTCGGAAGTGTTGCAAAGTGTATGAGTTATGCTCGTAGTCAAAATGGGACTTGTTCCTTCAAATTTATTTGAAGTTTAATACTGCTGGGCCCCTCGTTGGATTAATAAGATGTTTGTGTGGCCACACCCAAAGTCTCCCCTTATGATTCAGAAGATTTGGTAATCTTATTTAATCATGAATAACGAGAAACAGAACTATTAATAAAGAATGACTTAGATCCATATCTTTATTAATGTGGTATTAGAAACAAAATGATAAGTATGATGAGTTAATCATCAAGTGGTTTTTCCAGGAGACCACACACCCGAGTTGTACTAGGGGCATTGGCGTGTTGCAAGACGCTAACCAATGTCATTACACTTTTAATAGATTTCCAAGTGGGAGCTGTTAGAGTTAGTGGAAACATATTAAACGTGTATGTCTAGATTCGAACACGGGACCGAGAGATTGCACACTTTACGTATGAATGATCAAGTAAATAATTAATATGTATAATTATTGTATATATTAATTATTTGGACACGAAATGATACATAACGGACGTTATGTAATTAACGGTGTTGACTAACGACCGTTAAGTTAAAAGTGGAAGGACTATTAGTGAAATTTGGGATTGGAAGAATCTAGAATTCTTGGTGACCAAGTTTGGCCGATCGGCCTAAGGGGTTAAGAAACCCTAATCGAATAGCTTTGGCAACAAGCTACCCAAACACTATAAATACAAACCTATGGGTATTGTTTTCTCACCTTGTGCAATACTATAACCCTAGGTTTTGTGTTTTCTTTTCCAGTTCTCTAAAACCGGTCGAACTATTTTAATAGGGTCAATCCATTGTTTTTGTGTAGCAAAAATATTGTTTTGGTTTTAAGTGTCGATCCACGCTAATCCTATTTGTTGATCTTGTGATTAGAAGAGAAGATCGATCCTTGTTCTTGCTAGGATCTCGAGGTAATTCTAATTTACTTTTCGGTAATTCATTATATGTGTTAAATAAGATCTTGCTTCTGCTACGTTCTCTTGATGTGTTTATTAACTTAGATGTTGATCATGCTATTTAAATTCTAACATATGAAACAAAAGTGATTTGCTAACAACAATTCTAAGAGTTTTGTTTAAGCATATTTTAGTTAATAATGTTTTTAAATATAAAATCCTTGATATTAATACATATTTGATTAATATTTAAACACTTATGTACATTTGTAAATCATGCATTCACAAAAATGATCAGTTTTAATTTAGAAACATTATTAAATTAAAGTATGTTTAAACAAAAGTTATATGGTTTTTGTTAGCAAATCCCCAAACAAAAATATGCGTATCTAAAGATACATATAATCACTACAAAAAAGGTTAAATTTAGAAAGTTACTAATTATTTATTTGTAATTTGGTTGGTTTTAATAAAATGTATATTTTAGTTGGGATGAGATTCGGTGAGAAGAAAAATTAAAATGAGATAAATGAGAATGATTTTTATGCACACATTTTAAATAAAAGAGACAATTTTAAAGAAATATATATCTATTTTTGTAGGTTCATCTGAAATGTGTGATTGTAGTTTATTCTCATAATCTTTATTTTAATTTTTATTAAGCTTCTAGAAAGCTTTATGTTCGTTAAGGTCGGAAATAGCAAATTCTATAACTTTTTAGCAAGTGTTTTATTTATTTTGGCTTTTAAAAGCACTTAAAGCAATCTGCCCTGGACCACTGGAATGAAACAAGGCTTTTTGACCTTTTGTGTGTTCCACGTGCCCCCTCAACTTTTACTAAATGACAGAATCTTTCCTTTTAGATTCGCATATTACCTATATTTGAACAAACTACACTTTTCGTCCTTGTGGTTTGCGTTGACTGACAAGTTTCGTCTTTTAACAAAAAAAAAAATGCATCATCCGTCCTTAAATGCGAAACGTTATCCACCGTTGGTCCCTCCCTCTAAGGGCCCTTGTTAACTGCTGTTAAGTTACTCCGCTTAATACTCAAATGAGGGTATAATGGTAAATTTTCTAAAAAATTATTTTTTTTAAAAAACACTAACAAATAAGTAAAAAAAAACATCTCACCTTAGTCGCACCACCAATCATTTATATTTCTTCTTCATCTCACGACTACCATTCAAACCACCCTTATTCTTTCTCTTTCATCTTCACCATCTCTTACTACCATCACCACCATTGCCAATCACTGTAAATACTATTCCAACAAAAACTCCAAAATCAAAACCCATCTCATTCTCTCATTATATATAAACACCAACAGCTCATCTTCATAAACTCAAAAACAAAATCCAAACTACAAATAATAACCCATAATCTTTCATCTTCATTAAAATTTAAATACCACTTTCTTTTCTTTTTGAGAATATGACCATTTATGTAACATTAACAGCCACCAACACCTCAACAATAACTACATATGGAACTGTTATCTATTTTTTTACAAAAATTATATGGCATATGATTCTGCCTCATGTCATCGAGTGATATTATCAATGTTTACATTTTTATACCCACGCTACTAGTACCATCATAATCTCGTCACCTATCAACTCCATGCCTCCATCATAGGAAAACATAATATGGTTTTGAAATTGCTAATAAGGTGGACCCATTAGAGAGTACAATGTATCAACAAGTTTTTTGTGATGATTTATGTGTTTGATTATTTCGAATATATATAAGCTACGGAGACTGTTGAAGCTATGAATCAAATAACGCCGCCGTTTTTCGGATATATGGCCGGAATTCGCCGAAAAAGATTACCGGATCTGAGCGGCTGTTTATCGCCGGCAAAAACAATAAGATTAAAAGAATTTGAAAGAAGTGTGATGGGTTGTAGGTGTTGTGGAACTGCGTCTTCAAAAGAAATAGATGGTGGTTTCGACACTATTACTTTGATACACACTACTTCATTATACTTTTAAATTTTCATAAAGCAAAAAAGAAAAAAACGGTATTACTTTAATGCATACTACTTCAAATACGTACGAGTGATTAGTTCAATTTTTTAAATAATCAGTGTGAATTTTGTTTCCAATTTAGAGATTGTTGGTGATGATGATAAAGGAATGAAGATATTATATTGGTAATACTAGATATAATGCCCGCGCACGCGCGGGGTTTTTTTTAATCATTTAAATAAATTATTATTTTTAATTTCGAGTTTTAATTATTATAACAGGACCTTCAAAACCATTGTACTTTGATTGAGATATTGAATTAGGGTTATTTACGAATGTAGTGGGTTTTAATATTAATTAGATTTGGAGGAGATGTTCTTGCGTCAATGATTTTGCGTGAATGAATGATAAGAGATCGAGTTTGATTAATGGAGGAGGAATTTGGGAATGTTGGGACTTCAAATATTTAGTGGGAATGATACTGAATTTTAAGTTTCAGCCCAAATCTTTGAAAAACTTGCTCCACCGTTTACAAGTTTTAATTTTTTTATATTTTGACACATATATTTTTGTAAGTTTTTATTGAATAATTACAAATCACATTCTTTTTTTTGTAGAATATGGATAAATTTAGAAGTATTTAGGCTTTTCTTATTTAATATTTAAGAAAATAATAATAATAATAATTTGATTATTACTTAATAAGGTATGATTTGATTTTTTTGAAATGTAAAAGTCCCCACTAGGGGTTTTGTTTTATTATATAAAAGATATATATATATATATATATATATATATATATATATATATATATATATATATTATATATATATATATTAGGTGTGATGAGGGGGATGATTTGTGGAGTGGGGGACTACATTAAAAGAAGAGTAAACTACACCATTCGTCGTTGTGGTGTGGGTGGGAAAAGACTAAAATACCCTCACGTGGGTATCACATGTGAGAGTATAACGACATAGGCATGTCGTCCGAATAAAGTAAGATATTTTGTAAAGAAATGTATTTTTTTGGTTTAAAATGCACTAAAATACCCTGACAAAAAACTTAGTTTAGTGAAAAAAATAATTTTATACTGCTCACAATTTATCAAAAATTTTTTTTCCCGCTAAAATCTGGTGTCTGAGTTATAACGAATGTTAGTGTGGTCCGTTAAAGTCGAAGAGCTAACGATACATAACATTTGTATTTAAGAACGGATGGTCATTTTTTTTTTTTAAATGACGAAACTCGTAATCAACACAAACGACAAACACGAACGTGTAGTTTACCCTTTGAACTATAACACAAATAATTAATATAACCTTGCCTTACAAGATTCTATTCTTTACCAATTACAGTATCTGTTTTGTTTTTATACAACATAAACGACTTTAATAAGTAGTCGATTTCATATATCTATTTAAACCTCTTGATGTCATCTTAACATACTTCAGAATTAAATATAAAGCGATTAAAAAATGATTATTGATCAATTGTTGAATAGAAGATGTTTCGAATAGAATTAATTAATGTTTAATTTGCTGAAGTATACATTTATATGTTATCATTTCTGTTGCTTATGTTATTTTTAATAATTTGAATTAGATTGCGTAATTCCATGGCATTCATGTATCCATATAGCTATGGTTGTCAATATTTAGGCTGTCTTATGAGTTTTGTGAACCTTTTATGTCAAAATAAAACACTAGGATGTGATATTAGGTCTTTATCATGTGTGATGGTCTTACTGAGGATATGGTAGTAGTAGTAGTATTTTGGATAGTCATATTCGTTAGTTAGAATTACCGGTCTATATGTATCAAGTGACATAAATTTTTTGGGTCACAGCGTTATGAACTATTGTGATGACATCTGTTGGTGCTTTTCAAGAGTTGGGTTGACCCTATTTGGATTGACATTCAATCATGTACAAAGTGTTTGGAATATGTGAACATACATATTGTATCTGCTAGATCATAAGCCACTCTATATAATTAGGAGTTGACTTTATATGAAATGTACGGCAGTGTTAAAAAAAATCCATGGTAATAGGTATAATAAACAAGGAAAATGGCGTTAGACTAGTTAATTCATTATACGACTTTATCAAGACTTGTTTAGTGTGATTAGTTCACGCTCAAACCCTCCCTTAAGCTGACACATCTCTCTCAAGTCTCAATTACCCATGTGATCATCGATCAACACAAACCTATATACTTGAGCCTAACTCAAGCAACGGCTGTTTCGTGTGCACCCTCTATCATTATTGAAGTGACAGAACCAGGTTTTAAAGAGACCAAGTGCACACAAGTTTTTTACTGTAATATAAAGGCGCACATTTTTTTAGACCGGGTGCAATTAAGAAAAATCGGTTTTTGTTACTAATATTAACACTATGAAACATAATTCCATCGGGGTCTCGAGATATCCTCTGATTCCGTCACTGATTGTTGGGTGATGAGCCGATGAGGTTATATGCAAATATGCAATGCTATTCAACTATCGTTTTAGTTACACGCCATGAGTTCTAAGTCAATAAAAGCTTATAGTAACATGTTTCAGCTCCGTAACGATTCATAATCTACTGGAATTATGATTTGCTGTATTATGTTCGTATATGAAACATTACCCTACTGCTTACTCGTGTATGAGCTTTATTGCTCCTTTTTCACAGATTTATTCCCTCTAATCCTTAAACTTTACCAAGAATTAGTATCCACCAAGTCTAAGTACATTCGATCCAACCACTTGTCACAAAAAAAAGGAAAAGAAAGACAATAGTAAATTTAGTCCTTAATTTTTAAATCGTTCCTAATCTTTCCTCTTTTGAATAAGCCCATGATTCTTGGCAACTTTTTACGTATTCAACCACATAAAGCTCTCATAACAACTTGTTTCGCCTTGATAACTAATTCTAGTCAATTTAATTACTTGAAGTAATCGAACTTAGGCTTCTACATAATAGAACTCGATCACTCTCTAAAACAAGTTTCACCAACGAGTTATTTCAACATTAACGCATAAAATTTGACGGATTCAACTCCAACTCCCTAAACACAGCTTGACTCTATCTCTATCCATAATAACAAATCAAAGCTAATAATAAGTTAGTACTAGCATGATTACATATACAATATTCCCACTAATCATTCTGTATTTGTCAACTCCAGTTGGACTAATTCAACTACTGAACAATAAGGTTGACATTACATGATAGTTAAAGGGGTGTAAGTGTAATGTATTTAATGATAAAGGTCTATTGGGTAACATAGATATTTTTCTTGGGCTGAAATTCTCTGTGGCTTTACACGCACAGGTCAGATATGAGCCGGGTCAATTAAAGTCATTCCTCAAAACGACGCGTTTCATGGACTTGGCTATTTTCATTTTCTCATTTTGACCTTTCTACCCCTCTATATCACTTTTATACACGTCAATTACTATTAAAAAAATACGGATATTTTGATTTTTAATTTTGAGAAAAATGTAAAGGAGAAAAATGTAAAGGTTGTTTGGTAATGAAATGTCAAATGAAAGAAATAAAAAATGTAATGCAATAAATGATATAATGTAATAATTCATTACCGTTATTAATCATTTTTTTATTAGTATGATAGGACAGAATGTAGTTGATAAGAAAAAGACTAAATTGACTTTGATGATAGGAAGTTTATTCAATGTAGTTAGTTAATAATGAATTTTTATATAATTTTAATTTAATTATAAGATGAAAAAAAAAAATTGACATTTAAGGAATGAAAATGATGAAATGAGTAATTACATTATAAAATTATAAAGAAACAAAATATTTTCATTTTATTATAATAGTACTTTTCATTCTCATGATTATAACGTACCAGACACTATGTAAGTACCCCGTATTTGTTACCAATGTTTTTGAGAAATTTGACAACATTGACTTGAGAATAAGTTATCAAAAAATTAAGATTGGTTAACACGTTTGTATGGTTGTCACACATTATATATGTTGCAACTTACGTGGATATTATTTCGAATGAGCATCCGTACACACACATGTAGGTTGTTAATTAGTATCGCACGACTACTAACATGTATGGTTTGCATGACTAAATATATCAACAAAGAATCCAAGTAGAAAGCGTTACACAAGTAAAATTTGAACATCTCAACAATAACTACAAAATATAAAACATACATATGTAGTATTATATTTTTCTCATGCACATTGTGATTGTTAATCATGTAATATTATAATATATACTAAAACTCATTTGTGATTATGCAAAGTGATGGATCATTAGTGTGTGTTTAATGCTATAATTTTCTATATGATTGGGCCACCTGTTATGTTTAAGAAGGAAAAAAACACTTTAATATGTACCAACCCATTGTGGCGGCATATCATTGGCCCGTTCCAACGCAACAATTTACTGTTCACGTACTAACCTGCTAATCACCTCCCTAATAAAAAGTCATTTGGAATTTGTGGCGTAAACGACATTTACTTATACCAATATACAATATAAACCATACATGTGTACTCTAACCATGTATTTATTCTGACAATGAAGCTTCGTGAATACAATAGGTTGGTCCAATCCAGTCGGTTCAGAATCGACGAATTTCGGGATCTTTTCCAGCCAACCCCAGTAACCGATTTCTTCATACTTTGTCCTCTAATACTCTTTATGATTCACTATGATTTTATTTTGGTTAATTAATGATTTCGTTTACGTATTTCTTTAATTTTAATCTTTATTGCCAATTAGGGTTTTAAAATTTGGGGGTTTTCTTAATGATTTACATTTAGGTATTCCTTTAATTTTAATATTTTTTTCCAGTTAGTGTTTTTCTAATTTGAGGGTTTTCTTAATGATTTACCATTAACCCTAAAAAAAAAGGTTTTTAGTATATATTATAGTATGATTATAATTATACTAATAAGGTTTGTTTGTTTTCTTTTTTGTTAAACATAATAGGTGGCCCAATCAGTTGCTCATAATGTTAACCATGTTCAGGTGTTTATTTCCAATTTTGCTGTTAATAAAAATCATTTAGTTGCGTATTTATGGTGTGTAATTACTTATATATTGTACAAATGCATTGTTTACTGCAGGCCGTATGTTTGAGTGGCAACCATAGCATGATTGTGCCAGCAACGACGACAAGTGTTTGGTAACGTGCAGTGACTTTATATGTTGCTATAAACCGTGCCCACAAATATATACGACGCAACGGCAGTTACCATCATCTATAATAGATATAGATGGTTTCATTGTTCGTTGTGCGCGTTGCTTGAATCTGATGATGTTTTAAATATGTTGTCTTGCTGCGGAAGGTGGAAGGATGGTAGAGTGCAACAGCCAGTTGCCTCAGCAACCCCTACGTGTGCAGGCAGACAATAGTATTATATATATATATACTAAAAACCATTTATGATTATGCATAATGGTGGATCAGTATGTTGTGTATTATGCGTTAAACTTGAACTTGATTGGGTCACCTGTTACGTTTACGAAAAAAAACAAAAAAACCATATACTAATGGCCTATGTTGATCACCTGTTGCTTACTGAATCAAATGGTATTGGTCATACGAAGTCGGAACCGTACCTTGGCGGGGCAAATACCGGATGGCGCGATAGCATAGGTGCTATTGTGCAACCGCGTTTATTTGTAGCCATGGCGGTACGATCATTGCTAATTACCCTCCTAATACAAACTTCTTTGGAATTACTGAAGTAAAACATCTTTACTTATACCGATACACAATGCAAAACATACATGTGTATATTAAAGATGTGTTTTCTCTTTTTAACACTGTTTCAATGCAATATAGTAATGGGCTATGATGATTAATTGTTGATTACTGAATCAGATGATATCGGTCAAATGAAGTCGGAACCATAAGTTGGCGAGGCAATCACCGGATGGCGCGGTAGCATACTTGCTATTGTGCAACCGTGTTGATTTGCAGCCATGGCGGTACCGTGAGGTTTTTGACCATTTCCCATTTAAAAATCTGAGCCTAATGGTTTGTTGTATCCGTTTTGTGGTATCTAAGTTTTGAAACAAATTTATATATATCGTTGAATCAGAAGGCCAGTGCTGTAGTTTCCCATTATTTTTGTAATTATGATTAGTGTACACATGTATGGTTTACATTGTGTATCGGTATAAGTAAACATGATTTACCTCACTAAAATCCGAAACATTTTGTATAGAGGTGGCAAAACGGGCGGGCACGGGCACGGGCTAGAATGGGCACGGGCTTAAACGGGAACGGGCTAAACGGGCACATGTTATACAAATCACTTTTTAGAAGACCGAAAATGACGAAATAAATTCCTTAAACGTAATACCCATTTATATTTAAAAAATTAAATATATTATATATTTAAGTTTTTTCTTCAAAAACGATTATAATGTTCTCTAATTGAGAGAAAATATGTGCCTGTTGTGCCCACTTAACATTTCAATGGGCTAAATGTGCCCATTTCAAAAAAAAGAGGGGGCTAAATGTGCCCAAATCTCTTACAAAGTAGTCAAAATTAGCCATTTTTTTTTGGCACAAATTGCCACCTCTAATTTTGTATTAGGGAGGTGATTATCAGGTTAGTACGTGAACAGTAAATTGTGTCCTTGGAACAGGCCAACCATATGCGGCCACAATGGCTTCCTACATATTAATTTTTTTTTCTTTTTTCTTTTATTTGTTAAACATAACAGGTGGCCCAATGATCTTGCAGTTTATGTGTTGGTCCATGTAATTCGAGTAAAACAAGAACAGCTTCCATTAATTAATAATGAATGTTACAAGATTACTCAAAACCTATTAGATTACATGATAACATCTTCAACTTCTTAAAGGGGATACTTTCGGTATGGTATCCCCTTATGTGAGGGTTTATCCTCTTTGGGTGACAAATAAACTCTCACTGATCCAAGCTATGCTTGTGATTCAGTGAGAGTGATGTTCCTATCAACTAATACACTATGTGTATATTTTTGTTTGTTTAGGAATCCATACTAAATCTATTACAACACAGACTATATATACACAGGTAAACTAGACAAAGATAAGATGGGTAGGTGTGAGTTGACATCCACTTGCTATGAGTTGTCATCCACTTGGTGTGAGTTGTCATCCACCAAGTGGTCCCTCTTGTACTTTGTCTGACTTCTTTGTTGGAAGTTCCCGCCCATTTATCAGTCTGCTTGTAGAGATAGTATCTTCAGGGTCACTGAGACATTTGTCAATTCTCAGTGACACCGTATCGGTAAGTAAATGTTTCTTCAACAACGGGCTTTTTACAACACTCACTGATTTCTTTATCAGTGAGTAACCCACTATTTTATCAGTGAGTTAGGCTATTTTATGTTCAAATCTTGTCAGGGTACTTAGGTCAAATTCTTGACCCAACATTATGCCATAAAACACAACTTAATGATCTACCATTAATGTCATTCGTTGCTTTACTTAGGGTAGGGCTATGATGATTCATACCTATTTTCTGAGACATTGTGTATCGGTATAAGTAAACATGATTTACCTCACTAAAATCCGAAACATTTTGTATTAGGGAGGTGATTATCAGGTTAGTACGTGAATAGTAAATTGTGTCCTTGGAACAGGCCAACCATATGCGGCCACAATGGCTTCCTACATATTAAAATGTTTTTTTTTTTTTTTTTTTTTTTTTTTTTTTTTTTTTAATTTGTTAAACATAACAGGTGGCCCAATGATCTTGAAGTTTATGCCATAAAACACAACTTAATGATCTACCATTAATGTCATTCGTTGCTTTACTTAGGGTAGGGCTATGATGATTCAGACCTATTTTCGGAGACTAATGAATTGGGTACTCAAAGATTGTAACCGTAACTTGGCACGACAAGGATTGGATGGCATCATTATGCAACCGTGTCTCTTTGCAGCCATGGCTGGTCATACATCTTTTTCACCCTTTTTGGTTATAAAATCTGAGCCTAATAACTACCTTTGTATATGCATGCTTATCATATTTTAAATTTAGAGTCTTACTCCACTGTAGTACACGACCGTCTTTTATGCATCTTGGCAGGTTCAGTGCTACAAAAGGTTCTGATAATCGGTCGTCTGCATTTAACCATAAGAGCAACCACAGATGTTGTACATCATGTGTCAATATTAGGAAATGAAGACTATCTGGTATTCTTTATTTGCCGATACTAATACTTGATGTTCTGTGTCTGTCATGGTAAATTTTTTTTCCCGCATATTCGTAACTGCAGTTCCACAAAAGCCCTTGATCAACAATAGGGTACAATTCTGAAAGATATATGAGAAACAGAAGAGAATGGTGTGACAAGTGATTTGGTGCAAATTACTTCTTCACACCATCCTCTTTTGTTACCCATTTATCTTTCAGAATTCAACCGTATTGTTGATCAGGACCTTTTGTGGAACTGCATTTACGAATATGCGAAAACAAACTTACCATGACAGACACAAAACATCAACTGTTAGTATTGGAAAATAAAGAATACTAGATAGTCTTCATTTCCTAATATTGACACACGATGTACATCATCTGTGGTTGCTGTTATGGTTAAATGCAGACGACGGATTATCAAAACTGTTGGGTCTAAAGATGCTGCTGTTCGTGAAATATGCTAAGTGTTACTCTGCTGATTAGTCAAGTAACTCTGCTGATTAGACTATTACTCTGTTGTTTGGTAACTCTGCTGGATTAGGATAATAAGCTTAGTATAACTCTGCTGCTAGCCACGAAGACTCTGCTGCTAGGAAGATTATGCTGCTGCTTATTGGATATGTATAGTATGTTAAGGATATGTATAGAAAAGATACGTAAAGATATTTTTCGTGTATGAAAGTTTTGTAACCGACTAGGACTCCTTAGTCTATAAAAGGAGGGTCTAGGGTTAGGTTTTAGACACGTATCATTATTGTTTTACACTTCAAGGTTTCTTGTAACCCTATTGCTATCGAGCAATCGTATTAATATATTGATGTAACACCCCAACCCGACAAGGGTAAAGGTATCACACTAATGGTTTTATATCAGATCAAAACAAAGCATACATTACAGTAATACAAGGAATCTTAAAGGTTACAAATGAGATTACAAGGAAATACAAAATTTACAAAGGAATAAATACTATGTCTGAAGATATAAGTTCTTCTAGTCATCTCTACTTCAAAATAACTATCAAAGTCTTCTAAGTCCAAAAGTCTCTTCTCTCAAACCCAGCTTCCAACTAAAAACCTGCCGCATGGAAAGAAATGCGGCTGAGCTTAAAAAGCTCAGTGAACAGATACATAGGCATAGCAATGATAATAAAACAGAACGAAAGTATAGTGCACTGGGAAATATCATAAGGTATAAACAAAGAGAATAATAGAAAGGAAATATAGGATAGTCATCTACCACGAGCCCAGAACTCAAAGTCATAATCTCAACATCATAATCTCAAAGTCATAATCTCACAATCAGAGGGGATACCTCATAGGCAACCAGATAATATGAGGGGTGTCCTCATGTATCATAATAGTGGAGTGATCAGCTCCCAGAAAATGTGAAAGGCATGTATTGCACACAGTACCAGTCACCTCAAAGTCATAACTCAAAGTCATAGTTAAATCCACTAAACATACAAATCTAGGATTGCAACCCATACGCCCCCAAACTCAAAGTCATCTCAAAGTCATAGTAGCCATGGCAGATAATCATAAAAGGGACGGTGTGAGAAATCACTCCCCACACAGGAGTCATGCCAGTGGTGCATCACAGACATGGCCAGGTTACCTTCCTGGCTAGGTAACATAAAAATGGCTCGGGTATCAAACTAAGAGTCAGGTCTCAATGTCATATCAAAGTGCATCTCAAGGTCATAATCAGAAGGTATATCTCAAAGTCATATCAAAAGGTTCATGTCAAAAGGATCATGGCAAAGGTTTAAATCATAGCTCAACATCAATGCATAGGTGAAAAGACACCCTTACTAAAAAGGGTAGAGTATCTGTACCTTATACCGAAAGGAAACACAACCGAAATATAAAGGTCGGAAGCAAACTCCATCTTCAGCGAATCTACACGAATTCATGACTGTCTTATTAAAAGCTCATTTAATTCAGATTACTTATTTTATTCGGCTTTCCATTTTTAGTAACTTTCCTTTTTAGTAGCTTTCCAAATTTAGTGACTTATTACTTTAAGGTTATAATTGACAATTAAATAATATTTAAGGGTTAAAGTGACCAATATAATAGTTTAGGATTAATTATGTCAATTTAGTATAGTTTAGGGTCAAAATGTAAATTATCAAAATTAAATATTAAAAGTGTCAAATAAATTTATTTTAAAGTTTATGCTATAATTTTATTTTAAGATGATAATTTTAGACCCCGTCGTTCATAATTTATTAACGTATCTTGACATTAATCTTAGACCACGACGACCAAAATATATTATTATCACACGCACGAACACACGACTCGTATAACACCCTCTTGGTAAGGCCTTTATCCGAGACCAAGATTTAACCGAGACAACACATGTAAAAAAATGAGACCAAAGCAATGTTTAATAAGGCCACCATCAAGTATTCTTAAAATCAGTTTTAATAACACAACACTTGATATAAAATCACAATTTCAACAGTCCTTGTGTCGACACATAACCCACACACAAAAACTACCAGATCACGCCACACACAATGCATGAAAGCTAGACCCACAGATTGATAACTTCATGACGCATGCACACATATGATTTGATCTATAATACTCATACACGTGTAAGAGTTTATACGAGATTATAAGCATCACCAACCAACTCATGCACAACCCTTTTTTTTTCTTCTATACACACTCATACTATTTCACTTTATAATCCCATATTCATTTGCACACAAGCGCATAATATGAACCTAAACACGAGACCTGAGTTCTCACAACTTAACATAAACCGTTCCCTAATAATTTAAATATGTACGCCCCTTTTCTTTAGTATTATATCAAGCTATAGCAGCGGATACATACCAGATTGTTGACACATAAAGCAGGGTTCAAATGTGGTCGACAATACCAGTTTAGGGATGACACTGTGGCTGCTAACCAGGACACAACAATGCTCAGAACACACGACACCAATCAGGTTACGAATACGAATCTAAAACAGGTAATAAGGGTGTATAATTCTTTATGATTTCATGCAGTTTACGCGACGACTTGACGAGACAAAAGGATCCACAAGACTTACACTTTTAAATCTGATCATAACTTGTTTATGCATATATGTTTGAGTCTTACTAAATTTACTTCGAACACACACAAATTCACCTTTACGATCCATTAAAATCAAAGGAAAATAACACATGTTCGATATACATATTTTAACAAGATTTATGATTTTATGTAACATATATTATTCGTATAATCATCTTAACGAAACATTAGATTAGGTCTTCTATAGTTATACATATATGTTTCATATAACTTGAATCAAAAGGACACCAAGATGATATGGGTACCTCAAGTCGGATCAAATGGGTGAAGCGAGAACCAAGTAACCAAAACCAGAAGCCCTCGAACCCAATAACCATACGATCATCCCCCTGAGTCACGCTAGAACTAATCACCACCTCCGCGTACCTACTTGTTCCCTTGGAGAGAAATAGAAACTGCCGCCTTTGTAAGTTTTTAGGGTTCGTTTAGGAGGGTCGCTAGTCGACTATGGGCTTAAACGTGATAGCAAGATAAATAACATAAGAACACGATCGTGACCCCAACTGAAACCTTTGTCCACGACAACCACATCACCCAGAGTAGCAGCGACACCTGGAACAAAATAACCCTTGGTCTTGGAATAAAAGATAAGCGCTAGGTCTTGCTTTGAGAGAGAAAAATGTGCCAGAACTTGTGAGTTATTGTTTGCATTCGTATGACAAGAAAAAGGGAGAGATGAGGATAGAAAATTAAAGCAGCAAGAGAAAATTTGGAAGCGTATAAAATGGTAGGAAAGTGGAAATTGCCAATTAGTTTATTTGGTATGATTGTGTCTTGATTAGGAGGCGTGATCTTTGGCTGAAATTGAGGGATTCTAATCTTTTAAATTGTGAGTGGATTGTGCGTCATATGACCAAGAAAGCAAAAGAAAAACAAAACGTGTAATTAGGAGAGGGCTTGCCGAGATTCTTGGGTGCAAAAAGGGAGGTTAACAACTTCCATACTTATCAACTTCCATATTTTTATCCCTTGGTATTTATTTTGTACATTTAACTTATAATATATAGTTTACATTAACTTAATTTTGTTTGGTAACTTAGGTTAGGTTCAAAACGTTACTTATTAACTTTTCATAAGTTCTTAAAATTTTAAATTTGAGGGCATTTTAGTCTTTTCATGCTATGTTAAGTTTTTGGGTTTTACAATTGAAGTGTTGTTTGAGAATTCGTTTGTGTTTTATTCTTCTTAAGATCAAATATTAAATTCCGCATAATATTTGATATACAATTCAAGATCAGTTTCTATACCGATTGCTTTAGGTTTATATCTAAAGTAATTAATAAGATCGTGAAGTTCAACTGGGATCAACAAGTGGTATCAGAGCTTGTGATCTAGAAACTGGTACCAAGAAGAATTACTGAATACAAGATCTGCTAATCATCAAAGTAAGCAATGGAATCCGATTCTACACACATGGTTACTGCATCAAGAGTCCCCATGCTCAAGACTGGAGAATATGAGATCTAGAAGATGAGAATTCAACAATACATGAGAATGGTTGATTACTCACTTTGGGAAGTTGTTCTACATGGCGACAGTCAGCCAGCCAAGACTGCTACTGGATCAGTCTTGACTCTCAAGACAAGTGAAGAGAAAGCACAGAGAAGATTGGAGGTCAAGGCTCATAGTATTCTCATGATGGGAATACCTAATGATTATCAACTAAGTTTTAATCATATTGAGTTTGCTAAGGATTTATGGGAAGCTATTGAACTTCGATTTGGTGGGAATGAAGCTACCAAGAAATCAAGAAAGAACCTACTGAAGCACCAGTTTGAAACTTTTACTGCTTTGAGTTCTGAGAATATTGAGGGAACTTATGATAGACTTCATAAGCTGACCAGTCAGATGGCTCTATTGAAGATTGATGTATCTCAAGAAGATATCAATCTAAAATTTCTGAGAAGTCTATCTTCTGAATGGAAACACTCACAAGTGATTTGGAGGCACAAGGAAGATTTTGAGAAGATAACATTGGATGATCTGTATAAAAAATTGAAAGTATATGAATCTGAAGTCAAGGGATTGTCAAGTTCATCTTCTACCTCAAAAAATCTTGCTTTTGTGTCCTCAAGCAACAAGAATTCTGGTAGTCAACAAGAATTCTGGTAGTCATCAAGAACAGCACTCTGCTGCTGGTACTTTTGTTCCTGCTACTGGTTCACATGTCTCTGCTGCTGACTCTACCAATACCAACACCATCAGTGATGCTGCTATTTGTGCTTATTTAGCTGAACTTACTACAAGTACTTCAGTTATGCCTCAAGATCTGGATGAACTTGATCCTGATGATGTTGAAGAGATTGATATGCAATGGCAGTTTGCAATGCTAACTATGAGGGCAAGAAGGTTTCTTAAAAGAACTGGTAAAGAAATGAAGTTCAGAAGAAACAAGAATGTGGGATTTGATAAATCAAAGGCTGAATGTTATAACTGTCATAAGAAGGGACACTTTGCAAGAGAGTGCAAAGCACCCAAAAGAAACAATGAGAATGTCAAGAAGCCTACTGATGAAGAGCCAAATCCTAATACTGCTATGGTGTCATGTGATGGGTTAGGAGAGTATGACTGGAGTGATCATGCTGAAGATGGTCCAAATTTTGCATTGGTAGCTGATGAAGAACCTAATGAACAACAATTTGCTCTCATGGCCTACTCTTCCTCTGGATCAGACTCTGAGGTATCCAATGAATCATCTTGTTCTTTTAAATCATGTTCTGATACAATAGAAATACTTAAGTCTAGCAATGGAAATCTTAAAATGGAGAATGAAAAACTTAAGTTAGACAATCTTAGTTATGAATATGGTTTAAAGAATTTAGAAGAGAAGCTTGAATTTTATAAAAAGGCTGAAATTGAATATCTTGATAAGATCACTAGTCTAGAAATTGAGCTTATTAAGAAAGATTGTGAGATTAAGGTTCTTATGGGGAAAGTAGAAGAGGCTGAACAGGCTAAAGATTCAGCTATAAGTGAGACTGAAAAACATATTGTTAGGGTGGAAAAACAACAATTTGCCACTGACATCCTCAGTAAACCAATAGGATTATAATGTTGTTGCTCCACCTAAGAAACTTAGTGCCAATGCCCCTCCTACTAGGACACTATCTTTCATACCTGAGTCTGAGGCCAAACCTGTAGGTGAAACTAGTGAAACTAAAATAGAGTCACCTAAGGTTGAGAAAAAGTGGTCTGATGCACCCCTTATTGAAGATTGGGAGTCTGACAGTGATGATGAAGTTGTGGAATCTGATTCAACCCCTAAGAACAAAAAGGAAGAAATTCCTGCTGTTGTTGAATCTAAAGTACCTAAAGCTAAAAAGGTTGAGTTTGTTAAGCCTAAGCTAGGTAAAGGTATCTCTAGGAAGATGGCTGAGTATGAAAACACACCTAGAGTATATCCTAAGAGAACCAATGTCTTGCCTAGAGGAAACCAGAGAAATTGGAACAACCTAGTTTCACAAAGATTAGGTACTGATTTTCAATTACTTAAAAAGGCATGTTATAGTTGTGGTAGTTTTGAACATCTGCAAGATGAGTGCTACTACTATCAAAAACCAGTTTGGAACCAATACATAAGGGTGAACCATAGAAATTTTGCTAGAAAGACTCACCCTCATCCCAAAAGAAACATGGTTCCCAAGGAAGTTTTGATGAGAGATGGTACTTCTAGAGTTATCTCACCTATTGCACCAAAAGGGCCCATAAAGAAGGACATAGTTGATTCTGCTGCTAAGGCAGACTTTGCTGTTTTGCCAAAAGTTGTTACTGATACTGTTGTGGGCAACCATTTTTATGCTGTTAAGGCCTCAGCTTGCTGGGTCTGGAAACCTAAAGTTAAAGTTTTGGATCATGTTCTCAGACACAGCAGTGCACCAATGCAGTTGAAGAAATTTGACTACTTTGATGCACAAGGCAGATCCAAGTCAGTAATGGCTTGGGTCCCAAAGAGAAACTAATTCTCTTACTTTTTGTGCAGGGCAATCTACAAAAGGAGCTAAAGGATAAATGCATTTTTGATAGTGGATGCTCTTCACATATGACTGGAGACCAGAGCAATTTGGAAAACTTTGAAGCTTTGGATGGTGGATATGTTGCCTTTGGGAATGATCCTAAAGGAGGTAAAATCGTTGGAAAAGGCATCATCAGAACTGGAAAATTGGATTTTGAGAAAGTGTATTTGGTGAATGGACTAAAGTTCAATCTTTTTAGTGTCTCACAAATGTGTGACAGAAAGAATTTTGTTCTTTTTACAGACACTGAGTGTCTTGTCTTATCTCCCGACTATAAGATACCTGATGATAAATTAGTACTTCTTAAAGTCCCTAGAAATGACAACATATACAGTGTGGACATAAAGAAACATTATTCCCAAAAGAGATTTAACTTGTCTGTTTGCCAAGCCACTATTGATGAATCCAAACTTTGGCATAGAAGGATTGGCCATTTGAACTACAAGGCTATCAACAAGTTGGTGAAAGGGAACTTGGTCAGAGGATTACCTTCAAAGGTCTTTGAAAACCCTGAAGTATGTGTTGCTTGTCAGATGGGAAAGCAACATAGAGCATCTTGTAAGTCTAAATTGGTGAATTCTATTACTGAACCCTTGTTTATGTTACATATGGACCTATTTGGACCTACTTATGTGAAAAGTTTGAACAAAAAGATGTATGGCTTAGTGGTCACTGATGATTTTAGTAGATTTACTTGGGTATTCTTCTTAGCTACTAAGGATGAGACTCCTGGCATTTTTAAGGCTTTTATTACAAGGATAGAAAACCTATTTAATCACAAGGTTAAGATCATCAAATGTGACAATGAAACTGAATTTAAGAACCAAGTGATGAATCAGTTTTGTGAGGAAAAGGGTATAACTAGACAATTTAGTGTGGCTAGAACTCCTCAGCAAAATGGTGTTGCTGAGAGGAGAAATAGAACATTAATTGAGGCTGCTAGGACCATGTTGTCAGAATCTAAGTTACCCACTATCTTTTGGGCTGAAGCAGTCAACACTGCTTGCTATGTGCAAAATAGAAGTAAGATAGTTAAGCCTCATAACAAGACCCCTTATGAGTTATTGCATGGTAGGAAACCTCTGATAGATTTCTTTAGACCATTTGGGTGTCTCGTCACTATCTTAAACACCATTGACCACTTAGGCAAGTTTAGTGAGAAAGCAGACATAGGTTTCTTTGTTGGATATTCCACTGAAAGTAAGGCTTTTAGAGTCTTCAATCAAAGGACTGGGCATGTGGTGGAAAATTTACATGTTAAAATTAGAGAAACCACACCTAATGTTGATGGAAAAGGTCCTGAATGGATGTTTGATATTGATTCTTTAACCAAAAGTATGAATTATCAACCAGTCATTGCAGGTACTACTAACATGTCTGCAGGTACACAAACTAACCCCAATGCAGGTACATAAGCAAAGAAGGATGGATCTGCAGAGGAGTTTGTTTTGATTGAAAAGTGAAAGTTTGATCAGTTCTTCACTCCAACAGATAAAGAGGGAAAGAGTTCAGATGATGATGCTGTTCATAAGGAAGTACCTAAGGTTAATGCAGAAGGTGATGATGAACCTTCTCATGATGACAAGAATGATGATAAGGAAAGAGATGAAGAGTCACAAATTGATGGAATCCAAGGGAATAAACATAGCAGCAGTTCTCTCAACTCTGCTGCCAGGCCAAAACACTCTGCTGTTAGGCCAAAACACTCTGCTGATAGGCCAAAACACTCTGCTGTTAACCTTGGTAACTCTGCTGCTGTGCCCAAGGACTCTACTGCTGATAAAGGTGGTGATTCTTATGATGATTCTTCTAATGAGATGCCTAAATTAGAAGAAGTGTATGTGGACACTGATGATGAAGTTGTTGATGTCTTTAGTGCTGAAGCTGATCTATCCAATTTGGAGACTGATATACCTGTTAGTCCCACTCCAACAACCAGAATCCACAAAAATCATCCAAAGGAGCAAATTATTGGTGATGTTCACTCTGCTGTACAGACCAGGAGTAAATCAAAAGGTTTGAGTGATTTGCTTGATCAGGGATTGTTTGCTCAAACTCTTAAAAAGAGGAATAGCCACAAGGATTTACAAAATTGTATGTTTGCCTGTTTCTTATCTCAAGAAGAACCCAAAACCATTCACAAGGCTATGAAAGATGAAAGTTGGGTTGAAGCTATGCAAGAGGAGTTGCTGCAGTTCAAGCTTCAAGAAGTCTGGACATTGGTGGATTTGCCTAATGGAAAAAGAGCAATTGGTACTAAATGGGTGTTCAGATGCAAAAGAGATGAAAGAGGCATTGTTATTCAAAACAAGGCTAGATTGGTGGCTCAGGGATACACTAAGGAAGAAGGAATAGATTATGATGAGGTATTTGCCCCAGTTGCAAGAATTGAGGCTATCAGACTATTCTTGGCATATGCCTCATACAAGAATTTTCCTGTGTATCAAATGGATGTGAAAAGTGCTTTTTTGTATGGAAGATTCCTGAAGAGGTATATGTGATGCAACCACCTGGTTTTGAAGATCCTAAGTATCCTGATAGGGTTTACAAGGTGAAGAAAGCACTGTATGGACTACATCAAGCTCCTAGAGCTTGGTATGACACCTTATCCAAGTATTTGTTGAACAATGGTTTTTGCAGAGGAACCATTGACAAAACATTGTTCATTAAGAAAGACAAAAAGGATATCCTACTTGTTCAGGTTTATGTAGATGATATCATTTTTGGGTCTACAAATAAGGTGTTATGTGAAGGATTTGAAAAGCTTATGCACAACAGGTTTGAGATAAGTTCTATGGGGGAACTCACTTTTCTTTTTGGGGCTTCAAGTCAAGTAGAAATCAGATGGGATTTTTATTAGCCAAGACAAGTATGTGGCTGATATGTTAAGAAATTTGGTTTCAATGATGTGAAGGCAGCTAAGACACCAATGGATAAAAATAAACCTTTGCTCAAGGATGAAGATGGGGAAGAGGTTGATGTACATCTTTATAGATCAATGATTGGTTCATTGATGTATCTGACTGCTTCAAGGCCAGATATTATGTTTTCTGTGTGTGCTTGTGCCAGATTTCAAGTGTCCCCAAAAGTTTCACACTTGGAAGTGGTCAAAAGAATTTTTAGGTACATAAAGGGTCAACCTAAATTGGGCCTTTGGTATCCTAATAATTCACCCTTTGACTTGATAGCATACTCAGACAGTGACTATGCTGGAGCTAGTTTGGATAGAAAGTCAACCACTGGAGGCTGTCAATACCTTGGTCATAGGCTAATCTCATGGCAATGCAAGAAACAGACTGTGGTGGCTAACTCAATAACTGAAGTAGAATATGTAGCTGCTTCTAGCTGCTATAGACAAGTGCTCTGGATTCAGAATCAACTGCTGGATTATGGGTACAATTTCATGAACACCAAAATTTATGTTGACAACAACAGCACAATGTGTATTATCAAGAATCCTGTTTTTCATTCTAAAACAAAACACATAGAGATAAGACATCATTTTATTAGAGATTGTTATGAGAAAAAGTTAATTCAAGTGGTTAAAATACATACTGACAATAATGTTGCTGATCTACTTACAAAAAGTTTTGATATAAGTAGATTTCAATTTTTAGTTGCTAGTATTGGCATGATAAATCTTTAATCTTTAAACATCTTATCTCTGTATGTTTTTGTAAAATTGTGTAAGGATTTGTGCTGTTGTTAAGTCAAAGTCTGGTGTTTAGTCAAAATTTGCTGTTTCTTAAATTGTTTGCTGTTATGTTGTCTGCTGCTATGCTACTCTGCTGCTATTGTGGGATATTCTTGCTTGTGTTTGTGTTCAATCAAGTAAAGCAAGGAAAGTTCAAGTTCATTAATCACAAAGTGGAGTACAAAATAAAGCTTCATTACATCCATAGTTCAAAAGAGACCAAGACACAAGATTCAAATACAAACAAAAGATCCTAATCAAGCTTTCCCTTTCCCTTCCCAACAAAGTCAGGCATGACTTTGCTGCGGGGTCCTCTGCTACCCATGTGTTCAGACACCTGCTTGCAGGGAAGTGCCAGTATCACTGGTCTTGGAGATGGACTTTGCTGTTGACTTGAGGATGGAACTTGTTTCTTCTCCGGCTTCTTCTTTGGAACAGGGAGTTCCTGCTCCACCGTACGTGACCTTGGATGAGGCGGATCGACACTCTTTCCAAAGGCGGCAACAGCTTTCTCCATTTGTCTTGTGAGCTCGACAGTCAAGGGATGATGAGGAGGATCTATTTCCCAAGTACCTTGATAATAAGTCAATGGTTTTGGCCATGATGCTGTTTCTTCATCACAGCTGGAGTCTTCAAAGGAAGATGGAGTAGATGGAAGCGGGTCAGACACTTCTTCTTCAACAATAGCTTTGCCTTTGCGTTGTGCAGAAGATGAAATTGGGGGAAAATAATTTTCCCATCCTAGTGAATTATCGGAAGAGGAATCAGAGGAAATTTCGATGATCGGTGTTTTTGATGCACTCGTGGTTATTTGATTTTTGTGTTAGGGTTGTAAAATTGTGGTGCTCTCGTTGAGATTGAGGGATTTATAGACTTAAATGAGGAGTTGGTAACGCATTTAATCTGATTAAGGGATTAAATTTGGAAGATTTTGGGAAAGTTGACTTTTAGTCAAACTTTTCATAACTCTGTTGCTGAGTTTGAAAGTAAAGGGGTCAAATTGAAAATTTTGGCGCGTCTTAAACCCTAATTAGATCAAAACGGTCTCAAACACCAATTCGATCTCATTACATTTTCACTGCTCAAAATTACATTCAATTCTCACCCAAGAACACTAATTCATCTCATTAAATCCAAAACCCCCAAATCATAATGGCTAGAAGAAAGTTTCCTGATGAGCACAATCAGATTGCTTTTCTTAGCAAGGTTTCGGCTGCTGAAGGTTTTCATGAAGTCATGGATTTTCTCAGTGCATCTCGCTTAAGGTATGCTTTAATATGTTTGGTCAACTGTTAAGCTTGATACACTAGACGGGGAGGAAAGGTTGATTGGTAGTGTGGATGGAGAGAGTATTGTAGTTAGTGAAACATCTATTAAGAGAAGTCTTCGTCTATCAGGTGTTCCAACACCCCCTAATCTTACCACATATGTTATTTTGACTGAGCTAGAGAAAATTGGGTATGAGAGGCCTGAGGCTAGTGGAACATTTTATAAAGGTCTTCTTTGCCCACATTGGAAGTTTCTTTTGCATACTCTTCAACATTGTTTGTTTCCTAAAGTAGGTGGATGGAATGAATTTAGTGCTCCTCAAGCTACAGCCTTGGTTTGTTTGGCCACAGGACAACCGTTTGATTTTTCATCCATGATTTTTGAAGGTATGAAGAAGTATGTCAAAAAGCAGTTTTATTTGTATCCAAGTTTTTACAACTCATTATAAACCATCAACTAAAAGAACCTTTGGAACATACAAATATTGAGCCAAGTAGCAAAATGGCAATCAAAATGTTTGCTTTTCTGAAGAAAAATGGGAAAGGTTTTTCTGGTACCATCACTCCCCTATCTCAATACATCTTGGACATTGTGGCTGCTATTAATGAGGATGAAGAAGCTGGAACTCCCACAGCTTCCCATCACACATCCTCATCTTCAAGTTTGAATGAATCTTTCTCAAATGAACCCCAAAATACCCACTCACCTAGGACTTCACAAGAACAGGGCACTATGTTACCTCAGACTAGTGCTGGTATGGTAGCAGATGAGGCTGCCATAGGTGATGGAGATGGCATGAAGGAAGGGGCTGACACTATTGTCTCTGGTTTAGTAACTGAGGAGGTCAGTGTCAACATAAGTAAGACCCCAACCTTGGCAACATCTACTGCTGAAGGTTCTCTTGAACTTGATGCACAAGATGGTAACCCCAGCCAACTGGCTAATATGGGGGCTCAGATGTTCAACCTAGGGTTGAGACTGAGTTTTTGTCCCAAGATTCACCTCTCAGGGAAGTTAACACATCCCGAAGTGATGAGGACAGTCATGGAACTACTCATGAATTGATGGATGATACTGTACATGTTGTCAATGTCCATGATACACCTCTCGGACCAGGTCACACAGGTCGAAGTGTTGAGACTAGTCTTGAACATCCACATATTGAATTGATGGCTACTTCACTTGCACAAAATGTCAAGGTCAATGATCCACCTCTCGGGTCAGGTAACACAGACCGAAGTGGTGAGACTATTCTGAAACAACTTAATGAATTGACGGATAAATGTACCAAATTGTCAACAGAAGTTCTTTCTCTTACTGAAGAGTTGCAGGTTATGAAGAATACTCAACACTCTCAAGATGCAATCATTCACAGACTGAAGTTAAGGGTTAAGCATTTGGAGAGTGTTCGATGGAAAAGAGCAAGATTTCCTCACATTCTGAAGTCCAAGAAGAGGAAGAGTTCCAAACCATGTTTGGAGGAAGATGCTTCCAAACAGGGGAGGAATGATCAGGAGGATATAATAGGTTCAGGGGAGGTTGTAAAAGAAACAAGTGAAAATGTTGCTGATATTGGTGATAAAAATGCACAAATTGACTTTGCTGCTGGAGCAGAACACTCTGCTGATGGGTTAAAGGACTCTGCTGAAAATACAGAGAAGAGTGCAGGAGAAAAGGATTCTGCTGAACCAGATGATGATACACTACCCTTAGCCCAAGTATTGCTAAACCTTGGAACCAAAATACCTACACCAAAACAGATTTCACCTAAACCTGCACCACAGCCTACAAGACCAAAAGCCAAAGGAGTTACCATAAGAGAACCTGAACCAGTGTCTAAACCTATACAACCAACATACACTGGTAAAGGTAAAGGCAAATTAGATGACTCTTTCCCATGGCATATTCCTTTTGAATTTTGGTCAAAAGAGGATCAATCTAGGCATGATTCAGATGCTGCAAGAAAATTGGTTGAAGAAGATGAGCAAAAAGAGCTTGAAAGACAACAGCAGCTGGCTGAGAATGAGGCAAAAACCAGAGCATTACTTGAAAACTGGGAAGATGAACAAGCAAGTAAAGAGGCTGCTATCAAATGGGTTAAGGTGAAAGAAGAGTTAAAAGATGATTTTGCTGCTATAAATGAGTTTGACTTCTTGGAAGAGTTTAAAGCAAAACAGAATAAGAAATTGGTCAATCAGAGGAAGAAAAAGAAAGTGCTTAAACCTCCTACAAAAAGGGAACTCAGAACTCATCAAGAATATTATCTGAGACATATGAAAAATTGGAAATTAAAAGATTTGAAGCTTTTGTCATATGAAGATGTTGAAAAGAAGTATGAAGCAGCGAGGAAGGAGATAGAAAGCAAAATTGATCCACTGAATAATGATGAGGTTGCTAAGCTTACAAGAATAAAAGTAGCACCAAATGCTTACATGAATCCTGAGTCAAGTGTTTAAAAGCCCATAGTGTCTGATGCTGAAAAGGAGAAAGAGGTTATTGTTGAAGCTGAAATAAAGACTGAATCCTCTGTTGGTATAAAAAGATATGGGAGGAGAGTAAAGCAGGTGGCTAGAAAGAAGATAAGAACTTAGTCAGTATTGATGAGTGATTCAGAGAAAGAGGATAGTGATGAGCATAATTTTAAAGAAGTGACTGCAGATGATATGAAAAGGATTATGGATTTCACAGTTCATAAACCTCATGAAGAACCTGAGTTACTTAATGTAGTTCCTTTGTCAACAAAATACCCAATCATTTCCTACTCACATGATGTTCTAGATGGTAGTCAAGCATGCTGGGGGATTAAGAGATCAAATGGTTCAAGTGTGGCATATATCAGTTTTTCTCAAATGTTGCACTACATGGATAGGGATGATATTCTACAACTCTGGAAGCTTTACAAGATGAATTATGATGATACTAGACCAGAGGTGGTGCATGAAAGACTCAACTATTACTATTTGAAGAATATGTTTGAACCTGATGAAAGAAGTCTTGATTGGAAGAATGTGATAAGTTCAAGCAAAGTTATCAGATGGTATCTATATCAATCATGTGGAGTACATGCATTGACTGGAAGTAATGGTTTGTGTTTATACATGTTAACAGAGAAAGATTATCCTTTTTTCAAGAATACTGCTCTTCTGACTAATATGCTACAACCTGGAATGCTGAGTTTGCAAAGACCATTTTTATCAGATCATCAAGCTTTTGAGTTAGTGGAGAGGTATAGAAAAGTGCTGGAATCAAAGATCTCAAAACAGTAAAGTGTTTGGAAGCATCCTCCTGGTGATTAGCTGGGTTTAAAGGAAACTTGATGATTTTTGGAGAAAAATATCAAGTTTAGGGGAGGATTGTTGGGTCTAAAGATGCTGCTGTTCGTGAAATATGCTAAGTGTTACTCTGCTGATTAGTCAAGTAACTCTGCTGATTAGACTATTACTCTGCTGTTTGGTAACTCTGCTGGATTGGGATAATAAGCTTAGTATAACTCTGCTGCTAGCCACGAAGACTCTGCTGCTAGGAAGATTATGCTGCTGCTTATTGGATATGTATAATATGTTAAGGATATGTATAGAAAAGATACGTAAAGATATTTTTCGTGTATAGAAAGTTTTGTAACCGACTAGGACTCCTTAGTCTATAAAAGGAGGGTCTAGGGTTAGGTTTTAGACACGTATCATTATTGTTTTACACTTCAAGGTTTCTTGTAACCCTATTGCTATCGAGCAATCGTATTAATATATTGAAGTGTTGTTTGAGAATTCGTTTGTGTTTTATTCTTCTTAAGATCAAATATTAAATTCCGCATAATATTTGATATACAATTCAAGATCAGTTTCTATACCGATTGCTTTAGGTTTATATCTAAAGTAATTAATAAGATCGTGAAGTTCAACTGGGATCAACAAAAACCTTTTGTACCACTGAATCGGCCAAGATGCGTAAAACACAGTTGTGTTTGACATTGCTCATGTGCTTAAACTTTTTAACAAGCTACCATTTTTTTTAGTCGAGTCAAAGGGTAGATTTATCCAAAAAATTGTTCCACAAATTATTAGTTTTATTATGAAAAGTGTGCAAATTCATTATACGTCAACTGTGTTTGCAAAGATGCTTGATGTGTTGGTTTCCAAACTTACAGTTTAGGTAACATGCATCTTTGAGAGGCAGATTATTGGATTTGCATCCATTCTGTACGCTAACATATGCTTTTTTAAAATTTTGGGATTTTTTTTATTTGTTTTGCAGATGGCCTTGCTGATGATGTTTGCAACTAACCATGTTCAGGTCTTCGTTTCCAATTTTGTTGTTACTCAAAATCATTTTACTTGCGTATTCATGCTGTGGAATTACTTATATGTTGTGCATATGCATTCTTCCCTGCAGGCTGTATGTTTGTGACGCAGGCATACCATGATTGTGGGTGCAGCCACGGCAAGTGTTTGCTAACGTGTAGTCATTTTATATGTTGCTATAAACCGTGGCCACAAATATATAGGACACAACGACAGTTACCATAATCTATAACAAATATAGATGATTCCGTTGTTGGTTCTGCACTTTCCTTGCATCTAATGATCCTTTAAATATGTTGTCTTGCTACGGAAGGTGGAAGGATGGTAGAGTGCAAAAACCAGTTGCCTTAGCAACCTATACGTGTGCAGCGAGACAATAGTGTTAATTCTAGTATACCAATTCAGTATGTTTTGTATTCCTATAATTTTGACCTTCATAAGTATACCTTACTGAGTTTACCTGTATAGTAATGGCCTATGGTGATCACCTGTTGCTTACTGAATGTAATGGTATTGGTCACAGGAAGTCAGAACCGTAGCTTGGCAGGGCAATTACCGGATGCCGTCATAGCATAGGTGCTATTGTGCAACCGCGTTTAGTTGCAGCCATGGCGGTATTCTGAGTTTTTTTTTACCATTTTCCAATTAAAAAAATGTCAACTTGATGATCTATTTGCCTTAATAGTGGATCATTATGTTGGTTGTTATGTCATAAACTTGCACATGATTGGGCTACCTTTGCTAATCACCTTCGTAATACAAACTTCTTTCGAATTAGTGAAGTTAAACATCTTCACTTACATCAATACGCACTGCAAAACATACATGTCTATACTACTTTGGGCAGATTTTATCTGATATGTGAAGTAGGTCTGCTGGCTTCTTCTTCTTCTTTTTTTTTTTTTTTTTTTTTTTTTTTTTTTTTTTTTTTTTTTTTTTCTTTGCCTGGGTTCAATGTATAGGTTTAACAATGTGTATAATGTAGATATTTTTTTTTTTGTTTACTTACTGTATTCAAGAAGGTTCATTGTTAGAAGAAAAGCATGATTAGTGTGCACATTTATGATCTACATTCTGTATCGGTATAAGTGAACATCATCAGTTTGTATAAATAAATGGGCTATGACGATTAACTGTTGATTAGTGAATCAAATGATATCGGTCAAACGCAGTCGAAACCATAACTTAGAGGGGCAATTACCGGATGGCGCTGTAGCATACTTGCTATTGTGCAACCGCGTTTATTTGCAGCCATGGCGGTGGTCTGAGTTTTTCGACCATTTTCCTTTTAAAAATCTGAGCCTTATTGTATCCGTTTTGTGGTATCTAAGTTTTTAAACAAAATTATATATATCGTTGGATCAGAAGGCCGGCGCTGTAGTTTTTTATTATTTTTGTAATAAAAAGTTGGTTAAATGACGTATGCTTTTCGATTCCGTATTAATACCAACTGTTTGTCTTTCTAAATTGGCTGTCATAATTTTTCTAATCTAAGTGTACTGAAATAAGTCTTCCAAGATCCAACAGGGGGGGGGGGTTTGTTTTATGCATGTTGACAGGTATTAATACATGTTTCATCACTTCCACAAAAGGTACTGTTTCTCTTTCTAGATTGGCTGACATGATTTCCTTATTTCATGCCTTTTGTCGTTATTCGCCTATCTAATTAGTCTACATTTTTATACAAACTTAATTTGTTTTATAAATGTTGACATGTTAAGCTTCACATAAAACTGCTGCATTTGTCTATGCATGCTTATGGTATTTTAGACTTACATGCTCAATCAATTGTAGTACACAACTCTGCTTACATTTTTTTTAACTGCGAACAGGTTTTGCATATTCAACAACCTCACTACATACTATGGAGACAAGTTAAATATAAAAAATAGACTGAGTATCAATGATAGATGTACCGCGACCAAACACAGCTATTACTAAGTTCGCATGGTCGGTGCATCCATCTTTGATACTTTGTCACCCCCAAGTTTTCACACTCACCTACCTCCGTACATTATGGTTCAACTTAGATCTGAAGCAAATTACCAGTGAATATTGTCAAGTAACAATCAAAATAATAGAAGCAAACCCAGGTATGAACATTTGAGTTAACAATTTCTCTTATTTAAAGTTAACATATGCAAATGCAAATACTAACTACTTTGTTTCTAAAAAAGCAGATGAACAAAACAAATGAAGATCAACTACGACAACGTTGTTTCAAGATGAACGACCAGATCTAAGGAAGCAAAAAAAGTCAATTACACAATTTACTTTAAACATAAGCAAGAACTTTTATAACATGTTACACTCCAGTCACATAGGTTCCAGGCAAACATTATAAGAAGACTCATACTAAAATTAAATACAAATACATAACTGCAAATACACACACAAACATGAATAACACAACATAATCAACAAGAATTTCCTCCACTTCTAGCCAGACACTCATAAATCCATTAGGCCTTTAAGCTTCTGAACAAAGATCTCCTTATCACGACCATTTAGCTCCAACTCAGCCGTCATAATGCGCATTTGCATGACCTTTTGGTCATCTTTTGTCTGCACTTCTTTTAGGAACTCAGCTTTTTTCTGAGCATACGTGTTCCCGACAGTCTACAACTCCTGAATAAAAGCCGCCCTTTCACGCATTACCCCAACCAATCTGCCACATAGCGCATTCATCTGCTGTGCCATTTGAATATCTTCAATTCCAGATTTATGACAATATAGAATTAACATTTCAGACCAGCTGTTTGAATTAGCCTCAATTCTAAGTTGATCACACCTAGGATGCCTAGACATTGTTTTTTTTGCTTCTTTATAACAAATTGGAAAGTGAATTGTGGAAATAAACACATACAATACCTTCCTTAAATAGACAAACAATACTCAAAAAGTAATCTACACATATTCTGTTTTTTTAAAAAAATTCCAGTTTTTTTTGCCACATGCATATCATGAAACAAGCAATCCTTATGTCCTTTTTCTTATTGACATCATACACCTATTGAAAAAAAAAATTGGCATACACCATACCTGCCAAAAATGCACAGTCATTTTTTTTATATCCATTATAAGTATTTAGCATTGTTACAAACATTGTACTATTACTCTTTTCAACTAATCCATACTGTCATCCAAAACAAGCCAGAATTATCGCCTTGGAGGGCTTAAAAGTTACCAGAAATAATAGAGTCCATACTGTTTATTTGATAATGGACAACTTAATAACTGTACTTTCTGGCCGTGGTGATTAAATGTAAATGTCAGAAAAATCATGTTTAGAGGCTCATATGTATATTGGCTAGGCAATCCGGATGGTAATTGCTACTTGAAAAGGTGGCATTTGCAACTGTGAATGCAGCCATGGCTTATTAGCCCATGATGGTCTGAATACAACATATCTGAGCCTACCTTAAAAATATCAGTTTCATTTTTGTGGTCATTTATTTACTAATCAAAATAACGGAGTCCGTGATGATGAAACATAAGTGTCCGCAAAATAATTTTTATAGGTTGATATGTATCTTGGCTAGGCAATCCGGATGGTACTTACTACTTGAAAACGTAGCATTTGCAACTGTGATTGCAGCCATGGCTTATTAGTCCACGATGCTCTGAATACAAAATATCTGAACCTCCTTTAAAAATATTGGTTTAATTTGTGTGGTGATTTAAAACGTTGTTATTTTATCTGGTAAAACCAGTTTAAAATAATGGTTATTGTTGTGGCCCAAGTATTGTGTCGAGAACATTATGCTGGCTTAAGCAGCGTTTATGGTAACATACCAATGACCGTTTTTTTTGGTTTCCAGCTGGAAGGGTTCTTACTTTGGTCAAATTTGATCTGCTATGTTAAGTGGTTCTTCTGGGTTTTTTTTTTTTGGAATTTTTTTTTCCTTTTCCTGGGTTCAATGTATAAGTTTAACAATGTCTATGGTGTAGATTTTTTTTTACTTGTTGTATTCAGGAAGCTTCATTGTCAGAAGAAGGACATGATTAGTGTATACATGTATGGTTTACATTGTACAACGGTATAAGTAACCATCCTTTACCTGACTAATTCCAAAAGCATGTGTATTAAGGAGGTGATTAACAGGCATTGTACGTGAATAGTTACTTTTGCCGTTGCAATGGGACAATCATGCGCAGCCACAATGAGTCCTTACATACCAACTATTATTGCAGCCATGGTCTGTTAGCACATGATGATTTGAATAAACCATATTTGAGCTTACTTTAAAAATATCAGTATAATTTTTATCGTGATTTAAAACATAATTGTTTTACCGGGTAAACTCGGATTAAAATAATGTTTATTGTTGTGGCCTGAGTGTTGCTGCAAGGCCTTATGTTGCCCTTAGGCAGCGTTTATAGTAACGCATCAATTGTTGCTTTTCTGACTTGATTATGTTTGTCCTGTTAACGGTCTGACATGAATGTTTGTGGGTTCCGCAAAACTTAACAGTGTCTGTATATTGGCGGATCTAAATTTTAAGTTTGCAGCCATAGCAAGTGTGTCCTGTTGATGCAGACCTTACTTTTTAATGTAGTAACCTGTCATGAATTGCTGCATAATGTGGAACAATGCCAAACTGCAAGTTAAGTTTCAAAACCATACCGAAATTATTTTTTTGTTTGTATGTCTTAACATTATTCACACATTCGCTTTTCTCCATGCATCTCCAGGCATACGCATACTCAATTAGTTTTCAAGTTACAGATACTATTTTGACGGACTTGCAAAAGGTAACTGCCATAGTTGTTATGGATGTTATTAGCTGTATGTGAACATGGGATTGTTGGACAGTTTCATCTGTATTAACGTTTACTAATTCATTTGTCACAGGTTTTGATTTTGCTGAAGATGGAACAATGGGATTGTACCAAATTCTAGAACGGTGTTAAGCCAAGTATATTAACACAAGGTGAAACTGAATTTGTTAAAAATATCCATTACGTTTTTGTGGTAGTTTATTTACTGCTAGTAATAACGGAGGCCGTGATGATGAAATGTAAATGTCAGCAAAATGATGTTCAGAAGCTGATATGTATCTTGGCTAGGCAATCCGGACGGTACTTGCTACTTCAAAAGGTGGCATTTGCAACTGTGACTGCAACCATGCCTTATTAGCCCATGAAAATCTTAATAGAACATATCTGAGCCTCCTTTAAAAATATCAGTTTCATTTTTCTGATGATTTAAAACGTTGTCATCTTACCGGCTAAACTCGGTTTAAAATAATGTTTATTGCTGTGGGCCACGTTTTGCCACGAGACCTTATGTTTCCCTTAGGCAGCGTCTATACTAATGCAACAACTGCTGCTTTTATGGATTCGTTATGTTTGTCCGATTAAGGGTCTGAGATGAATGTGTATGGGTTCGGCAAAACTAGAAAGTGTCCATATCTTCCTGGGGAAACATAGTATGTTTACAGCCATGGCGGGTGTGTCCTTTTATGTACGCGCTACTTTTTAATGTACTAACCTCTCATGAATTGGTGCATAATGTGGACGGATGCCAGACTGCAAGTTAAGTTTTAATAGCATACCCAAATTATGTTTTCGTATGTATGTTTTAAGATTGTTCACACATTGGTTTTTCTCTACCTCTTTGCAGGGATACGTATACTCAATTTTCCCAGATGTCTCCATACCGATGCATCTGTGAATGAAAAATATTGATGTAATATTTACTGTCCTGCTATATTTTTGATATTGTTTGACAATTATAATTATGGGACACTCTTTTGTAACAACAACTCTTCTTATCATACTATTGGTACTTAACTTACATTATTTATTTGTCAATAAAGTTATATTATATAATTTATTTTCAAATGACTGTTTAATAATCAACCATGTATCAGATACACTTACTTTTGCCATACGCATCACTTTAACACGCTACATACCTAATTGTCGTGCTTTGACTAAATGTTTTAACATAAACACGTTCGCCCCGCAGCATCGCGCGGGCAATCCTGCTTGTTCATTCAAATTAGTCTTCAGGGTACATAAATATAATCATAATTAATTGTCATGATGCAAAACAATATCAACATCAACACACACAAAGTTAAACTTTCTTACTACGAGACAGCATGGCCCGTGCGATGCATGGGCTTCGATTACCATGAAGTAGCATTAGTCTGGCAACGATTAATTAGATGTGTTAACATTAGTCGCGAAACTTAAAGTGTTAAACTAAAAAATTCTTTTTATTAAGCTTTTATAAATAGAAATGTTTCATATGAAAGATACTCAAAAATATGTTTGACCAATAGTACACGTGGTTTTAAGTAGTAAGTGCACGTTTGATTTGCTTACTTAGCGGTTCTCAGCTTTGAGGTTCCTCGATTTGATCATCCTTCCATGCTGATACTATACTAAAGGTTACCACTTTACCATGATAGTCTCTTTTGTACTAAAGGATTTCGAATTGCGATGCACGGGCTTTGTTCACCGTAAAGTATCATCAGTTTTGCAAGGGTTATGTGTATTTAGTTACTATGTTTAGTTTTGATAAGGGATACTCGACTGAATAAATGAAGTTCATTTAACTAACTTTTTCTAAATAGAAATGTTTGATGAAAAGGTATAAAATGCATAAGCGACTTTCATCATAGTAACACAAAAAATATTATTTCAAACTCATAGTTTATACTACACATAACTTATGTGGTTTTCTTTTGTCAACTGATGTTCGAGTCCTAAAAAATTATAACCAAGTATTAAAAAGCTTATATATTTATAAAAGTTTGTCTCAATATTAATTCAATTTATATCTTCTAAAGATATTGGAGCCTTATTGAATTTAAGCAGAGTACGATGACCTATTATAACAAACCATTGCTTAATCAATGAATAAGCAAATAAAGAATTTCCCAAAATAAATCGCAGTGGACTATTTAGTTATTATTCTCAGTTTTGATCAGGAGTACTCGAATGAATAAATGAAGTTCATTTTAAGTAACTCCTTGTGGGTAGAATTGTTTCAAGAAAAATGTATAAAATCCATGAGTGACTTTCATCATCGTAACGCAAAACATGTTATTTCAAATCTAATAAGAATAAAACTTTTTCAAACAAAAAATAAACAGTTTATACTACACATAACTTACGTTTTTTTCTCTCTCTTTTCGATATTTTATGCAAGACGACATGCTAAAACAAAATTGATAGTAAATGACATTTAGTTCGTTTGATCCCGCCAAGTAGTAGAGCTTTTACATACTTATTATTAGATCCAATAGATTTGTAAGTTAAAGAGGTGCATGTGAGTTATTTAGACTTTCTACATTGCAAAGGACATGAAAAGTCTTTATTGAATAGATGCTCACAACGTTTTTTTTTTTTTTTTGCATTCTAATGTTCAATAAGATTTGCATTACTACTATACAAATTTTATGAGTAAAAGTTGAGTGAGTTGCTTCTCCATACCAACAAAATGAATATTTGTTGATTAGCATTAGAAAAATACAAATGTGAAAATAGCAACAATAATGTTAGCGTAGCTTAAGTGGCTAGATTTATGGACACTAATAGAGAAAAGGTCATTATTGTCTTATATTTCTTATTTAAGACGAAAATTTTACTTTGTTGTAAAAATATAACTTCATGTTTTTATTCGTACGTTTTTTCGTAGATCCCCATTCATTTGATTTTACCAAAGAAATACAAAAAGGATTTTAAATTAATTTATCATTTTGACGTAACAACTTAATATGCCCCGCTTGACTCGCGGGGTTTTTAATCATCGGAATAGACTTATGAGCTCACCATTATCATTTGAAGTTAACTATCAAAATTCATCACAATAGCAACTAAAATCTATATCAATAACTATTCTTTAATTGGTTAGTAGTGTAATGTTGAACGCTAAAGCTAAGGCGAAGTTTGAGTAGGGGTACTTGACTCGGTAGATGTATTTCACTTGTAATATATTTTGTATTTTTAAGAAATTCCTTTCATTGAAGTGAAATCTTCTTTTCAAAGAAAGTTTGAAAGATATGTATAATCCAAAATTACCAGTTTTATTAAACCATAAAAAAAACGTCGTCGTTTTCCACTGTTTCATTTTCCCGCCAAAAAAATTGCGGGCTCTTTTTAGCCTGCTTTTGTGGGCCACCGTTCTTCCGTTAGCCCGTTCCGTTCCTTTGTCTGGCCCAGATCGTGCGTTTGGTGTGTTAATAATTCATCGTTGGTTTGTTGTGCTAATTATTGGTGCTTGGTTTGCTGCGTTTCTCTCGAACCTGCCATTCTCTGTGCGTATCTTTTCGATCGGTGTCTCCAACTTTGGGGCTTTTGATTTGTACAAGGTTTAGTGGCCGATTGGCTGCTGATTCACGATTCCGGTGGTGAGAATTGTTGTTAATTAAATGATTGGCTGAAAAGCCTAATTTTCCGATTGATGTCTGCAATTAGTGTCCGTTTGCCTTTAGCCCTTTTCATTTTTATGGGGTTTACTTACCGGTTGCCTGCTGATTGATGATTTAAAATGATTAGTTGGAAACCCTAATTTTTTTTTTTTTTTTTTTTTTTTTTTTTTTTTTTTTTTTTGCTACGATTTGTGGTTTAATATACATACTTACATAGTAATGCCGTTTACTTGCCGTTTGGCTGCTAATTCATTATTTAAAATCATTAGTTGAAAACCCTAATTTTTGGGTTTTCGTTCTTGCTGTGGTTGTTTATTTGTTCGTTGTGGATATTCGTCAGCATTTATTTTTTCCTCTGTTATGAACTGATGTATTTGTCCTTCATTAATAAAAATTATTTGTTGCTATATCATGGCAGGGCATCACGGTAACGTGTTTGCAGCCGGGGGGTCGACTAATGTTGCCATGGCAACTTAGTTGGTTTGCGGCCATGTCGTGCGTAGTTTAGATGAATGGTCGTGGCTTTGTAAAAAGTTGAGGAATGTCCATGTCTTGGCGGGGCAACATCCTATGTTTGCAGCCATGCCGGATACCTCGACGTCTGCAGTTAGGCCATCATTGAATATGTTTGTAGCCATGTGCTGCAGTCTGCGTTTTGAAAATGAGGCTGACCTGGCCTTGAATGAGTTGGATTAAAAGTCGAATTCCCCGTATCTTGGCATGGCAACGTGTCGGCGTTGCAGCCATGTCCGGTGAAACTGCTTTTTACCGTTTGCTACTATATCTGACCATACCTTAGAAGGCTTGCTGGTATAATGTTTTTGCAGCCGTGGTGAGGCTATCATTCGTGTTAGCAACCACATGCTGCAATGCGTGGTCAATAGACTTTAAAAGTGTGCTTTGTGTTTCAAAAAAAAAATAATAATATGTTCATAGTAATCTTGGGCATCACGGTAACGTGTTTGCAGCGGGGGGGGTCGACTAATGTTGCCATGGCAACTTACTTGGTTTGCAGCCATGTCGTGCGTAGTTTAGATGAATGGTCGTGGCTTCGTAAAAAGTTGAGGAATGTCCATGTCTTGGCGGGGCAACATGCTATGTTTGCAGCCATGCCGGCTATTTATTATGAATATGAGTTCTGATATTGGTACTGCATTTTGATATTGCCGTTTGTTGATTGTGGTTGATAGTTGGTCTTGAATATGTTTGTAGCCATGTGCTGCAGTCTGCGTTTTGAAAATGAGGCTGGCCTGGCCTTGAATGAGTTGGATTAAAAGTCGAATTCCCCGTATCTTGGCATGGCAACGTCTCGGCGTTGCAGCCATGTCCAGTGAAACTGCTTTTTACCGTTTGCTGCCATATCTGACCATACGTTAGGAGGCTTGCTGGTATAATGTTTTTGCAGCCGTGGTAAGGCTATCATTCGTGTTAGCAACCACATGCTGCAATGCGTGGTCAATATAATTGAGATCGTCCATATCTTGGCAAGGCAGTTTATTACTTCTGCAGCCAAGGCGGATGTATTTTATTTTTCAATTGTATCCTTATCTCAGCCTATGATTTCAGTTAAACACCATTGGTAAACGACATATTGACTAATATGGGTTGCAGACGACCATTGGTTTATCTGTTAAGGCGATGACGATCGTTTTCTGAAATATATCTTGGCACGGTAACCACACATGAAATGTGGTTGCAGCCATGGCAGATCTGAGCCTTATTGTTTTCTATAACGAAAAGGAACAAAGTGAGGGTTTAAGGATCAAAGTATGAGGGTATAGAATGTTTAAAGTCTACTTCTTTTCATTAAATGAAGCATGGCATGTATCTAAAGAAGTATGGTATTAGATTATGGAACAACTGATATTTTGTAAATTGTCAATATTATCAGTACCTAACCAAAGCAAAAGGAGATTGTATTTGTATTTGCATTATTTGTATTTGCATGTGTATGATTCTATTTGTAATTTGCATGTGTATATACCATATACTATGGATGGGCTGGACACACAAAACAGGCTAACCCAGCAACTGGGCACAAAACAGGCTAACCCAGCAACTGGGCTTTTGGCGGAAAGGATTTTTGCCGGGAAAATGAAACAGTGGAAAACGGTGTCGTTTTTTTTCCCGGTGTTCACTGATGGATTCCAGATTTTAACGATGGTATTCTATTTCATTCCTGCTTCTACTCAGGTTTGTCTTTTTCTTCAAATTCATGTTAACCCAATTGTGCCGCTTCAAATAGAGAGTAATTATAGTTCAGTTAAACTAGAGTATGCACAATCCGATATAGTCTTTTATATATAGTGAAGATCCGTTTTCTCTTTGGCACTTATGTCTTCTTGGTTTTTGGCAGAAGCTTGGGCTATGACTTGAGAAAGGTCATCGTGTATACTGTGACGAAATGTAAGAAATGCAAACGGTAAAGTTTTTGCATTCGAATATGGTATAAGAGATGACAAAAGCCAAACGTGTAGGTTAAAGAAAAAGATTTCTCGCAAATTTTTATTTTTATCATACGCGTTAGGGTTTTTGTTATCTCCTCTACCATCTTTGAATGCAAAAAAAATATCGTATACTTTAAAGAAATTCCCTTTTCTAAATACAGTTGGATGACAAAATGTGGATGTGTAATAAAGTGTACTTCTTTTCGTTAAATAAAGCATGGCATGTATCTAAAAAAGTATGCCATTGGATTATGGAGAAACTGATATTTTGTAAATTGTCAATATTATCAGTACCTAACCAAAGAAAAAGGAGATTGTATTGATAGCAATCTTGGGCCTACGATATGTTTTAAGCTGTCTGTAAATGCGAGATAAGCCGTATGTTGGCAGGGCAGCGTATTCCAGTTGCAGCCACGTTGGTTGTATCCGCTTTTTCCTGACTGATATTGTCTGTTAAGGCGATGACGATTGTTTTCTGAAAAATATCTTGGCATGGTAACCACACATGAGCTGTGGTTGCAGCCATGGCAGATCTGAGCCTTATTGTTTTCTATAACAAAAAGATCAAAACACGAATGCAAGCTGTAAAAAAAAAGCAAAACCCGGTGTTCACTGATGGACTATTTGATTCCTGCTTCTACTCAGGTTTGTCTTTTTGGTCAAATTCATGTTAGAGCCTAATTATAGTTCAGTTAAAGTATAATATGCACAGTCCAATATAGTCTTTTATATATAGTGAAGATCCGGTTTGTCTTAGGCACTTATGTCTTCTTGGTTTTTGGCAGAAGCTTACTGATGCTGGGTATACAAAACATAGTACATTGCAAAAACAAAAAGAATGGCATACCTTGCCTCTAAATTATGGCTGTTGTAAAGAAAGTGCCATGTTGTTGCACAAAGCTTTAGAACCTATGCTCACTCACACAGATACAGAACAGCCTACGCAAATGCATGATGCACCTGCAGAGATACCAGGTATATTTATTTCTTGCAATCAGTTTTTAATATCAATCCAATGATATCTATTTCTGAATTTATCTGCAGGTCGAACTCAAATAATGTAAAACTAAAGATTGTAAAAAAAACACACACAATATCAATGATAGATGTATGGCAACCAGTCACGGTTACTGCATATATGCAGCTATACCCAGTTTCATATGGTGTATACATCCATCATTGATACTTTCCTCCTTTCACCTACCACCATATTTACATGGTATTTACACTCAACATTCATACTTTTTAAATCTTTGCGTAGTCATTGTCTTCATATACATAATTTATTTATATTTTTTATTCTCCAGGTTTCTGTTCTTGCATATGCCGATGACCAGAAGTTAAGGGCAACTTATATTTCACAACCTGCAAGTAAGGAGTAAAAAACAAAGCTGCAGGCCAACAGTATTTAGGCAATGATGATACGTTTGCACATTCACATTTTTCCACCTATGCATTCGTTGGCAGGGCAACCACAATATCAGTTGCAGCCACAATGCACAATTCATGCTGATTACAAACGTGCATATCTGAGCCTGTCAAAATGTCTAGGTCCTCCTCAGTCAACTGCGACCCCTGATCTGAGGTATATTGGATTGATTTATCTGACGGTAACCATTTACTATCCATCAATTGATTGCTAATATCCTTTATTAAGTTAAGAAAAAAACAATAGTTAATATTCATTATGGTTTACCATCGATTTTCGCTTCAGGAATACTACCAGCTATTAATATGGCATCTTTTTCTATTTCCAGATATCGACAATTGAACTTACACAGCAACCATACATTGTTTTTTTTTTTGCATACTCATAACTGTAGTGACACAAATGCTTCTGGTCAAAAATATACTTCAATTTGGAAAGAAGGATGAGAAGCGGAAGAGAATGGTGTGATAAGTAGTTTGATCCAAATTGCTTCTTCGCAGCATTCTCTTCCGTTTCCCATCTTTCTTTCAGACTTGAAACATATTCTTGGCCAGAACCAATTGTGTCACTACACATCCGCCTATGCAAAAAGAAAATGTTACCTTTTACTGGCACATAACATAAACCTTTTGTATCCGTCCTTTACCAGGTAAAGAAAATGTTTCCTCCTATCTCTTGCTTCGAACACTAATTTTTCCTCAATACAGGTTATTGCTTTTTGTGCCTTTCTAAAATGCCTTTTTCTGAATGGTATGCAGCCGCAGTGTTTAGGCGATGATGATAACTTTGTGCATTCCCATTTTTCCAGCTGTGCGTTCGTTGGCAGGGCAACTACGGTATCAGTTGCAGCTACAACGTACATTACAAGCTGATTACAAACGTACATATCTGAGCCTTGCTAACATTTAAACATGTGGCACTTCGCTCGACTACGGCTCCTGATCTGAGGTATATTTAATTTATTTATCTAAAAGTAACCATTTGCTGTCCATCAATCGTAACTTTATATACATTTTACCCAGATTTTTTCATCTATGAATATCTGTAACAGGTCATGTATTCAGCGGCACTGCTACGCACACCTGATTAATACAATCAGGATTATTAATCTGACCTTCACCTCGAATTCCTTTTGCTATTTTAATCGTCTATCAATATGTCTGGTGCAGACTATTGTCTCAAGACTATTTCAATAACAAAAGGGGTTTGAGGTGGAGATCAGATTTTCCACCTGTATGTCGATTAAAAAAAAAAAAAAAAAAAAAAAAAAACATAAGAAACAAAGACTATTTGGTACTTTTTTTTTTGCTGATAGTAACAATACATGTCATATGTTTACAATTCTTGAAGAAAGGTGGGAAACAGGAGAGGATAGTGTGCAATATAATTTGGCACAAATTACTTCTATACACTATCCTCTTTTGTTTCCCATCTTTCTTCAATAATTGACCCATACTGCTGATCACCATCTTTTCTCCAGCTCCAGTTGTCGATAGGCAACAACAAGTTAACTTTCGCATGCACATGACATTGACTTTTACTATCACCAAAAAAAAAGAACTAATAGATGGCATTTGTTTCTTATGGTAAAATTCTGAACTTAAACATAGTTACTCATTCTAAGTTCCCATACAGTTCCTTTTGTTCTTTCAACAACCTAGCAGCTCGCTTGGTGCAAGCAGTTGCACAAAGGAAGGTGAAACAACAAATGGAACTGTAAGGGGATTTAGAAAATTTAACTAAATTTTTGAATGAAAAAATGAACTGGGTGCGACATGATTAGCAATCTGGCACGGTATGGGTGACAGACGCCCATTGATTTGTCTGTTAAGGCGATGACGATTGTTTTCTGAAATGTATCTTGGCACGGTAACCACACATGAGCTGTGGTTGCAGCCATGGCAGATCTGAGCCTTATTGTTTCGTTAGGTGCTGATAATATTGACAACATTTGTCTGTTAAGGCAATGACAATTGTTTTCTGAAATATATCTTGGCAAGGTAACCACACATGAAGTGTGGTTGCAGCCATGGCAGATCTGAGCCTTATTGTTTGGTTAGGCGCTGATAATATTGACAAGATTTGTCTGTTAAGGCGATGACGATTGTTTTCTGAAATATATCTTGGCACGGTAACCACACATGAGGTGTCGTTGCAGCCATGGCAGATCTGAGCCTTATTGTTTGGTTAGGTACTGATAATATTCACAATTTACAAAATATCAGTTCCTCCATAATCTAATTCCATACTTCTTTAGATACATACCATGCTTCATTTAACGAAAAGAAGTGCACTTTAAACATTCTATACCCTCATACTTTGCATCCCTAAACCCTCACTTTCTTCTTCTACCCAGACCTGTGCAACTGCAACAACAAGACTACAACTTTTCTGGATATGTATGTGTCTGTGGCTTTGTTTTTTGACCTCTGCTTGCAACCATGGCAGATCTGAGTCTTATTTGTTGTAGTTTTCAGCCTTTATGTTATTCAAGAATTTCATTGCTTTGTTTCATTTATCTGCTATACCGCCCTTTGAATGGCTGATTATTAGGCGATGACGATTGTTTTCTGAAATATATCTTGGCACGGTAACCGCACACGAATTGTGGTTGCAGCCATGGCAGATCTGAGCCTTATTGTTTTCTAAGCCTTTATATTATTCAAGAATTTCATTGCTTTGTTTCATTTCTCTGCTATACTGCCCTTTGAATGGCTGATTATTAGGCGATGACGATTGTTTTCTGAAATATATCTTGGCACGGTAACCGCACACGAATTGTGGTTGCAGCCATGGCAGATCTGAGCCTTATTGTTTTCTACGGTTGCATGCGGTACTGTACTTAAACATAGTTACTCATTCTAAATTCCCATACAGTTCCTTTTGTTCTTTCAACAACCTAGCAGCTCGCTTGGTGCAAGCAGTTGCACAAAGGAAGGTGAAACAACAAATGGAACTGTAAGGGGATTTAGAAAATTTAACTAAACTTTTGAATGAAAAAATGAGCTGGGTGCCACATGATTAGCAATCTGGGAAAGGCTAAAAGAAGAGATGGAACAAACAAAAGGCAAAAAACAAGAGCCTGCAACCCAAATGCGGGCCCAACACTGCTACAAAAACTGTAGCAAAACTCGACACTACATTATATATAAGAGAATATTGTCACACGATGAACTTGATGATTCCTGTTCTTCAGGTTCGCATACCCATTCCCATTATCGCATTCATCTATTTTACATTCTTCTTTTTTCTGACTTTCTAAAATCGCTTTTTCTCAATGGTTTACATCTACATTCTATAGGCAATGATGATAACTTTGTACGCCTCCATTTTCCCAGCTGCATGTTCGTTGGCAAGGCAACCACACTTTTAGTTGCAGCTACAACATGCATTTAATGCTGATTATATATGTACATATCTGAGCCTTACTAAGATCAGAACATATAGCCCGTCGCTCAACTACGCTTGCTGATCCAAGGTATATTGCATTTGTAGCATTTCATGATCCAATGTATATTTATTAATTATATGTTCCTATAGTAAAAACTGTCTATTCAGTTCAGCATAGACGCTTATTCTAAGATCCTGTGGTACACCCAATTCTGCAAAGACACTCGAAACAACAAAACAGCCTGTACAGATTCTCAAACCAGCTGCCTGCATTCCTTTTTTACTTCTATTCAAGCTACATCCTTATAAAAAGAAGCTGGAAATCAAAAATATAGAGAATATCAGTGATGGATGTACCGACACCGAACATAGCTGCTGCCACATTTGCATGGTGTCTGCATCCATCATTGATATTTTGTTACTATTTTTGTCCTGTCAAAGAATCGATACTCACATTCTCAATATATTTTATTCCCTACGACCAAAAGATAAGTGTTACTTATATCACTATGGTAAATTTAAAATGCAATTGCTATTCGCATAGATAATCTCCTTAAACATTCTAACCATTACTACTGTGGTGCTTAACTTATTTTCCTTTTTTTTATACCAGCGAATGATGCACACTTATCTATTCCTGCTGCCATTTGTCAAACAGTTACAAATCCTGTTACGAATGGTAGCCAACCACTCAGAACACACAGAACTCATGTTAACTGCCAACACACAGGTTGTATTAATTATGTTTTCTTGCTATATGAGACTTTTAACTCTAACTAATGTTTGTTGCTCTTTTCATGATTCAAACTGACCCTGCTCCTACTGCATCTTCTAACTATAATCCTCTATCTCAAACTTTTGCAGCTACATTCTATAGGCAATGATGATAAGTTTGTACAGTTCCATTTTCCCAGCTGCATGTTCGTTGGCAGGGCAACCGCACTTTAAGTTGCAGCCACAGCATGCACTTAATGCTGATTACATATGTACATATCTGAGCCTTACTAAGACCAGAACATATAGCCACATGCTCAACTGTACCTGCTGATCAGAGATATGTTGCATCTGCACCATCTGGTACTACACATGATCTTATGCAACTGTTTCAATTACAGCAATTGCATTTACATGGTTCGATATCTGTTGTTTGAATTACTTTTATTAAACCATAAAAAAAACAATACCGCTTTCCACTGTTTCATTTTCCCGCCAAAAATCCTTACCTCCAAAAGCCCAGTTGCTGAGTTAGCCTGTTTTGTGTGTCCAGCCCATTCATAGTATACGGTATATATGCATGTAAATACAAATACAATCATACATATGCAAATACAAATACAATCTCCTTTTTCTTTGGTTAGGTACTGATAATATTGACGATTTACAAAATATCAGTTAAACACCATTGTTAAACGACGTCGTTTACCATAATCAGTTACAAATTGACTAATATGGGTGGCAGACGCCCATTGATTTGTCTGTTAAGGCGATGACGATTGTTTTCTGAAATGTATCTTGGCACGGTAACCACACATGAGGTGTGGTTGCAGCCATGGCAGATCTGAGTCTTATTGTTTGGTTAGGTGCTGATAATATTGACAAGATTTTTCTGTTAAGGCGATGACGATTGTTTTCTGAAATATATCTTGGCACGGTAACCGCACACAAATTGTGGTTGCAGCCATGGCAGATCTGAGCCTTATTGTTTTCTAAAATATATGTTCAGTTAACATTGGCCAAATATCTTCAGTGAAAGCTTTAAACTTAAAGCAATTATTATTTACCTTAGATTGCAATGGCATCATGAACCTCACGGTTACATGCGGTACTGTTTTGCTGCTGCTGATGCTTTTTTGGTGCGTTCAGTTTCATACTGAAATGGGCAACGTTAAATGGATATGCAGGCATCCTCGCTTATACTCATCTTAATAGTCCGTTCCATTGTATTCTGCCATGAATGAAGATCTGCTCAAAATATGCACCCTGGAATGACGGCTTAGCAATATTCTAGGTTTACATCTGCCTTTTCTGTATAAATAAACAATGCAGGCGAATCATTAAGATGAGTATAATTGAGGATCGTTGCGCAACAAGACGAGGCAATGATGAATGTTACTGCAACCTTGCTTTTCCACGAGTAAATGTGGATCTGAGCCTCTGTCCATTGCCACACACCAATTAATGCCGCACTGTTGCTCCGACTAAATATTGCTTGATACAAGGTATGCAACCCTTTCTTTGTGTAAACAAATATTCAGATTGAAATCTCCTTTTTCTTGGCCTTATTAGTTATCTGTCTTTTTTGCAGGAACCGAGGAAGGTCGTGTGATAGTGAATGCCTCACAATCTTCCTGACCTGTTAAATACTATTTTGTGAGACATACGTCTCATGTTGCATAAGGTTTATGTGTCACAAAATAGCATTTAACAGCCCAGGGGCATTGTGATTCTTTTCTTTACCGTATATATGCCATGTCTGCCTGCTTGATACAAGGTATACAACCCTTTCTTGGTATAAACAAATGTACAGTAAAATTTGCCTATTATGAACCTTTTACTTTTGTTAAAGCTAACCCTGCTGCTGGCTACTCGCAAAGTATGTCACATTATGTTCATCTATTATATTGTGTTATCCAAAGATGGTCCTAACTATTGTTTTGTATGTTGCCGTGCTTCAGCTGCTACGGATCAGTTGCGTGGACATCACAGACCAATGTTTTAGGATGAAGAAAAGCTGACCAGTTCCGCTATGGCATGAGGACCTATGTATCTCCTATTATACATGCATATATTTTGCTTTTAAACGCGCTCGCCCGCATCGCGGCGACCAGCGCCATTCTCGTATCTAGAAAACGGTAACACATGTTACAAAAAATGAAAATAGCCTAAATTGACGCAAAGCCTTATAGAGACTCAAATGTTTAAAAAAACTAAACAACAACTCGATACAATAGAATCAATTGAAAATGTACACATTTAATATATATATATATATATATATATATAAAATATATATATATATATATATATATATATATATATATATATATATATATATATATATATATATATATATATATATATATATAAAAGAAGCTCTTTTTTCCATGATTGCAAATAGTTTCAATTGCAACATGCAATTGTAACTCTGAGATAAAAAAAAATAGTAATACAAAAAAAATATATATAATAATAATCAAATATAAGATGTACTAACAATACGTTGCATGTCTTTTCACATGTCTCAAAGTATCAAACCCATTCCCTGCCACCTCTAAAAATCCACTCCAAAATCCACTCTTTTAACTTGAGTAGGTAACTCATGTATAGTTCATTAATTATAAGCTATTAATTCATGTACTTATTATTTATTACTTGAGTGCTAATGCAATACGTATTACAAACCCTCAAGAACATCTCAGTAAAATATAAATAAACATATGTTGATGACCAAGAGAATATTATATCACAGAAACTTTTTCTAACAATCAATCTCCACCTCGCTGGTGCATGCCGTTATAATCCTTGCAAAAGAAATTGTTGTAGCTAGCTTTAATATTTTTGAATGATAAAGTTAAGCAAACAAACAGTCTTTAAATAAAAGAAAATCTCCATGTTCTTAAATATCAATGTTATGGATCACTACAACAACATAATAAATTGATAATGCAATTTAGGGTAATAAATAGAAAAGAAAAAGGAATCAAAACAGGTTTATGAATTTAAGGAAGAAAGATGTAAGTTACATTGTAGAAGTTACCCATATATCAGTGCAAGTTAGAATGATCAATAGTTCAACAAACACTCATCATCGGTTTTTGGCAAAAACGTCATGTCTTCTCTTGTTTTTCATCAGAGTACTTTTTAACACCTTTTATTTCATACATACCTGATTCAAAACATAAGTAAAATTAGTGGCTAACGATCAAAAAACGAAGCTGTGATATTAAATCATCTTTAAACCAGAAAGGTTAAAACTGGAACCCTAGCGGCCTGTGAAGGTATATTCACCACACATGTTCCGTCAAAAAAAAAAAGGTTTACGTATAATCTCATTAGATTGAGAGACTAAAGATAGATCCATATTTGAGCTAAGCAAAACTACTACTTTTTGGTGGTGGCACTTACATGATCTGCTGATTGAGTGCGTTCCATCAACTCATCAAGGGCATATAGAGCATTATCAGCCGCTTCCTCTGAATCAAACTAAACAAATCCAAAACCCTTACTTTTGCCACAAACATCTTTAGATATTTCACACGAAAGAATCCCCCAAATTTACCAAAAACCCCTTCCATTTTCGCATCAGTCAATGACGAATCAAGATTCTTCACAAACAAATTCGCTACACCAGTTCTCCTTGTAAACGGACCTCGCTGAATCCACATGATCCTCATAGGTTTTACATTCAGTTACTCATGTTTTAATCACGATAACGCCTCATCAGCTATTCAATAATCAAAACCTTAATCAGATCACAAATTCAAATTCAACAAAAGAGATCAACTTACTAAACCAAAACACCATAATTCAGTGATTCATTCAGTTCAGTAATCTCCATAATCACCTAAATAAAAGCTATCCAACTAATTCATTCAGTCAGTGACATCAAGTATTCAAATCATCTTTTTAGTGACATAAACCCAGAAACGAAGTTGTATTAAAAATTCTGAAAACCATAATCAAAAATCAAAAATTAAATTAAGGATAAACAAAATCCATTGGTCCCGTTCGACATAGAACGTAACAATAAGGATACCTGGTATAGTTATGGGCTAGAAACCGACGCTTGAATCCTGCATCTTGTTCAATATTGTGGTAAGAACCTAAACGATTATAGTGGAAGGTAGCATCTGGACCATTTGACTTGTAACAGGCCCGGGAAAGCCACTAAGTCATATATTGATTGCAGTATAGTATTACAATGGAACTTCCTTCCTTTACGCTCCTTGCTTGGTCATCTCACCAACACCTTCACAAATATTCAAAATCGTTTTTAGCACAGAAACCATAATATAGTTTGCTACATTGTAGTTTTACCTGAGTAACATCAAGTCCTTTTCAGGTTCTGGCCCTAATGACAAAGCTTTCTCCTTGTAAAATCTGGTACCCAGTCATGTCGTGGTATTGCCTTTCTTCCTCTGAGTTTTGCTCAACCATTGACGTAGTGTGTCATTCCAACCCTTCATATTCTGCACGATCACCAAACACAAAGTTTTAAAAATGATAAGCAAAATAAACCCAACAATTTACTTAATTTTAATACAGAAAATGGGGGAGTGGTTAGATATTATGAGTTTAAAAAGTAACCAAAGACTATGAAGATATGGAGACAAAGAAAATATTCCGGCCACATTTTGATGTTGAGTAAATTTATTGGCAGGTGGAGACAGTGGATAGTCTCTTTGTCCATATTATTGCCTCGAGCTAGAAGGCTCTCCAAATCAGACAATAAGCTAGCTAAAAGCACATATACTACTGGAATAATGCAACAGTCAAGCCAGTGGATACGTATATTGATAAGTATAAAGGAGTTCATGTTAATATCACTACACCCACTAATATAAAATGTAAAAGAAGTGTATGGCATAAGATAGACAACGATGGAGGCCTTTACCAGCAATAACTGGTGTTTGTTCCGTGTGTAACCCTGGTGCTTTTCGGTACTTGATGAAGTATGTCTTGACCCGCTTCATTAGCTCCAAAATGTGATCACCCTTCTTATTATACTTTTCATAATTGTACCAAATTTATTGTACATCCTTAACCACCTCTGCTGAATTCATGTACTTGAGACCGTTCTCAAGGTTGTTGCATACTACTTCCTTGCACAGGTCCATCTATAAAAATAAAAAAAAAAAAATCTTTGAATCTTAAAATCTTTGTTACAACTTACCACATTTCATCGAGGCACCTACCTTGAAATTTTTATCCACTCTCATGTTTTCAAGTTCAACCCCCATGATCACTGCAAACGCAACATAAAGAAAATAAGTTAAACGCTAAACTTATCAAACCAAGCACAAAAACCCCAAACTATAACATAACCAACCACAAACAACACATATTGGAAAATACACACACAAAACTACGCACATCACTACATCAGTAGCTCTACCCCATTGTCAAAAATTATTTGAATCAAATTTCTTCATCAATATCAGGATTTTATGTTCGATCATTAGCCACACCATTAATCTATAAAAGCCTAAACTAACTAAAAATAAACACACCAAACACCAAAATGCATATACAAATATGTAAAGATCTTATACGTAAAACAAACACAAATTATATAGGGATAACCATACTATTTATATTATGATCAACTGTTTAGTCATAAAATCAAAAGAAGAACATAAAAATAACAGTAGAAAAGATATGTGAAGGAAAAAAATTACCTTAATCGCGTACAAAATCAGTAGATCTTCCACATCTTCAAACATGTACACATCAAAACACACACAAATAACAGACCGTAAATCTATATAAAAATAAATAGGTGCATATACAGAGCAGATGGAACCGTTGGTGCTGTGAGGGAGGTGAAAGTCACGGTGTGGTCGGAGGAGTAGATCTAAGCAGTGGCGAGAATAAGGGGATTGGCTGGGTTTTTTTAGTGTGTGTTTTTTATGCTAAACTTTAAAAAGTATAATGACCATTGTTAGCTACGACTGTTTAGTTCTTTTAACTTTATAATTTGAATGAGACCTTAGACGTTCCAGTTCCATCAAACTTGAATGAGGCTTTACACGTTCCAGTTCCACCAGAGCACGAAACTCAATCTTGCATTAAAGACATCCATCATAATTTAGGAGCTCTTAGAAGCTTTGAAAGAAGCTTATTTGGTTAGCTTAATCATCATAATAGAGTTGCTTAGCTTAAACCATGAATGCTCATGTTCAATTAATGCTCAACTTGCAACTCAATTTTTATGTATAGATAGATAATCGTTTTTGTGCAGTGGCTTATGTTGTTACAAATGTTTTTGCATTGTTGTTTTATCCTTGCGAGTCACTGAATATTTTCATGTTTTGCTTGTTTACAAAAATTCCATCACACAAACAAAATTCAACATAAATCCCCATTTTAAAGTATAATATAGATCTGTAAACAACTAACAAAACATAAAGTTCCAACAAAATTTTTAGAATTAAAGATTGAAAATTTAGTCTACTCTAGAAAAATTTGTACAAAAATTGGTCTTTGTGTTTGGTTCATGTCTTGCTACAGCAGGTGGCTTTATTCCGGCTATTTGTTGTAGTGATTCTGGATTTAAACTCATTAGACGTGTAATAACGAGGTGGGAAACCTGCACTTCGCAGTGGGATGTTTTGTTAAAGAAGTAGTTTATGTTGTTGTTACTAGTGTTGTAAGCTTGAAATGGGGGAAAAATATTTTAATAGTTGAACATTGTGATGCCCTTTTGTATAGATAAGGTTTATGTGCATTAGTTTACTCATACAGGAGAGTAACATATTTGTATAGTTAACATATTTGCAATCAATAGTTGGTAAAGACTACTCAAGTTTAAAGGGATATACATTACATCTTCATAAAAACAGTAAAAAAGAACTGGAAAAATGGGTACATTGTTGATACAAAGTGTATAAACTGGATCGAGCCATGCAGAAAATTTGAGCATGCTTTAGTCTTTTTACATGGGTAGCCACTGGTGGAGGGCCATTCCGAGAAGGGCGTTCATTTTTGACTTCAAAATCGGGGAGAGGTTCCAGTCGAACCGAAGGCGTTGGTTCATTTTCAACCTTTTTTATACTAAAAGATTTGTGCTCACTTGGCATTGGAGTAATGACCTAATGCTTCTACTGTCAGGTTCTTGAACGAATTTTTGCATTCTTGTATACCTTGGTGTGCAATCCTGTAAGTGGATAGAAAACTGTATTATTAAGTATGATATAAAACTGGTAAGCAAAATGCAGACATACAAACTATATATATGGAAAGTTAGGAACAGTCCACCTCGATCTTACTCGAACCATAATGTGCTCAGGTAGGTGAATGCGAAAACTTGGGTCCAACAAAAATATTGACAAAGTATCAACGATGGATGCACAGACCATACGAATTTAGTAATAGTTGGGGTTGGTCTCCGTACATCCATCACTGATATTCCGTATATTTTTGATATTTAACTTGTGTTCATAGTATGCAATCAGGTTGTTGAATATAAAAACGCCATTGGTAGAAAAGAAAATATAAGTAGAGTCGTCTACTACAGTGGATTAAGCCTGTAAATTTAAGATACCATAAGCATACCTATACAAATGCAGCAGTTTCTACATAGATACCTGATAAAAAAAAAATTGTTTTGCTGAGAACAACAGCAAGAGCAATAGTGATAAGTAAATCAAAGAATAAACAATGACCAAATCAAAAGGGCTTCATGTCTAAGAGTTTAAAAGTTCAGATTCATAGGTACCCAACACAGAAGCAGTCAGAAACTCATGGGGTATGGCAGGTGGAGATAGGGTAGCAGTTATTAGACTCAAATTTTTAAACCAAATTGGGTGAAAAAGATCTAGACCCCGCCATGGCTGAAAAGAAACAAGATTGCATAATGATGTCATCCGGTCGTTGCCCCACCAATTTACGGATCCAATCTTTGAAGACCTACTTCATTTGTCTCAGAAAATAGGTGTTAATCATCATAGCCCTACCCTAGTTTAAGCAACAAAAGGCCTTCTGTAGGAAAATAAATGTGAATAAAACTGATAACCAACTACAACAAATAAGCATGGTAAGGATCGAAAAAAGAGGATATGTCCACCATGGTTGCAGATCTAGTGACCTGCCCCGCCAAGATGTGGACCTAATTTAGGCTTTTTTTTGTTTTTTTTGTTTTTTTTTTGTTTTTTTTTTTTTTTGTTTTTTTGACCAGGTCCATCTACAGGCCGATTAATAACTGCCTGATCTTACCTCTTCATCCTCACTCACAACCATCCTTTTGCTTTCAGATACAAACAGTGCAAGTCCGGCACCGGAGCCTGCTGGCCATTCAAGTTTCTCCGATCTGAATATATGGGTTTTTTGGCAGCCACATCTGCCTGTTTGGGCATGAACAGTGGAAGAAACACTGACTATTATTTTTGTCATGCCATATGTTAGGGACACAGTATCTCCATTAGTTATAGCCACAACTTTTGATCTAACAAACAAATGTCAACATACCTGCAAAGTCTGACCTCCCCCTCAAATCCCTTTTGCTATTTAAACGGTCTTTAAACAATGTTCTGCATCAGACGTATTGCTAGCCAGTTGAAATACCAAAAGGAATTTGAGGGGAAGATAAGAAGAAGCAGGTATGTTGTACATCGTGTGTCAATATTAGTAAATGAAGAGTACATGGTATTGTTTATCTGTCGATATTAACAGTTGATGTTCCATGTCTGTGATAGTAAATTTGTTATTGTATATTTCCAGTCCCAGCTCAATAAAAGCCCCTGGTAAACAATAGGGTGCAATTTTCAAAGATAGATGGGAAACAAAAAAGGATGGTGCGCAAAAGTAATTTGCACCAAATTACCTGTCACAGCATTCTCTTAAGTTTCACATCTATCTTTGGTCAAATGCGCGCGGGTGATGATCAGAGCCTTTTGTAGGAGAGAACCTAAGTATGATATGAAATTGGTAAATGCAAGTTAGACATACAAAGTATATATATGAAAACTGACCAGCAGTGGGGCTTGATCTGACTTGAAGCATAATGTTATCCTCTAGTTCATAATAGTTGAGATCACCACCTAGACACTTATTATCAGCTTCCTCTTCAGCTACTCCTCTAACCAAGTGTCACGTGATTTCTTTGAGGCCCATCGACCAGTAGCTGAATCATGCTTCATTTTCCCCCATGGTTTGGCCGGGTCAACATCCACAGTTGCCACCATCTTCCAGAGTAGGACCCGATTTCCAAGTTGATTTGACAGCAGTCGAATGAGCTTCTATCCCATCAATATTCAAATCTAAACCGTCTTCAAATACAGGTCTAGAACCGGGTTTAAGATCTCCTGAGCTCAATTCCGGTTGTAAACCTGTATTTGAAGATGGTTTTTGTGATATTCATCATGCATTACATAGATACCTGGCCAAAAAAAAGATTGTTTTGGTAAGAACAACAGCGAAAACAACAGTTATAACTAAATCGAATAACAACCATTGACACAGGTCAAGAAAGGGTAGCAATTATTAGGCTTAGATTTGTAAATGAAACAGGGTCAAAAATATGTAGAGCCCACCATGCCTGGAAAGAAACACGATTGCATAATCATGCCATTCGGTGTTTGGCCCACCAAGTTACGGATCCAACATTTGACACCCCACGCCATTTGTCTTAGAAAATAGGTGTTAAACATCATAGCCCTACCGTACGTGAAGGAACCAAAGGCGTTAACCACCTACAATAGATAAGTCTGGTAACGATCGAAAAAAAGGATATGCCCCTAACGGCTGCAATGGCGAGTATCCATAATGCTTGATGATAATATTCATAATAAGGCTTACGTCAGCAACTATGGAAGTGGTACCCAAAACCAGCGTTGGCTACAACCATGTCATCGCTATGCCAACACATGGGTTATGGCAAGCTACACTTACCAAAATAGAAAATAGTAACAACTCTCATCACTGCCTGTCATATTCATCATGCATTACATAGATACCCACCGAAATAAACGATTTTTTTTTGTCATAACAACAGCAAAAGCATCAGTCATAAGTAAACCGAAGAACAACCATTCACCAAACCCAAAGTGCCTCATCTGTAAGAGGTTAAAAGTTATGATTCATAAGCACCCAATACAGAAGCACTTACAAACCCATGGGTTGCAACAGGTGGAGATAGGGTAGCAGTTATTAGGCTCAGATTTTCAAACCAAATAGGTAAAAGAAGATGCAGACCCCGGCATGGCTGCAAAGAAACACGGTTGCATAATCATGCCATCCGGTCCTTGCCTGGCCAAGTTACGGATCCAATCTTTTTCAACCCACTTCATTTGTCTCAGAAAAGAGGTGTTAATCATCATAGCCCAACCGTACACCAACCAACAAAAGGTGTTTTGGAGGAAAATAAATGTGAATAAAACTGGTAGCCACCTACAACAAATAAGTCAGGTAAGGATCGAAAAAAGAGGATATGGCCACCATGGCTACAAGTCTAGTAACCTGCCCCACCAAGATGTAGACCATCTAAACTTTAATCCCCTTACCCCGTAGACTCATAATCCGTTCTTGTAATCAATATCACCATCATTATTATGCCATCAAACCCATTGAGAACGCAATGAGCAGATTGCGAAGCGAAAATGAGGAAATTCCATAAATCTTTGTGAAAAGCTGTTGCTCCACTAACATAATATTAACCTACAAAGCAAACATGGCAAAAAGTTAAAAAGTTTTACAAATGACATAGAATAAACACACCAGCTTTAGCTCATAAGGTAACAAAATAAGGTAATCCAACCATACCTTAAGCAAATGAGCCAAAAAATAATGGTTATCGTATCTGGCTGACAAAAATGATAATACTTTTGACATAAGATTTAGCAAACACCTTCAAAGTGGTTCACTTCTTTCCACAACTAAAATAAGCTATGAAGCACTTAAAATAAGGTTACCCAAACATAAGTAATCAAGTGATCCAATAGAACCCTAAATCAAGCAATACCAACAACAAAACCCTAAATCTGAGATGATAAAATTAGCAGCAACCACAATTAAATAAACCAAAACAGTAAATCAAGCAATAACAACAACAAAACCCTAAATCTAAGATCCAAAAATTAGCAATACTTGGGACCCTAAAATAATAGCAATTACCCACTTGCATACACCACCACAACAATAACAGCCACAATTAAATGAAGCAAGGCCCTAAATTTGAGATGAGAACAATCCTAAAACAACAACGGTAATAAAGAAGGAGTGTCGAATTAAATGAACCAAAACCCTAAATCAACCAATAACAACAACAAAACCCTAAATTTGAGCAATAACAACAACAAAACCTTAAATATGACATGAGAAAATGATGAATACTTGCAACCCTAAAATAATAGCAGTTATCTACTTGCATACACCACAACAACAGTAACAACGACAATTAAATCAACCAACAACATAAATCTGAGATGAGAACATTACGAATAACAACAACAAAACAAAAAAAAAACATAGTAAGAAAGGGAAGCATACAACGTGATATTTCACACTGTATCTTCAGACAATAAGTTCAACTACTTTTTTGAGCAAAAAATGAGGAATCCAGGTAAAATTAGAACCAAACTTGTGGCTATAACTAATGGGATACTGTATCAGTAACATATGGCGCAACAACAGCCACAAAAGCATTAAAAAAATTGCGTTCACTATTCCTAACCCTGTTCACCCACTCACAGGCAACTATAGCTGCAAATGGTCGGATCGGAGAAACTTGAATGGCCATCGGGTTTTAGTCCTAGGGCAGTACCTTTCAGATCTAAAAGACATACGATGGTTGTGAGTGAGGATGAACAGGGCCGGGGCACCAACTTATTAGTCGGGTTATGGATGGAGCGGGTGGGACAAAGAAACGGGTTAAGTGATCTCGCTAAATGTGTGTATATATATATATATATATATATATATATATATATATATATATATATATATATATATATATATATATATATATATATATATATAATTGTGGCTCTCAGCAGCTGGTACACCTATGTCATGGAAAGGTCTGAAATTTCATGGATTGTCTCCTCTATTATTGATTTTTGTTGCCATCATTGTGGGGTCTTTTGTTTTGGCATCTATATCTTAGAGTGCTTGGTACAGTAGGTACGAATAACGTGTTATTCGCTTGTCACCTTAGGGTCACCTAATCACCAACCCAATAACACCAATAACTAAAATACCCTTCCAACAAAAACCCCAATAACATGTTATGGCCCGTTTGGTTTGTAGGTGGGTTTAGGATTAGGATTGAGATTTGGATTATGATTTGGATTTGGATTTGGATTTGGATTTGATAAAATAAAATAAAAAAAGAGAAAAATATAGTATTATATGTTAAATATTTATTTTAGAATTTTATTTATAATAAAATAATAATAATGCTATATAAGACAAAAGCTAGGCCCACAACATCTTAAAACCTAGGTACCTTATTCGGATTTGAAAAACGTGGGACCAGTGGGTTTCGTTGCCAATATTTAAATCCAAGTTTCAAAACAAGTGCATGTTTTAATGTCTAAAGTTAAATCCGAAAGTAAAAGACATAAACCAAACGGGCCCTTATTGTTTCAAACACATTCTTTTTTTTCATTTTATTATTTTATACAACACATTTTAAATTAAAACACAAATATGATATATTAAAAATACGTTGCGATTACAAATACAATACGGATATGATAAATGTATAAAAACTACGATACTACAAATACATAAAAACAAAAAAGTATGATACTACAAATATTAAAAATTCGATACAATATGAAAAATATTAAACACTACGATACGACAAATACTAATTTGAGCCTCAGCCAAAATGTCATGTTCGGATATCGTTTTGGATTTTTTCGATACCCGCCGCATCTTCTGGACTCATCCCGTGGGTGTTAAAATTAAGAAACTTCAATTCCTCGAATGAGTTTCGATAAAATCAAGTTTTTAGCATGTTCTTGTCGCAACTCCTCCTCAACCATTTCCTTGAAAGCTTCTCTACAAGACGAAGAACCCGCCGAACGCCTAGAGTCCGATTTTTGAATCTTGGAAGGCCTTGGCTTGCCGGGAGTGTTGGGTCTGATAAATCAACCCAATTGTCTCTGAGAAGTATTTAAACATAAAATAACCTAATTCGCCTTCTGAAGGTCAGTGAGCATCAAGTCTCTGATAACGAGCATATAGTATGTCACCTCATAACTATCAAAGTAAACCTGATGGTTATCAGAAGTGATATAGTCTCTGAGAGTTATCAGAGAACATGACTCTCTGATTATTATTCAGAAGATGACTCACTGATAAAGAAATAAGTGAGTGTTGTATAAAGCTCAAATGCCTAAATAAGCCTTAATGGCTTTAGGGAAGTCGAAGACCAACTGAAGAAAACGACTTCACAAACTGATGTGGTGTCAGGGAGTGAAGTTACAAGGAGCTAAAGACAACACCGGAGTCACTGAGAACTGACAAATGTCTTTGTGACCCTGAAGACTTAACTCTGATTACAACCTAAACCTCAGAAAGAGAAGGGGGAACCTCACTCAAGAAGATAAGCTCAAGTACTTATCGATACACGTGAAACAGGCATTGAAACTCTAAGTTGTTGATGAACTCAAATAAGTACATTTTATTACCATCATTTATCCTATTTATTTGACTTGTTTTATTATATTATCTGTGAGAATTGATACGTTAATGTTTACTTTTGTAATTCTCAGGTAAAAACAAGTATTATGTGAAACTTGGCGATTTTGGACCAATTATGGAGCAAAACAAGCAAGATGTTAAGAGTCTATTGTAATGTACAAGATCAAGATCATTCTGCTCCAGATACGCCGCATCCTACTTCTTACATACGGCGCATCACTATCAAGATTTCACAAGTTATAATCCAAGACGGCAAAGGACATGCGCCGCATACAAGAATGGAGTTACGCCGCATCTTCTGGCGGTGTACGAATATTCCTGAATATATTAATCTTGGACCCCACGCGAAGTTAAGTCAATGCGCCGCATCTACTTATCCTATGCGCCGCATCTAACCCTCAGACAGAAACTATAAATACCCCAAAGTCAGACGAATTTCGGGGTTCGATTCTACACAACAAGACCGAAGACCGAAGAAACCCTAAAGCCGAATTCAGACGAAGTAGCAGCACAAGACACACCCTAAACGAAGATACAAGAGCTGTAAGAAGGTCCTGCATGTATTCAATTCATTAAGTAGTTTTATTTTATTGTATTAGTACACTTTAATTCATCAGGATTGATGGGCCGATTCCATGTGACTACGGAAAACCATGGGCACCCCTTAAAATTGCTTTCCCATTAATTAAAGTTTATGTGTTGATGTCTTTGGTGACTTTTATTAGTGCATTGATAACCTCTGTGTCTAGCTGAGCATTGATCGGGTCGCCATGCCTCTGTCCTCGCCTATTTATTCTATCGCCTATGTATTCTATCGTCTGTAGAAAAGTAGGAAGAAAGGGTAAGTAGGATAGACATAAGTAATCATTAAGGGTTTACTCGCCGATAAGATTAGAGCCAACGAGAAAGGGTTAATTACATACACTTCATATAAAACTAGCAATAAAACAAGTGACAAGCTACTTAATTATCAGGACAGGTCTTCTTATTGTCTCAAGTATCTATCTGTGTACGTGTGTGCTAATCGCTGATTCGTGCCTATTAGTTTAGTTTATATTTAATCATAACCAAACCGTGCCAGTCTCTCAGGCTGACCCCCTTGCGTTAGATTAGGTTGTATAGCTAACTTAAGATATTAAAATACTGATTAGAATAACTAGATAATACGTTCCACTCTTAGTGATCGACACTCTACTTACCATTATATTCATACTGACTGGGTACACTGCTCGTTAAAGTGTGTGTTTTATTGATAAGTCGGCTAAATATAAATTTAAAACTTGAATACTGCTAAAACCACAACGACACACCGTGGATATAAATTAGAGCATAACAAGCACACGCACCAAGTTTTTGGCGCCGCTGCCGGGGAGTGAATTGTTATTATCTGTTAATTTGATTAGTATTTTAATTAGGTTTTAATTTTTTTTAATTCTAACCACTAACTCCGTTGTATATTAGTTAATTTGCATTCATTGTATTATTTGCATATTTTCTGTTTTTGTGTGTTTAATTTTTGTTTCTTTTTGCTTGTTTTTATTTTTGTTTTTATTTTTTTTTCTGTTTTTCTGCATACTGCTATCGTTGTACTGTGCTAATTCAAACGATACGGCGCATCTGTTTTCACAGATACGGCGTATTGCGTTTAATTTATATAAAATACAACGCGTTTAATAAATTCGAGTACGGCGCATCTTTTCCCAAGATACGGCGTATTCTGTTTTTAATAAGAAATTTTTCTAAATGATAACGCTATACGACGCATCTGTTTTTGCAGATACGGCGTATTTATTATTTAAATTAAAAACAGTTTTCGAATTATTAAACAGATACGACGCATCAATTTTTATCGATACGGCGCATCTTCTGAATCAAAAATCTTGTATTTTGAAACGTAACGAAAATACGGCGCATTAACTTTTGTTAATACGACGCATTCAATTTTGATAAATATAAATGATTTTTGATAATTTAACTGATACGACGCATTCTAGATTATAAGCGGCGTATCTATTTTCTGAATAAAAGTCTGATTAAATTTTAACGATTATAAGATACGCCGTATCCAACTTTTTGGATACGGCGCATCGTCTGCTGATATCAGCAACTTTTATTTTTCTTATTTTCGAACGGAAAATATTCTAACATTTACCCTTGGAAGTTTTTACTTTGAAATCTGCCTGTCTTTAATTTTCAGGAACAATGTTCGATATTTTCCCCAGCTGGTTCGGAAGACCCCAAAGAAACCTTACCATGGAGGAGTTTGCACTACAAATCGCTCAAGCAAATGAAAAAGAACATCATGAAGCAAGAAACTTTATTAATGAATTCAAAGGCAGTCATGAGCTGTTACAAAAGGAACAAAACAACATGATTAATGGATTGGCAATTGAAGTGCACCAATTGTCAACGGTACTTAACAGGATTCTTTTGGTAAGACACGATCTGAAAGGAATTACAACTAGAGGCGGAAAGTCAACTTTTCAAATCGGAGAGACACCCGAGGATAACAGTACAAATAAGATTTCCCCTGAATCTATATCATATGAGCAAGAGCAACCAAAGGAGACTAATCCGGAACCTGTTATTAGAGAAGAACCTTCTGTTGAACCTAAACAATCAACACTACCTTTCCCACATAGGGTAAGGAAGGAGAAAGAAGATGCCTATCAAAAGAAGTTCTTGGAAAATCTCAAGCAGCAGCAGCTAAGCATACCATTTATGGAAGCCCTAGTGCAAATGCCAAAATACGCTAAATATCTGAAGAACTTACTTACAAAAAAGTCTAAACTTGAAGAGGCTTGCACTGTAACAATGGGGGAAAGAAGCTCAGCAGCATTGCTCAACAAACTTCCATCTAAGGAAAAAGATCCAGGGAGTTTCACTATTCCTTGTCAAATTAAAAATTTACATATTGGAAATGCTTTAGCCGACCTAGGAGCTAGTATAAGTCTTATGCCCTCTTCTATGTATGAAAAATTAGGCTTGGGTGAACCAAAACCTACTAGGATGTGCTTAGAGCTAGCTGATAGGTCCATACAATACCCATAAGGAATAGCTGAAAATATATTAATAAAAGTTGATAAATTTGAATTACCTATTGACTTTGTTATCCTCGATATGCCCGAAAATTCTAGAACTCCTATAATATTAGGACGACCATTTTTAGCCACTGCTAGGGCCATGATTGATGTTTTTAATAAAAAGATAACTCTTACCATAGGAAACGACGAGGTTGAATTTAATATGGAACAATCTATGAGTAAAACTAATTTTGAAGACGATGAATGCTATAATATCGATGTTTCTGATGACACGATTAATCAATTTACTCAGAAATTGTTAAAAAGTAATTTGCTTGATTCTTTTCTGCTTAAAAATTTAGAAAACATAATTGCTATAGAAGATCAAGTTAATGAAAATACTTTTGATAATTATTTCACTGTTGATTCCGCTGTTTGTAACGCCATACGGCGCATCGGAAATATCGATGCGGCGCATTTATCTGATGACAGCAACGAAATAATTAAAGAACAAGTTTATTCCGCTAGTGCTAATGAAATTGATAATGTTAAACCTGTGCTTAAGGATCTCCCTTCTACCTTGGAATATGCCTATCTAAATGGGAACACTAATTCGCCCGTTATCATTGCATCTGACTTAACGCCAAAAGAAAAAGAATCCATTTTGCAGGTACTATATAAACGAAGAGGAGCATTAGCATGGAGTATGTCTGATATTAAGGGAATTAGCCCGTCATTCTGTACACATAAAATCCTTATGGAAGATGAATTCAAACCAACTATCCAACCACAAAGGCGTTTGAACCCAAAAGTCCAAGACGTGGTGAAAAATGAAATTGTGAAATTACTTGACTCTGGACTTATCTACCCAATTTCCGACAGCTCGTGGGTCAGTCCTATCCACGTTGTACCAAAAAAAGGAGGAATGACGGTAGTACTCAATGACGACAATGAGCTAATCCCTTCAAGAACTGTTACTGGATGGAGAGTTTGCATCGACTACCGAAAACTCAATGATGCTACGCGAAAAGATCACTTTCCTCTTCCATTTATTGATCAAAAGTTAGAAAGACTATCAGGACATGATTATTATTGTTTTTTAGATGGTTTTTCAGGTTTCTTCCAAGTACCCATTGCCCCCGAGGATCAAGAGAAGACGACTTTCACCTGCCCTTATGGAACCTTCGCCTATAGGAGAATGCCGTTCGGACTATGCAACGCCCCTGCTACTTTCCAACGTTGTATGACGGCCATCTTCCATGATATGGTAGAAGACTTTATGGAAGTCTTCATGGACGACTTCTCGGTGTTCGGTAACTCATTTAGTGATTGTCTCTTTAAACTTGATAAAATGCTTACTAGGTGTGAAGAAACTAACCTTGTTCTTAATTGGGAAAAATGTCATTTTATGGTTAGAGAGGGAATTGTGTTAGGACATAAGATTTCTGGGAAAGGTATAGAAGTCGACAAAGCTAAAATTGATGTAATTGCCAAACTACCTTACCCCACTAATGTAAAAGGTGTTAGAAGCTTTTTAGGGTATGCTGGATTTTATCGTAGGTTCATAAAGGATTTTTCAATGATATCTAGGCCTATGACCCAATTATTGCTAAAAGATGCGAAGTTTGATTTTTCTGAAGATTGCAAAAAGGCATTTAACATACTTAAATAAAAACTAACTACTGCACCTATTATAATTTCGCCGGATTGGAATCTACCTTTTGAACTAATGTGTGATGCTAGTGATTATGCTGTTGGATCTGTACTAGGCCAAAAGATAGAAAAGAAATTTAAGCCAATTTATTATGCTAGCAAAACATTAAATAATGCCCAAGAACATTACACCACCATGAAAAAGGAACTTTTAGCAGTAGTTTTTGCATTCGATAAATTTAGGACATATCTTATATTGTCAAAAAACTATGGTTTACACTGACCATTCTGCTTTGAAGTATTTGTTTAATAAACAGGATGCCAAGCCAAGGCTTATTAGGTGGGTTTTATTGCTCCAAGGATTCGATATTGAAATTAAAGATAAAAAGGGTGCTGAGAATCTAGCTGCTGACCACTTATCTAGACTTGAAAACCCTGATATGGAGGTGCTTGATGAAAGGGAAATCGCTGATGACTTTCCTGATGAACACCTTATGATGGTAAGAATTAAGAGCAATAATAATATACCATGGTATGCCGACTATATAAACTTTATTGTTGCAAATGAAATTCCAAAAGGGCTAACATCCGACGAGAAAAGAAGGTTTCTAAATCGCGCTAGCGAGTATATTTGGGATGAACCTTATGCCTTTAAATTATGTCCTGACAATATTATACGAAGATGCGTAGATGGTGATGATATACCGGCAATATTGGCACATTGCCATTCAGGGCCAACGGGGGGACATCACGGTGCAGCTATTACAAGAAGAAAAATCCTTGATGCAGGATTTTATTGGCCCGCTATGTTGGATGATGCAAAAGATTATATAAAAGGATGTGATGCGTGTCAACGATCCGGAAATATAACATCAAGAAACGAAATGCCACAAAATTATATCCATGTATGTGAAGTTTTCGACATATGGGGGTTGGACTTCATGGGACCGTTTCCTGAATCTAAAGGTAATAAGTATATTTTGGTTGCTGTTGACTACGTATCAAAATGGGTCGAAGCGCAAGCATTACCAACAAACGACAGCAAGGTAGTACTTAAATTTTTGCAAAGTTTGTTCGCTAGGTTTGGAGTTTCTAAAGCATTGATTAGTGATAGGGGAACACACTTTTGTAATCACCATCTGGGAAGAGCCTTGCAAAAATATGGAGTGTATCATAGGGTTTGCACTGCATACCATCCTCAATCCAATGGGCAAACTGAAGTAACCAATAGGGCTATAAAGCGGATTCTTGAAAGAACGACTGGTTATAATCCGAAAGGGTGGTCTGACAAGTTAAATGATGCTTTATGGGCATTTCGTACAGCCTACAAGACACCAACGGGATGCACACCATTTCGTCTTGTATACAGAAAAGCATGCCACCTACCGGTCGAAATAGAACAAAGTGCATATTAGGCTTTGACAAAATGTAACATGGATATGGAAGATGCAACGAAGAACCGTTTCATGAAACTTAATGAACTCTACGAACTAAGAGATGAGGCCCACAGAAATACTAAGATCTACAAAGAAAGAACTAAAAGATGGCATGACTCGAGGTTACATGGGGATAAAACGTTTACTACTGGAGAGAAAGTGCTGCTATTTAATTCTCGATTAAAGATGTATCCAGGTAAACTTAAATCAAGATGGACGGGTCCGTTCGTTGTAAAGAAAGTGTATCCATACGGGACTATTGAAATATGCGATAAAAATGGTTATATATTCAAGGTAAACGGGCAACGAGTAAAGAAATACTTTGATAATAAAATTGAGGATACTGAGAACGAGGTGGTGGAGTTTGAACCCGAAGTATTGGAATAAGGAGCTGAACGTGTGTCTAACTTGAAGACTCTGGAATAAAGACAAGTGCTGATCGGGAGACAACCCGGAAACTTTTTTACTATTCTGTTCTGTGTCGAGTCTATCAGGCCCGCAGAAGATACGGCGCATCTCAATCCTTAGATGCGACGCATCTCCTGCACTGGTCATATCTTACTTTATTTTCTGCATTTTTATTTTTGACTTTAAAACTTTCTGTCAGTATTTTAATGCGGCGCATCCCTGGTTAAGGATGCGACACATCTTCTATTCTGATTCGTATTTATTCCAGGCTCGATACGGCGTATCTTCTGCCATAAGATACGGCGTATCGACTGACCTGATGATTTTCATTTTAATTTTTTTAGTTTTATTTTTACAAACTACTAATGTATTAAGCAAGTTTGAAATTTCTTAACTCAGGTGTGTTTAAGTCTTGATGGTATTATAGATTCCTGCATTTCCTGTGGATACATCAAATATGAAGCTTAAACGTTCTCATCCACAAGAAAGATGATTTTTGCTCTTATACAAATATTGGAGGATCATACCGAGCAAATCTCAGGGGACTTTTTCTGTTCTAATTCTTTTATTTTCCAGTTTTTAACCTTTGATACAAACAACGAGGACGTTGTTTAACTTAAGTGGGGGGATTGGAGAATTAGAACACTTACTTGTCCTAAACTTTTTCAAAATATGCTTAAAATGCGCTTAATATATCAAAATTTAAAATTTTTAGCATGATTTTGTTTAAAGTCTAAATTACATTGCTGCACACATAACATTATTTTCAAAAATTGTGAACTTTTCAAAATTCACAAATCTATGAGTGTGCCGGTGACTTGTAAACTTTAGAACTTGGCTTGTATACTATTCGAGACCACCATAATAAGTATTATTTACATAATTGGAATGACTTGTCTAAATTGGTAAATTTCTAGGATTACACCCAAATAGCCTTTATATGTTATGTTATATTAACTAACTACATTGGTTAGTTAACCCCCGTATAAACCTTTTGTTACTCTCACTTTTAGAGTAAGATACCCCTAGAAAAACACTCAGAGCCATTCATTTCGTTTCTTACACCTTTGTTATAATGTTTCGTTACACCCTTACACCTTAGCCTACCCTGTAGATTAAAATCCGTGGTTGGTTAATTGCTTTAGGCAAAGTGTGTTTCCTTACATTACCTGTGTTCGCGTGCGTAATTCATTATCTATGGTTAGGTCGGGAAATTGCACAATGCAATTGGAGTGAAAGTAAATATTGTATATCTTTGAGTTTATTTTTCGTGTGTTTACTACTTTCACTATTACCGTTATTTCTGAAGTCATGAAAAGTATGGAAAAATTATCCAGAGTTATCGTTATAGTGATGTGGTGAAATTTTACACATCTATGTTTATGTTTGTTGATGTCAAAAAAAAAAAAAAAAAAAAAAAAAAAAAAAAAAAAAAAAAATCGAAAAAATGAGAAAAGAAAAAGAAAGAAGAGTTGGATGTTTGTTTAACCAACTTATGTAAAGTTTTGTACTAAGTGGTCGATATCACCACTAGTTGTTGTATATTATATTTATGGATTGAATGGGAGTTGGCCGTTATGGGAACGCCAACTAAGGTTATTCTTTGATTGAGATCTTGTTGAGTATAATTCGTGTCTACCTAAAGCGTGTGTTTCAAGTGTTAAAGCGTGAGTTATTCAATGATATGAGTCTTATTCATGGGATGGTTGGGAAAGGAATTTACCACACTTAGGATTTTTAATTTATCTGTTTTGTTTATTTTTCATTTTACACCAATTTATATCCCAAATATTATCCATACCCTATATTATTCTTTATCCAAACCTTTGATTTATTGAGATTAGGGATTTGAGCAATCTTAAGTATCGTAGTCGTGGATTCGACTATGTATTTATGATTTTTTCGCCCTTTTTGATATAATATTATTGGTAAAGATTACTTTGTCCTATCTTTAGCCTATTCGAGTTAAGGATTTGAGCAATTGCAAGTATCGTGTTCGTGGATTCGATCATGTATTTGTGATTTTGTCGCCTTTTCTGGAATTTGAGATCGATAGAGATTAAGAAGAATGATTAACCCTTAACCTACAAACCCTTTTTACCGCTTTAGACTTGTTATTCCTTGGCTTTAGTGGAGGAGATGCGTATACTTGCCAAGCTTATGATAGAATATTCGTCACGACTGGACAGTTAAACGATTAGATTTGCTTTTATCAAAATATTTTAATTTATTTCTAACTCGTTAAGTGTTTGGTTGTGTGATTATGACAAAAAACGAATACATGCTTAAATATAAAAATAAATCCTAACATCTTTTAGGATACATTTTCATAAGATTAATTCTAAGGTTTACTTGGGGACAAGTAAAGTTCAAGTGGGGGGATATTTGATGAACTCAAATAAGTACATTTTATTACCATCATTTGTCCTATTTATTTGACTTGTTTTATTATATTATCTGTGAGAATTGATACGTTAATGTTTACTTTTGTAATTCTCAGGTAAAAACAAGTATTATGTGAAACTTGGCGATTTTGGACCAATTATGGAGCAAAACAAGCAAGATGTTAAGAGTCTATTGTAATGTACAAGATCAAGACCATTCTGCTCCAGATACGCCGCATCCTACTTCTTACATACGGCGCATCACTATCAAGATTTCACAAGTTATAATCCAAGACGGCAAAGGACATGCGCCGCATACAAGAATGGAGTTACGCCGCATCTTCTGGCGGTGTACGAATATTCCTGAATATATTAATCTTGGACCCCACACGAAGTTAAGTCAATGCGCCGCATCTACTTATCCTATGCGCCGCATCTAACCCTCAGACAGAAACTATAAATACCCCAAAGTCAGACGAATTTCGGGGTTCGATTCTATACAACAAGACCGAAGACCGAAGAAACCCTAAAGCCGAATTCAGACGAAGTAGCAGCACAAGACACACCCTAAACGAAGATACAAGAGCTGTAAGAAGGTCCTGCATGTATTCAATTCATTAAGTAGTTTTGTTTTATTGTATTAGTACACTTTAATTCATCAGGATTGATGGGCCGATTCCATGTGACTACGGAAAACCATGGGCACCCCTTAAAATTGTTTTCCCATTAATTAAAGTTTATGTGTTGATGTCTTTGGTGACTTTTATTAGTGCATTGATAACCTCTGTGTCTAGCTGAGCATTGATCGGGTCGCCATGCCTCTGTCCTCGCCTATTTATTCTATCGCCTATGTATTCTATCGTCTGTAGAAAAGTAGGAAGAAAGGGTAAGTAGGATAGACATAAGTAATCATTAAGGGTTTACTCGCCGATAAGATTAGAGCCAACGAGAAAGGGTTAATTACATACACTTCATATAAAACTAGCAATAAAACAAGTGACAAGCTACTTAATTATCAGGACAGGTCATCTTATTGTCTCAAGTATCTATCTGTGTACGTGTGTGCTAATCGCTGATTCGTGCCTATTAGTTTAGTTTATATTTAATCATAACCAAACCGTGTCAATCTCTCTGGCTGACCCCCTTGCGTCAGATTAGGTTGTATAGCTAACTTAAGATATTAAAATACTGATTAGAATAACTAGATAATACGTTCCACTCTTAGTGATCGACACTCTACTTACCATTATATTCATACTGACCGGGTACACTGCTCGTTAAAGTGTGTGTTTTATTAATAAGTCGGCTAAATATAAATTTAAAACTTGAATACTGCTAAAACCACAACGACACACCGTGGATATAAATTAGAGCATAACAAGCACACGCATCAGTTGTCAAATCGGAAGAGCCGAAAGTAAGATTCAGACTAGCTTACTAGGCACGTGCCTACCTATAGCAAGTGGACAACTTACTATGCAACCTATATGCAAACACTGTTTCCCTTCCTATATAAACCCAGGTAATCATAAACTAAGTTAAGTAGAGATTCCTACAATGAAAATAATACAAAGTATTATGGTTAGAATCCTCCTCTCCTAGGAACAACAAAGCAGCTAGCACTCTTTTGTTGTTTGATTTTGGGGAGTTCTTATTTGTCAAAAAACCGGGGTAGTTTTTCGTAGGCTACCCTTTGCAAATCTTATGGATTTATTTATTAATAAAGATTTATAATAGGTGAAAAATGACAATGGTGTTATTAGCGTGTCTATGTCGTTCTCAAGCGAACCCTACATCCAAGATTTTGATGTTCATTAGTTTTCCTCACTTGCTAAAACTTTTGTTCATATTATTCATGGTTTGCATGAACGGGTGGGTTAGGGGACCCAACAAGTGGTATAAGAGCGGGTGGGTTTTTCTTAATCCAGATCAGTTCTTGATTGACCGCTAATAAATCTTAGCCATTCTTGATTGACCGCTAATAAAACTTTTCCACTACCATTCCCTTCAAACCCCACCTAAATAGATCCTCCACAATAATGGTCCTTCCATATTTCTACAAGATCGAGTAATATCACAAAGATCTTGTGAAATATGAAGTTTCATTTGCCTAGTCTACATCCCTTATAACCATCTTCTCCTCAGTACTACATTCTTGCAAGTACCTTCATTCAGGGACCAAGGATCACTAGGACATAGCATCCTTTTCATCCTGAACCCCCTGAGTCAATGGTACTTGGGAAAATGTGGGAATGTTTATCTCACAAATTGAGAAGAGTGGTTATGATTGATGAAGAATGGTTACTGTTAATACAAATATCGCCTAAAAACTTTATTTATATTTTACGATCTTTGCTATATTTTGTTTACGACAATTATAAACTTTATTTTAGCAAAACATATATAGTTAAGTCTTTTACATAAATTAGTCACAAGTCTTTTGTAAACACAAAGTTAAAACATCACTTAGGTAATATATACATTTTACAAAGTATACTTTCTTGTAATAATTAATCTAAAATGAAAATGCATGTTTACATCGTGGCATGCATCATCTTTGAGATTTTTGGAAGATATGATGTATATCTTGTTTAGATTGTTACTCAAAGAATCATAGAAAGATATGAAAATCTTGTAGGATACTAAAAGATATCTTGGAAATATTTTTGTATATTTTCTTACAAGGTCGCGCGGAACCAAATGGTTACACGGACGGAACCCATAATTTGGTTCCATCCCATCCGTGGCTTGCTGAGGCATTTTGCCTATAAATAGCAAGCCACACATTTTTGTTTACTCATCACTTACAAGCATAAACAACATCATATATTCTTTCATTCATATCTAACTCATTCATATTTCATTTTAGTGAACTTCTTTGTAGCAAGAAGATCAAAGCATTACAAGCTTCAATAAAACGTTGCAAGGCTTGTTAGTATGTCATTGTGTGAATTATTGTTATTCATACATCATTATTTGTACCAAACTCTCATAAATCTCTGTAGTGATCGGTTAGTATTTTAGTCCTCAAAATACGTAGTGTGACGGGAGTGGTTGTGCCCTTGTAAAAGAAATCGACATCTAGCTTTGTGTCAGAAATATTGTAAGCGACGTGTAAAGGTTTTCTCCACCGGATAGAGGAGCTTGTTGACTAGTGAAGAAAACTCTCGAGTTGGATACTCGGGGAGTGGAGTAGGGCAAGGAAAAAGAGTCCTTGTAGACCGAACCACTATAAACACTCGTGTTGTGGTTTGATCGTTTCTTTCTCGCACTATACTTATTTGTTATTTTGTTTGCATACATTAAGTCATTTTATACAAACATAACAAAGAAAAAGAAATTAAAAACGGTAAAACTATTCAACCCCCCCCCCCTTCTAGTTTTCCACAATTGGCATCAAGAGCTACGTTACTCAAGATTTTTTAAATTTATTGTATTTTAAAACTTGAAATGATCCATGGATTTTGAAAACTTCAAAGAAGGGCAATCTATGCAAAGACCACCACTTTTTGAACAAAATGGATCTATTTATTGGAAAAGCCGTTTTGAAACATATGTAAAATTAAAAGATATAGATCTATGGTATATAATTATAGAAGGTGATCATAAACCTATTATAATAGATATTGCAAGTGGTCGGGATGAGTATACTTCACTTACTCGTCATTGTGATGAGCAAAAGAAGTTAATTGCAAAAAATAATGAAGCAAAAATGATGCTTTACAATGCTCTAACTAAAAAGGAATTTGAAAGTGTCTTTATGTACAAAACCGCTAAAGAAATTTGGCAATCTTTAATAATCATTCATCAAGGAAATTTACAAGTCAAGAATAACAAAATTGATCTTCTTGTTCAACAATATGAACAATTTTGTATTCCTGAAGATGAAGTCTTTGATAGTGCATTTGCTCGCTTTAATACTATTATTACTTCTCTCAAAGCACTTGATGAATCCCTTTGTAGTAAGAACTTTGTCAGAAAATTTCCTAGAGCACTTCATCCAAAATGGAGAGCAAATGTGACGGCTATTGAAGAATCTAAAGATCTCTCAAAGCTAGCACTTGACAAGCTAATTGGAAACCTCAAAGTTCATGAAATGGTAATGGTGAATGACTCAGACATCGTTAAAGGTAAAAAGGAAAAGATCAAGTCCATTGCCTTAAAAGCAAGAACAAAGACAAGTTATGATGAAGAATCTAGCTCGGGAAGTGAAGATGAGGAATATGCCATGGCCGTAAGAGATTTCAAAAAGTTCTTTCGAAGATGAGGAAAGTTTGTAAGACAGCCTAGAGATGACAAGAAACCCTTTTGAAAAGATCGTGACGATAAGAAAGGGAAGGTTGAAAGAAAATGCTTTAGATGTGGTGACACAAGCCATCTCATAGGAGATTGTCCAAAGCCACCTAAAAACAAAACTCAAAGAGCTTTTGTGAGTGGTGCTTTGAGTGAAAGTGAAGATGATGACGAGGAGCCAAAGAATGAAGAAATTGCTCTCATGGCTCAAGACTCAAACGAGGTATGCTTGAAAGTCGGATTGGAACCAGACGAGTGGATAAAAGATAGCGGTTGTTAAAGACATATGACGGGAAACAAGAGCCTCTTCTCAACCTACCAAGAATATGACGGAGATAATGTTACTTTTGGTAGCAAGTTGAAAAGCAAAATCATCGGAAAAGGTACTATCTCTCATGACTCTCTCTCTATTGATAATGTTGCTCATGTTGATAATCTAGGATTCAACCTTCTTAGTATTAGTCAACTATGCCGTAAAAAGTATAACGTCATATTTAGTGAAAACGAGAGTAAAATACTAAAAGATGGAATAACCGTCGCAAAAGGAATTTTGAAAAACAACGTATACGTCATAAAAATTGATAAAAACTTTTAGAGATAAACTTTGCTTAACTTCGTTTGATGATTCCTCAAATCTTTGGCATAGACGCTTAGGAACTTACCCAAGTTGAAATATGACCAACACTTTTGTGATGCTTGCAAAATTGGAAAACAAGTTCATAGTAGCCATAAGGCTAAAAATATGGTGTCTACATCTAGGTGTCTAAAACTTTTGCATATGGATTTATTTGGTCCATCCGCTATACAAAGTTATGGAGGCAACTTCTACACTTTGGTCATAGTAGATGATTATTCAAGATACACTTGGACAAAGTTTTTGAAAAGTAAAAACGAAGCTTTTGATCAATTTGAAATTCTTAGTAAGAAAATTCAAAACCAACTAGATAGTCGTATTGTTTCAATAAGAACGGATAATTGTCGTGAATTTGATAATGAAACCCAATTTGGAAACTTTTGTGATGCCAACGCCATAACACATAATTTTTTGGCTCCTCGTACTCCTCAGTTAAATGGTGTTATAGAACGTAAAAACCGGACTCTTCAAGAGATGAGTAGAACAATGCTTAATGAACAAAACATACCACAAAAGTTTTGGAGTAACGACGTTGACACTTCAACCTGCATTTTAAATAGAGTATTAATTCGACCATTTTTATACAAAACACCATACAAAATATATAAAGCTAAAAAGCCTACGCTAGGATACTTTAAAGTGTTTGGAAGTAAATGTTTTAATTTAAACAGTAAGGATTATCTCACCAAATTTGACCCAAAGTCTTATGAAGGTGTATTCCTTGGATATTCTCAAAATAGCAAAGCTTATATTATTTTAAACAAAGAAACCTTGAGAGTCGAGGAATCGTTAAAGGTAACATTTGACGAAAGTCCACCTCCCTCTAAGACATCACCTTTGGTAGATGATGACTTAGTTGAAAGTCAACTTGTCGAAAACGAAGAGAATATAAATAATGACAAGGAAGATGAACTATTAAACAAAGAAATTGTCAATATCAAAGAACATAAAGGTCATCCATTAAATAGTGTTATAGGAAAAATAAATGAAAGAACATTAAGATCACAAGTCCAAAATCAAAGAAACTTCTTTTGTTTTGTGTCAACCATTGAACCCAAAAATATAAATGAAGCTATAAAAGATGAATCTTGGGTCATTGCTATGCAAGAAGAGTTAAATTAATTTGTTATAAATGATGTTTTGACATTAGTTCCTCAACCAAAGAGTCAAACGATAATTGGAACAAAATGGGTCTTTCAAAATAAAATTGATGAACATGGTGTAGTGTCTAGAAACAAAGTTAGTCTAGTTGCACAAGGTTACAATAAACAAGAAGGCATTGACTACGATGAAACTTTTGCTCCGGTTGCTAGGCTCGAGTCTATTAGAATTTTACTTGCATATGCATGTGCACATGATTTCAAACTTTTTCAAATGGATGTCAAAAATGCATTTTTAAATGGCTTTATAAATGAAGAAGTGTATGTCACTCAACCTCCGGGCTTCACCGATTTTGAAAAACTAAATCATGTTTACAAACTTAAAAAGGCTTTATACGGACTTAAGCAAGCACCAAAAGCATGGTATGATCGACTTAAAACATTCTTAGTTGACCATAAGTACACCATCGGTTTAGTAGATAACACTCTCTTCACAAAGAAAAAGGATTCACATATTATCATTGTCCAAATATATGTGCATGACATCATATTCGGATCAACTTGTCAAGAGTTATGTGACGATTTCTCAAAAATCATGCATGACGAGTTTGAGATGAGTATGATGGGAGAACTAAACTTTTTCGTAGGTCTTCAAATAAAACAATTAGAAGATGGGATATTCTTTAACCAATCTAAATACATAAAAGACATGCGTAAGAAATTTGGTCTTGAAGACTCTAAACCTATTCAAACGCCTATGTCCTCGGAAACCAAACTCACCAAGGATGAAGAAGGTGAATCCGTAGATAACACTAAATATAGAGGAACGATTGGTAGTCTACTCTATCTCACGGATAGTAGACCCGACATTATGTTTAGTGTTTGTCTATGTGCTCGCTTTCAAGAAGATCCAAAAACATCACATCTTGAAGCCGTAAAACGGATTTTTAGATATATAAAAGGTACTACACATTTAGGATTATGGTATCCCAAAGGAACGGGAGTAGAAACCATAGTGTATTCCGACTCGGACCATGCCGGTGACTATGTTGATAGAAAAAGCACAAGTAGTATTTGTACATTTGTTGGACATTGTCTTACCTCATGGTTCTCTAAGAAACAAACGGCTCTCGCTATTTCAACAACCAAAGCCGAATATGTATCAGCCAAAAAAGCATGTCAACAAGCTCTTTAGATGAAGCAAGCTCTTGTCGACTACGGAATTCAACTTAACGAGATCTCTATTCTTTGCGACAACAAAGGAGCTATCGATCTCAGTAAAAATCTAGTTCAACATGCTCGAACTAAACACATTGAAATCAAACATCATTTCCTTCGTGACAATGTTCAAAAAGGACACATCTCAATCGAGAAAGTATCCTCAGAAGACAACATTGTTGTTGGGAATTATATGTTTTGAAGTTAGTACTGCTGAAGAATACACTAACAGTACAAACTGCTAGTGTAGGAATGAAGAATGCTGAAGAAACAACTAACAGTATAAACTGCTAAGTTTGTACTGCTAGCTATATCAAAAGGTACTACTGCATGGATATACGTTTGTATTAAGGATAAGTATGGAAAGGATTTTGTGTATATCTTAATTAGTTAGAATTATACGCTATAATACTTATCTTGTAAAGGACTCCTTAAGTCTATAAAAGGAGGTCCTAGGTTAGATGAATGTACGAATATATCAGTCACAGTTTTTTTTAAGATTCAAGGTCGATTGTAACCCTAGTGATAGCAAGACCACTCGTATTATTCAAGCAATAATATTAAATCGTTTGGTGTTATTCTCTTTATGTTCATTGTCATATATACATCACTGTTCCATTAAACAAACCATAATCCTTCTAAGTGTGGTTAAGTAGATTCCGCATACTTAACTGCATTCACTCAAAGTATCTCATACACGTTATAAAGGAATAACATCCTAAGTGTATTATAATCCTCTCAAGTGGTATCAGAGACAGGTTATACTTAAGCTCTTGAACAAAGTACACATTTTCAAAATCTAATTTACCGGTTTTAAGTGTACCTTTACCTGTAATTCTGCCTCCTATTCCTCCCTCAAAGGTAACATATCCTCCATCCAATGCTTGAAAGTTCGAAAGATAGGACATGTCGCCTGTCATGTGCCTGGAACACCCAAAATGCTTTCTTTTATAAATGAACTCAAGACAGAAAAATCCCAAATCTTTAGTAAAAATACCAACGAGCAGCTATAAAAACCTTCACCTCGATGTAGCATATAAATGGTTAATCATTTTAACAATTAAACTTCCCCTGAAACCCATATGTTAACCATGTCAAAGAACTTGTCAAATAACTAACCACCACAGCAACGAACTCCACGTAGTTCCATCCATGAATGATCAAAGCAGCATGAATACTAATAAAAAATGACTACAATAGAACTCGAAACTAAGCAATAGTAATCAATAAAGAATAGTTCTTTAACTGGAATCTTCAATTCTGTAGGCTTTATGTAATGATGAAGAAAACTAACCATTACCAATTTGATGCTGAAGTAGAATAACCCAAACTCATGTCTTAAATATAACTTCAAACGTATACCCAAACCAATGTATAGGGAGACCGCAATCTCTTGACAATAATCACTGAGCACAATAACGTAACTCCTTCAAGTGATTGTCAATTCATAGATATAATAAGAACACAAACCCGAAAAATTCCACTTCATCTTCAAATAATCGTCTTCGCCAATAATAATAAATAAGAATGAGCCTTTAAAACCTTTAAGAACCCTAACCAAAATCAAAAAATCAAATCTCTTGTGTGTGTGTTTCTTCCCCTGTGTGTGTGTGTTGGAACCACCTGTTCCAAATCAACAATCAACAATATTCGCTTCCCCTCACTTCTGTAGTCTCATGCTACTTTATAATATCCTCCTGTTCACATATTATATCCTCCCCGACTCATGATCAGTAATTAAATGGAAGAAATCAACACATGAAATCACTATAGCATGAAAAGTAATATATGCGTTCCATTAACTACCATGCACCACCGTCCAAAAAATAAAACAAATACCAAGTAAAGGCAAATTCCTTGAGATACTGTTATATGACCCACTGTCTAAGTAGGAATATAAAACGAATCTTGAAACCAGTGACCATGCAAGGACGTAAACCAGCTCATCCTCTCATATAAAATTCTGTCACCGAAATATAAAAGATCACCAACCTCACCATGCATAAGTTAACAAACCAAATTAATTTTGACAATACAAATAGAAGGTTGACATCGTTCAGAATAGGATGAAAAACAGATCACCTTCCCATGAAACTGACCAATAACCATCGACAATAATGCTTCAACCAATCTGATGTCAAACCCTTTCTTGTGTGCCGATAAAGACAGCAGTACAAATGAACCAACATGCGAGAATGGGCAGTACAAATAATAAGGCTAGCAATATAGAGTCGAAGCCAGCAGTACTAATGAGTGTCGAGAGCAGTACAAACACAATAGCAGTACAAAAGTTGATCATTGGCAGTACAAACCTCCTGTGATATGTCTAACAGTACTTACTAATGGACTCGATAACATTACAAACAAAATGCTTGGCAGTACTAACATGTGTCGCGAGCAGTACTAAGTGAAGATATGCAGCAGTATAAGCAGTACAAACCAAATAACCAACAGTATGAAGCATGAAGTATGGGCAGTACAAAGATTCAATGACCAGTAACTCATAGTTCTTGTACATTCAGTAATAATCTTGCATTAAACGTACCAATAACAAGCTTCAAACTTCAACTGAGCATGCAATCAAAAACCAAAAACAAGTATCTGCTGCTGGTATCACATGTGCTATTATCTAGGGTTGTAAATCCATCACTCCATAACCCTAATTGGATGAGCAGCATAAACCCTAAACACCCATTGATTCAAGTGCTTCCATACGTGTTTATAGAAATCAAAGAACAGATAAACCAACTCCCATGAAGATTTAACACGAATAGAACTAATTACAAGAAACTTGAATCAAGAAAACCCTAAAAAATCAAAAATCATATACTTCTCTGTAGCAGTTTTAAAAAATTCATACCTGACGTTCTATGACTCAGATCGAAGATCCCTCCGATGAAATTGTACCTTGATATATGAAGAATCTCCAGTAAAAATTTTAGCCCAATCCAACAGTTAACGAAGGAGTTAGTGCCGTTCATAAACAGCCTTGCAGTGAGTTTTGAAGATATGAACCAGTTACGATTTTTTTTTGTTTTCTTCAAACTTCGACTAACCAAACCTTGTGAATCCCACGATCCCGAGCACCTGGCTCTGATACCAATTGTGAAGTTATAATTAAACAACTTCGTGGATCGTTTAGAGCAAGTGGGATTACATTATAATAATGAATAACACGATACGCATCGGAATAAACAAACTATCATTATTATTGCTACAAGGTTTCTTCGTCATCATCTCTAACAACTACTAATACAATCAGCCCCAATGCTATATGATCAAGTATAGCACGGTTAAACTCTAACAGGGATCAAAGATCCTTGAGGCTTATCCAAACATGATACCCTAGGCGTCTAACACAAGACCTACGCCTAGGTTTACACACACACCCCTTTAATGGAGTTACATCTTGACTCCTGTGTATAATAATGAACGTCCCTATCCTCTTTATATAACAGAGGATTAGGGTTACAAAGACTTTAAATAATACATATAAGGTCCTTCATCTTTGTCTTCATAATAATCCTTCATCTTTATTTAATTATAACATCCTAAGTGTATTATAATCCTCTCAAGTGGTATCAGAGACAGGTTGATACTATTGAATTAGAAGCAAAAGTAATGGACACGGAGACTACCCAAACAAACATGGCTGCTAAATTGCCAATGCTTAAGCAGAATGAATTCGATATGTGAAGGCTAAGAATAGAAAAGTACTTCCAGGTGCAAGACTATGCACTCTGGGAGATTATAGAAGAAGGAAACTCTTTCAAGCCTTCAACTTCTACAACAATAGTTGATGGCAAGGTAGAGACAGTTGTGCAGACCTCTCCAGTAACTGCAGAAGGGAGACTTCAGAAAAGGAATGACCTCAAGGCCAGAAGTTTGCTGATGATGACCATTCCAAATGATCAACTATTGAATTTCAGCAAGTTCAAGGATGCCAAGACCTTGTTTGAGGCAATCACTGCAAGATATGGTGGGAATGAAGCCACCAAGAAGACACAGAAGACTCTTCTAAAGCAGAACTTTGAGAACTTCACTGCAACCAGCAATGAGTCTTTGGATCACATGTTCAACAGGCTTCAAAAGATTGTTAGCCAACTTGCTGTTCTTGGTGTGGATATACCTCAAGAAGATCTGAACTCTAAGTTCTTGAGGAGTTTACCTGCAGAATGGGCTATGCATGTGGTTGTCTGGAAGAACAAGCCAGACATTGATACAATGAGCCTGATGGACTTATACAGCAACTTCAAGATTGTTGAGCAGGATGTGAAGAAGGCTGGAGGATCTAGTTCAAGCACTGGGAACATAGCCTTTGTGTCATCTTCTAGTAACTCAAGTCCTGTTGAAGAAGTAAAGGTTGCCGTGGGAGTTAGTACTGCTAGCCCCAATATTAGTACTGCTAGTTCATCAAGCAGTACTATTGGTATTCTGGATGAAAAAACCTGTTGTGCCTTCCTGACAAGCCAGAATGATGGGTCAATGCTGACTCATGAAGACCTCCAGGAAATCAATGATGCAGATTTGGTGGAAATGGACCTCAAATGGCAGATCTCTCTTCTTTAGCATGAGGGCTAAGAAATTCTACCAAAGAACTGGAAAGAAGATCACCATCAGCAGCAATGATACTGCTGGTTTTGAAAAATCAAGGATAGAATGCAATAATTGCCACAAGATGGGACATTTTTCAAGGGAATTCAGGAAACCTAGGCAGCAGGATAGTAGGAACAAGGGTTATGGAAGCAAGACCAAGGCTGTGGAGATTACTGAGTCAACTTCAAAGGCAATGGTGGCTATTGATGGCTTAGGCTTTGATTGGAGTTTTATGGCAGAAGAACAGGAAGCACCTACTGAGATGGCACTTATGGCCTTCTCTAATTCTGAGTTACAATCTGTTAAATGTTGTTCTAAATCATGCACTGAACTTAAAGAATTAGAAACTTTAAGAAAACACTATGATGAACAAATGATTGAACTAAACAAAACAAACTATAATCTGTCAAATCATAAGAGAGGTTTAGCTGTCCTAGAGGAGCAAATAGTGCATTATAAGAATAATGAGACTAGTTTTGCTGATGATATAGCAGTTCTTAAAAGGGATTTGTCATTTAAGAATGCTGAGGTTAGTCTATTGAAAGCTGAGTTGGATAGAATTAAAAAGGCTAATGAAAACATTTATTTAAGAGTAGAAACCTTAGAATATGACTCTAAAGGTGTAAACAAAATAATTGAATGTCAATTAATCAACAAAGCTAAGTCTTGGTTGGGATACAAAACAGTTCCACCTCCTCACAGAGGAATTCCTGCACCCCCAGGGATAGACCTAGAACATACAGGTTTGCCTGAGTTTCAACAACCAATTTTAGAATATGGTATTAAGCCAAAAGAGAATGTAGTTGTTGATAAGCCTGTAGAAGTAAGTGAAACTTTTGAGAGTGTAAGTGATACTTCACTCACTGAGGACAAGGTGTCCTCTGATAGGAATTCAGATGCTCCAACCATTGAGGATTGGACATCTGATGATGAGGAAGATCATGTTGTGGTTAAACGTGAAGTAGAAAAAGTAGAAGGAACCAGTGTTCCTAAGGTGGTTGATAATAAAACTGTTAGGCCTAATTCAAATGTTAAACCAATTAAGAAAACCGTTGGGTACTGTGAGATGTATAGATCCACAGACAAGCCAAGAGGTAACCAGAGGAACTGGAATAACCTCAAGTCTCACCAACTAGGTGATGAATTTGTCCTGTATAAGAAGGCTTGTTATTCTTGTGGAAGTTTTGACCATCTTGCAGCTTTTTGTAACAAAAGGGTAACTGGATATTCAAAAAATAGGGTGAACTTAGAAAGGCCTCAAACTCACTCTAATATTGCTAGAATGACACCCAGACACTTTTATTGAATTCTGGCCCAAAACCAATTCATACTGCTAGACCAGCAGTTAGTACTGCCAGACCCACTAAGATTGTTTACCCTAGACCAGCAGTTCAAGGTGCAAAAACAACTTTCAAATCTGCATCAACAACTGTCAAAAGGCCTTTTCAAATGAAAGCAGTGGTACAAAAACAAATTTGGAAACCAAAGGCTACAACTGCAAAGCCAGCAGTTAATACTGCTAGCCAAGCAGTTAGTACTGGCAACTTTAAAAACACTGCTAGGGATTAAAGGGCTAATGCTGTTAAGGCCTCAGCATGTTGGATTTGGAGACCAATCCAGTCCAATGGTGCATCAACTGTTTTTAAAAGAATTAACTATATTGATGCACGAGGCAAACCCAAGTCAGTAATGGCTTGGGTACCCCAAGGAAACTAATTTCCTTATTTCTTGTGTAGGGACATTCACAAGGAGATGATGAAGATCAAGGTTATGCAGACAGTGGGTGTTCCAGGCACATGACGGGCAACATGTCCTATCTTTCAGACTTTCAACCATTGGATGGAGGATATGTTACCTTTGGGGGAGGAATAGGAGGTAGAATTACTGGTAGAGGTACACTTAAAACCGGTAAATTAAAATTTGAAGATGTGTACTTTGTTCAAGAGCTTAAGTATAACCTGTTTAGTGTCTCACAAATGTGTGACAAAAAGAACAAGGTTCTTTTTACTGACACTGAATGTCTTGTGCTTTCTCCAGACTTTAAGTTACCTGATAAAAGTCAGGTATTACTCAAAGTTCCCAGAAAGGGCAATATGTACAGTGTTGATATGAAGAAGATTGTTTCTAAAGAGGCCCTTACTTGTCTTGTTGCAAAGGCCACATTGGATGAATCAATGTTATGGTATAGGAGACTTGGTCACATAAATTTTCAAACCATTAATAAAATTGTAAAAGATGGTTTGGTAAAAGGCTTGCCTCAGAAAAGATTTGAAAATAACCAAACTTGTGTTGCCTGTCTTAAAGGAAAATAACACAAGGCTTCTTGTAAGCCCAAGATTTTTAACTCTATTGATCAACCTTTTTTTATGCTACATATAGATTTATTTTGCCCAACTTCTGTGACTAGTATTAAGCATAAGAGGTTTTGTCTTGTAATTACTGATGACTATAGCAGATTTACATGGGTTTTCTTTTTAGGTTCTAAGGATGAGACACCTAGCATTCTTAAAACTTTTATTACTGAGATAGAAATTCTAGTGGATAAGAAAGTAAAAGTCATTAGGTGTGACAATGGGACATAATTCAAAAATAGAGTTATGGATGAGTTTTGCAAAGAGCAAAGGAATTGTGTGAGCAGAAGTTGGTGGTTTATGTTGCTGACATAATAGGTTAATGATGGACAAAGTTTGGGAATTCATTAACAAAGGTTTATATCTAAGTTAATTAATTCTTTAAAACTTCTTTCCTGAGACTTCATTATGATGATTTATACTGAATTGATGGCTAAGTTCGTCTGACAATAACTAACCTAACTTACTTTCTATCATTTTATACTTTTATTAGTATAATGAGTTAGTCTAAAGACATCTGATAGAAAGAACAACGAGCAAACGTGAATCTAACACTTGTGTTAGAGGTAATAACTGCCACGAGCTGGAAACCCTATCAAGAAAGCCCTTTGAATGGGTTTATCTGATCACAGACAGTTATTTATAATTGAAAACATTGGTTCTCACACAACCAGAGGTTGCATTAAACCGAAATCTTGATTAAGTGTCTGTCTTTACACTTAATCCCTTCAAAAAGGTTGTTAGCAGTATGGTTTTTCATTAAAATTTAGTTCATACTGTTGAGTCAAATTTTTCTCAAAAAGTTTGTACTGTCAGGCTTAAAGTTAGTACTGGTAGGCTTAATTTGTACTGCTGAATAGACGTTAGTACTGGTGCGAAATAACAGCTTTTTGAAACTAGCCGTTGAAAGTCAGTTGAGGTTTTTACTGCTCAAATTCCTTGTTCCAGGGTTTTTCTATTTGGATATTTTAACTTTTATTCTATTATATTAACCTTATCTTAAATCAAAAGTTAACTTTTTCTTCATGTCGGTCCAATAGAAACCCTAACAAGCTTTTAATAATATCTCAATTCACTTTCTTCTTCTACTTTCTACTCTACAATTTCACTATTCCCACCAGTCAAATCACTTTTTACTGAAACTAAAATGGCTACTTTATCTTTTGCTGACAAACACAATCAAGTAGCTTATTTGGAAAAAGCAGAGGATGACACAACTTTTCATCAGATAGTGGATTTCTTAAATAACTCTTACATAAAGTATTCTTTACTTTTAAATCCCACTATCTATGTCACTCACATCAAACAGTTTTGGCATACTGCTACTGTCAAAACCTTTAAAAATGGTGACAAAGAGATTAATGCTAAAGTGGATGGCAAATCCATCACTATTACTGAATCATCCCTCAGGAGGCATCTCCATCTGAGTGATGACAATGGTATTAGTGCTATGCCAAACACAGAAATTTTTGAAAACTTATCCAGGATGGGGTACAACGCTGAATCTCAAGCTTTAACTTTTCAAAAGAGTCGTTTTGCCCCTCAATGGAGATTTTTCATTCACACCATCCTTCACTGTCTTAGCCCCAAGAAAACTTCATGGGAACAGTTCAGTAGTAATATTCCTACTGCTCTCATTTGCTTAGCTACAGATAGAATTTTCAACTTTTCAAAACTTATTTTTGAAGGTATGGTTAAGAATGTTGATAGTAAATCAAAATTTTTGATATACCCAAGGTTCATCCAATCTATTTTGACCAAACATCAACTGCTTCCACACAAAACGGTTTATCAAACTCCCAAACTTACCCAAAAACTCTTTAGTAACATGAAAATTGCTTTAAGAGGGTATGGTGGGGAAGCAGTACCACTTTTTGATACTATGATACAATCTCAGGGTGAAGGAGCAACAAGCCCAGTTGCCTCCCATCATACACCCACAACATCAGAAAACTCATCTTTACAACCATATTCATCAACAAACAGGACTGAATCCAGAAAGGACTTTGATGTACCTCAGCACAGAGTTCCTACTCCCACAAGTGTAGCAGATGAGGCCGACAATGTCAGAATGGAAAGGGCTACTTCTACTGTCTCTGGCTTAGAAGCTGGGCAGGACAGAAGTAATATCAATAAGACCCAATCCATGGCAACACCAGCAGTACCTAGTACTTCTGGTGGAATCCCTAGCCAAATGGAAACTCAGGGTGGCTCAGAAACTCATCATATGATGGATTATGAGTCTATGCCCCATGATACACCTCTCCCTGAAGGTAACACATCAAGAAGTGTTGAGGGCAGTCTGAAACTAAAGGAACTGATGGAAACTTGTACCAAATTGTCTGAGAGGGTGACCACCTTGGAAGCTGAGCTTAAAAGTCATAAGAAGAATTTTGGAGTTGTCTACACCAAATTGGTTCTCAAAGTGAAGAAATTGGAGACCACAGTTAAGAAACTTAAAGGAAAAAGATCAGCAAAGATGGTGATTTCAACAACTTCTTCTAGTTCATCCAAGGGTCCAAGTTATATGATGGTGAGGAGTCTTCCAAACAGGGGAGAAAGATTGCTCAAATGGATCAGGATCCAGATATTACCTTGGTTCAAGAGAAGTATGAGACTCAGGGGAGGCAAGCAGATCAGTTTGATGAAGGTACTACTACTATTAGTGTCCAAGGTACTGCTAGTCTTTAAAGTTTGATTGATGTTGGATATCAAGTTACTGCCAGTGCAGTTTATTCAAGGAAACCAAGGTTATAAAGGGAAGAAAAGGGAAAAGCTATCATGACATAGCAAGAACCTTCTCCTAAAAAGTTGTCTAAGAAGGAACAAGCTCAGTTAGTACTTGATGAAGAATTGGCTCAGGAATTGGCCCAAAAGTTTCATGAAGAAGAATTGGACAGTGTCACTGAAGAAGAAATACCGGCTGAGGAAGAAAGAGTATCTGCTTTTATGATTGAAAGAAAATATCAGACTGAGACAGATCAGACAGCTGCTCAGATTCTTGCAGATCAGAAGATGGCTGAAGAGTTAGAAGCAGAAGAAAGATTAAAGTATACTCCAGAAGAACAAAATTCAGCTATTAATGACTTATTGGAGGAAATGAGAAAGAAGTTGATTAAGAAGAAATCTTATCAAAAGAAATCTCCTTTAAGAAGTGAGAAACTGAAGTACATGAAGACTTATTTGAAGAATTAGAATGATTGGCAAGAAAAATACTTCAAATATAGGTCTTATGAAGAAATTGAAGATATCTACATTAAGACACATAAAAGAATTCAGGAGTCTCTGAAAGGTGACACATTTGAAATAAGAGGAGAAAAGAGAACAGCTGAACTGTTGGAATCAAAAGAGCCCAAGAAACAAAGAATTGAGGAAGTATCAGTTCAGGAAGAGCCTGCAGAGGAAGAAGCAGAGAAAGAAAAGGAAACATTCACTGATGAACAAATACACAGTATGATTGTAGTAGTTCCTGAGTCCCTTAACATTGATCCACTTCAAGCCAAGCATCCAATTATTGACTGGGAAGTATATACAGATGAAAGGATCAAGGGGTGGAAGATCATCAGGGTAGGTGGAAAGACTTAAGTGCACAAATTCTTTGAAGACATGATTAGATCTTTTGACAGAGATGATTTAGACAAATTATGGAGCTTAGTTAAAGAGAGATTTAAGACTTCAGATCCTGTAGATGACAAAGATAAGGAATTATGGGTTGAGTTGAAAAGGTTATATGAACCTGATGGAGGTGAAGCTATTTGGAGGTTTCAAGCTCCAATTGCAGAGATTACATGGAGATTATTTGATACTTGGGGTGTTCACAGGATTTCTACCAAAGATGGATTGGAAATTTATATGTTGGTAGAAAAAGATTATCCTCTCAGAGCAGCAGTTTTATTGGCTATGGTATGTTCAACACTTAAGGTTAAAGAAGGTTCAGAGATGGCAGATGAATTGGTCAGAAAGATATTTTACCTTGCAGAACAAAGAAAAGCCCAAACTAAAAGATTGACTATGTAGTGTTTGGAAGAATCCTCACATCCTCATTTAATTCAGAAGAAACTTGATGATTTGGGGTAAATCACAAGTTTAGGAGAGGATTGTTGGGAATTAAATGTTTTGAAGTTAGTACTGCTGAAGAATACACTAACAGTAGAAACTGCTAGTGTAGGAATAAAGACTGCTGAAGAAACAACTAACAGTACAAACTGCTAGCTATATCAGAAGGTACTGCTGCATGGATATACGTTTGTATTAAAGATAAGTATGGAAAGTATTTTGTGTATATCTTAATTAGTTAGAATTATACGGTATAAAACTTATCTTGTAAAGGACTGCTTAAGTCTATAAAAGGAGATTATAGGTTAGATGAATGTACGAATATATCAGTCATAGTTTTTGTTAAGATTCAAGGTCGATTGTAACCCTAGTGATAGCAAGATCACTTGTATTATTCAAGCAATAATATTGAATCGTTTGGTGTTATTCTCTTTGTGTTCATTGTCATATATACATCACTATTCTATTAAACAAACCATAATCCTTCTAAGTGTGGTTAAGTAGATTCCGCATAATTAACTGCATTCACTCAAAGTATCCTATACACGTTATAAAGGAGTAACATCCTAAGTGTATTATAATCCTCTCAATTTTTGATATCTTAACCAAACCTCTTGAACGAGAACCATTTAACCTTATTTGACTTGGACTAGGACTAATGGAACCTAATTTGTAGTTTTGAGTATAGCTTAGACCTTCTTTTAACCAAAACAACGTAACTGGCCAAGTTGAATTCTGGTCCCAAGGAACCAATCAACAACAAGGACGGAACCAAATATTTGGTTCCACCCCATCCGTGTGTTCCTGGGCCAGAGTTTAAACACAGAAAACAAACACTCATTCTCACATAACCAAAACACATAAACGACTCAAACTCATCCCACACCATATCACTCTCAAAATTAAGGCCTCTCTTTCAACTAATCTCAGTTATAATCAACATTGTAAGTTTCCTTACTACTTTCTTCTCTCAATTCTGAGTCTAGGACTTCAAATTTATGCACAAAACCAAAACTTGGGGATTATGCATTTTCTTAGGTAAATCATGAAGTACATTTGTAAATTACATAACTAATAATGTTTCCCTTAGTTAGGAATTGCATCTTACAAACCATTATCATGATTTACTAAAAACCCCATGTCAAAATTTTGTAAAAGCTTCTCACTTTTAGGACAAATAATTTTTCACATTGTTCATATAAATAAAAACATTATGTTTAAAACATCACTTGCATAATGTCTCTTAAATGCTAAAGGAAGTACATAATTAATATGTATTTTCGGGTACATTCAATCGAAGCTACATTGAATTAGGAGCGTTTGGGTTATCTCTCACATTTTTGTAGGTCCACAATTTGTATGGATCTCTAAGTAGCCTTTGATTACTTAGTGGATGACTTGAATAAATCCAAATCAATCCAAGTGAGAAACTCTTACACAATTGTTAGTGTTAACGCGGAAAATTAACAAGAACAATGAAGAACACAGAGTTATCACTAACTTCGTATATTTCACTAACTCACACAATTCATACGTACATCATAATGATCCCTTAGGGTTCCTTTTATACTTGAAGGAAACCCTACTTACAAAACCGTGTGAAAAGATATTTACATATCTTCTATAAAGATACCTAACTCGTATATATCCTTTCCTAACTTAATACTAACAAACTTTCCTATTTTCACTGACCCGACTTAACATAACTACCAGACTTAACTATTACAAAACCAGACTTAACTAACACCAGACTTAATATCATAGCTACCAGACTTAACTTAAGTCTGTTCTTCATTAAGTCTTCTTCGAACCTTGTGATAATTCCCAACAATCCTCCCCTAACTTGATCTTCATGTTCCATGAACTTCAAGTTCCTTCTGTGTAAGCTCTTGAGGATTAAATTGTAAACACTTGGAATTATCTTGATCTTCAAAACTCTTGAAATCTGCAAATTTGAGTATTTGTGCAGCAACTTGATCTTCTTAGCATCTGATATGCATTTCACTTGATCTTTCCAGCAACCATGACATTTTGTACATCAATTCATATTAAGTTTCATATCTATTCTCATCACTTCCAGGTGTGTAAACTCCTGTAAGAGGTGAATCATTGAAAATTAATGGATTTGATGTCTCTTTACCAATAGCCATCACTACTGGAGTAGCCAAATGTTTTGGTGTGTAAGACCATGGTACATAGATAACCATATGATTTTTAGTAAATCATCAACTATCAACAGATTTGTGATGTCTTTACCAAAAGCTGTACCCTTTTGGACTAGCCAATTCTTTGATGGAATGCACCTCATCATGGTGAATTGATTACCATTTATGGTTTTCCACAGCCTTTACCACAAGCCATAATCTTGTGGGCTAGTCAACTCTTCACAAACACAGATATGGTGAGTTGAATACCATACAATTTTGGCAAATTGTCAGCCATAAACGGATTTGAGCTATCTTTACATGTAGCCGTTTGCTCAGGATTAGTCAGTCCTTGTGTGGGTCAGACAAGGTGGACTGATAACCTTTTGTTGTGTTAGTGCTAAGCACCTCCACTAAGTGAGAAGTTCCAATAGTCTCACTTATCAACTTAATCCAGCACAGTAACTATTAAATTAATATATATATATATATATATATATATATATATATATATATATATATATATATATATATATATATATATATATATATATATATATATATTTTATTTTATCACTAACAGAATTAAAAAGAACTACCAGAATTAAAAATAAAACTACAAGACTTAAAAATAACCTAAGTGTTGGTTAGTATACAAACTCTACATTTTGACCTCCCCTTAACACAAACCTCCCCTTAAGTCCAACTAGGGGTTCATCATACCAATGTTGACTACCAAATAATTAAACCTAGGGCTATCAAAAGCTTTAGTCAACAGGTCTGCAACATTAAAGTCTGTATGTATTTTCTCCACTCTAATCAATTTCTTTTCAAAGCAATCTCTAATAAAGTGATGCCTGATTTCTATATGTTTAGTCTTAGTGTGGTATACGGGGTTCTTAACAATACAGATAGTGCTTTCATTATCTATGTGGATAACAGTATTCATAAAATTCAAACCATAGTCCAGCAGCTGATTCTGAATCCACAAGACTTGTCCACAGCAATTAGCAGCTGCCACATACTCAGCTTCAGTAGTTGAGTTAGCCACAATAGTCTGCTTCTTGCATTGCCAAGAGATTAATCTGTTTCCAAGGAATTGACAACCTCCTATTGTGGATTTTGGTTGTTCCTGAGATTGCTCCTCTTCAGATGACTCTTGTATATCCTCAGATGTACCTGCATTGTTAGTACCAACAAGCATAGCAGGAAGTAAAGGCCTATGGGCCCCATTGAAATTTCTCTTCATGTTAGCAAATAATTTTGATGTGAAAACCACACACTCATATGTTTGCACTTTGTTTGAAGTTTCAAAGTTTAAAACCATTTGCAGAAACCTAGGATACATCAAAAACTTTGGCTTTTTAGCATTGGACTCCATGCCTTCAAAAATAAGTTTTGGAAAGTTAAATTTCCTTCCAAGTGATAGGCAAACCAATGCAGAAGCAATTTTGCTTCCAAATTGATCCCATGCACCACTCTTGGGACTCAGGCATTGGAGCAAGTGATGAACTAAAAACCTCCACTGTGGTGTGAAATAGTTTTTCCAAAAAGTAAAAGAACCATCAGTGGGATAACCTATGCTTTTCAATCCTTCTAAAATTTCCTCACGTGACAAATTAAATTCCCCTGAAGCATCATCCAATTGAAGACTGCTTCTAATGGAAGCTTCAGTAACAGTAAAAGCATGAGTATCTATTGTTGCCCTTAAACATGGTGTCCCATCATCAAGAGTCTCAGAGGTAACCGACCTCCAGAACTGCTTGACAAGGGACACATAAATAGTGGGATTATAAAGTAAAGCATACCGAATATGTGAGCCACGCATAAAATCCACAATTTGTTCGAAGCCCTCACTTTGAGTTGGTTTCTTCAAGAAGCCAACCTGATTGTGCTTGTCAACAAACTTTAGAGAAGCCATCGATAAGCAAATGATTTAAGTCTGGTTGAGAATTTGTTAGGGTTTGGCGTATATAAGAACAGAGTAGTTAGCCGAAAATAACGATGTTCAAATATAGAAGTAAATAAGGATAAAAGTGAAAAGATTTGTCAATTTTATCCTTATATACTTCTTATTCTCGAAAATTCTTAACGGTAAGATTTTTATATAAAAATACGTTATTTTGACTGACCAGACCTAACGGTAATATTTTAATTACCAGATACACTACCAGACTTAAAGTTGGTCAACCCGACTTAATCATCCACTTACCAGACTTAACCAAGGAAGTTGACTTACACATTGATTTAGCAATCGCCAGACTTCACATCATCACCAATCCAAGTTTTTCTGCAAATGTTAGTTCCAACAGCCAGAAAAAGAGACAAAGCAAGCAAAATTACAAGAGAATGCAATTATAAAATCTACCAGATTTAAAAATTAAAGCTACCCAACTTTAAAAAACTGTACACTTAACCTCCCCTTAAATGTACATCACCTCCCCTTAATTGCACAAAAAAAAAATTTTTTTTTTATTATTTTTTATTTTTTTTATTATTATTATTTTTTTTAAATCTAAAACTAACAAAAGTACCATAACTTAAAAACGATACTTAACTTAAAAAAAATTTAAACTTTGGTCAACTTTCCAAAAGTACCATAATTAACTCAATGCATGCAAGGAGTTAATTCATACACCAACAGAGCATTTAAGAGCCTTAAACCTTGATATTCTCTATAAAAAGCCCCTTATAGTCAACACCAAACCATCTTATATCAAAAAGAAAACTTGTTCAACATAATGGATTCTTCCCCATCAAACATCATGGAGATTTCATCCGACTCATCTTCTGAGTCATCTGATGGGGGATGGGAAGGCTATTTTCCACCTGGCTACACCCCACACCTAAAAAACAAGTTATCAAAGAAGACAATGCTTAAACGTTGGCTAGCTGCTTATGATCTTACTGCAAAAGAACCAGAGGATGAAGCAGCAGAGGCTTCAAAAGATATGTCTTCAAAGAATAGCATTATGTTGCCTTATCCAAAACCAAACAAGCAGGTTCTAGGACTCTTAAGCCCAAAAGTGAGAGATCTACTTGGGGAGAAAGGGACCAAGAAAACCATGCCTGATTTGAAGGACAAGGGAAAAAGGAAGAAGTAGGTGTTGGCGTTTGGCTTGTTTATGTTTAGGCTTTTATTTTATTTTGTGTTGTAGGCTGCATCTTTGAATGTAACTTGATGGTTATGAATAAATACTCCATGGTCCTTTTGTTTTATTTTGCCATATATGAATTATTAGCAACAATAAGGAGTTGACAACTGCAAAACAAAGTTAAGCACAAAACACAAAGAAACAATCGTACTAGAAAAGTTGAAAACCATTTAAACTAAGAAGAAAAAAAAAATTTAAAACTTCAAGACTTAAAAACAAATTCAAGGACAAAAAGTATACAAACTTTACAAAACATAAGAAGAGAAATCAATTTCTCTTAACAACCCAGGCCTGAGTAGGCTTGGGTCCGCCTTGTGGATCAACATACTTAAAAGTCTTATATGACACTGATCCACTGTTTCTTTGGGATTTATAGGTATATTCATTCTTGAATGGATCCCAAGACCAACATGCTGAGGTCTTAACAGCAGAACCCCCATTACCCTTTACAGCATTTGAAGTTGAAGGTCTTGCTGTATTCTTAGCAATTGGTCTCCTCACAGGTGAATGAGATTTATAAAATTGGTTTCTTTGATTCACCTGTGGTTTTTGGAAAGGCTGTCTGGGTCTCACTTGATTAACATAACCAGAATTTACATTAGGCCTCACAGAATTAAAGTTTTGCCTACCCAAATTAAGGTTTCTCAAACCAGATTTAATATTTGGTCTACCAGTATTAACATTGAAGTTTGGTCTACCAGAATTAACTTGTTGTCTACCAGAATTAATGTTTGGTCGGGTAGAGTTAACATGTTGGGCTGGTCTGGGAGCAAATTGGTTGGCATGATTTATTCTGTTAGCATTATTCCACACTGGTTTATTATTAACATGACCCATATTCACATTCCTTTTAAGCTCAGCTTCCCTTTTCATTCTCTTCTCATGGAAGTCACAATCTCTAATCAAATGACTTAAACTTCCACAAACAAAACATCTCTTAGGAGTGTAAGTGTAGCTACTCCTAACTTCTCTGTGAACACTATTACTTTTAGGTGACTCATTCATATTAACAGATTCCCTAGGAGATTTTATGTGGTTAACACAACTAGGTTTAACTTTTTGGGGTTTTGGTTCAGTCACAACAGGTTCACTTTCCTAAATAATTTTAGGTTCAGGACTCTCTTTTACTTCACTTTTTGACTCAGACTTAGAGTGGTTAGAGACATCACCAATAGATCCTTCAGTGTCATTAGATTGACAAGTATAATACTCACTAGTTTTGTCCTCTGAGGTGGTTGACTCAGGTATTTGAGGACCTCTTTTTCCATACTCAAATAGAGAGTCATCTAACTCCTCTTTTTCAAGAGGAGTGTAGTCTCCACTCAATGGATGTGGAACTCCCTTGAAATCACCAGCCTTAACAAACCTATTATACAGAGGTTTACCTTCATAATCATCCTCTCTATACTTAAATATAGCCTTTTTCTCATCCTCCTCATACCCTAAGCCATGTTTCTTGTTTGACTTCACTTGAGAATCCCAACATTTAAACAGATTGTTATTTGAATTATTCCACTGATCTACACGTTTTTGCAAATCATCCCTTTCCTTTTGTATTCTTAGGCCAATTCTTCTGTATTTTTTAAGTTTTTCATCTTGCTCATATATTTTATTAGCCTGAAAGAATAGTTTTTCATTTAAATCAGCATGTTGTTTCTGAAGGGTACCTTTTTGTGCTTCTAATGTTTTTAGAGCATTTTTATAAGCTAAAATTTGTGCTTCTTGGTCACCTATTAGTGTTAACTGTTCATCACACAAAGCTTCAACATGATTATAGGAGTCAGTACATAATTTGGAACATAATGATACCTCATTACTAGAACCAATGGCCATGAGTGCATGACTGGACTCTTCAGTCTCCTTTGTGTGCTCATTCCAGTTAATAGCTCCAACTTCCAATGTCACCATACTCATCTGATTTCTTTCCAGCTTGTCATCCTCTGCATCACTCTTCCTATACCTATCAGTAGACTTCTTTTCCAGGCAGTCTCTAGAAAAATGTCCATGCTTATGACAATTGAAGCATTCAACTGTCCTCCTAGTGTACCCAATTGGAGACTTGTTGTTGAACTTAATAGACCTCCAATACTGCTTTTGAAACCTCTTTACCCTCAGAGCAATCATGGCAATGTGCCATTTGATGTCCATCTCTTCTACCTCAGCATCATTTATCTGCTCCAAATCTTCACTGATAAAGCTCTCATCTTCTTGTTGATTGGCGAAGAATGAGTGAATCACCTCATCTGCAAAGCCTGTAGGAGCAGTTCTTTCCCTTGTAGAAGCTTCATAAACACCAAACTTAACACTGCCTGACTTAACTTTGTAAGTGCTGCCTTTGCTTTGAGACACAAAAGCAACATTTGATGAACTAGGAGATGTCTGAGTGGTTTCATTGATGTCCCGTTCAAAAATCCTAAGATTGTTGTACAGGTCATCTGGGGTCATTGAGTCAACTTCATCCTTCATCCTCATAGTCATAGACACGTTTACCCATTCTGGTGGTAGAGACCTAAGAAACTTGTGATTGGCATCCTCATTAGATACAGCAGCACCATGTACTTCTAGTTGTGACAGAAGATGTTGAAATCTGTCATAACCCTTTTCCAAACCTTCAGCCTTTGACACACTGAATGTTTCAAATTGCTGTTTGAGAACAGCTTTCTGCATCTTTTTAGAGTTTGCATTCCCTCCAAAACGTTTCTTAATGGCCTCCCAAATCTCCTTGGCATCTATCATACCATGAAACCTTTGTAGATGCTCCTTTGGAATAGCCATAAGTAGCAAGGTTCTAGCCTTCTTCTCTTTTTCCACAGCCCGTATCTCCTTAGCAGTCAATGGTGGTAATATTCTAATCTGCCCATCAGTACCAACTGAAACCCTTTTCTTAGAATTTCCCTTCTGAATAACCTTCCAAACTTCATTGTCAATGTACTCCAAGTAATGTTCCATCTCCATGGCCCATATGTCGAATTCTTCTCTCTTCAGTATTGGAAGCTTAATGTTGGATATGGTGGTGGTTGTAGGGATGGTTGGTTGTGATTTAGAGGTGCTGGTTTCAGGGTTTTCTTCTTCATGGTTTGATCTCTCATCCTCACTGTTATGGTTTGAAAAAGTTTCAGTATTGATTGGTTGCTCAAGGCCAGACATTGTGTAGGGTGAATTGATTGAAAATTTGTTTGTGGTGTTGTATTCTTCGAACTCAGAGTCTCTCTAAAGGCTCTGATACCACTTGTAGGTCCACGATTTGTATGGATCTCTAAGTAGCCTTTGATTACTTAGTGGATGACTTGAATAAATCCAAATCAATCCAAGTGAGAAACTCTTACACAATTGTTAGTGTTAACGCGGAAAATTAACAAGAACAATGAAGAACACAGAGTTATCACTAACTTCGTATATTTCACTAACTCACACAATTCATACGTACATCATAATGATCCCTTAGGGTTCCTTTTATACTTGAAGGAAACCCTAATTACAAAACCGTGTGAAAAGATATTTACATATCTTCTATAAAGATACCTAACTCGTATATATCCTTTCCTAACTTAATACTAACAAACTTTCCTATTTTAACTGACCCGACTTAACATAACTACCAGACTTAACTATTACAAAACCAGACTTAACTAACACCAGACTTAATATCATAGCTACCAGACTTAACTTAAGTCTGTTCTTCATTAAGTCTTCTTCGAACCTTGTGATAATTCCCAATAATTTTTGCAAAAACAACTAAATAAAAACTATTTATGCATTAAAAGGAGTCGAGATAACCGCACCTCCACATTGTCCTCATATAGGCACACACTAGAACATCATATCAAAATTCACATTAGTTTCGACTAAAGTGTGAAATTTTTGTATTTATGATCAAACATGCCTCCCGTAACATTCTATGACCACAAAGACACTCTCAAATACATCCCCAAACACCATAGGACTAAGGGACTCACCCCGGATTAAGTCAAAATTTTCAAAGCTCTAGAGAAATGCTATTTTCATGAGGGTAGAATCACTGACCCATCCTTTCTAGAAGGAACAAACATTCGCCAAATACTTGCAACCATTCACTTTAATTGCCTCCTAGACATCAACGAACCAATTTGTCCTAGAATTCTATGCTAGTGTCGTTCTCGCAAGTGAAGATGATGGTCTAATAACTATTAACTTTAAGGTCAACCAACATGAGTATCACATTCCTCTTCGTCAATTTGCCGAAGTCCTTAGAATTCCATGTGAAGGTACATGCCTTTACTCGGATAAATGGTCTCTTTCAACCCTTGACTCAATCGTTGATAGTATGCCTCCATACAGCACTCTTCTAGTTGCCAAAGAAATCATCCAAGAACATCTTTTCCTTCCAAGAACCAAAACCACTAGGAGAACTCGTTCGGGTAATGAAGTTGACAAGGATCCTTTTGGAATAGAACTTAGTGAACTTAAACCCTAATTCGGTAAATCGGAAGAAATTCTTAGAGCAAATGTCTTGTGTACCATAGGTAATCGTGATCACATATGCTTGTCTTTGTTCCATACTTTATAGTTTGTCCACCCGCCAACCTTTTAACTTAGCCTACTACATTGCCAAAAGGATGGCCGACATACCTATAAGAGGAACTACCGCTCTTCCCTATTGGATGCTTCTCACCCGTCTCTTTAGAGCCTTTGCACCCATTCCACCTAATCCTAAAGGGTTTTGTCCGGACTACTCTCTTGTTGATCACATTATGGTTCCATTAAGTGACAAAAGAGTAGCAAAGACTCAAGGGAAACGTCCTCATCCTCCAACTTCCTCATCATCATCATCAAATAGTGAAGAGGATGGACTCCCCAACTCTAGGCTTCCTCCACGTGACTACCTTTGACAACTTCTAGTAATTGAGAACGAATCAGAGGAGTTCAAGCAAACAAGAGGGATGTTCAAGTGCCTTGGAAGGATGATATCCAAGATCAAAAAGAAAGTAGACAAACTATGAGAGGTTTTATGAGTGGTTTGGTACTAAGTTTCTAAAAACAATGATGTATGGTGTATTTTACTATTTCTAGGATGTTAACTTGGTATTTGACGATTATGTGAACTAATCATGTCTTGCAGGTAGATAAAATCTTGATGTTATTATTTTTCCATTTTTTACGTTATTAGTGAAATCGTTAGCCCCTGCTTGATCTATACCTATCCGTGTATTAATACCTGTTTTTTTTATCGTTTCCTAATCACATTGAATTAATCACATATGTTTTAGGAGATATTACAATATTTGAATAGGTTTCGGGGGTCGAGAAATCCAACCTGTTAAGGATTTTCGACTGGCGGATATGGCGGAACCAAAAATTTGGTTCCGCCCTTGTATTTTCTGGGTACTCCCAAAATACACACCGCGGATAGGGCGGAACCAAAAATATGGTTCCGCCCGTTATGTCGCAAGGTAACTCATTCCTGCAGTTTTATTTTTTTTATTTCGTTTATTCCTGCACTCTAGAACACTCATATTTTTTACTAAGATAATTTTTACTGGTATTCACTCATATTAGGATCATCTTAGTCCACTTAAACCAAGAGGTTAAGCATTTCCCACTAAAATTCAAAATTCCTCAAAAATCACTCAAGTTACCTTTCACTCAACCAAAGGAAGGAACCCTATATTTGGTTCCTTGCCATCCGTGGGTCTCTGACCTTAAAGATCTTGCAATGATTGCAAGACATTTATTGCATATCCTTCTTCTTTCACTCAACTCATCCCTATTGGGTTGACTTTGGTGATTAGACAAGCTTCTTTACCACTTCCAAATCATTAGTAACCACCATTTTTGTATGGATCAACATCAAATCCAAACACACTCTTCCATAATGCTTCAATTCTATAAATTAGCACCTCCAGGATACACATTCCTCACACCTTCACCGTCACTACCTGTGATTTTTAGCATCTCATAAGCATTCTTCACAATGACAAAATCAACCAACTCATCACCCTCCTCAAGAACACCTAGAAGAATCGCAAGGATAAGTGTCAGACCTTGTTGTTTTGTCAACTTAACTTCATCATCAACAGACTCTTCACTACTTAACATCTCATCACCTATAAGAGATGAAAACTTCCTCACTTTAACCACTCCAACACCTCCACCAAGATCTTCTATGATTGTAACTACTCCACCACCAACCAAAACACCAATAGCCACCACACCACCTCCCGCTCCATCTCAACCACCCAAATCACCATCACCTCCCAAATTTCCAAATCTTAAACCCATAGAACTCTTTGATGCACCACCAACCTCACCACATCCATTTTGGGACAACTTGGAGGACTTGCCACCAATATCAACAAATCCACCACATCTTTCGTCTTTTTCTTCCATTGAGCGTATCGCTCATGAACAACCACGGGCATCTTTTATGCCCAATGAGCCTTTTAATTGTGAACCATCTCAACCTCAACCTCTACTTTTTCATCCCATTTATAGGGAAATCCATGGCCCACTCTATGGAGACCAAGCTCCACCACCTCAACAACCTCAACCCTTTTCACCTACTCTTAGGAACATTGACGAGTCCATGTGGATTGATCCTCCAAAAACTCAAGAAGAAATCAATGATCAACTAGACCACCTCTATGCCTTCTCCAACATGGTGGATTCTCACCTCCATGAAGCTATGCAACTACAAACCACCTTGCTTTCTTCAATCATAGCTCCACCAAATTCTAACAATCAATCAACCAATGTTCCTCCACCACCACCAACAAATGAACCTAGTCTACCTCCAAACTTTTCCCGACGTGATTGCTCTAATTGTGAGAGAACTGCTAGGATAAGTGAAAGAACCAAAATTATGGTTCATCAACTCCAATATGAAATGAGGTTCATCCTCAATCACATCCTAGAGCGTCTTAACGCTCTTTCTCATCCTCCACAATAGATGATCACATTAGGAGCTTCACATCTTAGGACTTTTTATTTCTAAGTTATTTTTTCTATTCTAGGATTTTTCTTTCTAAGTTATTTTTTATTTGTGCATTTCCTTTTACAACATCTCCATTATTGTCCCATTTTATGACTTTTGTCATAAAATATTTTACAAATGAATGTTGTTTATTAATGTTTGTGTGTTGTGTTAATACAAATATCGTCTAAAAAATTTTATTTATATTTTACGATCTTTGCTATATTTTGTTTATGACAATTATAAACTTTATTTTTAGCAAAACATAAATATAGTTAAGTCTTTTACATATATAGTCATAAGTCTTTCATAAACACAAAACATCATCTAACTAGTATATACATGTTACATGTTCACTTTCATATACATTTTACAAGTTTACTTTCATATACATTTTAATCTAAAAATGGAAATGTATTATGACATCATGGCATGTATCACTTTGAAATCTTTAGGAGATTTTGAAGATCATTTGAAGATATCATGAATATCTTTTTTAGATCCTTACTCGATGAATCTTTGGAAAGATATGGAAATATCTTGGTTAGATTTGGTTAAGATTTTTGAATATATACTGTCAGGTTCCCACGGAACCAAACAGGTACAAGGACGGATCCCTTTATTTGGATCCGTCCCATCCGTGGTTTGCCGAGGCAGTTTTCCTATAAATAGCAAGCCACACATTCATGTTTTCTCATCACTCATAAGCATAAACAACATCATACATTCTTTCATTCATATCTAACTCATGCATATTTCATATTTCATATTTCATTGAGCTTCTTTGTAACAAGAAGATCAAAGCAACAAGCTTCAACAAAGTGTTGCAAGACTTGTTAGTTAGTCACTGTGTGAATTTTTGTTATTCACACATCATTATTTGTACCAAACAATCATAAAACCTCTGTGGTGATCGATTAGTATTTTAGTCCTCAAATTACATAGTGTGACGGGAGTGGTTGTACCCATGTAAAAGAACTCGATATTTAGTTTTGTACCGGAAAAAGTGTAAGCGACGTTTGTAAAGGTTTTCTCCGCCGAGAAGGGAGCTTGTTGATTAGTGAAGAAAAACTCTCTAGTTAGAGACTCGGGGAGTGGAGTAGGGCAAGGAAAAGAGTCCTTGTAGACCGAACCACTATAAACAATCGTGTTGTGGTTTGATCGTTTCTTTCTTTACTTGCATATTATTTATTGTTTGTTATTTGCATTAGTTGAATTCATACTAAGTATTCAAAGCAGATAAATTTAAAAACGGTAAAACTATGCAACCCCCTTTCTAGTTTTCCACAATTGGCATCTAGAGCTACGTTACTCAAGATTTTTAAAATATAGTTTATTTTAAAACTTGGAACGATCCATGGATTTTGAAGACTTCAAAGAAGGGCAATCTATGCAAAGACCACCACTATTTGAACCAAATGGTTTTATATATTGGAAAAACTGCTTTGAAACTTATGTGAAATCAAAAGACATAGATCTATGGTATATTATTATAGAAGGTGATCATAAAGCTATAATAAAAGATATCATAATTGGTCAGGATGAGGATACTTCACTTGCTTGTTGATGAACTCAAACAAGTACATTTTATTACCGTCATTTATCCTATTTATTTGACTTATTTTATTATATTATCTGTGAGAATTGATACATTAATGTTTACTTTTGTAATTCTCAGGTAAAAAACAAGTATTATGTGAAACTTGGCGATTTTGGACTAATTATGGAGCAAAACAAGCATGAAGTTAAGAGTCTACCGAAATGTACAAGATCAAGACAATCTGCTCCAGATACGCCGCATCTTGCTTATTACATACGGCGCATCACTATCAAGATTTCAAAAGATACGATCCAAGATACAAGAGGACATGCGCCGCATCTATAAATGGAGTTACGCCGCATCTTCTGGCGGTGTACGAATATTCCTGAATATATTAATCTTGGACCCCACGCGAAGTTAAGTCAATGCGCCGCATCTACTTATTAGATGCGCTGCATCTTACCCTCAGACAGAAACTATAAATACCCCAAGACCAGACGAATTTCGGGAGCATAATATATACGAAGGACGAAACAGAAGAAACCCTAGGACGAATTCAGTCGAAGTAGCAGCACAAGACACACCTTGAACGAAGATACAAGAGCTGTAAGAAGGTCCTGCATGTATTTAATTCATTAAGTAGTTTTGTTTTATTGTGTTAGTAAACTTTAATTCATCAGGATTGGTGGCTTGTGTAATGTGACAACGGAAAGGTTGCACTCCCTTAAAACTGCTTTCCCATCAATTAAAGTTTATATGTTGATGTCTTTGGTGACTTTTATTAGTGCATTGATAACCTCTGTGGCTAGCTGAGCGTTGATCGGGTCGCCATGCCTCTGCCCTCGCCTATTTATTAGATCGCCTATGCATTCTATCGTCTGTAGGAAAGTAGGAAGAAAGATAAATAGGATTGTCATAAGTAATCATTAAGGGTTTACTCGCCGATAAGATTAGAACCAACGAGAAATGACTTAATCTCGGTGCGTTGCATCGAACTATACACTTCATATAAAACTAGCAATAAAACAAGTGACAAGCTACTTAACTATCAGGACAGGTCTTCTTATTGTCTCGAGTATTTATCTGTGTACGTGTGTGCTATTCGCTGATTCGTGCCTATTAGGTTAGTTTATTATTAAATTGCAACCAAACCGTGCCAGTCTCTCAGGCTGAACCCCCTTGCGTTAGATTAGGTTGTATAGCTAACTTAAGATATTAAAATACTGATTAGGATAACTAGATAATACGTTCCACTCTTAGTGATCGACACTCTACTTACCATTATATTCATACTGACCGGGTACACTGCTCGTTAAAGTGTGTGTGTTATTGATAAGTCGGCTAAATATAAATTTAAAACTTGAATACTGCTAAAACCACAACGACATACCGTGGGTATAAATTAGAGCATACGCACACGCGCATCAAGTTTTTGGCGCCGCTGCCGGGGAGTGAATTGTTATTATCTGTTAATTTGATTAGTATTTTAATTAGGTTTTTCTTTATAATTTTTAATCTAACCGCTAACTCTGTTGTATATTAGATTAAATTGCATTCATTGTATTATTTTGCATATTTTCTGTTTTCGTGTGTTTTTATTTTCTTTTATTTGTGTTTATTTTGGTTTGTTTTTATTTGTTTTTATTTTCCGTATTTTCTGTATTATGCTATCGTTGTACTGAGCTAATATAAACGATACGGCGCATCAGATTTCTCAGATACGGCGTATTGCGTTTAATTTTTATAAAATACAACGCGTTTAATTAATTCGATACGACGCATCTTTCCCCAAGATACGGCGTATCCTGTTTTTAATAAAATTTTTTTCTAAACGTTAACGCCATACGGCGCATCTGCCTTAGCAGATACGGCGTATCTATTATTTTAATTAAAAACAGTTTTCGAATTATTAAACAGATACGACGCATCGATCTCTGTCGATACGGCGTATCTTCTGAATCAAAAATCTTGTATTTTGAAACGTAACGAAAATACGGCGCATTAACTTTTGTTAATACGACGCATTTAATTTTAATAAGTATAATCGATTTTTGATAATTAAAACTGATACGGCGCATTCTAATTTATAATCGGCGTATCTATTTTCTGAATAAAGTCTGATTAAATTTTAACGATCATAAGATACGGCGTATCCAACTTTTTGGATACGGCGCATCGTCTGCAGATATCAGCTCTTTTTATTCTTATATCCGATTCTAAATTCATTAATTTCTCTTCTAGCGAACAAATCCTACTGAAGATTTTACCTATGATGACAGGTTTTGCTATGGAAGACATGTCAGTGAACGAATATCTTGCTAAGGAACTCTTGCTTTCGGATTCATTCGATGTGAAAGTTTTTGATGACGTCAACTTCAATGTGCTCATGATTGATGCCGATTTATTTTCTTGGGAAACCCCTCTTGAAGCTACTTATAAGGAATTTGAACGCTTATGCAATATTGAAGATGGGATATTCTCTTATGATTTACTAATGAGCTACACTGAAGATGAATTGCTACTCTTATGGCCCATCATTGAATCTAAAGGATTGACTTGGACTACTATTGAAGAGAATGATGGGAAGTTCCAAATTGAATACATGAACTCAAGCAATAAAAGCTGTGGTGGAGGCAATGCCCAACCTATACAAATCTCTTACATGCCTTATTCCGAACAGTACTGGGGATTAAATGAGAACTATCTGGACGATGAAAGGATTTATGCTGTGTCGGAGTTATTATTTCATGGCAGGTTGGTAAGGTTGATGGACATCTCCCTTGAAGAATGGCTTGAACTTAAATACGGTAATCCTAAATTTGCTCCTGTGAATGAAATCAAATGCATTGTGACCTCATGGTTGACACGGAGTTTTAGGGAACAATTTAACGAGTTCATGGAGATAAGGAGGAAAATTATTGGTAAAGCTTGCTTTGACGTTGACCACGATCCTAACAATGTTGATTTTTCAGATTGGTTGGCTAGTAAGTTCAATAACCATAAGAGTATGGATCGAGCTACTAAAGATGCGTTATGGGTATATTGGATGAGAGGAGAAGATGAAGAAGTTGAGAGCGACTATGGGTCGTCACTTAATGATTCAACAATCAATGAGGGCATTGAAGAATTATTCAGCATAGACATTGATCTGTTCAATTATGAGACACCTTTGTGCAAACAATTCAAAGAATTTAATTACCTTCTTCAAGTCGACGATGATGTGCTAACTGGAGATCTACCGGGATTCAAAACTTATGATGATTTCAAAAACACCTGGTACTACGAATGGAATGACCAAATACCATGGGTTTGGGATAAACCATGGGAATTTGAGCACATTAATCACACTTGTACACCTTTCTGTTTCAAGGATGGGAGTAGTGTATGGCCGACCTGTGATTATAAGAATGATGGAACCTGTAATGGGGGAAGTATAATTGGAATGAAACGGGTTGGAAACGATGTAACCTTTGAAGACTATGAGTGGTATGAAAATGTTGAAGACTGCCCACAAAAGGCGGAGGCTTTGCAAGAAAAGGGTAGAATCGAATACTTGAAAGAGCTAAAGGGAACATCGAACGCTACTTTCTGGGAATGGGTGCATGAACAATTTGATGATTACACAAAGCTTAGTCGACGCTTACAATGGGAATTGGAAAGAGAGTGGGAGGCAATTCAAGATGATAATAACAATGAGTCACTAATTGATGAACTTGATGACTATTTGATTAAGGATCCTTATTTTAAGTTCATTGATAAACACGAAGAAGAATTCATCAAAAGAAAGTGTCAACTACTTGGGATCCCTTATAATAAGCCACCCATGATTATTTCTGAAAAATTTAAAGTCATTAAATACTCTTTGGGACCAGATGAGGAATATGTTGCGACGAAGACCAAGAGTTATACAAGATTAAGTCGAACGGAAGAAAATGTTGCAGAGCTATACGGGAACGTCTTTCGGATGAAAGAAGAAGGATGGACCGTGACAAGAACTAAATGAGGAGCTGAACGTGAGTCTAACTTGAAGACTCTGGAATAAAGACAAGTGCTGACCGGGAGACAACCGGAAAATTTTTACTATTCTGTTCTGTGTCGAGTCAGTCAGGCTCGCAGAGGATACGGCGTATCTCAATCCCAAGATGCGACGCATCCCCTGCACTGGTCATATCTTACTTTATTTTTCTGCATTTTTATCTTTTGACTTTAAAACTTTTTATCAGTTTATTTTAATGCGGCGCATCCCTGGTTAAGGATGCGACGCATCTGTTATTCTGATTCGTAATAATTCCAGGCTCGATACGGCGTATCTTCTTCCATAAGATACGGCGCATCGACTGACCTGATGATTTTCATTTTAACATTTATGTTTTATTTTTACTAACTACTAATGTATTATGCAAGTTTGAACCTTTCTTAATTCAGGTGTGTTAAAGCCTTGGTGGTATTATAGATTCCATCATTTCCTGTGGATACATCAAATATGAAGCTTAAACGTTCTCATCCACGAGGAAGTTGATTTTTGCTCTTATACTAATGGAGTATCATACCGAGCAAATCTCAGGGGAGTTTTTCTGTTCTAATTCTTTTACTTTCCAGTTTTTAACCTTTTATACAAACAACGAGGACGTTGTTTAACTTAAGTGGGGGGATTGGAGAATTAGAACACTTACTTGTCCTAAACTTTTCCAAATATGCTTAAAATGTGCTTAATATATCAAAATTAAAAAAAAAAAATTAGCATGTTTTTGTTTAAAGTCTAAGTTGCATAGCTGCACACATGACATTATTTTCAAAAAATTGTGATTTTTCAAAATTCACAAATCTATGAGTGTGCCGGTGACTTGTAAACTTTAGAACTTGGCTTATATACTATTCGAGACCACCATAATAAGTATTATTTTATATAATTGGAATGACTTGTCTAAATTGGTAAATTTCTAGGATTACAACCAAAAAGCCTATTTTATGTTATGTGATATTAGCTAACTACACTGGTTAGTTAACCCCCATATAAACCCTTTTGCTACTCTCACTTTTAGAGTAAGATACCCCTAAAAAAACACTCAGAGCCATTCCTTTCGTTTCTTACACCTTTGTTATAATGTTTCGCTACACCCTTACACCTTAGCCTACCCTGTAGATTAAAATCCGTGGTTGGTTAATTGCTTTAGGCAAAGTGTGTTTCCTTACATTACCTGTGTTCGCGTGCGTAATTCATTATCTTTGGTTAGGTCGGGAAATTGCACAATGCAATTGGAGTGAAAGTAAATATTGTATATCTTTGAGTTTATTTTTCATGTGTTTACTACTTTCACTATTACCATTATTTCTGAAAGTATGAAAAGTATGGAAAAATTATCCGGAAAGAAAGTGATAGAAAAGTTGTGAAATTTTACATATCTATGTATATGTTGATGTCAAAAAAAAAAAAAAAAAAAAAAAAAAAAAAAAAAAAAAAAAAAAAAAATCGAAAAAATAGAAAAGAAAAAGAAAAAAGGAAAAGTTGGAAGTTTGTTTTTACCAACTTATGTAAAGTTTTGTATTAAGTGGTCGATATCACCACTAGTTGTTGTATATTGTATCTATGGATTGAATGGGAGTTGAACGTTATGGGAACACCAACTAAAGGATATTCTTTGATTGAGATCTTGTTGAGTATAATTCGTGTCTACCTAAAAGCGTTTGTTTCAAGTGTTAAAGCGTGAGTTATTCTATGATATGAGTCTTATTCATGGGATGGTTGGGATAGTGATTAACCACACTTAGGATTTTAATTTATTTGTTTTGTTTATTTTTCATTTTACACCAATTTGTATCCCAAATATTATCCATACCCTATATTATTCTTTATCCAAACCTTTGATTTATTGAGATTAGGGATTTGAGCAATCTTAAGTATCGTAGTCGTGGATTCGGCTATGTATTTATGATTTTGTCGCCCTTTTTGATATAATATTATTGGTGAAGATTACTTGGTCCTATCTTTAGCCTATTCGAGTTAAGGATTTGAGCAATTGCAAGTATCGTGTTCGTGGATTCGATCATGTATTTGTGATTTTGTCGCCTTTTCTGGAATTTGAGATCGATAGAGATTAAGGAGAATGATTAACCCTTAACCAACAAACCCTTTTTACCGCTTTAGACTTGTTATTCCTTGGCTTTAGTGGGGGAGATGTGTATACTTGCCAAGCCTATGATAGAATATTCGTCACGACTGGACAGTTAAACGATTAGATTTGCTTTTATCAAAATATTTTATTTTATTCCTAATTCGTTAAGTGTTTGGTTGTGTGATTATGACAAAAATGAATACATGCTTAAATATAAAAATAAATCCTAATATCTTTTAGGATACATTTTCATAAGATTAATTCTAAGGTTTACTTGGGGACAAGTAAAGTTCAAGTGGGGGGATATTTGATGAACTCAAATAAGTACATTTTATTACCGTCATTTATCCTATTTATTTGACTTGTTTTATTATATTATCTGTGAGAATTGATACGTTAATGTTTACTTTTGCAATTCTTAGGTAAAAACAAGTATTATGTGAAACTTGGCGATTTTGGACTAATTATGGAGCAAAACAAGCATTAAGTTAAGAGTCTACCGAAATGTACAAGATCAAGACATTCTGCTCCAGATACGCCGCATCTTGCTTATTTCATACGGCGCAGCACTATCAAGATTTCACAAGATACGATCCAAGATACAAGAGGACATGCGCCGCATCTATAAATGGAGTTACGCCGCATCTTCTGGCGGTGTACGAATATTCCTAAATATATTAATCTTGGACCCCACGCGAAGTTAAGTCAATGCGCCGCATCTACTTATTAGATGCGCCGCATCTTACCCTCAGACAGAAACTATAAATACCCCAATACCAGACGAATTTCGGGAGCATAATATATACGAAGGACGAAACAGAAGAAACCCTAGGACGAATTCAGTCGAAGTAGCAGCACAAGACACACCTTGAACGAAGATACAAGAGCTGTAAGAAAGTCCTGCATGTATTTAATTCATTAAGTAGTTTTGTTTTATTGTGTTAGTAAACTTTAATTCATCAGGATTGGTGGCTTGTGTAATGTGACAACGGAAAGGTTGCACTCCCTTAAAACTGCTTTCCCATCAATTAAAGTTTATATGTTGATGTCTTTGGTGACTTTTATTAGTGCATTGATAGCCTCTGTGTCTAGCTGAGCGTTGATCGGGTCGCCATGCCTCTGCCCTCGCCTATTTATTAGATCGCCTATGCATTCTATCGTCTGTAGAAAAGTAGGAAGAAAGATAAATAGGATAGTCATAAGTAATCATTAAGGGTTTACTCGCCGATAAGATTAGAACCAACGAGAAAGGACTTAATCTCGGTGCGTTGCATCGAACTATACACTTCATATAAAACTAGCAATAAAACAAGTGACAAGCTACTTAACTATCAGGACAGGTCTTCTTATTGTCTCAAGTATTTATCTGTGTACGTGTGTGCTATTCGCTGATTCGTGCCTATTAGGTTAGTTTATTATTTAATTGCAACCAAACCGTGCCAGTCTCTCAGGCTGAACCCCCTTGCGTTAGATTAGGTTGTATAGCTAACTTAAGATATTAAAATACTGATTAGGATAACTAGATAATACGTTCCACTCTTAGTGATCGACACTCTACTTACCATTATATTCATACTAACCGGGTACACTGCTCGTTAAAGTGTGTGTGTTATTGATAAGTCGGCTAAATATAAATTTAAAACTTGAATACTACTAAAACCACAACGACATACCGTGGGTATAAATTAGAGCATACGCACACGCGCATCACTTGTCATAGTGATGAGCAAAAGAAGTTGATTGCTAAAAATAATGAGGCAAAAATGATGCTTTACAATGCTTTTCCTAGAAAAGAGTATGAAAGAGTCTTTATATGCAAAACCGCAAAAGAAATTTGGAAATCTTTAATAATCACTCATCAAGGAAACTCCCAAGTCAAGGATAACAAAATTGATCTTCTTGTTTAACAATATGAACAATTTGTTATCCCTGAAGATGAAATTATTGATAGTGCATTTGCTATGTTTAATACTATCATTACTTCTCTTAAAGCACTTGATGAATCTTTTTGTAGTAAGAAATTTGTCAGGAAATTCCTTAGAGCACTCCATCCGAAGTGGAGAGCAAAAGTGGTGGCCATTGAAGAATCCAAAGATCATTCAAGCATGTCACTTGACGAGATAATTGGAAATCTCAAAGTTCATGAAATGGTAATGGAAAAAGATTCGGAAATAGTTAAGGGTAAAAAGGAAAAAGTGAAACACATTTACTTAAAATCTAGAGTAGACTCAAGTGATGATGAAGAGTCTAGTTCGGGTAGTGAAGATGAAGAATATGCTATGGCCGTAAGAGATTTCAAGAAGTTTATTAGAAGACGAGGAAAGTTCGTAAGACAACCTCGAGAAGACAAGAAATCCTTTCAGAAGGATCGTGATGACAAGAAAGGAAAAGGGGAAAGAAAATGTTTTAGATGCAGAGATACAAGTCATCTAATAGGAGATTGTCCCAAGCCACCCAAGAACAAAACTAAAAGAGCTTTTGTAAGTGGTGCTTGGAGTGACAGTGAAGATGATGACGAAGAGCCTAAGAATGACGAAGTTGCTCTCATGGCTCAAGAATCAAACGAGGTATGCTTGAAAGTCGGCTTAGAACCAGACGAGTGGATAAAAGATAGCGGTTTTTCAAGGCATATGATGAGAAACAAGAGCCTCTTCTAAACCTACCAAGAATATGACGGAGGTAATATTACTTTTGGTAGCAAGTTAAAAAGCAAAATCGTCGGAAAATGTACTATCTCTCATGACTCTCTTTCTATTGATGATGTTGCTCATGTTGATAACCTATGATTTAACTTGCTTAGCATTAGCCAACTATGCCGTAAAAAGTATGATGTCCTCTGTAGTGAAAATGGAAGTAAAATACAAAAAGACGGTATAACCATAGCTAAAGGAGTTTTGAAAATAAACGTATATGTTATGAAAATAGGTAAAACATCTAAAGATAAACATTGACTCACCTCTCTAGATGATACCTCAAGTCTTTGGCATAGACGCTTAGGCCACACCAATATGAGACTCATCCAATCTCTATCATCTAAGGAACTCGTTAGGAACTTACCCAAGTTGAAATATGACCAACACTTTTGTGATGCTTGCAAAATTGGGAAACAAGTTCATAATAGCCATAAGGCTAAAAATATGGTGTCTACATCTAGGTGTCTAGAACTTTTGCATATGGATTTATTTGGTCCATCCGCTATACAAAGTTATGGAGGTAACTTCTACACTTTGGTCATAGTAGATGATTATTCAAGATACACTTGGACAAAATTTTTGAAAAGTAAAAATGAAGCTTTTGATAAATTTGAAATTCTTAGTAAGAAAATTCAAAATCAACTAGGAAGTAGCATTGTGTCAATTAGAACAGATCATAGTCGTGAATTTGATAATGAAACACAATTTGGAGCTTTTTGTGATGCTAATGGCATAACACATAATTTTTTAGCTCCTCGTACTCCTCAGTCAAACGGTGTAGTAGAACGTAAAAACCGAACTCTCCAAGACATGAGTAGAACAATGCTTAATGAACAAAACATACCACAAAATTTTTGGTGTAACGCCGTTGACACATCTACCTATATTTTAAATAGAGTTTTAATAAGACCATTTTTGAATAAAACTCCATATGAACTATATAGAGGCAAAAAGCCTACATTAGGCTACTTTAGAGTTTTTGGAAGCAAGTGCTTTATTCTAAACACTAAGGATTATCTCACCAAATTTGACCCAAAGTCTTATGAAGATGTATTCCTTGGATATTCTCAAAATAGCAAAGCTTATATTGTTTTAAACAAAGAAACCTTAAGAGTCGAGGAATCATTGAACATAACATTTGAGGAAAGTCCACTTCCCTCTAAGATGTTACCTTTGGTAGATGATGACATAGTTGAAAGTCAAATGGTTGAAAACCAAGAGAATCTAGATAATGACAAGGAAGATGAACTATTAAACAAAGAAATAATCAATATCAAAGAATCTAAAAGTCATCCATTAGATAAGGTCATAGGAGAAATTAATGAGAGAACCTTAAGATCAAAAGTCCAAAATCAAAGTAACTTCTTTTGTTTCATATCAACCATTGAACCCAAAAATATAAATGAGGCTAGAAAAGATGAATCTTGGGTCATAACAATTCAAGAAGAATTAAACCAATTTGTTATAAATGATGTTTGGACATTAGTTCCTCAACCAAAAAGTCAAACCATAATTGGAACGAAATGGGTCTTTCGAAATAAAATGGATGAAAATGGTGTAGTGTCTAGAAACAAAGCTAGGCTAGTAGCTCAAGGCTATAATCAACAAGAAGGCATTGACTACGATGAAACTTTTGCTCCGGTTGCTAGGCTCGAGTCAATTAGAATATTACTTGCATATGCATGTGCACATGACTTTAAACTTTTTCAAATGGATGTCAAAAGTGCATTTCTAAATGGTTTCATAAATGAGGAAGTGTATGTCTACAAACTTAAAAAGGCTTTATACGGACTTAAGCAAGCACCAAAAGCATGGTATGATCGACTTAAAACATTCTTAGTTGAACATAAGTATACCATGGGACTAGTAGACAACACTCTCTTCACTAAGAAAAAGGGATCACATATTATCATTGTTCAAATATATGTGGATGACATCATATTCGGATCAACTTGTCAAGAGTTATGTGACGATTTCTCAAAAATCATGCATGACGAGTTTGAAATGAGTATGATGGGAGAACTAAACTTTTTCTTAGGTCCTCAAATAAAATAATTAGAAGATGGGATATTCTTTAACCAATCTAAATACATAAAAGATATGCTTAAGAAATTTGGTCTAGAAGACTCTAAACCTATGAAAACGCCTATGTCCTCGAAAACTAAACTCACCAAGGATGAAGAAGGTGAATCCGTAGATAACATTAAATATAGAGGAATGAATGGTAGTCTACTCTATCTCACGGCTAGTAGACTCGACATTATGTTTAGTGTTTGTCTATGTGCTCGCTTTCAAGAAGATCCTAAAACATCCCATCCTGAAGTCGTAAAACAAATATTTAGATACATTAAAGGTACTACACACTTAGGATTATGGTATCCGAAAGGAACGGGTGTTGAAACCATAGTGTATACCGACTCAGTCCATGCCGGTGACTATGTTGATAGAAAAAATACAAGTGGTATTTGTACTTTTGTTAGGCATTGTCTTACCTCATGGTTTTCAAAGAAACAAACGGATCTAGCCATATCAACAACCGAAGCCGAATATGTGCCAGCAAGAAAAGCATGTCAACAAGCTCTCTGGATGAAGCAAGCTCTCATCGACTATGGAATTTAACTTAACGACATCCCTATTCTTTGCGACAACAAAGGTGCTATCGATCTTAGTAAACATCCAGTTCAACATGCTCGAACCAAACACATTGAAATCCGTCATCACTTTCTTCGCGACAATGTTCAAAAAGAAAACATCTCAATCGAGAAAGTATTCTCAGAAGATAACATTGTCGATATCCTAACAAAACCCCTTAAACGAGAACCATTTAATCTTCTTAGACTTGGATTTGGACTAATGGAACCAAATGTGTAGTTAAAATCTTAGCTTAAACCTTAGCTTAACCAAACACGACAAAACTGACCAAAACTGGTCCTAAGGAACCCTTCGACAACAAAGGTGGAACCAAATATTTGGATCTGCCCCATCCGTGGGTTCCTGGGATAGTTTTTGAATATATTAAACAAACACTCCTTTCTCATACCCATAACACACAAATAACTCAAACTCGTCCCATAACACATCATTCTCAAAATTTAGGCATCTCCTTCAATAAATTTGTGCTCCAATCAACACTATAAGTTTTCTAACTACATTTACACTCCTGATTTGCGTCTAGGGCTTCTATTTCTTGCACAAAACCAAAACTTGGGGATTATGCATCTTTTTGATAAATCATGAAGTACATTTGTTAAATTACATAACTAATCATGTTTTCCTTAGTTAGAAATTGCATCTTGTAAAACGTTATCATAATTTATTAAAAGCCCCATGTCAAATTTTTGTAAAAAGCTTCTCACTATTAGGAAAAATAATTTTTCATTGTTCAAACAGATAAAAAAACGTTATGTTTAAAACATCATTTGCATAATGTCTCTTGAATGCTAAAGGAAGTACATAACTAATATGTATTTTCGGGTACATTCAATCGAAGCTACGTTGAATTAGGAGCGTTTGGGTTATCTCTCGTTTTGTTACAAAATTTGCTAAAAAAATTATTTTTATGCATTAAAAGGAGTCGAGATAACCACACCTCCACATTGTCCTCATATAGACACACACTAGAACATTATATCTAAATTCTCGTTAGTTTCAACTAAAGTATGTAATTTTTGTATCTAGGATCAATCATGCCTCCCGCGACCTTCTATGACCACAAAGACACTCTAAACTACCTTCCCAAACATCACAAAACTAAGGGTCTTACTTTGGCTCAAGTCAAAATCTTTAAGGCTCTAGAAAAACGTTATGTTAATGAGGGTAGAACCATTGACCCATCCTTTCTAGAAGGAACCAATATTCGTCAAGAACTTGCAACCATTCACTTTGATGGTCTCTTAGACATCAACGAACAAATTTGTCCTAGATTTGTCTTAGAGTTTTATGCTAGTGTTGTTCTCACAACCAATGATTATGGTCTCATGTCAATCCAATTCAAAGTAAACCAAAATGACTTCAACATACCTCTAAATCAATTTGCGGAAGTCCTTGGAATTCCATGTAAAGGTACATGCCATTACTCGGATAAATGGTCTCTATCAACCCTTGATTCTATTGTTGATCGTATGCCTCCATATGACACTCCTTTAGTTGCAAAAGAGATAATCCGAGAACATCTTTTCCTTCCTAGAACTTCAAACACAAGAACAACCCGCCAAGGTAATGAAGTCAACGGAGACCCATTTGGCATGGAACTCAATGAACTTAGGCCTCAGTTCAAAAAGTGGGAAGAAATCCTTAGGGCTAATGTCTTGTGTACCATAGGCAATGGTGATCACATCAATGCTTGTCTTTGTTACATGCTTTATAGCTTGTCAACCTATCAACCTTTCAACTTAGCCTATTATGTTGCCAAAAGGATGGCGAAAATTCCCATGTTAGGAATCACAGCTCTTCCATACGGGATGCTTCTCACCCGTCTCTTTAGAGCCTTTGCACCCATTCCACCCAATGCTAGAGGTTTTTGTCCTGACTACTCCCTTGTTGATCACATATTTGTGCCATTGAGTGATAAGAGAGTAGCAAAAACTCAAGGAAAACGTCCTCATCAACCTACTTCCTCATCCACCTTAATCTATGAGCGAGGATGATGGACTTCCAAACTCTGATGATGGACTTCCAAACTCTAGACTACCTCCTCTTGACTACTTCCAACAACTCCCGGTCATTGAAAATCAGTCGGAAGAATTCAAGTAAACAAGAGGAATGTTCAAGTGCATTGGAAGATTCTTAACAAAGATTAACAAGAAATTGGATAGGTGATGAGAGGTTTTATGAGCGTTTGGTACATTTACTCTAAAAACAATGATGTTTGATGTATTTGTCATATCTTAGGATGATAACTTAACTTTGAACAATTATGTGAACTAACCTTGTCTTGCAGGGAGATAACATCATGATGTTATCATTTTCATTTTTTTCACATTATTAGTGAAATCATTAGCCCCTGTTTGATCTATACACTTACATGTGTTAATACCTGTTTTATTGTTATTTTCTAATCACAACGAATTAATTACACATGTTTTAGGAAAATTTACGAGATTTGAACGGGGTTCGGGGGTTCAAAAAAGCCTCTGTTTACTTTTTTGGACTGGCGGATTGGATGGAACCAAGAATTTGGTTCCGTTCGTCCAAAATTTTGGCTCTGCCAAAATTTGCCTGACGGATTAGGCGAAACCAAATTCATGGTTCCGCCTGTGTTGTCGATTGGTTCCGCCAAACAACAGCTATAATTTTTAAATTTTCATTCAATCCCGCACTCTAGATCATTCATTCTTGTTATTAGGATACTTTTACTGCTATTCCCTCACATTAAGATCATCTTAGTTCACTTACACCAACAGGAAAACCATTTCCCACCAAAACTTAAAATTTCAAAAAACCCACTCAAGTTACCTTTCTCCATAAAGCAAGGATCCCTAAAATTGGTTCCTTGCTATCCGTGGATCACTGACATCAAAGATCTTCCACTCATTGCCATGCATTAACTACATATCCTTCCTCTTTCACTCAACTCAACCCCATTGGATTGACTTTGATGATTTGACAACCTTCTCTTCCACTTCTAAATCATTAGAAACCACCATTTTTTTATGGTTTAACATCAAATCCAAATACACTCTTCCATGAATCTTGATTTCTATAAATTAGAACCTCTATGATGATCATTTCTCACACCTTCACCACCATTTCTTGTGAATTTCTGCATATCTCAACCAACTCTTCATCACCCTCAAGACCACCTAGAAGAACGGCTAGGATTAGTGTAAAACCTTGTTGCTTTGTCAACCTAAACTAATCATCATCAGACTCATTACCACTCAAGATCTCATCTCCAATCCTTGATGAAAACTTTCTCACTTTGTCCACTCAAGTTACCTTTCTCCATAAAGCAATGATCCCTAAAATTGGTTCCTTGCTATCTGTGGATCACTGACATCAAAGATCTTCCACTCATTGCCATGCATTAACTGCATATCCTTCCTCTTTCACTCAACTCAACCCCATTGGATTGACTTTGATGATTTGAAAACCTTCTCTTCCACTTCCAAATCATTAGAAACCACCATTTTTGATGGTTTAACATCAAATCCAAACACACTCTTCCATGAATCTTGATTTCTATAAATTAGAACCTCTATGATGATCATTTCTCACACCTTCACCACCATTTCTTGTGAATTTCTGCATATCTCAACCAACTCTTCATCACCCTCAAGACCACCTAGAAGAACGGCTAGGATTAGTGTAAAACCTTGTTGCTTTGTCAACCTAAACTCATCATCATCAGACTCATTACCACTCAACATCTCATCTCCAATCCATGATGAAAACTTTCTCACTTTGTCCACTCCAACACCTTCACCTATCATCATAACAACTCCACCACCAACAAAGACACCAGTGGCTACCACACCACCTCCCGCACCATCTCAAATACCCAAATCACCATCACCTCCAAGATCTCCAAAACTTCAACCATTAGAATTATTTGCCACACCACCGAACTCTCCACACCCGTTCTTGGAAACTTTAGAAGACCTACCTCCAAGATCAACAAATCCACCACCATTTCCATTTGACGTGAACCATCGCAACAACAACCCTTACTCTTCCACCCTATTATTAGGGAAATCCAGGGCCCACTCTACGAAGATCATGCTCCACCACCTCAACAACCTCAACCTCAACCCTTCTCACCAACCTCAACACTTAGGGACATTGACGAGTCTATGTGGATTGATCCTCTACAAACTCAAGGTCAAATAAATGAAGAACTAGACAACCTTTATGCCTTTTCTAACATGGTAGATTCTCACCTCCATAAAGCCATGCAACTACAAACCACCTTACTTTCATCCATCAAAGCTCCACCAAATCCCAACCACCAATCAACCTATGTTCCACCACCACCACCACCAACAAACGAACCTACTCTACCACCAAACTTCCCTCACCATTGTTGCTCCTTGTGTGAAAGAACCGCTCATCTTACTCAAAGAACCAATATATTGGTTTATGAGCTCCAAAACGAGATGAGGTTCATTTTAAACCACATCCTCGAGTGTCTTAACACTCTTTCTCATCCTCCTCAATAGATGCTCACATTAGGAGCTTCATATCTTAGGATTTTTTCTTTTCTAAGTTATTTTTTTCAATTTTAGGATTTTTATTCTAGGACTTTTCTTTCTAAGTTATTTTTTCTATTTATTCTTGCATTTCAACATCTCCATTATTGTCCAATTTTGTGACTTTTGTCACAAAATATTTTACTAATGAATGATGTTTATTGATGTTTGTGTGTTGGTTGTGACTTCTTATTGTACATTATATCCATGGTTGGTTTGAACTATTTATCATTAACCTTTGTTTTGTAGCGCTCATAATCCATGCATCCTATACTTGGCACCCTAACTAGGGGGTGTATTGACCAAGGGGGAGTTAATCAAGCACTCAAAATCCATGCATCATATATTTGGTGCCCTAACTAGGGGGAGTATTTACCAAGGGCTTGCACTACATTCTGCTACGCTTTTCTTCTTTTTGTTTCAAAAAAAAGGGGGAGAAAATATTAAACTCAAAACTCACACATTTTATATATTTTAAAAAGGGGGAGAAAATATTGCCAAAAGGATGGTCGACATACCTATAAGAGGAACTACCACTCTTCCCTACGGGATGCTTCTCACCCGTCTCTTTAGAGCCTTTGCACCCATTCCACCCAATCCTAAAGGGTTTTGTCTGGACAACTCTCTTGTTAATCACATTATGGTTTCATTAAGTGACAAAAGAGTAGCAAAGACTCAAGGGAAATGTCCTCATCCTCCAACTTCCTCATCATCATCATCATCAAATAGTGAAGAGGATGGACTCCCCAACTCTAGGCTTCCTCCACGTAACTAACTCCGACAGCTTCCAGTAATTGAGAACGAATCAGAGGAGTTCAAGCAAACAAGAGGGATGTTCAAGTGTCTTGGAAGGATGATGTCCAAGATCAAAAAGAAAGTAGACAAACTATGAGAGGTTTTATGAGTGGTTTGGTACTAAGTTTCTAAAAACAATGAAGTATGGTGTATTTTACTATTTCTAGGATGTTAACTTGGTATTTGACGATTATGTGAAGTAATCATGTCTTGCAGGTAGATAAAATCTTGATGTTATTATTTTTCCATTTTTTACATTATTAGTGAAATCGTTAGCCCCTGCTTGATCTATACCTATCCGTGTATTAATACCTCTTTTTTTTTTTATCGTTTCCTAATCACATTGAATTAATTACATATGTTTTAGGAGATATTACAATATTTGAATAGGTTTCGGAGGTCGAGAAATCCAACCTGTTAAGGATTTTCGACTGGCGGATATGGCGGAACCAAAAATTTGGTTCCGCCCTTGTATTTTCTGGGTACTCCCAAAATACACACCGCGGATAGGGCGGAACCAAAAATATGGTTCCGCCCGTTATGTCGCAAGGTAACTCATTCCTGCAGTTTTATTTTTTTTATTTCGTTTATTCTTGCACTCTAGAACACTCATATTTTTTACTAAGATAATTTTTACTGGTATTCACTCATATTAGGATCATCTTAGTCCACTTAAACCAATAGGATAAGCATTTCCCACCAAAATTCAAAATTCCTCAAAAATCACTCAAGTTACCTTTCACTCAACCAAAGGAAGGAACCCTATATTTGGTTCCTTGCAATCCATGGGTCTCTGACCTTAAAGATCTTGGAATGATTGCAAGACATTTATTGCATATCCTTCTTCTTTCACTTAACTCATCCCCATTGGGTTGACTTTGGTGATTAGACAAGCTTCTTTACCACTTCCAAATCATTAGTAACCACCAGTTTTGTATGGATCAACATCAAATCCAAACACACTCTTCCATAATGCTTCAATTCTATAAATTAGCACCTCCAGGTTACACATTCCTCACACCTTCACCATCACTACCTGTGATTTTTAGCATCTCATAAGCATTCTTCACAATGACAAAATCAACCCACTCATCTGATGTGCGTGGTTTTGTAACCTTACAACAGGTTTTACCTCTCGAGGGATCCCAAGAGGCTTACAACCCCACCAGGCAGTGTACCTGACCGATGTAGTATAGTGTAGTGGTAAGTACGGGGGGTTGATCGTTCTCCACAGGGAATAGTGTTCGTTAGGTATGAAAGGCTACTCTAATTAGGTCTAAGGGTTGAGGAAGATTCTTTTTATGTTTTTATATTTTTATGAAAGCAAGTAAAATCTCGGGTTTGAAGGAGTGGGCGGAATTAGTTGCTAGTCAACTAACCCAAATGACTACGAATGCAAATAAAATAAAATAACAAAAATGAAAAGTGGTGAGAAACTTATGTGTAGAGAAATGTGTTTACTTAGATTTCCTTACTCCCTAACTATCTTTTACCGGTTAATTAGTGTGTATTAGTCGCGTGGATGACGGGTGTATTCCTTAATACCATTCGTGGGGTGGCGTACTTACTTCCCCAACTCTACAAGCTCCTACTTCACTCCTATGTCGAGCCGGCTAGGAAGCTCCTAACATGGGATCACTAGAATTCGCTTGTGCATTAAATACAACCATAAAAACCTTTAGTACGCGTTTGGTTCATGTTTCTTAAGACGTTCAAGCAAGTTACCGAATAGGAAGTTAGCCAGTTTTCTTAAGCCTAACATAGATAAACAATCATCCAATACAACTAACAACACACTAACAACCAATAATCAATAGCTAAGTTTCATTAGATCTAAGCAAACACAAGATAAAATTAGCCTAACATGTTAAACAAAAGACAAGCATAAGATAGAATCAAACAACACATAGACATATTGAATGATTAATTGATAACTTATCTTTCAATGAAACATGGAAGATCTCAAGGCAAAAAGCCCTGAAAAAGTAGCTAAAATCGTCTTAGGGTTTTATCCCAAAATTCCACACACTAAGCTCTCCCTAATGACAAAAAATTAGAAAACTATATATAGATTTTTGGATCTGACGGCGTCACCTTATGCATTGTGACGCCGTCACCTCGCCGCTTTTAGGGTTCCCGGATGACCTTCTTGACGCCGTCCCTCTTTAGCTCTTCAAAAATCCATTCTGGCCTATCAAGGCTTGACGCCGTCGGATCATGAAAGGTAACTTTCAGCCGATTTTGAGACTTTGCCGTTTTCTTCACTTTAATGCTCCAAAAACGTCCAAAATGCCTCCTTTTCCAGATTTCTCCTCAAAAGTACCTAAAATGACAAAAGGAACGATTTAGGGCAATATTTGATCAAATAAATACGATTTCGGGCTTAAATGACCCCTTAAAAGCGGTACACTTTTCGCCTCATCAAATACCCTTACACTTGAGATTTGCTTGTCCTCAAGCAAATGCGCTTTTATTCTAATCAAAATACAAGTTAGGGGTCATTTAATGCAAACATAAAAGTAATTACAACAAATAATCGTTCCACTTCAATCATAATAAGCACGGAGATTATATACTAACACCTCACAAGTAGTGTTTAGATACTCACATCTCTCAAGTGTCATCAAAATAAATCTCATAAATGAAAACGGAAAATATCTCTCACTACCTGTCATAGCAAATAGATTACCATAGGCTTGGGAAAGGATCGAAAACCTCCTCCACTAGGCGTAAGCACCTAAGATAAACTATCAAAGAGGGCTTTTAAATGGGTTATAACGTTAGGTGTAGGGAAAAGGAAAACACGGTTTTGTTGGATAAAGGATATTTTACTGGTGGCGAGTTAAAGATCTTGATCAATTACATGTACTATACAATGTTGCTAAGCCAAGACTAGACTCGATCTTAAGCTAGAAACAAAATAACAAAATAACAAAAACATAAAGATAAACATAAAATGAAACGGGATGGTAGTCCGTATGTTTTTTCTATTTTTTCTATTTTTTCTCATTTTTTTGTGTTTTTCTTGATTTTTTTTTTTTTTTTTTTTTTTTGCATACACTTTTACCCTACCATCCAAAATAATACATCATAGGGGCATTGCATCCCCTTACACTTGAATTTTTACATAACTTTACAAATTACTAATCTAATGACTCGAATTAAGATAATTGAAACACTTGGAGTACTTTTAAAATATTTAGCACATATGGGGGTAATAAATGATGTTCTTCCCCATTACTCCATTACACTAGTACTTTACCCATGAGTCCCAATCGTCCCAAAACAATATGTACAAGGATATGACTCGACTTAGCAACCATGTAATCAATTAGATAATTAACTTGGGTTTAAACAAATGTTGTAACAATAATGCACTAAAAATGAGTGCATACAAGGTAGGCTAAGGCGATTTGGGTGTACATTTTAGTGGGGTGTAACAAATTCTTCCTTTAAGTAAAATGCTTAAAGGTCGAAACGAAAAGATAGGCTCTGAGGGGTGTACTAGGGGTATCGTGTACTAAAAATGAGTACAACGCAAAGGGTGTGGGAGAATTACTTGACCAATGTAGCCAATGTAATTATAACAAAAACACAGGTGTAAAACAATGGGTTAATCCTAATGCCTCTTATCATGTAGTAAATCTAACTACACGAATGTAGTCTCACTTGTGGCCTCGGAATGGTCCTAACGCAAGTTCTAGAATCTAAGTGCTACCGGTACACACATCATAGCATAAATGCTTTTCCTACCAATTCTAGGGGCGAACCTCACATATTTGGGGTGGAAAATTTTTTAGTGGTACGGTTTTTTGTGCTAGTCATATAACTCCTATCCATGAGACACTCATTAGAACTAAAGTTTCACTCCTATATGTTGTAAAAAATTTTAAATTTGGCACTAAAATTACCTTAACAAGTATTTATCTCAGTTTTATTACACATCTACTATCAAACAAACAAAAATCAAGCGCAATTGTATTTTCTAAAATCGTACTTTTACCCTCCCCTTACACTTAAGATGAACATTGTCCCCAATGTTCAAATAACAAGATGTAAAAGCATAAAGTAAAAGAATGAAATCAAATACTCCCCTGATTCGCTCGTTGGATAGTGAAATCACACGGTTAAATCTTCCTCCAAAGAGAATGTTGAAGCTCCATGACTAATGCATCGCCATAAGCTTGATTCCATAAACATTTCCTTGTCCAAAATAACCTGTTAACCTGAGAAAACAAACACGAAAACCTGCATAACATCGGCGGGATAAAATCTATATATAAGGATATAATGCTTGTGGAATGATAACTTTGCAGATTCCTGGAGATTATAAGTTGGAGATTTAATAAAAACTTTTTATGAAAACAAAACTTTCAAAAATTTCTGGAAATTAAATCTGACGCCGTCAGGTTATAACCCCTGACGCCGTCAGAAATGACCTGACAAAAATTTTCATTTTAAGTTTCCGGAAAATTTCTGGAAAAACCTTTACCTTACTTCCTGGAAATCCTGCAAAACATCATTATGACTCGATACAAGCATTTGACTCAAACAAACACTAATATGTATGCTAATTTATTATTATTACGATTCATGTTCATTTGTGTTCTAATAAACCGATTTAGATTTCCCTTACACTTATCTTTTGCAAAATACCTTTATATGTAGTTAAGACGAAGTTAAAAACAAAATAAAGCATTTTCACAAATTAGTTTTTAACATGAACCAATAATAATAAAAATTAAACACACATACGGAAACAAATAAAAACAAACAAACAAATAAATAAACACACAAAGCAAATAAAACAAATAAAGCTTGGGTTGCCTCCCAAGAAGCGCTTTTCTTTATTAACGAGTCTTGTAGCTAGACTCAAAGTCACGGGGTCTACGTTTTTCCGTTTTGCTTCTCAATTGCCCCTCTAATCATCCTAACAACCTCCATATCAATTTTGTATTTAGGTCCAAGGTTCAAGCAATCTTTATAATAAAGGCTTCTCTTATTCCAAACATGGTCCATGCCTTTTTCTTTATCCTCTTCATTGATGTCCTCAATCGCACCAATGTTGTCCATGTCAAATCGAGGTACAAAACGAAATTCATTAACCCGATAAGGCATCCTATATGTGATCCTATCTATGTGATTAGAAAACTGAACCGTGCCTTTCAAACGGTCATACCTTAAATTGGATGCTTCGATAAATGGCTTACCTAACACAACGCGAGATAGGCGGCAGTCAACAACACTTGCCATATCTTCTAAAATCATGAAGTTGGTGATAAAGGTAAAGTTCCCAACAAGGATATGTATATCCTTAATCCTTCCAACGAAGTTGCAAACTCCGCCTGGACATTTGGGGTCCATCCTAGGCTCAAGTGGTGTATTCATGATTTGGCTATAAAGGCCTGAGGACATAACGTTGATTGGGGATTCACAGTCAATGTAAGCATGCTCAACGTATTGGTACCCAATCATACATGGTATCTTCACATTCCCGGGATCACCTCTCTTAATCTTTGGGTCAACTCTAACAAAAGGTGGTCGAGGGTTATCAACTAGGTTGTTATAGTAAGCAATCTCCTCCTTAGTGGGGTATTCATTGAAACAATCATCCAACCTAGGATCTACCTTTGCTTCCTCAATTTTCTCAACCAACTTATCAACCTTAAGATTATTACGTTCTAAGTAATTATCTGAGCATATGGCGGTCCCTAAGTTGTTCAAGGCATAATCAAGCTCTATATCAATCATTCTACTGAGCTCCCTGAGCTCACTAATCTCATTCTCAAGTTGGCTACGCAACAAAGCTACTTCGCCAGGTGTAAGGGGTGGATTCGCGTTTTCCATAATGGCAAACTGAATAGTCAATGAAAATCTGTTACGAACAAAAGCACAAAGAAAATAGATAGACTAAAGAAAACCTAGAAAAATAAAATAAAAATCTCACTAGAAAGGAATCTAGTGAGTAGACCTAATAGAAATAAAAATTCAACCTAAACAATAACTATTCCCCGGCAACGGCGCCAAAAACTTGATGTGCGTGGTTTTGTAACCTTACAACAGGTTTTACCTCTCGAGGGATCCCAAGGCTTACAACCCCACCAGGCAGTGTACCTGACCGATGTAGTATAGTGTAGTGGTAAGTACGGGGGGTTGATCGTTCTCCACAGGGAATAGTGTTCGTTAGGTATGAAAGGCTACTCTAATTAGGTCTAAGGGTTGAGGAAGATTCTTTTTATGTTTTTATATTTTTATGAAAGCAAGTAAAATCTCGGGTTTGAAGGAGTGGGCGGAATTAGTTGCTAGTCAACTAACCCAAATGACTACGAATGCAAATAAAATAAAATAACAAAAATGAAAAGTGGTGAGAAACTTATGTGTAGAGAAATGTGTTTACTTAGATTTCCTTACTCCCTAACTATCTTTTACCGGTTAATTAGTGTGTATTAGTCGCGTGGATGACGGGTGTATTCCTTAATACCATTCGTGGGGTGGCGTACTTACTTCCCCAACTCTACAAGCTCCTACTTCACTCCTATGTCGAGCCGGCTAGGAAGCTCCTAACATGGGATCACTAGAATTCGCTTGTGCATTAAATACAACCATAAAAACCTTTAGTACGCGTTTGGTTCATGTTTCTTAAGACGTTCAAGCAAGTTACCGAATAGGAAGTTAGCCAGTTTTCTTAAGCCTAACATAGATAAACAATCATCCAATACAACTAACAACACACTAACAACCAATAATCAATAGCTAAGTTTCATTAGATCTAAGCAAACACAAGATAAAATTAGCCTAACATGTTAAACAAAAGACAAGCATAAGATAGAATCAAACAACACATAGACATATTGAATGATTAATTGATAACTTATCTTTCAATGAAACATGGAAGATCTCAAGGCAAAAAGCCCTGAAAAAGTAGCTAAAATCGTCTTAGGGTTTTATCCCAAAATTCCACACACTAAGCTCTCCCTAATGACAAAAAATTAGAAAACTATATATAGATTTTTGGATCTGACGGCGTCACCTTATGCATTGTGACGCCGTCACCTCGCCGCTTTTAGGGTTCCCGGATGACCTTCTTGACGCCGTCCCTCTTTAGCTCTTCAAAAATCCATTCTGGCCTATCAAGGCTTGACGCCGTCAAAGGTAACTTTCAGCCGATTTTGAGACTTTGCCGTTTTCTTCACTTTAATGCTCCAAAAACGTCCAAAATGCCTCCTTTTCCAGATTTCTCCTCAAAAGTACCTAAAATGACAAAAGGAACGATTTAGGGCAATATTTGATCAAATAAATACGATTTCGGGCTTAAATGACCCCTTAAAAGCGGTACACTTTTCGCCTCATCATCATCACTCTCCTCAAGAACACCTAGAAGAACCGTAAGGATAAGTTTCTGACCTTGTTGTTTTGTCAACATAACTTCATCATCAACAGACTCCTATCATTGTAACTACTCCACCACCAACCAAAACACCAATAGCCACCACACCACCTCCCGCTCCATCTCAACCACCCAAATCACCATTACCTCCCAAGTCTCCAAAATTTAAACCTATAGAACCCTTTGCTGCACCACCAACCTCACCACATCCATTTTTGGACAACTTGGAGGACTTGCCACCAATATCAACAAATCCACCACATCTTTCATCTTTTTCTTCCATTGAGCGTATCGCTCATGAACAACCACGGGCCTCTTTTATGCCCAATGAGCCTTTTAATTATGAACCATCTCGACCTCAACCTCTACTTTTTCATCCCATTTATAGGGAAATCCATGGCCCACTTTATGGAGACCAAGCTCCACCACCTCAACAACCTCAACCCTTTTCACCTACTCTTAGGAACATTGACGAGTCCATGGGGATTGATCCTCCACAAACTCAAGAAGAAATCAATGATCAACTAGACCACCTCTATGCCTTCTCCAACATGGTGGATTCTCACCTCCATGAAGCTATGCAACTACAAACCACCTTGCTTTCTTCAATCATAGCTCCACCAAATTCCAACAACCAATCAACCAATGTTCCACCACCACCACCAACAAATGAACCTAGTCTACTTCCAAACTTTCCCCGGCATGATTGCTCTAATTGTGAGAGAACCGCTAGGATAAGTGAAAGAACCAAAATTATGGTTCATCAACTCCAAGATGAAATGAGGTTCATCCTCAATCACATCCTAGAGCGTCTTAACGCTCTTTCTCATCCTCCACAATCGATGATCACATTAGGAGCTTCACATCTTAGGACTTTTTATTTCTAAGTTATTTTTTCTATTCTAGGATTTTTCTTTCTAAGTTATTTTTTATTTTTGCATTTCCTTTTACAACATCTCCATTATTGTCCCATTTTATGACTTTTGTCATAAAATATTTTACAAATGAATGATGTTTATTAATGTTTGTGTGTTGTGTTAATACAAATATCGTCTAAAAAATGTTACTTATATTTTACGATCTTTGCTATATTTTGTTAATGACAATTATAAACTTTATTTTTAGCAAAACATAAATATAGTTAAGTCTTTTACATATATAGTTATAAGTCTTTCATAAACACAAAACATCATCTAACTAGTATATACATGTTACATGCTCACTTTCATATACATTTTAATCTAAAAATGGAAATGTATTATGACATCATGGCATGTATCACTTTGAAATCTTTAGGAGATTTTGAAGATCATTTGAAGATATCATGAATATCTTGTTTAGATCCTTACTTAATGAATCCTTGGATAGATATAGAAGTATCTTGGTTAGATTTGGCTAAGATTTTTGAAGATATGCTGTCAGGTTCCCACGGAACCAAACAGGTACAAGGACGGATCCCTTTATTTGGATCCGTCCCATCCGTGGTTTGCCAAGGCAGTTTGCCTATAAATAGCAAGCCACACATTCATGTTTTCTCATCACTCATAAGCATAAACAACATCATACATTCTTTCATTCATATCTAACTCATTCATATTTCATATTTCATTGAGCTTCTTTGTAGCAAGAAGATCAAAGCATCACAAGTTTCAACAAAGCGTTGCAAGACTTGTTAGTTAGTCAATGTGTGAATTGTTGTTATTCACACATCATTATTTGTACCAAACAATCATAAAACCTCTGTAGTGATCGGTTAGTATTTTAGTCCTCAAAATACATAGTGTGACGGGAGTGGTTGTACCCTTGTAAAAGAACTCGGTATTTAGCTTTGTACCGAAAAAAGTGTAAGCGATGTTTGTAAAGGTTTTCTCCGCCGAGAAGGGAGCTTGTTGATTAGTGAAGAAAAACTATCGAGTTAGCGACTCAGGGAGTGGAGTGGGGCAAGGAAAAGAGTCCTTGTACACCGAACCACTATAAACAATCGTGTTGTGGTTTGATCATTTCTTTCTTTACTTGCATATTATTTATTGTTTGTTATTTGCATTAGTTAAATTCACACTAAATATTCAAAGCAAATAAATTTAAAAACGGTAAAACTATTCAACTCCCTTCTAGTTTTCCACATGTTGGTTGTGAATTTTTCTTGTACATTATATCCATGGTTGGTTTGAACTATTTATTACTAACCTTTTTTTTGTAGCACTCAAAATCCATGCATCTTATACTTGGCACCCTAACTAGGGGGAGTATTGACCAAGGGGGAGCTAATCAAGCTCGGGCTTGCACTACATTCCGCTACGCTTTTCTTCTTTTTGTTTCGACAAAAAGGGGGAGAAAATATTAAACTTAAACTCACAAAAAGTTGCATAAAACTAGTTTAATCTATATTTTTAAAGACTTGCACTTTATTTATCTCATTGCTTAAAAATAAAATTTATGTTTTGTCCTCAACAAAAAGGGGTAGATTGTTAATTAAAATATCGCCTAAAGACGTTATTTATATTTTTCGATCTTTGCTATATTTTCTTTACGACAATTATAAACTTTATTTTAGCAAAACATAAATATAGTTAAGTCTTTTACATATATTAGTCACAAGTCTTTTGTAAACACAAAGTTAAAACATCACTTAGGTAATATATACATTTTACAAAGTATACTTTCTTGTAATAATTAATCTAAAATGAAAATGTATGTTTACATCATGGCATGCATCATCTTTGAGATCTTTGGAAGATATGATGCATATCTTGTTTTGTTTGTTACTCAAAGAATCATAGAAAGATATGGAAATCTTGTAGGATACTAAAAGATATCTTGGAAAGATTTTTGTATATTTTCTGACAGGGTCGCGCGGAACCAAATTGTTACACGGACGGAACCCATAATTTGGTTTCGTCCCATCCGTGGCTTGTTGAGGCTTTTTGCCTATAAATAGCAAGCCACAAATTGCTGTTTACTCATCACTTACATGCATAAACAATATCATATATTCTTTCATTCATATCTAACTCATTCATATTTCATTTTAGTGAACTTCTTTGTAGCAAGAAGATAAAAGCATTATAAGCTTCAACAAAACGTTGCAAGGCTTGTTAGTTTGTCATTGTGTGAATTATTGTTATTCATACATCATTGTTTGTACCAAACTCTCATAAATCTATGTAGTGATCGGTTAGTATTTTAGTCCTCAAAATACGTAGTGTGACGAGAGTGGTTGTGCCCTTGTAAAAGAACTCGAAAACTAGCTTTGTGTCGGAAATATTGTAAGCGACGTGTAAAGGTTTTCTCCGCCGGATAATGAAGCTTGTTGTCTAGTGAAGAAAACTCTCGAGTTGGATGCTCGGGGAGTGGAGTAGGGCAAGGAAAAAGAGTCCTTGTAGACCAAACCACTATAAACACTCGTGTTGTGGTTTGATCATTTCTTTCTTGCACTATACTTATTTGTTATTTTTTTTGCATACATTAAGTCATTTCTTACAAACATAACAAAGAAAAAGAAATTAAAAACGGTAAAACTATTCAACCTCCCTTAAAGTTTTCCACAGTTACTACCAGTAGCAACCAAGAATGGGTTAGAAAAACATCAAAAGGTTTTTATTAACCATCTGAGGCCGTTGCTGAGGGGGAGCATCAGGGGATGAATGGTAGGTCTTTAGTCCGTGCTGAAACGTTGCATAAAGGAATGATCAATAACTAGAGCAGTTCCCATTCCTCAAGAAACTTGGCTGAAGACAATTACAACAAAGGAACATCCTTAAAAAGATTTTTCCCTTTCTTCTCCTTTGTTGTAAGACTTAAGTTGTAAGAAGAAGCATGAATGCTCACTTACAACATATGTGTTTCTGGCTATCCTTGTACTTAAAAACAAAATATTGAAGGTAAGACAACTAACCCATCAATCTTTCACTAGTTTTAGATAGCCAGTTACAATACTAAAGAGCTGGACAAGAAAAGTCTGACTCAAGATCTCTGACAAAAGATAGATCAAAAGGAGTCAAAGACACGTTCAGCAATAATGAGGACTCAGAAAATAACAAAAATGTTATATGTCCTTATTGTAACATCCGAAGTACCAAATTGTAATATCTTTAATTTCTGATGTAAAATTAGTAAGTAAGAAGAAGCCATTATGCTCACTTACTACTGATAATTAGTCTATTTGTATATTTAAATATGGTGGAGATTGTTGGGTCTGATAAATCAACCCAATTGTCTCTGACAAGTATTTAAACATAAAATAGCCTAATTCACCTTCTGAAGGTCAGTGAGCATCAAGTCTCTGATAACAATCATAGAGTATCTCACCTCATAACTATCAAAGTGAACCTGATGGTTATCAGAAGTGATATACTCTCTGAGAGTTATCAGAGAACATGACTCTCTCATTATTATTCAGAAGATGACACACTGATAAAGAAATCAGTGAGTGTTGTATAAAGCTCAAACGCCTAAATAAGCCTGAATGGCTTCAGGGAATTCGAAGACCAACTTAAGAAAACTATTAATACAAATAAGCCATAAAAACATTTATTTATATTTTGCGATCTTTCAATGTTTTATCGATAACAAATGTAAAATAATTTTAACGAAATAAATAAAATACTTAACGCTTTGAGCCAATAAGTTACTAACTCATTTAACTAAACAAATAAACCTTTAAACAAATAGTTTACATAAAACCAAAACCATTTTTATAAAACATTTATAAGTAACTTTGGTTACTTACATTTTATAAAAATACATGCTAGCTAAAATGTAACTTTTAATATAAACATGTTGGACTATCCATAAACCCAAAACCCATGTCCAAAGCCCATGCCCCATGGAGCTTGACCCAAAACCCATGATCCATTGCATGACATGAAAAATGGGTAACACCCATAACCCATGACCCAAGATGTCTTTGACATCATGCATGACATCACATGACCCTTGGACTATAACCCATAACCCAAATCTCAGAATTGTAACCCAAAATCTGGATTGGTACTACCAGATAGCTGGATCCCTCGCTTTACACTGGCCGGATCCCTTTAGGAAGGGATCCGCGGGATGCGGGTGAACAGTGCTCAGTTTTGCCTATAAATAGTGAGCCATTTCTTTTGTTTCTCTTCACCCCTCTTAGACATATCTTCTCTCTATGTTCAAACCTCTCTAACCTCGGATCTAAGGATCTTCTATGTAGCTTTCTCTTAGTGATTCTCTAGGTTCCTCTTAAAGGCGAGATCACGATCACTAGAAGACTTGCACGCTCAAGACATGGGTTGCTAGGATTTTTCATCTCCACAAGATCACAGAAGTGTTTCTTGTCATTCTTTCTTCTCAAGTGTGTCATAGATGAGTTGTGTAGATTGGTGTAGAAGGACGTTGGTTCCACAAGATGTGTTGTGCTAGTAGGTGTTGATTGGGTTGTGGTTCCTCCATTGTCATGGAACCCGGTAACTAGCCTTGTACCGGATAAAGTGTAGGCGACGAAGGTTTGGTTCTACCTTTGTGAAGAACCCGGTATTTAGCTTTTTACTGGAATAAGTGTAAGCGACGTTGTGAAGGCTTCTCCGCCAAGATAAGGAGTTTGTTTTGTGTAGTGCTTACGGAACTCTCGAGTTGGGTACTCGGGGAGTGGAGTAGGGTAAGGAAGGTGTCCTTGTAGCCGAACCACTATAAATACTTGTCTTGTGGTTATGTCTCTCTATCTCTATCTCGTAGCTTAGTTTACTTTATTATAACTATCAATATCCACCCAAAACGAAATAGATTGACATAATTCGATCTAAAGTTTTAAAACATAATACATAATACTTAAGCAATCAACCAACTCGTGTTAATCTTCTTAGAAACCTCATGAAACACCTTCAACCAAAACATTCATTTTCCAAAGAAGTTCTCTGAACACAAAAGAGCGTACTAGACACATGTCTATCATGTAACAGCTTTTTATCCTAACATATAAATATTCTTTTGATCCACTTGTATAGGTCTCAACATGCCTCACGAGTATGATTTCGATCATCAAGCAACCAACATGTACATCCCAGACATTTCACATGAACCAAACACTCCCGGCAACTGATGCGGGATTTGTAGGACATCGCAAAAGGTTTTACAATCGTCTAGGCAGTGTACCTAACCGTTGTAGTATAGTATAGGTAAGTCTGGGGGATTGATTATTCTCTAGGGGAATAGTCTCGCAATAGTTGTGGAAAGGTCAAGATGTGTGACGAATTATGTCTAGAGGTGAGGGATGATTCTTTTTGTGTTTTTATATTTTTTTAGAAATCTAATTAAATATCTCTGGTTTGGAAGAGTGGGCGGAATTAGTTGCTATTTAACTAACCCAAAACTACAAATTAATCTAATTTAAACTAATGAACAAAGAAGATGGTAAAATTGGTGAACTCTTATGATAGGGAAAGGCGTATTTACTTAGATTAAATTACTCCCTAGTTATCTCCTACTAATTTGTTGAATTGTCACATCCTTGTTTTAGTTGAAGCGCGGTATTCCTTAATATTGGTAGTGGGGAGGTTAGCGCTTCGCGAAAGAATCGTGTGGCGCGGTGAAGGGGTCCCGTTGGGGTCCTTGGCTCTCCTGGTCTCCACCTACTTGTGAAAGGAGGGGTGAGTTGATATTAAGGTGTCAAGGCGCTCGAAGAAGGCCACAAGTGCCGAAATCCCCAACTCTATGAATCTTAGTCTCCCCTAAAACCCTGAAAGTCTATTAAGTTTTCTAGGATCTACAAGTCGCAATTCACGCAATAAATACAACGAGAAAAACCAATAGTGCACTCTACAGTTGTGTTTCTAAGACGTTCAAGCTAGTTACATATAAGAGGTCAGCCAGTTTTCTTAGCCTAACGCGGAGCAAATAACTAAACAAGAGACAACAAATCAATATTCAACAACTAGGTTTTATTAGATCTAAGCAAACACTATAGAATTTAAGCTAGCATAGTCAAGCAAAGAAAAGATAACCACATAATCAAACGATACATAGACATAACGAATGATTAAAGGGATAACTTATCTTTATTGAAACATGAAGTACAGAGGCTAAGAAAGCCTTATGAAGCTATAAAAGTCGTCACCCAAACCCTAAGAAAGTTGTTCCACAATGTCACTCTCTTTTTATGAAAAACTAAGGAAAGTATATATAGATTTACAATTGTGACGGCGTCACTTTATAAGTGTGACGCCATCAGCTCGCGGTGTTAAGGGTTTCGTCTTGTGCAAGTCGCCGTTTTGACGGCGTCATGTTGTAGCCTCTGACGCTGTCACCTTCAGTCTTGACGCCGTCCTTTTATAAGTGTTCTGGGCCGTCTCTTGTTAGCTTAAAACGTGACTCTCTCCTCCAAATAACACCTGACACCGTCAAGTGTAAAATGTTTCAATTTCTCTGAAGCGTCACTTAGTGAATTTTCACCCAAAATCCAGCTCGAATAAAAGTGACGGCGTCACGTTGTATCTTGTGACGCCGTCAGACTCCCTTTTCTGATGGAATTTCGCGACTTCGTCGTTTTCTTCACTTTTGCGTCCAAATTCGTCCAAAAATGTCGTTTTCTAGATTTCTCGTCCCAAGTACCTAAAATACAAAAAGAAGCGATTTGAGTCAATATTTGATCATATAAATACGATTTTGGGCTTAAATGACCCCTTAAAAAGGTACCAAATAAATCGTTATCAAATATCCTTACGCTTGAGATTTGCTTGTCCCCAAGCAAATATGCTTTTATCCTAGTCAATTTATAAGTTAGGAATCATTTAATACTAATATAAAAGTAATTACAACATAGAATCGTTCCACGTTAGACGAAATAAGCACGAAAATTATATCCTAGCACCTCACATAAAGTGTTTGAATTCTCACATCTCTCGGGTGTATGAAGTTATATAACATATGGAAACGGGAAAATGAAACACTCTCTACCTGTCATAGCACATAAATTACCATAGGCTTGGGAACGGATGAAACCTCCACCACTTTGGCGTAAGCACCTAGGATAAACTATCAAAGAGGTATTTTAAAGGGTTGTAACGATAGGTGTAAGGGTATGGAAAACATAGTTTTGTTGGATAAAGGGAAATTTACTGGTGGCAAGTCAATCATCTTTGGTTAATTACATGCACAATGAGGCGTTGCTAAGCCAAGACTCGACTCGCTAACTACTAACTCTTTTTGTACTTTTCCAAGACACTATTTTGACTCAATCAAAAATAAAAGAAACGGGATGGTAGTCCGTATATTTTTTCCCTTGTCTTTTTCTCTTTTTTTTTTTTTTCTTTTTTTTCACTTTTTTTTTCTCCTTTTTTCGATTTTTTTTTTTTTTTTTTTTTTTTTTTTTTTATATATATTTTTTTTCATACATTTTTCCCTACCATCCAAATAATACATTATTACAAAGAGATCTTGCAACCTCCCTACACTTGAAATTTTACATGAATAAAAACTAATCTAACAGCCCGAATTAAGAAAATCAAAACACGTAGAATACCTTAAAAATTAACGTACATATGGGGGTAATAACATTGACACTCTTCCCCATTACTCCATAATAACTAGTACTTTACCTATGAGTCCTAATCATCCCAAAACTGTATTTACAAGATATGACTCGACTTAGCAACCATGTAATCAATTAGATAATTAACAAAGGGTTTAACGCATAAGTTATGACAATAATGCACTAAAGATGAGTGCATACAAGGTAGGCTAAGGCGATTTGGGTGTACATTTGGGGTGGATTGTAAACAATTCTCTTCATTGATACTTCGGAATCCACTGATATATTAAGAGAACCGCGAAAAAGATATGCTCTGAGGGGTGTACTAGGGGTATCGTGTACTAAAGATGAGCACATCGCAAAGGTGTAGGAAATTTACTTGACCGGTGTAGCCAACGTAATTATAATATAGGTTTAACACAAGGGTTATCCTAATGACTCTTATCATTTAGTAAATTCTAACTACACGAATGTAGTCTCACTAGCAATCTCGGGATGCATCACAAACGCAAGTTCTAGAATCTATAAACTACCGGTACACTCATAAGCATTAAAGGTGAATGCTTTTTCCTATCGATCTAAAGGCGAACCTCACATTTTTTTTGGGTGGAAATTTTTGAGTGGAAGGATTTTTATGCTAGCTATATAATTCCTATCCATGAGACGCTTATTAAGACTAAAGTTTCACTCCTATACGTTGTAAAAAAAATTAAATTTGGTGCTAAAATTACCCTAGCAAGTATCACTTTCAGTTTATTACACATTTACTCAAAAACAAAACAAATATCAAGCGAAGTTATAGTTTCTAAGGTATCCCATTTTACCCTCTCTACACTTAAATTGAACAATGTCTCAAATGTTCTTGAAAAGTATCAAAGTTATGATGATGGGGAAAATAAAATAGATAAGAGAAACTAATACTCCCCTGATTTGCTTGGCATGGATTCACTAAGAAAATGAAACACAAAACCTCGCATAAAATCGGCGGTAAATACTATATATCTAAACTAAATCCTAGAAAACAAGTAAGATATAATGCTTGCAAAATAAATGTTTACAGATTTCTGAAAATTTAAAAATTCTGAAAATTTCAAAAATTAAGTTCCAGCAGAAAAAAAATTATGAAAAACTCTGCTGCTACAGTGCCTGACGCCGTCGGGGAAATGACGCCTGACACAGTATTTGTGCGTTTTGTTTCTGGAAAATTTCTGGAAAAATCTTGTGTAATTAAAACCAGAAAATTATGCAAAACATTCATTGTGACTCGATACAAGCATTTGACTCTAAAAAACACACAAATATGTATGCCAATCATTAATTGTTAACTTTCATGTTCGAATTTGTTCTTGTAAACAAATGTGATCTTCCCTACACTTATCTTTTTGCAAAATACCTTTGTATGTGATTAAGACGAGGTTAAAAACAAAATAAAGCATTTTCACAATTTTTTATTCGATACATGAAGGATAAACAAATTAAGATGGAGCATATATATGAAATCAAATAAAACAAACAAACATACAAACAAAAAGAAGCTTGGGTTGCCTCCCAAGAAACGCTTTTATTTATTAACGAGTCTTGTAGCTAGACTCAAAGTCACGGCCTGTTACGTGACTCCATTCTCCGTCACGTCCTCAAGGTCATCTTCTAACTTGGTTTTATATTCCGGACCTAATTGTAAGCATTCTTTGTAAAAACCAAGTATCTTTCTCATCACATAGTCTACTCCTCTTCTCTTATCCTCATCATTCTTATAGTAGACCGATTGCTTAGATTCCTTTTCTAGGTTTGGCATAAAATGGAATTGTTCTATCTTATATGGCATTTGGTAGGCAATTATGTTGGTCTCATCCTTGAACTTAACTATCCCTAACGACAGGTCATGAGTCATCTTAGAAACCTCTATGAATGGTTTTCCTAATACTACATGAGATAAACAACTATCAATTACCGGACGAATATCTTCTACAATCACAAAATCCATAACATACGTGAAGTTTCCTACATATACGTGCATCCCCTAAACTCTCCCCATAAAATTATTCACCCTACTCGTATCGGGATCTTTCCTAGGCCCAAGTTGCTTTTTCATTATCCAATTGTGGTGGATTGATGAGTGTGTAAATACTCATCATTTTACACCCATAAAAGACACAAAAATGACCAAAAACACCCAAATAGATCAAATATTACTGCAAATATTCTTGGTTTGTGTTTTTATGTGTTTCAGGTACAAAAGGATTGAAAACAGGGTAAATACAGACAAAACTGAGCACGTGAGTGGAAAAAGTTCGAAAAGCCGAGGACGGGGAAGAAATTTATGAGTTTGGACCGGGATATTGCTCAAGCTATCAAAAGTCAACTCCCAAGAATATCAATTTGTCAAGATTGGTCCTTGGAAGTAATTTTCAGAAATGACATCAATGGTCCCTAAACTTTAAAACCAATTCCATTTCTAATCCTAAATAATCCTAACCCTTTAATCCAAAATAACTAACCCTTATCCCAAAACAAACTAAACCCAATCCAACAATACCCGGCCCAACCTTTTTTACCCAATCCACAAACCCGGATCCTTCCCAACCCGTTTTTCCTTATCAATAAACCCAAGGTCAAACTGAATAGTCAACCCCCATCTTTTTCCCCTTCCCCAGAAGATAGTACCAGCATCCATGTTCCCCCAACATCATTTTCCCCCATGCTTTCTCCCCTGTCACACTCCATTTCCCCCCTCCCTTAGCTAGTACAAGTCCCACATGCTCTGAAAAGCTTAAACCCACTCATCCTCGTTTTCCCGCCAAAAACCAAAATCAACGATTGTGATAAATTGAAGCTAAACCAATGGCTGGGATGAGCTGAGAAGAAAAGGAGAGAGACCTAGGAAGCTTTTCGGAAGTATAAAACACCTCTCCTCTATTAGAGTTTGTGGATATAAATTAATATTTATATGTCCGGTTTTGAACACGAGACTTCGGGATTGCACACATTACGTATGAGTCTCAATGTATTAAGAATTAATATAATGATTTATGATTAATTATTAAATCACAAATATTTACATGGTCGAACAAGGAAAGTGGAAGGGGTTAAGTGTCGATTTATGAAACATGAGGAGGTGGAAAATAAAACTTGGAGGACAAGTTTTATTGCTATAAAAGCAACCTTTGCCTCTTGTTTTAGGAGTATCGTATGACAACTTATATCCCTAAAGCCGATTGACTTTATTAATCAATTGACACATATCCCTAAACCAATCTAACCATTCGGTTCAATTGCTTTCTACCCCACTGACATCTATCACAAACAGTAAAGGGATTTAAATATACTATGCATGTGCATGAATGATTAATTCGTGTACTGTGCATGCATATGTATATGGACGAATATATAAGATTACTCTTTTATATTCTTGATCAGACGAACACTGTGATGTGTCTTTTGGGATTCGATCATGTATTATCTAGAACATCAAACCCTAGTTGTTGTGATGTTTTATTTGTGATACATGAACCTAGCTTTTCACATTGAGACGCTAGTAATACGTGTGTACAAGAACGGAGTACAAGCTTACTTTAGCTTGTTGTTACTTCACCCTATTCGACTACATAGTAGTCGATCCCCATTAAACCCTTATTAGGGTTTATACCTTGTTCTTGGAGTGCACGATTCCTTGTTCTTGCTAGGAATAAAAAAGGTACGCTTTCTATTTAATTTTTAGTTAATTACTTTACATGTTATCGTAGATCTATTCCGCTGCGTGTGCTTTGATGATTATGTGTTTATAGTTCTTTTATGATTCACATATTCCAACAGTGGCATCATGAGCCTGTTTTAACATGTAATTAATTACTAAAAACCTTAAAAATTGGATCTTGTTGAGATACATGCAATTAATTTTCTAGGGTTTTAAATTTTTTTAGTAAACCCTAATATGGGTCGACACCCATAATATTTTTTTAGGGTTTTAGGTTGTTGATAAAAATCTTGTAGAAACCTTAGGATTGCATGCAATTTTTAGGGCTTAATTAATGAATATCTTATGTGATGTCATTAATTATAGATTGCGTACTATACAGGCTTATAAATATGTGATACATGATTTTAAGTGCTATATGGAATCCATGACAAAATCTTGCATGTTTTGTCATGGAATGTTATGTGTTTAATTGCTACATGTTTTAAGATAAATCTTAAATTAGGGAAGACCCTAATATATTAATTAAAATTGGTTATGTGCAATGTGGTATCTAATTAATCAAAACTTACGCGGCCAAATTTATTTGGCGTCTGTGGTCCATTGGGTACAATGAGCTCGAAAACCAATGGGAGTTTTATTGATTAGATACATTAAAATTCACATAGATAATTAATAGGATTTATCAAAAAGGTTTGCATGTGGCTATATGATATTGTTAATGATCATATATGTGTTATTGAGTGTTTATTTATTTTTTCAAATTACTTGTTCTTTGTGTTTAATTATGATGGATTGTAACAACAAAGAGGGTAATTTTTTGAATAAAAAATAAATGAACCTAATAACTATGAAACCTTTGTGGTAAATTTATTTATTGCCAAGTCTTATGTGCCGATAGTGGTTCGCTTCGCACGGTAATTTGCTCCCAGGCGAGACTAGCAATTAATAATTTACTACATAAATTGTTTTAAGCAAGAAAATCATAAGTGTTTAATTAATTGATGCGACTGTACAAAAGTGGTCGAAGCGGCGGACCTAAAATTGACAAACTATAAAGTGGGTATAAGGTTGGTTCGCATTAAATTGTGACCTTAAAGGGGCGCGTTTTTAACCAGCTTCGGCGGACGTTTGCCCCTCCGCTCGCCTGTGCGTCAATTTTAGACTTACCAAGTACACCATGATAAAGTACGAAGCATCTTAAGGCAATGTTGTAAGTTTCTCAACGCCATTAATTAAAACTTTGATGATTTGAGCTTATTAATGTAACGAATGAGCAAACTGTTATGAAAACATATGATACAAAGATGAATGCATGACATCTTTGTACATATTTTGATTACACACATCAAAATTAATACCCTTAAAATTTAAGTAATATGCCAACCAATTAATACGGAAACACCTAAGATGACATTCTATCGTTGCTAGCAGCCTCAGCTGAATGTAATGATTCAAAGAATGGGAATCAAAGGGTAAATTGAGCACTTTCATTGCTAGCAGCCTCAGCTGATGTGATGAAACGGCGTCAAGTTTACATGTTTCTAAATTGGTTAACTTAATTGAGCACTTTCATCACTAGCAGCCTCAGCTGATGTGATGGAACGGCGTCAAGGCATAAAGATTTGGGGATGAAACATGTTTACATTTTGCAACTGATGTTGGCAATATAATGTAAGTCCCATGATTCTAGGAATTGCAATTGTATATTGGCAATTGAGTGTAGCTCTACCTTATTGAGTACTTTCATTGCTAGCAGCCTCAGCTGATGTAATGAAACGACGTCAATTTGGATCCTATTTTTCAATGAAAATTAAATGGTGAAATTTTATTTTTACCGTGGGTGTTTAATTTTCTTGAAAAGTTATTATCGAAAATACTAAAATTGAATTTTGCAAATTCTTTTAATGTATTTAATGCAACGTTAAAACCGTAAACGTGGGGTTTTCTTTAAGTAGTAAATTGATCTGCACCCGTAGGGGTCTTTGGATAGAGTCAATTTTTACTGAAAAGAATAAACCGAGTCTACTTTCCGTGTGAAGAGTAAGACTTAATCCTATTCCTTTTCATGAATGAGAAAGGTATAATAGGATAATTAGAATCGTCTAAATTCTAAGAAATAACTCATGGCGAATTTCTTAAGAAATTGCATGGTTAGGAGTTATTAAAATTAGAAACTAGACTAATTACCGCGTAATTGGTAAAAGGCAAACTACAATGTTTGATCTAGTTGTTATGCTTTAACCTTTTAAAAGGTGCTACATACCATGATGGGGATGATAGACCTAATTAAGGAAGAAATTGCATACCCAATTTTTTCAAATTAATTGCATTGATGGATATTCCATCATTCACAAAGTAGAATACATTTTTGAAGCACCTTAGTAGCTGTTACGTAAGGGATTCATCAATGGTGTAGGAAAGTAAACAGCACGCTATTTGCTTTTACTGGTGATGCAACACTTACAATGTTGTCAAATCCAGTGGGAGCATTGTGTTGTAATTAACTGAATAATGAGTTCATGTAGTGATCTTTAATTCAGTGGGAGCTACAAGCATTGACATCTTGGTAGTAACCCATATTATCTCTGGTATCTACTGGAGATAACTACTTTCCAATTATAGACACTTGTGGTATTAAGGATAATCGTGTACGTTTCCTTACTAGACGAGGTGATTCTATATCTACTTATATCTAAGACACAAATCATATTGATCAAATAAGCAAACGATTGGCGTGTTGTTTATCTGATACATAATGTTGTTCCATGCACAAGTGGGAGAAATCTTATTGTGTGCAAGCAACAACATAAAAGAATATGATTTAAAGGGTTCTCTTGACTGCAAGGTCAGAGAATGATGTTCTAATGTGTTTTATACACATTCTAATTTATAGAACACTTGGAGTTAATATCTACTTTCATTACTAGATATTAATGACAAGGTAAATTACATACTTTCATCATTGCAGCCTCAGCTGATGTGATGAAACTATGTTAATTTACAAGTTTCTAAAATTAGATAATTATTAGAACAAGTGTCGATATGATAATAAGATTACTTAAAAGTGAATATTTATGTATTATTGCAATGACATGAATATATGAAGTAATCTTACACTACTTCATAATTTGAATGTTTATGTATTCTAGGAATGACATAAATATATGAAGTAATAAATTAACTTGAAATACTATTGAAACCAAGTTGTGGGTTTCATAATTACTTTAGTTATACATGTTTATATTGTAAGATATAAATATGGAGTATTTTATTGCTATAAGACTTATAATAAAGTAAAACGTTAACTTGTTATGTTTTTTTACTTAAGACATATACAAGGAGTCATTGAGTTGATCAATGATTTGTAACGTATATTGGGATTATAACAGTTATGTCTTCTTGGTAAGACATAGACATGAAGTAACTTGATCAGAAGTAATTATGTTATAAAGCATGCAATTGGCTTGGAAATTCTATTGTACCATTAAAATTGATTTGGTTGGTAAATAGGTAAGCCAAAACCGAAATATATTTATCTTACATATTGTAAGAAAGACTTACAATATTAATCCTAATGGAATACATAGTATTTATGGCATGTTCAATTAGGAGAATCAAACTCATGAAAAATTGTTTGATTAAAGATAACTATATCTTCTAATCTTCCTAAAGATATCAAGGTTAGAAAATTGAGTATGGATAGCATATACTCAATTAAGACTCCAACCTAGAAGATTAATAAGACACCATTTAATATGGAATGTGATCAATCACATTAAGTCTTAAAAATTGAAGTTCAGAATTTGTTAAACTACCTTTGAGTAGGTTAATTAACAAATTAAGATTAGGAACTGTCAATGTGTATTTGTAAAGTCCCAAAAGAGAACAAGTTTGTGTTGCTCTATTTGCTAAGCATTTATAGGTAATCTATAAATTGCAAAAGGCGAGTGGGAGTTTTATCTTCAAAAGATAAAAATTACAAGATACATAATCTTCTAAATACGCTAGCAAACCCATAATGAGGATTTAACATGTTAGTGTTAAATCTCAAGATGATGGAATTCATATTCATAGATCTGCAAGGATATCTCAAATATTTGTAGAATATATTGAGGATTATGAGTAATAGGATCATGGTAAACCTGTTGATCATGTTGACAAATTGCAATTATTGAATTTGGAAAATTGCTCATACTATGAATGATTAGATGCAGTCCAAAAAGATAACTAGTTTGGAAACGTAGTTTATCTTAAACTCTATAGTAATACTATAGAATGGAAATGAATTTCTACAAAGGAAATGAAAATCCTAGAGATTTAAAATTCTTGTGTAGAAATCATATGGACAAAATTTGTATACATATTTAATATGTGAAAAGATTATCAATCACAATTAAGCAATTAAATGTGATTGAAATTCTTTCTAAGCACATTAAATATATAAAGATTATGATAGTCATTATTAGTTTCATTTATATGAAATTAATAATGGAATATCAAAACTCTTTTTTGGATAATTACTTGAGCGAGGCCGAAAAGTAATTAAAAGGAGTGTTTAAATTCAAATAATCTTTAGTAGTATACAAAATGCAAATCATTTGTAAATGGATTAATGCATGCATCTAAAAGATCTACTTATTTTTAGTTATTAAATCTAATTTTGATTTATAATTGAAATAAGATATTTCTTAATATTCCTGAAAGCTAGTTGGAGTGATATATTTATTTTCTTATTTCATATATGTTGCATAACATATAGGAAGTAACATTCCATTAACATTTATATGTTAAGTCTTAGTTTGGAATGAAACTTCACATGAAAATTTAGGAAATAAAACCTTGAACAATATGTTTATTGATTATAAACATAAGCGGTAAAATAACTGATTCTAAAAGAACATGATATTCTATTAGAAGATCTAGATAGAAACATATCTTTGAAAAGATATGACATGAATAAATCTAAGGTTGACGAAAGGATTATTCATGTACATCATGTTGCTTGTTGTATCATGCTTGGATGCAAGATGATTGACAACATTAGTATCTAATTGAAAATTATTAGATAGCTAAGTGTAATGGAGTTGAAGAGTTGCTTGATTGATATTGTGGCCAAATCTTGAAGGAGTTGAAAATATCAAACATTACACGATGAATGTTTAAAGTTTACAGAACTTGGAAAGAGCATATTGTTGTTTGGATACAATGATGCTAGTAAGATTGAGATGACACTCAATACTAGTCATGGTGGGAGCTCATCCTTATTAGGAGACCATGTGTACTAGTTATGCTCAATATGAGCATAGTTGCATTATACATAAAGAATTAGAATACTTTAACTACAAGGTTTGGTAGTTTAATGTCATAAATTCGTGTATGAGGATGTCACGCATTTTATGAAGTATGTGACAATATCTAGATAGATGAATGCACACATACAAGAATTTCATTATTAAAATAAGTATTCTCAAAATTTAGATAGATCAAATTAATTGATTTATACCTTGTCAACAAGTATGGTGGTCATGACTTGTGGCATATTCATTAATGGGAATTATCATGCTTGATCTGGTTAGTATTTGGATAAGGGATATTAAAGCAATATTATTTTAATGAAATAAAGTGTGGATAACGTTTATTCTCATTTATAATATTGTATCCTATGTTTGCATGTTTAAATCCGTGAATAACTTATGTTATTCTAAATGGTCCGTTGTCAATTAATAATATGGGAATATTATTGAACTAAGATAAATGTGAGGAGTGGTAGAATGTACTGTGAGGTTGAGACACCAATGTCACATGATATTCAATATTGGATAACTTGAATATAGGACTTATCCCAACTACATGATTATACTTTATGGATCGTCGTCATTAAGTAAATCATGAATATTTATCCTCAGACTTGAGATACCAGGTGACTGCCGAGGATGTAGCTCATTTTCTGTAAGGTAGTCTAACGCTATCCGTAACAGGTAGTTATAAGGGCTATTTTCGAAAGTGATGCAAAGTTCGAGGGTCACGCTCGTAGTCAATAAAGGATTTGTTATTTCAAATTTGTTTTGAAGTATAATACTGTTGGACCCCTCGTAGGTTTGACAAGATGTTTGTGCGGCCGCACCCAAAGTCTATCTTGAAGACGTTCAGATGTTTTGGTAATCTTGATCAATCATTAATAACGAGAAACAGAAAGTTAATTATGGAATGACCTAGATCCATATCCATATTAACGCGGTATTAGTAACAAAAGGATAAGTATGATGATTAAATACATCACGTGGTTATTCACTCGTTCGGGAGTGAAGACAAAGTTTTTGACCCCGGCATCTCAATTTATCATCCTTTTGAGCCGGGTGTATCTCATCGGAGTGGAACTTTCAAGAACTTCATTGTTTATCCAAACATTTCGAATGAAAGTCCGATGGAGATTTTCTTTTCCACATGCTTCGCCAAGAACAAATGAATTCGGGGTCGAGTCAAGCTAGTGACTCAGTTAACAAAAACATTAGCATTTCATGGGTGACAACCCATGTTTCTGACTTCTTTCTATTTTCTAACACTAAGTGTGGGGGGATTCCTCTACTGTGCTTTGTTTTGTGTGTTGTTTGCTCTTGTTTGCAGGTTTCCCTTAGATCGTGATGATTGATGCGCCTATTTTCAATCCAGCCGCCCAATATCCGATCTTTTTGCTAACGTTTATCTAGGGATATCTTGTTAATCCTTTTTGTGAAAAACGGAGATTTCTATTCCACACTTGGCTATTAGTATTACCTTTTTACGTTCTAAGTGTCGGCATAATAGCCGATACTTTGAATATTGAGGGCAATATTCAATTCTAAGTGTGGGGGGGGGGGGGGGGGGGAATTCTCGGAATTTTGACACATGTGTACCTTCTAGTTCCCTAGTACCCCCGTTTTGGCCAAAATTTTAAAATTTTTTTCGTTTTTAGATAATAAATTGCAATAAAAAAAGAAGTGTTTAGTCTTGATTAGGTTAGAACAAGGGGAATCCCGACTCAGCCAGAGTATTGATCTGGCTGCTTCCTTAACGGTTAGACTAAGGTTTTACGATGTGTACAAATGAAAATGCTAAGCGTAGAATAGTGGTTTTCTTTAGAGCTTATACAAGTAATCTATGGCTTTTCCTCCCACGAGATAACTAATCTGACTTAATAAGTGCTTATTTTCAACCATTTGAACACACAAAATCATTTTTTCATACGATTTTGAAAAATACTAGTTCAAAGATTTATTTAAACTTCGGAACAAGCATATGTCATAGTTGCAAAAGTTAATTAATAAATGTATGTGCTAAAAAAGCTACGGTTCAAGATCGGCCCTTGGATCCCTATTTTCGGAAGGCATTTAGGTCTTGGCTACCCTCTTACACCGGCCCTTGGACCTCTAATTCAGGAATGTGTGAGGTCTTGGTCTAACACCCTTGGATCCTCATTTCAGGAATGTTTAGAGTCTTGGAACTCTCCATTGTAACGGCCCTTGGATCCTTTATTCCGGAAGGTGTAAGGTCTTGGTTCCCGTGAAACTCATTAGTTTATGTTGCACAAGTTAAAAAAAAATGATGAAAAATGAAAAGAAAAAAAAATAAAATAAAATGGAATGATATTGCAAAATGCAATAAGTTTTGATGTGTTTGCTTGTTGTAAATTTTAAATCTATCTTTCAACTAGTATTAGTCAAAATCTTATAAAAACGTCGATTTTTGTGATCAAAATTTTGAAAATGAGCACAGTCACCTAACTTGAATAAATTGTGGGAGTGAAAAGTTAAGTTTCGGCTTACATAGATTATTAGTATAAGTAGCGTTAGCATTTTACAAAAAGTTTGCACAAATTTAGTTTAAGCTTAGTTGGGAGTATAAAAAAGAGGATGACGATTTCAATTCCCTGGAGACACCCATTTTGTGTGAATCCCATTCCATGATACCATTTTTGGAAATCAAGCATGTTTTCTATTTTTGTTTTAGTTTAAATTTCTCGCATTTAATAAAAAGTCAAAACGGGGTATACTTGGTATTCATTTGATCCTTTCATTACTTCATATGATCGGATTGCTAGGGACTAGCAATAGTTTAGTGTGGGGGATTGATGAGCGTGTAAATACTCATCATTTTACACCCATAAAAGACACAAAAATGACCAAAAACACCCAAATAAATCAAATATTACTGCAAATATTCTTGGTTTATGTTTTTATGTGTTTCAGGTACAAAAGGATTGAAAACAGGGTAAATACAGACAAAACTGAGCACGTGAGTGGAAAAAGTTCGAAAAGCCGAGGACGGGGAAAAATTTACGAGTTTGGACTGGGATATTGCTCAAGCTATCAAAAGTCAACTCCCAAGAATATCAATTTGTCAAGATTGGTCCTTGGAAGTAATTTTCAGAAATGACATCAATGGTCCCTAAACTTTAAAACCAATTCCATTTCTAATCCTAAATAATCCTAACCCTTTAATCCAAAATAACTAACCATTATCCCAAAACAAACTAAACCCAATCCAACAATACCCGGCCCAACCTTTTTTACCCAATCCACAAACCCGGATCCTTCCCAACCCGTTTTTCCTTATCAATAAACCCAAGGTCAAACCGAATAGTCAACCCCCATCCTTTTCCATTCCCCAAAAGATAGTACCAGCATCCATGTTCCCCCAACATCATTGTCCCCCATGCTTTCTCCCCTGTCACACTCCATTTCCCCCCTCCCTTAGCTAGTACAAGTCCCATGTGCTCTGAAAAGCTTAAACCCACTTATCCTCATTTTCCCGCCAAAAACCAAAATCAACGATTGTGATAAATTAAAGCAAAACCAACGGCTGGGATGAGCTGAGAAGAAAAAGAGAGAGACCTAGGAAGCTTTTCGAAAGTATAAAACACCTCTCCTCACACAGAAATGGAGTAGTAGATTTTAGTTAGTAAAAGTAGGAGTAGTGTAATTTAGTTGGCGAATTTAGATAAGCTTTAGTTGTTTAGCTTAATTTCAGAGTATTGTAATCTCAATTTCAATTTTAGTTTAAGTTCTTAAGCATTGTACTTTTTCAATTGTAATTTGAGTTCAGTTTAAATCAGTAATCTAAATCAGTTGTTATTTAATCTTCAAAAGCTCCCTGCTCTCTTTTGTTTTAGCTTATACAACTATACAAGTCCCTTTTAGCTTTTTAAAAGTTCCTCCTTTGAGTTATCTTGCTTATTCAGTTGTAATTTCAAAAAGTCATAAAAGTCAACAGAAGTCAAACTTTGCTTATTTTCTTAATTCCAGTGATTATTAGGGTTTTTAGTGCTTTTTAGGTTTTAACATAGTTGGTAGTTCCCTTGTCTTCAGATAATTCAGCATATACTTGGTCTGCTCAGATTTTCAATAGCAAACAGTCACTTGAAGGACTGTTTGGGTCATAAGTCAAAACGGGTAATAATAAGCCAATACTGTTCATTTACCTTTTTGGGACTTTTGTTCTTGCTTATTGTAGTCTAGGTGAAGTTTATTAGAAGCAGTCACTCTATTTTTATTGGTTTTGATAATCTCAGTCGGTTAGCGGATTTGTAGGACGTATGTTAAACACAACTGCTTACTGTAGGAATAAGCCACCTTAGTGCTAGTTTTTGCCATTTTTGTGTTCATTATAGTTCATAATATGGGTGTTAAAGAGTTGGTTTGAATTCCTGTAGCATCTGTGTTGGTTTGGTTCAAATCAGTAAGAGCCCTGGATAAGCTTAAACCAGTCCCTTTTAGCCCATTTCAATCTCAATTTTAAGCTAGTTAAAGTAGATTTTAAGTTCTAATTTTCGTTTTGCAAATAGCTTACATGTTAGTCTCAATCTGTTGAAGCTTATTTTTGACTTATGAGCTTATTCATTAGCCCATTTTAAGTCTGCAAATTAGCCTCAACAGGCTGTTCTGAATTTGCAGCCTATTTGTTCCAACTCCTCTTTTTATCAGCTTAAATTCAGCTTATCTAGCTGAGCTTATGGTCTGAATTTCTGTCTTCCAGTTATTTAGTAGCTTATCTTTTCATATTTTAGCTTTTTAGATCTTAGCTTATTGATTGCTAGCTTTTAGATAAGCTCAAAAGACCCTCATTTGGCCTGTTTTGATGTCTGCTAATCTGATCCCATCTAAATCAGCTTAGTAGCTTATTCCCTGCTTTCTTGTTCTTATTACGAGTACTCTTTTAGATTATTGGAGCCTATGCTTATTTCCCTTAGATTTTTTAGCTTATTTGGTTAGTTCTAGTTTTTGGCTTATTAGCTTTTGGGTATCCTAGTTAGTTGATTTTCTGCATGATAGGTTTTAAAAGCCCACTGATCTTGTTCCTTAGCTTAATTCTTAGTTCATTCTCAGTTTTTAAATATTGTTGTAGTTATTAAAGTAGCTTATTTTCACCTTATTTACTAGTTTGTAAAAAGAAAATCAAAAAAATAAATAAAAACCAAAAAAAGGTTTCCCCGGTTCGAACCTGGGACCTCTTGCTCCCACACCAACACACCAACCATCCTGCCCTTGGGTCTTTTCTGCCCAAGGGTGTTGGTTATTTTCTTTTAAGCCATTTTGTCCCTTTAGCTTATCAGCCTTAGTTAGCTTATTCCCAGCTTATCCAAATAAGCTGGGAACGCAGTTTTATTTTTCTTATAATTGTTTTACTTTAAAGTATTTTCAGTAAAAATTTCAGGTTTTTCTAAATAGTTTTAGTATTTTTAATTAATTTTTCTTTTAAATTTAATTTTTAATTCATAGAAAATAAAATAAAAGTCAAAAAAATATAATTCTTTTTTTTAAATTTTCTTTTATTAGTTAGAACTTAGGAAAAATAGATTTGTACCCGTAGAGTTAATATTTCATTATTTTGACGTTTTTAGGTTCGTGTCTTTTCCCGTTTTTAATTACGTTTTTATTTATTTCGCGTTTTTGTTTATTTATGCTTTATAGTCTTGTATTTTATGCTTATTAAGTTTTCCTTAGCCTATTTATGCTTCCCGTAGTCTTAGGTTATTTAATTTCTTTTAATATCCAAAATCTCTCCATTTTCACTATTCAAACACGTTTCACGAATCGAGATCACAAATTCCATTCAATCCTTCGTTGGGGATAACGACCCGGGTTACACATACTTCACTTGTGTTTCCTAGGAAATATTTATGCATTGATTCACGCGAATCAATTTTTGGCGCCGCTGCCGGGGAAGGTTGAAGCGAATTTTTAAATTCTCGTTTGTTGTTGCGTGTTTTGAAGACCCTTCTCCCGAGAAGTTATCGTTTTCTTCGTAAATATTTTCTTATTAAAACCCAAAAAGATTTTCATTTCAAAATTTATTTTCCTTTTTCCCTTTATGTTTTTCAAAATGTTTCTAAAAATCAAAAAAATATTCTTCTTATTCCTCTTATTCGTTTAATTCTTTATCTCACCCTCTATCCATTTAATTCTTTTTATGTCTTCATCTTACCATTATGGTTGTGAATGGTGTGGAGGTCCTCCAAACGGTGGAAATTGCCCCGGTTGTAGCATTGTAAATTCGGGAAACGGGTTTGTCTACGACCAAAATCCCTACAATGAAACAACCAATTTCCTTAACCAACCTCCACACCATGAGATGGAAACATATTCTTCTGAGTATTGTGGAAGTTTTCCTCATCCGGAATTTGATTGTCGAACGGGAGACATGCTTGTCTATGAGCACGACCCTTATAACAATCAGACACATTCCGGATTTGACCAACCTTCACAACACACAACCCCTCAGCACCTTCTTCAAAGCGAGTTAACTAGAGCTGAATTGATCACTAAAGTGATTATTTCTCAAAATCAACTCAACATGGACTTTCAAACTGAAATAGACGGTCTTAAGGAGATGATTTTTAGAAAACAAGCTCCTCCCATTGACTTATCTTACTCACAAGATCGTCATGGAGAATCTATGGAAGATTTACTCGCCGTAGAACGAGCAGCACACAATCGTTTCTTGTTTAATCAGGCTTGCATGCTCGATGACGAAGATGAAGACGACGAGGAGAGTACTATTCCTTTGAGCGATATCATTTCTCAACTCCCTCAGTCTATTGCAATCACATCATTCTTTCCAACTTTGGACCCCAAGGACTCTCTTATTATGGGGGATGAGCATCTTAGCACTATTCCTGAAAAGGAATCGGACGAATTCATAAAGTCTAGTGCTGAGAACCTTATCCCAATCCCAAGTGAGTCCGAGGATATATCCGACAATGAATGTGATTTGTCTATTTGTAGTGATCATCCTCTTGACACTACTGATGATTTTTCCGGGATTTTCTCTAACCCTCTTTTCAATTCAAATGATGATTTTTCCTCTAGTGATGACGAATCACTTTCTGATGAGGACGTTCAAAATGAAAGTCTCAAAGTCTATTCGAATTCTCTTTTTGAATTTGATGATGAGTACTTTTCTAGCAAAATAAATCCTCTCTTTGATGATTAAATACATCACGTGGTTATTCACTCGTTCGGGAGTGAAGACAAAGTTTTTGACCCCGGCATCTCCATTTATCATTCTTTTGAGCCGGGTGTATCTCATCGGAGTGGAACTTTCAAGAACTTCAATGTTTATCCAAACATTTTGAATGAAAGTCCGATGGAGATTTTCTCTTCCACATGCTTCCCCAAGAACAAATGAATTCGGGGTCGAGTCAAGCTAGTGACTCGGTTAACAAAAACATTAGCATTTCATGGGTGACAACCCATGTTTCTGACTTCTTTCTATTTTCTAACACTAAGTGTGGGGGGATTCCTCTACTGTGCTTTGCTTTGTGTGTTGTTTGCTCTTGTTTGCAGGTTTCCCTTAGATCATGATGATTGATGCACCTGTTTTCAATCCAGCCGCCCAATATCCGATCTTTTTGCTAACGTTTATCTAGGGATATCTTGTTAATCCTTTTTGTGAAAAACGGAGATTTCTGTTCCACACTTGGCTATTAGTATTACATTTTTACGTTCTAAGTGTCGGCATAATAGCCGGTACTTTGAATATTGAGGGCAATATTCAATTCTAAGTGTGGGGGGGAATTCTCGCGAATTTTGTCACATGTGTACCTTCTAGTTCCCTAGTACCCCCGTTTTGGCCAAAATTTTAAAATTTTTTCCGTTTTTAGATAAGAAATTGCAATAAAAAAAGAAGTGTTTAGTCTTGATTAGGTTAGAACAAGGGGAATCCCGACTCTGCCATAGTATTGATCTGGTTGCTTCCTTAACGGTTAGACTAAGGTTTTACGATGTGCGCAAATGAAAATGCTAAGCGTAGAATAGTGGTTTTCTTTAGAGCTTATACAAGTAATCCATGGCTTTTCCTCCCACGGGATAACTAATCTGACTTAATAAGTGCTTATTTTCAACCATTTGAACACACAAAATCATTTTTTCATACGATTTTGAAAAATACTAGTTCAAAGATTTATTTAAACTTCGGAACAAGCATATGTCATAGTTGCAAAAGTTAATTAATAAATGTATGTGCTAAAAAAGCTACGGTTCAAGATCGGCCCTTGGATCCCTATTTCCGGAAGGCATTTAGGTCTTGGCTACCCTCTTACACCGGCCCTTAGACCTCTAATTCAGGAATGTGTGAGGTCTTGGTCTAACTCCCTTGGATCCTCATTTCAGGAATGTTTAGAGTCTTGGAACTCTCCGTTGTAACGGCCCTTGGATCCTTTATTCCGGAAGGTGTAAGGTCTTGGTTCCCGTGAAACTCCGTTAGTTTATGTTGCACAAGTTAAAAAAAAATGACGAAAAATGAAAAAAAAAATAAAAAAATAAATAAAATGGAATGATATTGCAAAATGCAATAAGTTTTGATGTGTTTGCTTTTTGTAAATTTTAAATCTATCTTTCAACTAGTATTAGTCAAAATCTTATAAAAACGTCGATTTTTGTGATCAAAATTTTGAAAATGAGCACAGTCACCTAACTTGAATAAATTGTGGGAGTGAAAAGTTAAGTTTCGGCTTACATAGATTATTAGTATAAGTAGCGTTAGCATTTTACAAAAACGTTTGCACATTGAGTTTAAGCTTAGTTGGGAGTATAAAAAAGAGGATGACGATTTCAATTCCCTGGAGACACTCATTTTGTGTGAATCCCGTTACATGATACCATTTTTGGAAATCAAGCATGTTTTCTATTTTTGTTTTAGTTTAAATTTCTTGCATTTAATAAAAAGTCAAAACGGGGTATACTTGGTATTCATTTGATCCTTTCATTACTTCATATGATCGGATTGCTAGGGACTAGCAATAGTTTAGTGTGGGGGATTGATGAGTGTGTAAATACTCATCATTTTACACCCATAAAAGACACAAAAATGACCAAAAATACCCAAATAGATCAAATATTACTGCAAATATTATTGGTTTGTGTTTTTATGTGTTTCAGGTACAAAAGGATTGAAAACAGGGTAAATACAGACAAAACTGAGCACGTGAGTGGAAAAAGTTCGAAAAGCCGAGGACGGGGAAAAATTTACGAGTTTGGACCGGGATATTGCTCAAGCTATCAAAAGTCAACTCCCAAGAATATCAATTTGTCAAGATTGGTCCTTGGAAGTAATTTTCAGAAATGACATCAATGGTCCCTAAACTTTAAAACCAATTCCATTTCTAATCCTAAATAATCCTAACCCTTTAATCCAAAATAACTAACCCTTATCCCAAAACAAACTAAACCCAATCCAACAATACCCGGCCCAACCTTTTTTACCCAATCCACAAACCCGGATCCTTCCCAACCCGTTTTTCCTTATCAATAAACCCAAGGTCAAACCGAATAGTCAACCCCCATCTTTTTCCCCTTCCCCAGAAGATAGTACCAGCATCCATGTTCCCCCAACATCATTGTCCCCCATGCTTTCTCCCCTGTCACACTCCATTTCCCCCCTCCCTTAGCTAGTACAAGTCCCACGTGCTCTGAAAAGCTTAAACCCACTTATCCTCGTTTTCCCGCCAAAAACCAAAATCAACGATTGTGATAAATTGAAGCTAAACCAACGGCTGGGATGAGCTGAGAAGAAAAGGAGAAAGACCTAGGAAGCTTTTCGGAAGTATAAAACACCTCTCCTCACATAGAAATGGAGTAGTAGATTTTAGTTAGTAAAAGTAGGAGTAGTGTAATTTAGTTGGCGAATTTAGATAAGCTTTAGTTGTTTAGCTTAATTTCAGAGTATTATAATCTCAATTTCAATTTTAGTTTAAGTTCTTAAGCATTGTACTTTTTCAATTGTCATTTGAGTTTAGTTTAAATCAGTAATCTAAATCAGTTGTTATTTAATCTTCAAAAGCTCCCTGCTCTCTTTTGTTTTAGCTTATACAACTATACAAGTCCCTTTTAGCTTTTTAAAAGTTCCTCCTTTGAGTTATCTTGCTTATTCAGTTGTAATTTCAAAAAGTCATAAAAGTCAACAGAAGTCAAACTTTACTTATTTGCTTAATTCCAGTGATTATTAGGGTTTTTAGTGCTTTTTAGGTTTTAACATAGTTGGTAGTTCCCTTGTCTTCAGATAATTCAGCATATACTTGGTCTGCTCAGATTTTCAATAGCAAACAGTCACTTGAAGGACTGTTTAGGTCATAAGTCAAAACGGGTAATAATAAGCCAATACTGTTCATTTGCCTTTTTGGGACTTTTGTTCTTGCTTATTGTAGTCTAGGTGAAGTATTATTAGAAGCAGTCACTCTATTTTTATTGGTTTTGATAATCTCATTCGGTTAGCGGGTTTGTAGGACGTATGTTAAACACAACTGCTTATTGTAGGAATAAGCCACCTTAGTGCTAGTTTTTGCCATTTTTGAGTTCATTATTATTCATAATATGGGTGTTAAAGAGTTGGTTTGAATTCCTGTAGCATCTGTGTTGGTTTGGTTCAAATCAGTAAGAGCCCTGGATAAGCTTAAACCTGTCCCTTTTAGCCCATTTCAATCTCAATTTTAAGCTAGTTAAAGTAGATTTTAAGTTCTAATTTTCGTTTTGCAAATAGCTTACATGTTAGTCTCAATCTGTTGAAGCTTATTTTTGACTTATGAGCTTATTCATTAGCCCATTTTAAGTCTGCAAATTAGCCTCAACAGGCTGTTCTGAACTTGCAGCCTATTTGTTCCAACTCCCCTTTTTATCAGCTTAAATTCAGCTTATCTAGCTGAGCTTATGGTCTGAATTTCTGTCTTCCAGTTATTTAGTAGCTTATCTTTTCATATTTTAGCTTTTTAGATCTTAGCTTATTGATTGCTAGCTTTTAGATAAGCTCAAAAGACCCTCATTTGGCTTGTTTTGATGTCTGCTAATCTGATCCCATCTGAATCAGCTTAGTAGCTTATTCCCTGCTTTCTTGTTCTTATTACGAGTACTCTTTTAGATTATTGGAGCCTATGCTTATTTCCCTTAGATTTTTTAGCTTATTTGGTTAGTTCTAGTTTTTGGCTTATTAGCTTTTGGGTATCCTAATTAGTTGATTTTCTGCATGATAGGTTTTAAAAGCCCACTGATCTTGTTCCTTAGCTTAATTCTTAGTTCATTCTCAGTTTTTAAATATTGTTGTAGTTATTAAAGTAGCTTATTTTCACCTTATTTACTAGTTTGTAAAAAGAAAATCAAAAAAATAAATAAAAACCAAAAAAAGGTTGCCCAGGTTCGAACCTGGGACCTCTTGCTCACACACCAACACACCAACCATCCTGCCCTTGGGTCTTTTCTGCCCAAGGGTGTTGGTTATTTTCTTTTAAGCCATTTTGTCCCTTTAGCTTATCAGCCTTAGTTAGCTTATTCCCAGCTTATCCAAATAAGCTGGGAACTCAGTTTTATTTTTCTTATAATTGTTTTACTTTAAAGTATTTTCAGTAAAAATTTCAGATTTTTCTAAATAGTTTTAGTATTTTTAATTAATTTTTCTTTTAAATTTAATTTTTAATTCATAGAAAATAAAATAAAAGTCGAAAAAATATAATTCTTTTTTTTAAATTTTCTTTTATTAGTTAGAACTTAGGAAAAATAGATTTGTACCCGTAGAGTTAATATTTCATTATTTTGACGTTTTTAGGTTCGTGTCTTTTCCCGTTTTTAATTACGTTTTTATTTATTTCGCATTTTTGTTTATTTATGCTTTATAGTTTTGTATTTTATGCTTATTAAGTTTTCCTTAGCCTATTTATGCTTCTCGTAGTCTTAGGTTATTTAATTTCTTTTAATATCCAAAATCTCTCCATTTTCACTATTCAAACACGTTTCACGAATCGAGATCACAAATTCCATTCAATCCTTCGTTGGGGATAACGACCCGGGTTACACATACTTCACTTGTGTTTCCTATGAAATATTTATGCATTGATTCACGCGAATCATGGATCCTAGTCATAATGTTTATAGGGGATCTAAGGTCAATGTAAGCCTTCCACACATGCACGTGCCCGATGTTACATGGTATGTTTATGTTAGACGGGTCACCCATTTTTATGATTGGTGAACTTATGCAATACGGTGTCTTAGGATCCTCGAATAAATACTTATGGTATGAACGTTCATCCTTTGTGGGAAACTTGTTAAAGTAATCACCTACTTCTTCCACTTTTCCTTCTTAACATTCGTAATTCCCTCTTTAAGATCACTATTGTCCTCAATTACGGTCTCTTCATCTTCTTCCTCACTATTCCTATCTGGTGGTATTAGAGTAGTTGCATTGACAAAGTGAACATGTTTAGACGATGAAGGATCCTTAACCTCACTACCCCCACTTGCGTTTCTAGCAACTCTACTCGACGAGTTTATCACTTGGTTGTTAAGAGCCTTCAACAAATTGTCAATCTTATTGGTCATCTCGCTTTGTTGTTGTTTGAAATCGGCTTCAAACTTAGACAATCGAGCTTCTTGAGATGCCATAAAATTAGACACTAACCCTTCAAGATTATTGGAATTATTGGAAGGATTATTGTTGAAAGTACGGTTAGAGGATGAACCGCTTGGTTGAAAACGATTAGGTGAATTTGAAAAATTATTTTGGGGTTACTTTTGGGTTTTTTTCCACCCTAAAGTTTGGGTGATTTTTCCAAGAGGGATTATATGAATCACCGGAAGTGTTTTGCTCGGGTTTGAAAGTGAACCACTTGTCTCCCGCTCCATCGGTACACGAGGATGTATAATCCACAAAAGCTTGTTCGGGGAGTTCCCTGCAATCACGAGTGTCAAGGGGACCACTACATAATTCACACGAAGAAGTGATTTTGTTCACTTGACTTGAAGGTTTAGGAGCTTCGTAGGATTTCATGAGAAACTTGACTTGGTCCTCAAGTTCCATGATACTACGGTTGGGAATGCTTGAGTTATTCGACGGCAAGAATATTGCCTTGACTATTTTGCTCAACTCGCGAGGGTCATTCCAACATTCGTTGTCAAAGAGAGCAAGATCTTCTATGATTCCCCACGATTCTTCCGCATTCTTGTCAAAACTTACCACCGGCCCCTTGGTCAATGGTTTGCCTTGTGGATTGATTGACATGATCATAAAAGATTTGGACTTGAAGCCAAAGATCGATGTCGTGATGAGGGACTTTTTGGAGTAAGTCCTTGAAACGAGTCCACGCTTTGTACTGAGTTTCACCTTGACATTGTTGGAACATCAAGATGTCATTCCTTAACTTGATAGTTCTCCCGGTGGGAAAAATTGAGCGAGGAAACAAGAAGTGAGATCATACCAAGTTGAGATAGATCCCGCAGGTAAACGCTCAAGCCAATTGCTAGCTTGGTCACGTAGAGAGAACTGGAAGAGACGCAAGTGTGTCGTCTCTCGAGTGCCAACATCAAGGTCTATGGAATCTATGATTTTAAGGAAGTCTGTGAGATGTTGGTTTGGATCTTCGGAACGAAGTCCATGGAATGCACATCCGTTTTGCACCAACTGGATGGTGTCGGATCGCAAAGGAGATACATTGGCTCTTTGGGGGAGCTTAATATTATTTCGATAGCCTTGGCGGCTTGGTTTAGAGTACTTACATAGAGTACGGGCTAGAGGTGGGTCTTGGTTAATTGGTGGGTCTTGGTGTGGTTGGTGTATGTGTTGTGGTTGTTCTTGGTGTTGGTGTGCATGATGTTGTGCATAAAAGATATTATCACCCACCATGATGGCGAATGATATGGATTATGAACAATGGGAACGAAGAAAAGATAGGCTAAAGAAAGCTAAACAGAAAAATAAAAATCTCACTTGATAGGAATCTGGTGAGTAGACCTAAACGAGATAGAAATTGAACCTAAACTATTAACTATTCCCCGAAAGCGGCGCCAAAAACTTGATGTGGGATTTGTAGGACCTCGCAAAAGGTTTTATAATCCTCTAGGCAGTGTACCTAACCGTTGTAGTGTAGTATAGGTAAGTCCAGGGGATTGATCGTTCTCTAGGGGAATAGTCTCGCAATAGTTGTGGAAAGGTCAAGATGTATGACGAATTAGGTCTAGGAGGAGAGGGATGATTCTTTTTGTGTTTTTATATTTTTTTAGAAAGCGAATTAAATATCTCGGGTTTGGAAGAGTGGGATGAATTAGTTGCTATTCAACTAACCCAAAACTACAAATTAATCTAATTTAAACTAATGAACAAAGAAGATGGTAAAATTGGTGAACTCTTATGATAGGGAAAGGCGTATTTACTTAGATTAAATTACTCCCTAGTTATCTCCTACTGATTTGTTGAATTGCCACATCCTTTTTTTAGTTGAAGCGCTGTATTCCTTAATAATGGTCGTGGGGAGGTGCCGAAATCCCCAACTCTATGAACCTTAGTCTTCCCTAAAACCCTGAAAGTCTATTAAGTTTTCTAGGATCTACAAGCCGCAATTCACGCAATAAATACAACGAGAAAAACCAATAATGCACTCAACGGTTGCGTTTCTAAGATGTCCAAGCTAGTTACATATAAGAGGTCAGCCAGTTTTCTTAGCCTAACGCGAAGCAATCAACTAAACAAGAGACAACAAATCAATATTCAACAACTAGGTTTTATTAGATCTAAGCAAACACTAGAGAATTTAAGCTAGCATAGTCAAGTAAAGAAAAGATAAACACATAATCAAACGATACATAGACATAACGAATGATTAAAGGGATAACTTATCTTTATTGAAACATGAAGTACAAAGGCTAAGAAAGCCTTAAGAAGCTGTAAAATTTGTTACCCAAACCCTAAGAAAGTTGTTCCACAATGTCAATCTCTTTTTATGAAAAACAAAGGAAAGTATATATAGATTTATAATTGTGACGGCGTCACTTTATAAGTGTGACGCCGTCAGCTCGCCGTGTTTAGGGTTTCGTCTTGTGCAAGTCGCCATTCTGACGATGTCATGTTGTAGCCTCTGACACCGTCACCTTCAATCTTGACGCCGTCCTCTGATAAGTGTTCTGAGCCGTCTCTTGTTAGCTTAAAACATGACTCTCTCCTCCAAATAACACCTGACGCCGTCAAGTATAAAATCTTCCAATTTCTCTGAAGCGTCACTTGGTGAATTTTCACCCAAAATCCAACTCGAATAACAAGTGACGGCGTCACGTTTTATCTTGTGACGCCGTCCGACTCCCTTTTCTGACAAAATTTTGCGACTTTGTCGTTTTCTTCACTTTTGCGTCCAAATTCGTCCAAAAATTGTTGTTTTTCAGATTTCTCGTCCCAAGTACCTAAGATACAAAAAGAAGCGATTTGAGGCAATATTTGATCATATAAATACGATTTTAGGCTTAAATGACCCCTTAAAAAGGTACCAAATAAATCCTTATCAAAAACCATGTCCGTAGGTTCAATAATCTTGAAAACCGTCTTTCATGAGGGTCGTATTGTTGATTCTTCCCTTTCCTTCGACAAAGATCTCAACACATGTTTCCGTACCATAGGTTTTGAGTGCCTCCTTACCATCAACAGACAAATCTATCCACGGTTCGTGTTGGAATTCTTCCATCAAGTCGAACTCGTATGTAACGAGGATCGTTCTTTTTTACTCTGGTTTTGGATCAAAAACCAGAAATTTGTTTTGACTCTTGAGCAATTTTCTTACATCCTCCGAATCCCATGTCATGGACAATGTGCCTACACTTAGGATTGGTCTCTTGAATCTCTCTTCAACTATCGTGAGGAAAATAGTCCATATTGTTCATGCATACCTTCCCCATAAGAATTAACTCGTCTTCTCCGTACTCCTCAACGTTTTGACCTTCTTCATCCAAACATAATTGATACAATTGAGCTCCACTATGAGCTAAAACCAATGGCAGTTATCTTACATGAAAATATTTGGAGTCTTACGGGAAATCGTGAGCAACTTCTGGCGTGTTGTGCTCATATGATCTACTGTCTTCTAACCCAACAACCATACAATCTTGCCTATTTCTTCGCTAAGCAAATTGTACATCTCCAGGGTAATAAAAAAAAACTTATACCCTATAGGATGTTCCTAACTCGTCTCTATAATCACTTCATGCTCTTCCACCCACACTTTCAAAGTCCTTAGTATTCACTTGTCGATAAAGTGATGGAACTCTTGAATGAGTCCTACATATCATCCTTCTTCATTCCCGAATCATCCACCAACTATGCACCATTTGATGATCCAACAAATGATAATAATGGGCAGAACAATGGAAATTAGATAGATGTAGTAGAATAAACCTTTGGGATGAAAACTTAGTACCTTTTTATGTAAACCTGCTATGTTTGTATTTTGTAATATTAAACTTATGGCACTTTCCTTGACTGATATCTTGACAAAAAAATTTATAGTCAAGTTACTTAAACATGTGTAATCACCTTCCTAGGACAACTCATCATATTTGATCATATGTCAAATATCAGACCCTATCATGTTTAATTATCTAAATGTGTTTCTTACATGTTCTACTTGCTATACTAGACTTGTATCCATGTAAGTTTGTTGTTAGAAACACCAGGTGTGAAATTCGATAAGTGAGCATGATTCTACGAGCTTACTGTGTTGATTTAGCTCTCAGATGCCATATCCCTTCAATATAGGTAGCCGGATCCCTTAGGAAAAGGATCTGGAAGATCCAGACATAAAGAACTAAGTTTTATTCGTCATATCATCTCTCTTACCTTCCAGACCTTATTAGATTAGTTGTACATGACCTACTAGTCTCAATTGAGCCATCCTTAGCCTCAGTAGATCCCGTATGCCCCTATGGATGACTTAGGAACCTTCTAAGATGTTTATGATTTATCATTTCTCTAATACTCACCATTTTTCTGTTCCGTTTCTTGCAACTTATTCCCCTCATCTTAATCCACTTATTCTCATATTAATTTTATTTTTCACAAATTTATTTTACCCATTTTATCCTTAAAATGCTCTAAAATCAATTTTTCATTTCTTATAATTTTTAAGAAATTTTCTAATTTATTTCTTGACCACTCTCTGATTCCTAACTTCATTAAACACTTCCTAATCCAACTAGCTTCACCCTTGATCATTTATTGGTCTTCTTTAGGTCTCGTTTCTCCATAAAACTCATCATTTAGTCACTTCTCATCATTAGTCTTAACCTCTGAGGACTTTCACCATTTAAGACACTTTCTTACACTCATTACCTCAAGATATATAGGGCTGGATTAGCTAGTTCCCAATCATTTCCCTTCTTCTTCATCTCAGTTAGCCGGATCCGTTGGCTAGATCTAGCTGTATCCCTTTTGAAAGGGATCCGGTGGATCTGGGCAAACAGAGACAGATAAAAATATCTTTAGTCACCCAAATCCTTTATCCATTCTAACACTCCACATTACCTTTAATAACTCACTTAGAAGAGTATATCTTAGTAGTTGACCTTTGTGCATGCAAATAATTTCAATTTGAAGGATTTTAGTGGTTTAAGCTTTAATTTCCTTACTTGATCTTTCCCTATATAAACCACTTGTGTTTGTGCTTCTAACCCACACCTCAAACACCATCTTCTTAGCTACAAACTCACACTCTAAACACTTCTCAAAATGACTAAAGCACCAAGTGCTCGTTCTTCTACTAGAAACCCTCCTAGAAAAACCGCATATATAGTGTATGAAATCTCATCAACCGAATCTTCACCCATCAAAACACCCTCTACTAGGACACCTCTTTCTAACTACATCCAAACTCCTACTTCTATTGAACCAACACCACCACAACTCCCTTCTATCAAACCATCACCATCACCTGCTTCTACCAAGCCAATATCTTCACTTGCACCTACTAAAACAATATCTCAACAAACACCTCAAGTCACTCCTATATCAACCTAACCAACAAAAGCCTCACCTCTTGAACCTCGACTCCTCTCCTTTACTACACCTCATTCTTCACCTCACCTATACATGAACTCCTTGGACGACTTACCTCCTAGACCTTCCAATCCACCACCATTGCCTACATTCTCGTATATTGAGAGAATGACTACTCAACAACCTTCTTCCCATAACATAGGTATTGACATCAATGTGTCTCCACCATTAGTACATGTGTCTCCTTCTCCTCCACCCTCAAATGGCCCATTTTGGGTAATGAGAAGATTTCTACCTCCTCAACCACACAACATAGATGTTGACACATCTCTACCTCCACCACCTACATCTTCACCAACACCTGTTATGGACCCACAACCTTTTCACTTACGTCCATCAACTTCAAACATACCTCGACAACCGTCTCTCTTAGGTCCAACACCACAACAACCAAGTCACGATGAGACTTGCTACCAACATATCGAAACCTTGGTTCATGAACTACGTGATGAAGTGCATTTCATTTTCTATCATCTTCTCGAACATCTAGATTACATTAGCAAACCTAACCATCCCTAAAAACCTTGAAGTGCAAGGACAAGTGGTCATCCTTCTCTAGTTTAAGTTTGATGAGGCGAAAAGTGTACCGCTTTTAAGGGGTCATTTAAGCCCGAAATCGTATTTATTTGATCAAATATTGCCCTAAATCGTTCCTTTTGTCATTTTAGGTACTTTTGAGGAGAAATCTGGAAAAGGAGGCATTTTGGACGTTTTTGGAGCATTAAAGTGAAGAATACGGCAAAGTCTCAAGAATCGGCTGAAAGTTACTCTTGACGGCGTCACAATTAACATGGGACGGCGTCATGCCTTGGCAAGAAAAGTTGGATGTGAAATTTACTCATGACGGGCCAGTGAGTTAGCATGTGAATTCTGACGGCGTCACGCTTTAACTAAATCAAGGGCGTCACGGCTTAAATCATAAGGGGACGGCGTCACGTTCATGATCCGACGGCGTCAAGCCTTGATAGGCCAGAATGGATTTTTGAAGAGCTAAAGAGGGACGGCGTCAAGAAGGTCACCCGGGAACCCTAAAAGCGGCGAGGTGACGGCGTCACAATGCATAAGGTGACGCCGTCAGATCCAAAAATCTATATATAGTTTTCTAATCTTTTGTCATTAGGGAGAGCTTAGTGTGTGGAATTTTGGGATAAAACCCTAAGACGATTTTAGCTACTTTTTCAGGGCTTTTTGCCTTGAGATCTTCCATGTTTCATTGAAAGATAAGTTATCAATTAATCATTCAATATGTCTATGTGTTGTTTGATTCTATCTTATGCTTGTCTTTTGTTTAACATGTTAGGCTAATTTTATCTTGTGTTTGCTTAGATCTAATGAAACCTAGCTATTGATTATTGGTTGTTAGTGTGTTATTAGTTGTATTGGATGATTGTTTATCTATGTTAGGCTTAAGAAAACTGGCTAATTTCCTATTCGGTAACTTGCTTGAACGTCTTAAGAAACATGAACCAAACGCGTACTAAAGGTTTTTATGGTTGTATTTAATGCACAAGCGAATTCTAGTGATCCCATGTTAGGAGCTTCCTAGCCGGCTCGACATAGGAGTGAAGTAGGAGCTTGTAGAGTTGGGGAAGTAAGTACGCCACCCCACGAATGGTATTAAGGAATACACCCGTCATCCACGCAACTAATACACACTAATTAACCGGTAAAAGATAGTTAGGGAGTAAGGAAATCTAAGTAAACACATTTCTCTACACATAAGTTTCTCACCACATTTCATTTTTGTTATTTTATTTTATTTGCATTCGTAGTAATTTGGGTTAGTTGACTAGCAACTAATTCCGCCCACTCTATCAAAACCGAGATTTTACTTGCTTTCATAAAAATATAAAAACATAAAAAGAATCTTCCTCAACCCTTAGACCTAATTAGAGTAGCCTTTCATACCTAACGAACACTATTCCCTGTGGAGAACGATCAATCCCCCGTACTTACCACTACACTATACTACATCGGTCAGGTACACTGCCTGGTGGGGTTGTAAGCCTCTTGAGATCCCTCGAGAGGTAAAACCTGTTGTAAGGTTACAAAACCACGCAATCAAGTTTTTGGCGCCGCTGCCGGGGAATAGTTATTGTTTAGGTTGAAATTTTTATTTCTATTAGGTCTACTCACTAGATTCCTTTCTAGTGAGATTTTTATTTTATTTTTCTAGGTTTTCTTTAGTCTATCTATTTTCTTCGTGTCTTTGTTCGTAACCATACCATCCGACATCATGGAAGATGGTAATATCCTTAACCCACACAACCCACCACCACAACAACCACCACCACCTCCTAGAGCCCGTACTTTAGGAGAGTATTCCCGTCCTAGCCACCATGGCTATCGAAACACCATTGAGCTCACTCAAGGAGCCAATATCACACCCTTGCGATCCGACACCATCCGGTTGGTGCAAAGTGGATGCGCATTCCATGGACTTCGTTCTGAAGATCCTAATCAACATCTCAAGGACTTTCTTAAAATCGTTGATTCTATAGACCTTGATGTTGCCACTCGAGAGACGACCCGATTGCGTCTCTTCCAATTCTCTTTGCGGGACCAAGCTAGTCAGTGGCTAGAACGTCAACCCGCAGGATCCATTACCTCTTGGGATGATCTCACCACTCGTTTCCTTGCTCAGTTTTTCCCACCGGGAAGAACTACCAAGCTAAGGAATGATATCTTGATGTTCCAACAACGTCAGGGCGAAACTCTCTACGAGGCATGGACTCGATTCAAGGACTTACTCCGAAAGGTCCCTCACCATGGCATGGATCCTTGGCTACAAATCCAAATCTTCTATGATGGTGTCAATCATCAAACTAGAAGAGCCATAGATTACGCCGCCAATGGGAGATTGAGCAGGCTCAGTGTCGATAAGTGCTGGGAAGTCATTGAGGACTTAGCACAGTACGAAGAAGAAGAATGGGATGACTCAACATTCTCGGAAGAAGGGATTTTAAATTGCATGGGTGCAACCCAAGAACAGCTGTTCGCAAACATAAAAAGGCAGGTTGAGAGCTTAATGAAAGCTGAGATACCTACGGCTGATAAAAATCCCGATGAGTGCGTTAACACAATTGGTAAACATACGTTTCACCAATTCTCACGACAAGATGAATTTGAAGGGATAATGCTAACTTTCGTGAACAACCAAGAGAGACGCATCAAGGAATTAGAAACTCACTTGAAAAACACCCAAGATATGTTCATGGAACTAGCAGAAAAATTCATCTCGAGAAAAAAAGAGAAAATTAAGAAAGAAGCCGCACACAAAAAGATCGAGAAGATCTTTGAACTCCCGGTCCCTAATGAACCATACAACGAATGGGATGATGAAACCCCTCTCCCCGAGCCTTCACTTTTAAAGCCCTCTTATCTATTTGGATCCTCTCGCGAGAAAATGAATTCTCAAGATCGTAGCATTTTCGTAGGGAGCATGGTTGTCACGCTCCCTAACTTTCATGAAGCTAGGAAACGGTCTTTTGGCTTTAAGCCAGGTGTGAGAAGAACTCAATTAAAGCATACCATCATCTTGAAAACCCCCTGGGAAAATTCCTCTCACCCCCTGAATACTCGCCTTGATGGAAATTGGGACCCGAATAAGACGTCAACCAACCCTTTTCAATATTTTACTACACCCCGTGACAGTAACAAAACATTTGACCCAGGAGGAACTTGTTAATGAGACTAGCTATCAGGATTATTGACCCTGACTAGCTGCTCTCTTAAAGTACGAGGGGCTCATTTGTAAACTGGCACAAAGTAGCAAAATACGCTAATCTGACGGCGTCAGAATTTGAACGTGACGCCGTCACCCCGTCTGCACAGCAATAATAACTTTAATTCCATCACTTTCATCACAAACCCCACAAACCATATCCTCTCCAACCCCACCTTCGAATTTCCAGGATCAAATTCACCGACTTTCGTCATCAATTTCCACGTGGTAAGTAATTTTTATTCATTCTTTTCGCTTCAATTACTCATAGGATTTGTAAATTTCGAAAATCCCCAACTCGTGAAACCCTAAGATTGATTCATGCTTAGAACTCATAATGTGTTTTAATTAGTGTTATTTTAGCAATGATTAAAAGCATGTGATTTTTAGCAATCAAATGGGTTAATTCACTAATAGGGTGGCCACGAATTTGAACCATAACCTGTGATCCAATCACCCATTTTTCTGCAAAAAGTGGTGTGTGGTTATTGAGCCTGAAGTTTGAATATTGATTTTTCCCTCGTAATTATGGATTTGAACACTGGTCGAATCTGACGGCGTCACCTATCAAAGCGTGACGGCGTCAGACCTGTCTGATGCGCCACCAAATCTTTAATTCACATATTAACACTTGTATTCCTCCTGTTTTGTTCCAGATAATGAGTAAGCGTCAAAGACCCAGCCGAGGAAGTTCTTCCCGATCTCAACAAGAAAACTTTGGGGATACGGTCCTCAGTTGGGGTGTCTTTGACAACGATGCTGCTACAAGCAAATATGCACAATTGTTACTACACAAGGTCGAGAATGGAGCAGTGGTTGACTGGGGCTTTCTGAGGAGAGTAGGTCTTGAGCAGACTTTTCTCCAAAGTTTTCAGACGGATGGGTTTACCGGCCCCCAGTGGGAAAGACTATTTAAGATTCAGGAGCCGGTATATGAGGAGTTGGTACGGGAGTTCTTTGCCACCTTTCATTTTGATATGGCTGAGGCAAGGACCGATGTGGGCGGTACCACGATCTATTTCAGGCTGGGGGGTGAGCTAAGGACGTGTTCTGTTACTGAGTTTGGGTGGAGACTGGGGTTATATGATCAGCATGATACCATTCAGGCAGGGTTCATGCAGAGGTTGTTGCATGGGGAGTCGATGAAGAATGATTTTAGATGCTCTATTTTCTGGCAGACTATTGGGGATGGGGTGTATACCTCGACCACTGTAGCATCCCAAATCAGGGATCCTAGGGTTCGGTTGACTCATCGTTGCCTCACCTACAGCTTGACAGGGCGTCACAGCTCTCACCACCGTGTCACAGCTTCTGATCTCTTCTACCTGTACACCATCTACTCTAATGATGTTTACTGCAACATCCCGTTTTAGGTTGCTAGCTTTATGCATGGTGGAGTTGGGGAGAGGGAAGGTGACAGGATTTATGGTGGGATGTTCATCACCCGACTGGCTCAGTCTTATGGAGTCCTCAGGCCCGAGGTCATGAGGTATTTGAGTGGTGATAAATGCAGGACGATGAAGGAGAGGTCCCTGAAGCAGATGGAGGTGATTATGGAGATGCATGACGGGTCCTTTATGTGGTATCACCCAGTTGGAGCTGAGGGTGATGATGATGAGGATGATGAGGAGGAGGAGGAGCCCCAGCAGCAGCAGCATGAGGGGTATGAGGCCGGTACAGCTGATTACTACCGGCATATGAGCAGGGGGGACTGGCAGGCTCACCAGGGGACCTGGATGGGCCAGGTTGATGCTTGGAGGACCAGGGCGGACGAGAGGTTCGACTGGATGTACGATCACACGGTTCGTCAGATGCAGCATCTTTCCACACGTGATCAGTTGGACCCGCATCTGCAGATTGACCCTTTCCCGGGTCGTGAGCAGGATTACCCACCCTATGGGTACCACGGGCATCTTCCTCCTGGCTATGACTATCGCCAAGGACCCCCTCACCAGTGATGTTGTGATTTGATGTTTTGTTGTTTGAACAATTTGATATTTGGTTGTATGTGTTGAAACAATATGGTCTGTAATAATTTAGGGAAGGCATCTGTTTGCCTTAAAACATTTGTTACATTAATTTTATTTATCGCATGCTAGCCTCATTTGATTATTTGTTTTATTTGCTTTATGTGTTTGTTTGTTTGATTTTATTTGTTTCCGTATGTGTGTTTAATTTTTATTATTATTGATTCATGTTCAAAACTAAATTGTGAAAATGCTTTATTTTGTTTTTAACTTCGTCTTAACTACATATAAAGGTATTTTGCAAAAGATAAGTGTAAGGGAAATCTAAATCGGTTTATTAGAACACATATGAACATGAATCGTAATAATAATAAATTAGCATACATATTAGTATTTGTTTGAGTCAAATGCTTGTATCGAGTCATAATGATGTTTTGCAGGATTTCCAGGAAGTAAGGTAAAGGTTTTTCCAGAAATTTTCCGGAAACTTAAAATGAAAATTTTTGTCAGGTCATTTCTGACGGCGTCAGGGGTTATAACCTGACGGCGTCAGATTTAATTTCCAGAAATTTTTGAAAGTTTTGTTTTCATAAAAAGTTTTTATTAAAATCTCCAACTTATAATCTCCAGGAATCTGCAAAATTATCATTCCACAAGCATTATATCCTTATATATAGATTTTTCCCGCCGATGTTATGCAGGTTTTCGTGTTTGTTTTCTCAGGTTTAACAGGTTATTTTGGACAAGGAAATGTTTATGGAATCAAGCTTATGGCGATGCATTAGTCATGGAGCTTCAACATTCTCTTTGGAGGAAGATTTAACCATGTGATTTCACTATCCAACGAGCGAATCAGGGGAGTATTTGATTTCATTCTTTTACTTTATGCTTTTACATCTTGTTATTTGAACATTGGGGACAATGTTCATCTTAAGTGTAAGGGGAGGGTAAAAGTACGATTTTAGAGAATACAATTGCGCTTGATTTTTGTTTGTTTAATAATAGATGTGTAATAAAACTGAGAGAAATACTTGATTAGGGTAATTTTAGTGCCAAATTTAAAATTTTTTACAACATATAGGAGTGAAACTTTGATCTTAATGAGCGTCTCACGGATAGGAGTTATATGACTAGCACAAAAAACCGTACCACAAAAAAATTTTCCACCCCAAATATGTGAGGTTCGCCCCTAGAATTGGTAGGAAAAGCATTTATGCTATGATGTGTGTACCGGTAGCACTTAGATTCTAGAACTTGAATTAGGACCATTCCAAGGCCACAAGTGAGACTACATTCTTGTAGTTAGATTTACTACATGATAAGAGGCATTAGGATTAACCCATTGTTTTACACCTGTGTTTTTGTTATAATTACGTTGGCTACATTGGTCAAGTAATTCTCCCACACCCTTTGCGTTGTACTCATTTTTAGTACACGATACCCCTAGTACACCCCTCAGAGCCTATCTTTTCGTTTCGACCTTTAAGCATTTTACTTAAAGGAAGAATTTGTTACACCCCACTAAAATGTACACCCAAATCGCCTTAGCCTACCTTGTATGCACTCATCTTTAGTGCATTATTGTTACAACATTTGTTTAAACCCAAGTTAATTATCTAGTTGATTACATGGTTGCAAGTTGAGTCATATCCTTGTCTATTGTTTTGCGATAAGTTGGACTCATGTAAGTACTATATAATGGAGTAATGGGAAAATATTACCCATATGTGCTAAAGTTAAGTACTCATGGTTATAGTTACTAGTATAATGGAGTATATGGGCAAGAATATTATTACCCCATATGTGCTAAATGTTTTAAAGTACTCAAGTTTCAATTATTTAATTCGAGTCATTAATTAGTATGTAAAGTTATGTAAAAATTCAAGTGTAAGGGGATGCAACGCCCCTATGATGTATTATTTTGGATGGTAGGGCAAAAGTGTATGCAAAAAAAAAAAAAAAAAAAAAAAAAAAAAAAAAAAAAAAAAAAAAAAAAAATCAAGAAAAATACAAAAAAATGAGAAAAAGAAAAGTAGAAAAAACATACGGACTACCATCCCGTTTCATTTTATGTTTGTTTTATATTTTTGTTATTTCGTTTTTAGCTTAAGATCGAGTCTAGTCTTGGCTTAGCAACATTGTATAGTACATGTAATTGATCAAGATCTTTAACTAGCCACCAGTAAAATATCCTTTATCCAACAAAACCGTGTTTTCCTTTTCCCTACACCTAACGTTATAACCCATTTAAAAGCCCTCTTTGATAGTTTATCTTTGGTGCTTACGCCTAGTGGAGGAGGTTTTCGATCCTTTCCCAAGCCTATGGTAATCTATTTGCTATGACAGGTAGTGAGAGATATTATCCGTTTTCATTTATGAGATTTATTTTGATGACACTTGAGAGATGTGAGTATCTAAACACTACTTGTGAGGTGCTAGTTTATAATCTCCGTGCTTATTATGATTGAAGTGGAACGATTATTTGTTGTAATTACTTTTATGTTTGCATTAAATGACCCCTAACTTGTATTTTGATTAGAATAAAAGCGCATTTGCTTGAGGACAAGCAAATCTCAAGTGTAAGGGTATTTGATGAGGCGAAAAGTGTACCGCTTTTAAGGGGTCATTTAAGCCCGAAATCGTATTTATTTGATCAAATATTGCCCTAAATCGTTCCTTTTGTCATTTTAGGTACTTTTGAGGAGAAATCTGGAAAAGGAGGCATTTTGGACGTTTTTGGAGCATTAAAGTGAAGAATACGGCAAAGTCTCAAGAATCGGCTGAAAGTTACTCTTGACGGCGTCACAATTAACATGGGACGGCGTCATGCCTTGGCAAGAAAAGTTGGATGTGAAATTTACTCATGACGGGCCAGTGAGTTAGCATGTGAATTCTGACGGCGTCACGCTTTAACTAAATCAAGGGCGTCACGGCTTAAATCATAAGGGGACGGCGTCACGTTCATGATCCGACGGCGTCAAGCCTTGATAGGCCAGAATGGATTTTTGAAGAGCTAAAGAGGGACGGCGTCAAGAAGGTCACCCGGGAACCCTAAAAGCGGCGAGGTGACGGCGTCACAATGCATAAGGTGACGCCGTCAGATCCAAAAATCTATATATAGTTTTCTAATCTTTTGTCATTAGGGAGAGCTTAGTGTGTGGAATTTTGGGATAAAACCCTAAGACGATTTTAGCTACTTTTTCAGGGCTTTTTGCCTTGAGATCTTCCATGTTTCATTGAAAGATAAGTTATCAATTAATCATTCAATATGTCTATGTGTTGTTTGATTCTATCTTATGCTTGTCTTTTGTTTAACATGTTAGGCTAATTTTATCTTGTGTTTGCTTAGATCTAATGAAACCTAGCTATTGATTATTGGTTGTTAGTGTGTTATTAGTTGTATTGGATGATTGTTTATCTATGTTAGGCTTAAGAAAACTGGCTAATTTCCTATTCGGTAACTTGCTTGAACGTCTTAAGAAACATGAACCAAACGCGTACTAAAGGTTTTTATGGTTGTATTTAATGCACAAGCGAATTCTAGTGATCCCATGTTAGGAGCTTCCTAGCCGGCTCGACATAGGAGTGAAGTAGGAGCTTGTAGAGTTGGGGAAGTAAGTACGCCACCCCACGAATGGTATTAAGGAATACACCCGTCATCCACGCAACTAATACACACTAATTAACCGGTAAAAGATAGTTAGGGAGTAAGGAAATCTAAGTAAACACATTTCTCTACACATAAGTTTCTCACCACATTTCATTTTTGTTATTTTATTTTATTTGCATTCGTAGTAATTTGGGTTAGTTGACTAGCAACTAATTCCGCCCACTCTATCAAAACCGAGATTTTACTTGCTTTCATAAAAATATAAAAACATAAAAAGAATCTTCCTCAACCCTTAGACCTAATTAGAGTAGCCTTTCATACCTAACGAACACTATTCCCTGTGGAGAACGATCAATCCCCCGTACTTACCACTACACTATACTACATCGGTCAGGTACACTGCCTGGTGGGGTTGTAAGCCTCTTGAGATCCCTCGAGAGGTAAAACCTGTTGTAAGGTTACAAAACCACGCAATCATCATCTTTCTCTAGTTTAAGTTTGACTTTAGTCTTTGTCATTAGGACTTTCTTGTTTGTTAGATCATATTCTTAGTTTTAAAGATTGATCATTGTTGTATCATTTCTCTTGTTTTTATTGTATGAATCTACTTGTTTAAATGATTCTCGATTATTTGGGCATATTAGTGTGCTTATGATTTTGGTTCATATCCTTTTATGCTCTATTTTTCTTTAAACTGCTGCTAACAAGTTGCAAGTACCCGGATTCCTTAGTTTGTACTCGGCGGATCCCTTCTGAAAAGGATCCGGCGGATCTGGGCACTCAGAAACCAAACCGAGCCTTATCTCAGCTCATTTTACAGCAAAAGTCATACTATATGCTTGCATTACTAACCTTTGTTTTGTAGATTTTCAAAACACACTAGGAGTACTTGACGCCCTCAATAAGGGGGAGCTTTTGTCAAAGCAAAAACGTTGAAATGCTTGCAATGAGTTAGTAAATTATTGTCTTTACCCTTCTTATATCTTCTCCTCTCATATCCTTCTAACTCTTCTTTCTCTAAATATTTTTCAAAACTTCTTCTCATCTCTTTCCTTTGCATTTGGGTTAGTTTTCTTTTCGACACTCTTTTTGTTTCGACAAAAAGGGGGAGAAAAGAGTAAAAACTTAAGTTCAAAATTTATGAATTTTATTTGTTTTTACTTAAAATAATTTTTTGTTTTGTCATCAACAAAAAGGGGAGATTGTTAATGCAAATAAGCCGTAAAAACGTTTATTTATATTTTACGATCTTTCAATGTTTTGTCGATAACAAATGTAAAATCATTTTAATGAAATAAATAAAATACGTAACGCTTTGAGCCAATAATTTACTAACTCATTTCACTAAACAAATAAACCTTTAAACATGTTTAGTTAAATACTTTACATAAAACCAAAACCATTTTTATAAAACATTTATAAGTAACTTTGGTTACTTACATTTTATAAAAATACATACTAGCTAAAATGTAACTTAAATGTAACTTGTAATATAAACATGTTGGACTATCCAGAAACCCAAAATCCATGTCCAAAGCCCATGACCCATGGAGCTTGACCCAAAACACGATTCATTGTATGACATCATGCATGACATCAAAAATGGGTAAAACCCATAACCCATGACCCAAAGTCCATAACCCATGACCCAAGATGTCTTTGACATCATGCATGACATCACATGACCCATGGAATATAACCCATAACCCAAAACCCGAAATTGTAACCAAAATCCGGGCTGGTACTACCAGATAGCTGGATCCCTAGCTTTACACAGGCCGGATCCCTTTAGGAAGGGATTCGTCGGATTCGGGTGAATAGTGCTCAGTTTTGCCTATAAATAGTGAGTCATTTATTTCTTTTTCTTCACCCCTCTTAGACATATCTTCTCTCTACGTTCTAACCTCTCTAACCTCAGATCTAAGGATCTTCTATGTAGCTTTCTCTTAGTGATTCTCTAGGTTCCTATTAAAGGTGAGATCACGATCTCTAAAAGACTTGCACGCTCAAGACATGGGTTGTTAGGATTCTTCATCTCCACAAGATCATAGAATTGTTTCTTGTCATTCTTTCTTCTCAAGTGTGTCATAGATGTGTAGTGTAGATTGGTGTAGAAGGACGTTGGTTCCTCAAGACGTGTTGTGCTAGTAGGTGTTGATTGGGTTGTGGTTCCTCCATTGTAATGGAACCCGGTATCTAGCCTTGTACCGGATAAAGTGTAGGCGACGAAGGTTTGGTTCTACCTTTGTGAAGAACCCGGTATTTAGCTTTGTACCGAAAAAAGTGTAAGCGACGTTGTGAAGGCTTCTCCGCCAAGATAAGGAGTTTGTGTTGTGTAGTGCTTACGGAACTCTCGAGTTGGGTACTCGGGGAGTGGAGTAGGGTAAGGAAGGTGTCCTTGTAGCCGAAACACTATAAATACTTGTTTTGTGGTTATGTCTCTTTATCTCTATCTCGTAGCTTAGTTTACTTTCTTATAACTATCAATATCCACACAAAATGAAGTAGATTGACATAAGTCGATCTAAAGTTTTAAAACATAGTTTTAATCGGGAAAACTATTCAACCCCCCTTCCAGTTTTCTACAAAAACGACTTCACAAACTGATGCGGTGTCAGGGAGTGAAGTTACAAGGAGCTAAAGACAACACCGGAGTCACTGAGAACTGACAAATATCTTTGTGACCCTGAAGACGTAACTCTGATTACAACCTAAACCTCAAAAAGAGAAGGGGGAAGCTTACTCAAGAAGATAAGCTCAAGTACTTATCGATACACGTGAAACATGCGTTGGAACTCTAAGTTGTCAAATCGGAAGAGCCGAAAGTAAGATTCAGACTAGCTTAATAGGCACGTGCCTACCTATAGCAAGTGGACAACTTACTATGCAACCCACATGCCAACACTATTTCCCTTCCTATATAAACCCAGGTCGTAAACTAAGTTAAGTAGAGATTCCTACAAAGAAAATAATACAAAGTATTATGGTTAGAATCATTGTAACACCCCAACCCGACAAGGGTAAAGATGTCACAACGATGGTTCCATATCAGAACAAACACAAGCATTTGACATTAATAATACAATAGAATTCAATGGTTACAAAGGAAATATGAAACTACAAGGTTACAATACAAAAGTTTCTAAGTCTAACTATAAGTTTAGCTAGTCGGGCCTTCTATATCCATGGTACTCTCCGCTCATACCCAGCTTCCAAACTAAAACCTGCCGCGGAAAAAGAAACACGGCTGAGCTACGAAAGCTCAGTGAACAGATATAACGATACAAAGCGGTAATAAGGGATGGTGAAATAATGAAATGGCACAAGGTGTAACAAGAGTAGAAAGGACAATGGAAAAGGTTATCAAGAAATGGTTACAATGGCTCAGTGTAAAGGAAACCATAACCCACCACCAACCCAAGTCGAAACAGGTCAAGTCCAGTATCAAGTCATAGGGTAACATAAACAGTAATCCACCACGAGCCCAGAAACAGTACATATCATATCAAATCACATATCAGGGTGTATGGAGGGGTGACCTCAGCATACCAGGTACAGGGTGAGGGGATACCTCCAGGGGTTGGAGTCGCGGGCTCCCAGGATTGTGAAAGACGTGTATCGCACACACTCGTCAGTCACCAGATAATACAAGTAATACAAACAAATCAGGTCAGGTCTAGAATGCATCCATACGCCCCAGTAGGCCACAGGGTCTTCCTCTACGTAACAAGTATAAATCAGGTCAGGGACGGGACAGGTCATCACTCTCCTGCCCTAGAGTCATGCCACCGGTGCATCAATGACATGGACATGAAACCCTCATGCCTAGTGGGTGGCTCGTAGTCTCAAACTGTGGGTCAAGATCAAGTATCAAGTCTCAGGTGTCAAGTATCAGGTATCAAGTGTCAGGTTTTATATCAAGTTTCATATCAATTTCATATCAGATTTCATATCAGGGTTCATATCAGGATTCAAGACAGGAGATCAATGCAGGGGTTCACTATCAGGAGGTCAATATCAGAAAGTCAAATACCAGAAGGTTCATGTCAATTTATTAAAAGTAATCCTTTTTAAAATGATTTTAAAATAAAGTGGTCTTTAAATCAGTTTTCATAATGAAAGTCTTTAAAAGCAATTTTCAAAACCTCTTCATATGTAATTTAGAAAAGTAGTTATAAAATCCTATGAACCTTTAAGTATCCCAGGGTCCTAAATATTTAGGTTACCAGGTTATGAACAGGTCATGTCAAGTATCAAGGAAACATAACAGGGTTCAAAGCAAGGTTCAGAACAAATGATCAAGACAAGAGTTCAAAGCAAAGGTTCAAGTCAAGGTTCACAATACAAGGGAACATAGCAATGGCTTAGGGAATCTTAAACGAATCAAAATCAGAGTTCAAGAGAACGAAGGCACCTTATAAGAAGGGCAGAATATCTGTACCTTATTACGAATGCAAAACAAAACAAGAATGGAAAGCACTGAACGGATCAAGACCTCTCTTTCTTCACACCTAAAGGAGTAGAAGAGAATTACAAAGGGGTTCAAGTTCAAATTACCATTTTTAGTTATCTTTCCATTTTAAGTAACTTTCCAGATTCAGTAACTTTAGTTATCAACATTCCCGTTATCAACTTATAAGTATTTAAGATGACCACTTTAGTAGGTTAAGGTTCATAATATCATTTACATAAGTTTTAGGGTTCATAATGTAGTTTTCATACTTTTAGGGTTCAATATGTAATTATCACAAGTTTAGGGGTTAAAGTGTCATTATGATAAGATTAGGGTATAAAGTGTAAATATATTCAAGTTACAGGTTTTTCATAAGTTAGGTCCTTTAGTTTTAAAAGAATGACAAATCAACCCTTAAGTTTTAGAAAATAACACATAACACCACTTTAATAACTTTTAAACCTTAACAGCCCTTTACACTTACGAATTTAACACGTTTCCAATAATTTATGAATCACGTTAATACTTCGAAATAAAATCTATAAAACTTCACACACGTTCCACAATGTCTTAAGTATTTTAGGTAATTTTTCCAGATTTTATTAAGTTGTATAGGTACGTATTAAAAATCCATGTTCTCAACATGTTTCAAAATTGTATCTGATGGGACACCCGACAAGTTCATACCTTTTTACCCCTTCAGATAAATTCACAAAAATCTATAAAAATTCCAGCTATTATTAGACATATTGAATATATCTCAGTTCAAAGGACACCTTCTAACTCGACACGGTTTGAAAATTAAAAATCATAAACCCGGACTAATTTTCCTGACACACAAATCCGATCAGACACATAATTTTCCAAAAATCAAAAAGTAACCTTCCAGGCCTCCAAAAATTACAAAATTAATTTTCCCAGGTAGCTATTTCATTGAACTTAGTTTTAGACTCTTAAAACACCCAAAAACACATTCACATCATTTAGTTACATTCGATTTAAGTTGGATCTTTTCCTGGATCAGTAGCAGTCTTATCATATCATGTAATCTTTTATGGTTTTCTGTCATTCCAATCATTAATTCTTAACACATAACGATTATGGATGAGTTATAACATGTTTAGGTCGATTAATACAGGTCTTAACATAATCAAATCGAATAATTCCATCACATATACTCCTGGTCCGATTTATACATATAGACTTTTAGGGTTTACAAGTTCATGATTTTATGTATCATCTTATTATTTCATGTGACATCCATTTGACCAAGAACAAGAACAATAACGACAAGGATTGAACAAGGAGAAGGATACAATACCCTTGAAGATCACACGAATGACAAGAATAACACGAAATCAAATCACCACACGAACGAATCCTTCTTCCTTCCTTGGTTCGTACAGCAGCAGTAAGACAAGAACAAAAAGGGTCGATTTAGGGTTTGTAAGACATGAATTGATTAAATGTGACAAGAACAAGGTTACCTTAGAACAAGAACAAGATCAAAGCCTTCCTTTGGTTGTGTTGAGGTCGACAGCAGCAGCAGCAAGAATAGGAGAGCCGACACTTTGAAGGAGTTAGGGTTTTCTCTTCCCTTTTTTTTTGTTGTACGTATAATAGAATGAAGGAGGGAGTAGGGTTCGGTTATAACAAAAGAAATACCGAGTATTGTTTTGATGGGCCAAGTTAGGGAATGGATGGGTTTAATTTGGGCTAGACAATCTTTAGTTATCTATTCTTGATCTAGTTCTTTGGGCCGAAATTTCTAAGTCATAAGGTACATGTAGAAATCGACTAGCTTAGCTAGAAGTATGAGATTTTTTTATTTTTTTTTTGTACATATTATTCATAATGTAATGTTTTATTTACATATAACTTTGGTTATGATACACATAATGTTACCAATGTGATTTCATAAGTTCTTAAATTTCAAAGTCAGAGGGTATTTTTGTCATTTCATATTATGTTAAATTTCGGGGTTTTACAATCATCCTCTCCTAGGAACAACAAAGCAGCTAGCAGTCTTTTGTTGTTTGATTTTGGAGAGTTCTCATTTGTCAAAAAAACCGGGGTAGTTTTCCGTAGGCTACCTGATTGCGTGGTTTTGTAACCTTACAACAGGTTTTACCTCTCGAGGGATCTCAAGAGGCTTACAACCCCACCAGGCAGTGTACCTGACCGATGTAGTATAGTGTAGTGGTAAGTACGGGGGATTGATCGTTCTCCACAGGGAATAGTGTTCGTTAGGTATGAAAGGCTACTCTAATTAGGTCTAAGGGTTGAGGAAGATTCTTTTTATGTTTTTATAATTTTATGAAAGCAAGTAAAATCTCGGTTTTGAAGAGTGGGCGGAATTAGTTGCTAGTCAACTAACCCAAATTTACTACGAATGCAAATAAAATAAAATAACAAAAATGAAAAGTGGTGAGAAACTTATGTGTAGAGAAATGTGTTTACTTAGATTTCCTTACTCCCTAACTATCTTTTACCGGTTAATTAGTGTGTATTAGTCGCGTGGATGACGGGTGTATTCCTTAATACCATTCGTGGGGTGGCGTACTTACTTCCCCAAACTCTACAAGCTCCTACTTCACTCCTATGTCGAGCCGGCTAGGAAGCTCCTAACATGGGATCACTAGAATTCGCTTGTGCATTAAATACAACCATAAAAACCTTTAGTACGCGTTTGGTTCATGTTTCTTAAGACGTTCAAGCAAGTTACCGAATAGGAAGTTAGCCAGTTTTCTTAAGCCTAACATAGATAAACAATCATCCAATACAACTAATAACACACTAACAACCTATAATCAATAGCTAGGTTTCATTAGATCTAAGCAAACACAAGATAAATTTAGCCTAACATGTTAAACAAAAGACAAGCATAAGATAGAATCAAACAACACATAGACATATTGAATGATTAATTGATAACTTATCTTTCAATGAAACATGGAAGATCTCAAGGCAAAAAGCCCTGAAAAAATAGCTAAAATCGTCTTAGGGTTTTATCTCAAAATTCCACACACTAAGCTCTCCTTAATGACAAAAGATTAGAAAACTATATATAGATTTTTGGATCTGACGGCGTCACCTTATGGAGTGTGACGCCGTCACCTCGCCGCTTCTAGGGTTCCCGGATGACCTTCTTGACGCCGTCCCTCTTTAGCTCTTCAAAAATCCATTCTGGCTTATCAAGGCTTGACGCCGTCAGCTCGTGAACGTGACGCCGTCCCCTTATGATTTAAGCCGTGACGCCCTTGATCAAGTTAAAGCGTGACGCCGTCAGAATTCACATGCTATTTTCACTGGCTTATCATGAGTAAATTTCACGTCCAACTTTTCTTGCCAAAGCATGACGCCGTCCAGAGTAAATTGTGACGCCGTCAAGAGTAACTTTCAGCCGATTTTTGAGACTTTGTCGTTTTCTTCACTTTATGCTCCAAAAACGTCCAAAATGCCTCCTTTTCCAGATTTCTCCTCAAAAGTACCTAAAATGACAAAAGGAACGATTTAGGGCAATATTTGATCAAATAAATACGATTTAGGGCTTAAATGACCCCTTAAAAGCGGTACACTTTTCGCCTCATCAAATACCCTTACACTTGAGATTTGCTTGTCCTCAAGCAAATGCGCTTTTATTCTAATCAAAATACAAGTTAGGGGTCATTTAATGCTAACATAAAAGTAATTACAACAAATAATCGTTCCACTTCAATCATAATAAGCACGGAGATTATAAACTAGCACCTCACAAGTAGTGTTTAGATACTCACATCTCTCAAGTGTCATCAAAATAAATCTCATAAATGAAAACGGATAATATCTCTCACTACCTGTCATAGCAAATAGATTACCATAGGCTTGGGAAAGGATCGAAAACCTCCTCCACTAGGCGTAAGCACCTAAGATAAACTATCAAAGAGGGCTTTTAAATGGGTTATAACGTTAGGTGTAGGGAAAAGGAAAACACGGTTTTGTTGGATAAAGGATATTTTACTGGTGGCGAGTTAAAGATCTTGATCAATTACATGTACTATACAATGTTGCTAAGCCAAGACTCGACTCGATCTTAAGCTAAAAACAAAATAACAAAAACATAAAATAAACATAAAATGAAACGGGATGGTAGTCCGTATGTTTTTTCTACTTTTCTTTTTCTCATTTTTTTTGTATTTTTCTTGATTTTTTTTTTTTTTTTTTTTTTTTTTTTTTTTTTTTTTTTTTTTTTTTGCATACACTTTTGCCCTACCATCCAAAATAATACATCATAGGGGCGTTGCATTCCCCTTACACTTGAATTTTTACATAACTTTACAAATAACTATTCTAATGACTCGAATTAAGAAAATTGAAAAACTTGGAGTACTTTTAAAACATTTAGCACATATGGGGGTAATAAATGATGTTCTTCCCCATTACTCCATTACACTAGTACTTTACCCATGAGTCCCAATCGTCCCAAAACAATATGTACAAGGATATGACTCGACTTAGCAACCATGTAATCAACTAGATAATTAACTTGGGTTTAAACAAATGTTGTAACAATAATGCACTAAAAATGAGTGCATACAAGGTAGGCTAAGGCGATTTGGGTGTACATTTTAGTGGGGTGTAACAAATTCTTCCTTTAAGTAAAATGCTTAAAGGTCGAAACGAAAAGGTAGGCTCTGAGGGGTGTACTAGGGGTATCGTGTACTAAAAATGAGTACAACGCAAAGGGTGTGGGAGAATTACTTGACCAATGTAGCCAACGTAATTATAACAAAAACACAGGTGTAAAACAATGGGTTAATCCTAATGCCTCTTATCATGTAGTAAATCTAACTACACGAATGTAGTCTCACTTGTGGCCTCGGAATGGTCCTAACGCAAGTTCTAGAATCTAAGTGCTACCGGTACACACATCATAGCATAAATGCTTTTCCTACCAATTCTAGGGGCGAACCTTACATATTTGGGGTGGAAAATTTTTTTAGTGGTACGGTTTTTGTGCTAGTCATATAACTCCTATCCGTGAGACGCTCATTAAGATCAAAGTTTCACTCCTATATGTTGTAAAAAATTTTAAATTTGGCACTAAAATTACCTTAACAAGTATTTCTCTCAGTTTTATTACACATCTACCATTAAACAAACAAAAATCAAGCGCAATGGCATTCTCTAAAATCGTACTTTTACCCTCCCCTTACACTTAAGATGAACATTGTCCCCAATGTTCAAATAACAAGATGTAAAAGAAAAAAGTAAAAGAATGAAATCAAATACTCCCCTGATTCGCTCGTTGGATAGTGAAATTACACGGTTAAATCTTCTTCCAAGGTAATGTTGAAGCTCCATGACTAATGCATCGCCATAAGCTTGATTCCATAAACATCTCCTTGTCCAAAATAACCTGTTGAACCTGAGAAAACAAACACGAAAACCTGCATAACATCGGCGGGATAAAATCTATATATAAGGATATAATGCTTGTGGAATGATAATTTTGCAGATTCCTGGAGATTATAAGTTGGAGATTTAATAAAAACTTTTTATGAAAACAAAACTTTCAAAAATTTCTGGAAATTAAATCTGACGCCGTCAGGTTATAACCCCTGACGCCGTCAGAAATGACCTGACAAAAATTTTCATTTTAAGTTTCCGGAAAATTTCTGGAAAAACCTTTACCTTACTTCCTGGAAATCCTGCAAAACATCATTATGACTCGATACAAGCATTTGACTCAAACAATTACGAATATGTATGCTAATTTATTATTATTACGATTCATGTTAATTTGTGTTCTAATAAACCGATTTAGATTTCCCTTACACTTATCTTTTGCAAAATACCTTTATATGTAGTTAAGACGAAGTTAAAAACAAAATAAAGCATTTTCACACATTACTTTTGAACATGAATCAATAAGAATAAAAATTAAACATACATACGGAAACAAATAAAACAAACAAACAAATAAATAAACACACAAAGCAAATAAAACAAATAAAGCGTGGGTTGCCTCCCAAGAAGCGCTTTTCTTTATTAACGAGTCTTGTAGCTAGACTCAAAGTCACGTACATTACGTGATTCCATCATTCATAATGACGTATCCCTGATAGATATGATCCTTGTTATCAGGGTGGTGGTGTCTCAATCGCTCGACATTCGCAGTTACTTCGCCTCCTCCCTTGCTGGTCAAGCTTACTATCCCATCTTGGTGTAAACTTTTAATTGTGAATGGTCCGTACCACCAGGGACTTAGTTCATTGGTAGGTGCTTCTGTTTCTGAATGCCTTAGGAGCACTGAGTCTCCTTTTGTAAATTCAACGGGGTTATTGGGTTGCTCATCAGCCTCAACATAATCGTTATATCCATCCTTACATTCTCTAATCTCATTTTCCATATAACTCTTAATCCTTGCCTCCCATGCAAGAATTTTCTCTCGAACATTACCGCGGGCTATATTAGTGTTAGCCTCCATCTTCTTCTGCAGAGCAACATCTCGTATATGTCGTGGGATCGTTGGGAAGTTTACTGTTTTCTTCCCCTTCTTCATTTGGATGGTGCTATTTTCGTAATTGATTTGTGCTCTAGTGGTAGCGAGAAAGGGTGCCCCAAGGATTATTGGCATATTCATATCATTTCTCTCAATGATCATGAAGTCGACCGGATACAGGAATCCGGCAACGTTGACCAACACATCTTCTGCAATTCCTAACGGATACTCATAAGAATGCTTTGCAAAGGAGAGTTTAGTATGGGTGATGGATGGCAACTCATCGGTTAACTGAACATAAACGGATAAAGGCATCAAATTTACGTCGGAACCTTGGTCAGCTATCGCATCCAGATACTTGTGTTTTCCAATGCTGCATGGTATTTCGAAGACCCCGTAGAATTTTCTGCTTTTCCACTAACTTTTGTCCTATGAGGCATTCATACAATTGCCCACCGGGTAATGTGTCAGATTTATCATCCGGTTCCACCTTCTTGGACTTCTTGTTGGGTAGATGAGTACGTCGATAGTTTCTCACCCAATCGTTTATGGTCTCCTTGTTTATTTCGTGCTTCAAGTAATGCTTCACTTGTTGTGACACCGGCGGTTCAACCAATTGGTGCTCCTCAGAGGGCGCCTCCTCTCCCTTGTCGGAATCGCATTTGTAAGCATTGGTGTTTCCATTATTAAGTGGGATGAGGTCAATTTTGTTAACTTCCATAGTTATGGATTTCCCTCTTCCCTCATTTCCGCCCTCTTGGACGACGGAGGTGGCCTTGACAAATTTAGTGTTAGGAACATCAACGTCATTCCTCACCAACACCTTTTCAGGGGCTTTTGTATTTGTGTATTCTTTCAAAAGATTCATCATCTCCGCCATCTTCTCTTCCATTTCCTCCTTTTGTTTGTAGACGGCTTCCTCGAATTTTGCCAACCGTTCGGAGTGTTTTGACATGTACTCTCTCATTCGAGCTTCGAATGTTGGACTAAGTTCCTGAGGTGGTGAGTTGGGTGGAGCGTGCTTATGGAAGGGTTTAGTAGTTTCCCTACGGGGTGATTCGGACAATGGTATTTGCCTAACGCTTGAGACTGAGTTAATTGTTGCTTTTTGTGGACTTAAGGGTCTCTTTTGCTTTTCCATAAGATATGCAACCCTTTTCTCAAGTTCACTAACGCTTTCCTCAGTGATTTGATTGGCTGTATCGGGCGATGAATATGTCTTGACTGCCGAGCGTACGTCGTGGGAGACTTGCCACAATTCATCATCGTCGGATGCAAGCTCATCAATGATCTCCCATGATTCCTCGGCGCTTTTGTCGCGCAATCTGCCCCCGGCGGCTCGATCGATGGCACGTTTGGTGTGGTAATCAACATGGTCATAGAAGATTTGGATTTGAAGCCATAGATTTATGCCATGGTGAGGGACTTTTTGAAGTAAGTCCTTGAATCGAATCCATGCCCCGTAGAGGGTTTCGCCTCGACGTTGTTCAAACATCAAGATATCCTTCCTTAGCTTGGTAGTTCTCCCTGGTGGGAAAAACTGAGCAAGGAAACGAGTGGTGAGATCATCCCAAGAGGTGATGGATCCTGCGGGTTGACGTTCTAGCCACTGACTAGCTTGGTCCCGCAGAGAGAATTGGAAGAGACGCAATCGGGTCGTCTCTCGAGTGGCAACATCAAGGTCTATAGAATCAACGATTTTAAGAAAGTCCTTGAGATGTTGATTAGGATCTTCAGAACGAAGTCCATGGAATGCGCATCCGCTTTGCACCAACCGGATGGTGTCGGATCGCAAGGGTGTGATATTGGCTCCTTGAGTGAGCTCAATGGTGTTTCGATAGCCATGGTGGCTAGGACGGGAATACTCTCCTAAAGTACGGGCTCTAGGAGGTGGTGGTGGTTGTTGTGGTGGTGGGTTGTGGGGGTTAAGGATATTACCATCTTCCATGATGTCGGATGGTATGGTTACGAACAAAGACACGAAGAAAATAGATAGACTAAAGAAAACCTAGAAAAATAAAATAAAAATCTCACTAGAAAGGAATCTAGTGAGTAGACCTAATAGAAATAAAAATTCAACCTAAACAATAACTATTCCCCGGCAGCGGCGCCAAAAACTTGATTGCGTGGTTTTGTAACCTTACAACAGGTTTTACCTCTCGAGGGATCTCAAGAGGCTTACAACCCCACCAGGCAGTGTACCTGACCGATGTAGTATAGTGTAGTGGTAAGTACGGGGGATTGATCGTTCTCCACAGGGAATAGTGTTCGTTAGGTATGAAAGGCTACTCTAATTAGGTCTAAGGGTTGAGGAAGATTCTTTTTATGTTTTTATAATTTTATGAAAGCAAGTAAAATCTCGGTTTTGAAGAGTGGGCGGAATTAGTTGCTAGTCAACTAACCCAAATTTACTACGAATGCAAATAAAATAAAATAACAAAAATGAAAAGTGGTGAGAAACTTATGTGTAGAGAAATGTGTTTACTTAGATTTCCTTACTCCCTAACTATCTTTTACCGGTTAATTAGTGTGTATTAGTCGCGTGGATGACGGGTGTATTCCTTAATACCATTCGTGGGGTGGCGTACTTACTTCCCCAAACTCTACAAGCTCCTACTTCACTCCTATGTCGAGCCGGCTAGGAAGCTCCTAACATGGGATCACTAGAATTCGCTTGTGCATTAAATACAACCATAAAAACCTTTAGTACGCGTTTGGTTCATGTTTCTTAAGACGTTCAAGCAAGTTACCGAATAGGAAGTTAGCCAGTTTTCTTAAGCCTAACATAGATAAACAATCATCCAATACAACTAATAACACACTAACAACCTATAATCAATAGCTAGGTTTCATTAGATCTAAGCAAACACAAGATAAATTTAGCCTAACATGTTAAACAAAAGACAAGCATAAGATAGAATCAAACAACACATAGACATATTGAATGATTAATTGATAACTTATCTTTCAATGAAACATGGAAGATCTCAAGGCAAAAAGCCCTGAAAAAATAGCTAAAATCGTCTTAGGGTTTTATCCCAAAATTCCACACACTAAGCTCTCCTTAATGACAAAAGATTAGAAAACTATATATAGATTTTTGGATCTGACGGCGTCACCTTATGGAGTGTGACGCCGTCACCTCGCCGCTTCTAGGGTTCCCGGATGACCTTCTTGACGCCGTCCCTCTTTAGCTCTTCAAAAATCCATTCTGGCTTATCAAGGCTTGACGCCGTCAGCTCGTGAACGTGACGCCGTCCCCTTATGATTTAAGCCGTGACGCCCTTGATCAAGTTAAAGCGTGACGCCGTCAGAATTCACATGCTATTTTCACTGGCTTATCATGAGTAAATTTCACGTCCAACTTTTCTTGCCAAAGCATGACGCCGTCCAGAGTAAATTGTGACGCCGTCAAGAGTAACTTTCAGCCGATTTTTGAGACTTTGCCGTTTTCTTCACTTTATGCTCCAAAAACGTCCAAAATGCCTCCTTTTCCAGATTTCTCCTCAAAAGTACCTAAAATGACAAAAGGAACGATTTAGGGCAATATTTGATCAAATAAATACGATTTAGGGCTTAAATGACCCCTTAAAAGCGGTACACTTTTCGCCTCATCACTACCCTTTGTAAATCTTGTGGATTTATTCATTAATAAAGATTTATAATAGGTAAAAATGACAATGGTGTTATTAGCGTGTCTATGTCGTTCTCAAGCAAACCCTGCATCCAAGATTTTGATGTTCATTAGTTTTCCTCACTTGCTAAAACTTTTGTTCATATCATTCATGGTTTGCATGAACGGGCTGGTTAGGGGACCCAACAGGGAGGACGTGGTATTATATCATTTCGAAATAGCTCGTTCAGTTCTTTAACGTCATCGGCCGTATGAACGCTTCTTCTAGGTTGAACGGCTTTGGCAGCACGCCATTTTTGGTGATCTTTGAAGACCTCCCATGCTTCATAGTGGACAAACGCAAAACCCTACATTTTTTTGAATTTTTTGTAACAACAAGCTAGCCACGTCGAATCGTTGTCACCACTCAACCATTCATGTTCGTCGACAGTCCCGACGAACTTGTTGCAATCCTTTGTCAACTTTGTCCACTTTTCCATGATCATATCATTGGTACGTTCGGTGGTTGAAGGACGGTTGAATTAATTATAAACTTGTATCCAAAACGATTTTGAACTTCGGTCAATGCCAAGTCTTGGGTCCTCGGATATTTGGGTCCCGACGAACTTGTTGCAATCCTTTGTCAACTTTGTCCACTTTTCCGTGATCATATCATTGGTACGTTCGGTGGTTGAAGGACGGTTGAATTAATTATAAACTTGTATCCAAAACGATTTTGAATTTCGGTCAATGCCAAGTCTTGGGCCCTCGGATATTTGTATTTAAGTTTCGGCCAAAAGTTTTTCCTCCGCTTGTGTCCAACGGGTATGTACGATGTCGGTTTTCTTTGGTCTTGGCTTTCTTCCTCTTCCTTTTCCTTTTCCGACCGAAGAAGACTCTGTTTGTGAAGCTTGTGATGGCGAATGTAGTGGTGAGTCGTGTAAAGCTCATGGTGGCATCATTTGTGTTGGTTGTGAAGAATTATCGAGATTCATTTGGTTGAAGGATTGTTGTTGTTGTTGTGCGAAAAAAGCCATTTGGTTATAGTGATTTTGGTTCATTTGTGGTGTGAAAGAGGGTTGTGGATAATATGGCATCGCGTTTTGCCGGTATTGTGAAAATGATGGGGGCAGATGATGGCTTGCATATTGTGGGAATGATGGCATGGGGTTTTGCAGGTGTTGGGAAAAAAAGTACGGGCGAATGATTGTGTAGCGGGTGACGGAGAATTAGAATTAGCGGACTCGGAAGATTGATGAAATATATTGTTAAGTAGTCAATAATTGGTGTTTTGTTGTGACATCTTTGGAAGATAAAATGGAAGTGTATGTGAAAGTGTAGTTAAATTATGATTTGGGTTGAATGTATGAAACATGTTTAGTTAAAGCGGCTATTTATGAGTGAAAGGTGGGGTGTTCTTTGTTTGCCGTTTATAGCCGTTTACAAACGTTCAAAATTAGAAAGAAAAAAAACGAAAAAGAAAAACAAATATCGTATGTGGGTGCAACGGCTAAAAGTCTAATGGCGGACAAACGACATGTTCGTCGGTGTAGAACGGCAGTGCCGTGCGTTGATGTGCCAATGGCGGACGAACACTTTCCTTTTACTGAGGTCTCAGTATAAGGTTTTTTTAGTATAGAATTTATTATGAATTTGGTTTCTGGCTCTTCACAGTGGGACGGAAAATATCGGTTGGCAATATAGGTCGACCGATTTGCAAATCGGTTATGCCCACTGTGGAACATCGGTCGCCAATATCATTCGCCGGAGGAAATGCAATATCGTTCGCCCAACCGAACGATATTTACACACTAAAGTTTCTACCTTTTGTTTCAAACAATCCCAAACGATCGATATTTACACCACTGTGAAGAGAGAGGTGAATATGGTTTGAGGAGAGAGAAAGCTGAGGTGGCAGCCGGAATGATGATGCAATATGGTTCACCACTGTGAATAGCCTTTATTATGAATGTGGTTTCTGGCTGTAGATTTTTTTTGTTTACTCAGGTAATGCCTATGTGGGTCTAGTTAGTGTCCCCTTTCAAATTTTCTTGTTGGGTTGCGGATGGATTTTCGTTGTATTTTCCTTCTTTGTTGGTAGCTTATATAATTGGCCTTTAAGGTAAAAAAAAGATTGAAAACATCAAAGAAAATACAATATAAGCAAGTGACCTAGTCTACAAACACCAAGGCCAAATTAGTCATTTCAAACCACATTAAATCCCCAAAAACAAAAATATAAATTGGGGAACATGTTCATGAAAGCAGACAACCAAAAACGGCTTCATTGTACAACTGCCACCCGTTAAACACTGAGAAAAAAACTAAGCCCAAAAACACACTTTCTCTCTCACACACATAAAAAAAACAACACCACCTCATCACCACAAACCTCCATCAAATCTTTCCCACATTTCCATTTTGGGTTTTTAATTTCAATCCATAAAATTGAATCTTTAACCGATCCAGGGTTTTTTGGGGTTTTTTTTTATTTGATCATTATTTTCAAATTCATTTGTGGGTTTTGTGATTGGATTTGTGGGTATTCTAAAAGTGTAATCAATTTCAAATTTGGTGGTTTAATGAGTTGTAATTTATTTGATAAAGTTTATGCTATGGCTGAAGGTGGATCTCGTTATTGTTCTAAGAAATCTGATGATATTTGTGGTGATATTTGTGATGAGGTAATTTTTTAATTATTTTGATTATTGCATTGTTGGATTTGATTTTTTTTATTGTGGGTTTTAGGTTTATGTTTCTTGTTTTGTTTATAAATTTATAGGTTTTATTTGTTGGTTTAATGATTGTTGTTTGATAGATTCTGTTCTTGTTTTTAAGTTTTTATTATAATGGTTTTGGTTTTTTTGTCACAAAGTTGTAATCTTTGCTATAGTTTTTGATAAATTTGAGCCTATTTTTGTTCAAGAATTAGTTAAATCTAGAACCCACAAAAAGATGGATTTCTTTTTTAAAAAAAGTTGGTTTTTGGGATCTTGTTATTGAAGCTATAAATGTGTACTTTTAGTGTTACTTTTTGCTTGCAAGTTGATATGATCCATGGTTTACATCATCTTTTTGTTGTTATTATATGGAGAGCTAAATGGAAATGAACATTTTGATATGCAGGATTCAGGAAAATCAACAACCATGGCGAGATTAAGGTGTATTTTACGCGGACTTGAGTTAAAAAGCATCATCTTTCTTTTTGTTATGGTCCCAACTGTCATCCTTAGTTTGTATGTTCACGGTCAAAAAGTTTCATACTTTTTACGACCCTTATGGGAATCACCGCCAAAACCGTTTCATGAAATTCCGCATTATTATCATGAAAATGTGTCTATGGAGAATCTATGTAAGCTTCACGGTTGGGGAATTCGTGAGTTTCCTAGGCGTGTGTTTGATGCGGTTTTGTTCAGTAATGAAGTTGATCTTTTGACGATTAGATGGCATGAGCTGTATCCGTATGTTACTGAATTTGTACTGCTTGAGTCAAACTCGACTTTCACAGGCTTGCCTAAGCCCATGGTGTTTGCGAGTCATAAAGATCAGTTTAAATTTGTTGAACCAAGGTTAACTTACGGTCAGATTCCAGGAAGATTTCATAAAGGTGAAAACCCATTTGTAGAAGAGGCGTATCAGAGACTTGCATTGGATTATCTTCTAAAGAAAGCGGGAATTCAAGAGGATGATTTATTGATTATGTCAGATGTTGATGAGATACCGAGCAGACACACCATCAATCTTCTAAGATGGTGTGATGACATACCTCCAGTTCTACATCTCCGCCTAAAGAATTATTTATATTCTTTTGAATTTCTTTTGGATAATAATAGTTGGAGGGCGTCGGTTCATAGATACCAATCAGGGAAGACAACTTACGCTCATTTCCGACAGTCTGACACTATCTTGGCAGATGCAGGGTGGCATTGTAGCTTCTGCTTTCGCCGCATCAGCGAGTTCATTTTCAAGATGAAAGCTTACAGCCATGTTGATAGAGTGAGGTTTAACAAATTTTTGAACCCTAGTAGGGTTCAGAGAGTAATCTGCAAAGGATCTGACCTTTTCGATATGTTGCCAGAAGAGTACACATTTAAAGAGATCATTGGGAAAATGGGACCCATACCACATTCCTATTCGGCTGTTCACCTTCCTGCACATCTTATTGAAAACGCTGACAAATACAAATTTCTTTTACCTGGAAATTGCATAAGAGAAAGTGGGTGATCGTGTGACGTCTTTTTTCTATGTAAAGGTTGGAGCTTTAAAGTTCAAAGACACGTCTCGTAACTTTGATAAAAACAATAGTCGTCTCTGGTATGTTTTCTCGCTAATGTCTTAGTATCTGGGGATGTAGAAGCGGTTGAGATGATGGAGTTTGTGGGGTGATGGTGTATATAAACTCTTTGTTTTTCGCTTGTTCGTGGTAGAATTGGCTTTCTTACAAAATCTTGGCATAGTGATTTGCTGAGTCGGGGGGGAGCTGTGCTTCCATGGAGACGAGTGATTCATGGGTTCACCTGTTTATTACTGGGCATCACCATGGCAGGCATTTTGAGCCCCCCTGAGAGTGATTATCCACAGAAAGTTTCGCGCTTTTTTAATGTTAGGAAATTTTGAATGTGAGACTAATCCGGTTATAAATAATTATTCGAAATTCTGTTTATTTTTTTTAACACGTTTGTATCTTGGATTTGTCGTGTTTGATCATATCTTCGATGAGTGTTGTCTAGAAATACTTTTTCAATAGATCATGCCTTTCTGATCTTGGGTTATAACTGTCTTGCTTTTCGAGTCACATTGGTTTTTGTCGTGTTTTTCAAAGAGGGGATTGAGTATTGGTTTAGATCATGAATCCATTCATTTTCTACTTGAAATATATATGCTGATATGACTATTTGTAAACTTGTTTATACCAAATAAGTTAATCTCAGTTGATCTCTAAAGGGATTCAGGGTTCTTGAATTTGAATGTTGAAAAAGCAGCATAAATATCCAAATCTTCAAGAGAGGGTGCAGTCAAAATAGCTCATTATCTGGAAAAGTCTGGAGTTTGTAAATGTCAACCATCTTTTGGACATCCATGCACGTTGTATTTCATTTTTTCTCCAGGAAGTCATATGGCCTGCAATAACAAATTGCTCATAAGCAATTATTGTATGATAAGAATATACTAATGTAAACAGTTGTTTACAAATATTTTTCTATTTGTTTGCTGTTAGAAGCTATTTTAGATGATTGATTGTTGGAGTTGTGTTCGACCTATCATTGAATGATTTGACTAAGGTATTATCGTATTAGTCTAATGTCACTCAAATTAGGCAAAAGCTCCCCTTAATAAAGATTGTCGAAGCTGACAACGCGATGATAATTTCGAACAACTAATGGGACAATAGTTCAGTGACCAAGTGTCTATAACTAATAATTGAGTACATGGAAACATTTCTATGTTACAAGTGGAAGAACTATCAACTACCAAAAGGTCGATTTAGGCTCCTTCCCTTCTACCGCACAGCTGCAGTAGCAGGTATTACGACCCCTCTGTCCCACGCATTTAACCGGCTCGCGTGGTTCAACTCAATATGATAATTTCAAACATTTAATGGGAGTCTATAACTAATAATTGAGTACATGGAAACATTTCTATGCGACAAGTGGAAGAACTATCAACTACCAAAAGGTCGATTTAGGCTCCTTCCCTTCTACTGCACAGCTGCAGTAGCAGGTATTACGACCCCTTTGTCCCACGTATTTAACCGGCTCGCGTGGTTCAACTCAAGATGATAATTTCAAACATTTAATGGGAGAGTCTATAACTAATAAGTAAGTACATGGAAACATTTCTATGTGACAAGTGGAAAGAACTATCAACTACCAATGATTGTTTTTTAGTATTAGGGTGCGTTTGGTATCCCTCAATCGGAATGGGTCTATGGATTTCATTCCGATTCAAGGTGTTTGTTTAGTGGGCCTGGAAATGAAATGATAATATCATAGCCATAGATTCATTACACACCAATTTGGTGTCTATGAAATCCATTCCCGTGGGCCCTTCTCTTTTCCACTACAAAACTCAAATATCTATACATTTTTTCATACCATATTTTGTCATCCAAACATAAACAATCGTAATGATTCACTTTTTCATATATCTATTGTCATTCTACCCCATACCAAATCCGATACCCATTGTCATTCCTAGCAGCAAATCAAACGGGCCATTAGACTTTTTGGCCGTCTAATTCACAGGGTTTGAGTTAACAGGTACATCAAACTTGAAATAAATTGGCCAAACAAGAATTGTATGAACCACATAAAGGGAAGAACATGTTTGGTAAATGACAAATGACGACTGGCCCAAACTTGAAATATTTGGTATGACATAACTTTAAATAAGTAACTAAATTGCTAAATAAACATGACTTTAAACACAACAAGACATACTTGACTACCAAGCTTTCCAATTTTCCATGGATCTTTCTAAAAATACTTATTATAATCGATTTCTTTTAAAAAAGTATCAAGATTTCTGTAAAAAAAATTTCTTGTAAAGTAACACGTGCTTAGAAAGTTACATGTTCTTGCAAAGTTGTAATGGAAGATGAATCATCTCGTTTTTCCTTCATGAAGAAGAGTCTATTAATTAATCAATCAATCACTCAAGAGTGAAAACAATCACACTTTTTGTGCAAACTTTGTAACTTACTTGGTTTTTAATTTTCATTTCCGTTTGAAACCGAGTTATTTTACGTGAAAACTTTAATAAGGCTTAGTGGTATATGAGTAACCCATTAAGCAAGAGGTTTTTGGTTCAAGTCTCGTTGAAGATATTTATGAGATATTATGTGTTAGATAGATGATATACATGTGTAATAAATTGCCGTTAAAAAAATCGGCTTCCACATTTTTTGTTATGTTCAACTTGGAAATCTGGTCCCACTCAAGTAGTTGTGGCTCCGTATGATATTTCCATCTGTTTGGGAAGGCATGAAGTAGTATTTTACTACTGGTTGTGGATGCATGTTTGGATTTAGGCAAAAAAAACCAATTAAGATATGTCGATACGAGGTCCTCAATGGCGGATCAAACAGAGAATGTGAGATCTTTATGGGTTGTCATTTATTAACTTGTTCCTATCCCATCACAATTTAGGACACAGTGACAAAGCAAAAAATATACTTTTATTGTTACAAGACAAACACTCAAGCCTAAAATTTCACAAGTCGAAACTTTGAGGAAGCATACCAATGCAAGACTACAAAATACAACTTTCTTTGCCTTGTTTTAATTGTTAAGTATATCCATGTTTCCTTTTCCTTTCCTTCCGAAAATGAGATAAATATTTTTAAAAAAAAAGTTCCTTTCATATTCTTCGCAACTTCCTTTTATTTTATTAGAAAAACTAGAGAACACATTCATTTTTCTTTTATTTCCTCTCAAATTTTAATTTAAGAACACAATGCAAAATATGAGTTTGCAAATTAGTAATAATACACAGATATTCATAGGTGTTAATACTACGAGGTAAACTAGTTTTTGGTTTTGAATATTGTTCATTGATTTTTTTTATTTTTTTATTTTCTTTTTCTTTTTTCTTTTTAGAACGGCAACTAGTTACCTCACAGAATATAACCACAAACTATCTTACATGTCCTAAGCAGGACTTGAACCCACAACAGTTGGAGAGCTTCTCACACAACAAGAGGTACCATTGAGGCACAAACCCTTTGGTGATGATTTATTGGCTTAATCACTTGGTCTTCTTGGGATTCAAGAGATCATAGTATGTAAATGGCCAGCATTTCTTGTTCATTATAAACTTTGCTAGCAAGATCATAGGAGGTGAAGAATACTTGCTAACGGTGTTTATAACACTTCCCCTATAATGGGAGAGATAACACCTAAGGCTCGTCACTATGAGAGGTGGTCTACCGCCACCAACTCCACCTTTCACATACCAAAGCCATAACACCCATCTCCAACCGCGCGCCATCACCAAATTTTTGCACCGGTTTGGTGGTCTGCACCACCGAACAGTTTCCCATGTTTTTGTGTGTGTTTGTGTGCTATGTTTGTATGAAGTGGAGGATTTTTTTTATTTTTTTTTTGGTGATGACCATAAAACTTGTTTGGTGGTAGGTTTAGTAATATGTTGAATGGTGATATGACACTGACGTGAAGGTGGTGAGTTTGTGACCATAGCACCCAGTCTAAGTCTAAGGAGGCATAAAATCTAGTTATTTGTCATTCAAGCGTTGCTTGAGGTTAATGTGGTATTTCAACTACATTTCATTGTACTTACATTTTCTGTGATTAATATACTATACCGGAGTAACCCTTTACTTTAAAAAATAAATAAATAAATAAATAAGTATGGGCCTCACGGGTAGGGTACTAGGGTTACAGGTTGGTATGTCTTGAAATGGGTCATCTTTAGTAATGGATCGAAAAGGGCTGGGTCAATTTTTTTAACATGGCCCAGGTCAGGTTGCCAGGCACTTTTTTGTCCATTTTCTTGAGATAAAACACAACCAAACTAAACCACTCAAAATGAATTTGATAGAAATTGTCACCTCTAAGATCTAGCATTAGCATTATGTAAAATGGTTTTGGGTTCGGACTCTTGTTCACTGGTGGTTTTAGGTCTAGCAAGAGATGGTAACTGAAATAAGATATATTAGATTTATGTCTAGAACACTTGGTCTTCAGCCTTTGACAAGGCTATATAAATCTCAGACTTTTCACATGGACTCACAGAATAATATATACTCATTTGAACAGAGGTTTTAGTAAATACAAACTTCTGGATACTTCATAGCCCATATACGATTTCATGAAAAATTGCACCAGTTTTCGTCTTTGGAGGTCATATGAATATTGCAACCTTTCATATTGAACGTATACGCATAACTATATAAGGTTAATCTTATTGATTTTTATTTACAAGCTTCATTTACATTTATCATTAGAAGGGTAGTCCAGTAGAGTAGATATTAATAGTCGTGAGAATGATGAAAAAGTTAGATATGGTGGTTATGATGTCGCCTGTTCATGCATCACAATCGCTGACTGGTCAGAAGGATTTGGATTGAAACAGATAACATTTTGGGTTGGGTTGACCCACAAACTCGTGTTTAGTTTTTGAATCTTTTAGCGAGAACACTTAAAATTTAAACTTTAAATAACTAATGAAACACTACTATTACAATAGTATGCATTGAAAATAGATTTTAAATGACTTTCACCCGTTTGACCCGTCTCTTTTAAGCTAACCTTTTTGCTCGAATCCATTGAAGATTAAACATAACCCAGACATGTAATTTGATTTCTAGTCTCGTGCCGGTTTGATGGAAGTATCTAGCAGACCTCCTGACCATGAGATCAATATATATCCCACACATGTTCATGTTAGTTTGGTCCAATAGCCAGTCAAGATTAGCTCCGGCTATTCAGATATTGTCAAATCAGTCCTCTTGATTTATTTTTATAGTGCAATGGCTCCTGAACAGTTTAATCTGCATCAAGAATAAAAAAATAATATAAAAATGGGAACAGAAGATGAGAAAAGGAGAATAAATGCTTAAGATCAGTGATGCTAAATTAATTTTGGTAGCAAATCAGTTAGATGCATGATAATTAATCCAGGGCAAGATGTGAATACATGATGTTTATGAGACCACTTACTAAAGACTTATGGGCTCGGATATGACTCTATATGGGTATCGGAATCAGCATCCCTATAAAGAATTTCAGACATCCAATAATTTGAGAATAAAGATATTAAGCGATGCTCTGTTGATCTATGATCATCGTTCAAAATGCGGGCTTACCATGATCCCACGATATAAAGCTTCTCCTAATCGCCTATAAATACATCAACATAATAAGCATTAGAACCACAAGCTTAAGTTCAAAGAAAATTTGTATTTCAAGAAAATGGTTTTCCAAACCGAACGCTGCCCTGGTGCTGGCTTCCAACAGCAAAGCTATTCAACTCATCAAGAGTCGTCTTACTTATCAGGAAACCCTCAGCACCACCAATCTGGTTGGTCCACTGGGAGTGGCTACCACGGCAATGGAGCCAGCCACCACCATGGACTACCAAACACTGGAGGACATGACAGTTCTTATTATGGGAATTCACAGAGCCATGGAAACTCATTTAACCATGGGCATAGCAGCTATGGAAATGGGGCTAACTATGGTTACCAGAACTCGTCTTGGACTATGAAGAACCTTGATGAATGAAAATCCGTACAACAATCGTATCACAAAAAGTGTGCTTGGTGATACTCAAGTTACCTCTAAATAATGTGTGTATTTTCATCTTTATTACATCTGTATCAAAATGCATAAGCAGTGAATAATAAATGGGCACCAACTGTGTTGTATATTTTCATCAGCATTATAATGAAGCTATTTAGTACTACATCATGAATTTCTACAATATCATCTAATAGATCATAGGCGTTCTGAACGAAAATAGACAGTTGAACCTAAAAAGAGTCTCTTAATTACGCTGGTGAGACTGTGGTCTTAAAGCACCAAATACAACAAAGTAAAATGGAGGCATATTATTATAAACTACAAAGTAAGACCTGATAACTAGTATCGCCTCCCCGCCCAGCTCTATCACAGCCCTTCTTTGCAATACTTAAAAAAGTCTCTCATGGCCTACAAAGTAAGACACGGAACTGAGAATGGATGCTTACATAAGATAAGATGCTACTTTGGTTTCATGTTTCAGATAAAGTTATAATTGTGGATCAATTTCAGCATCCTCTAAAGGACCACTGAAAGTCTTACAAGTTGAGAATACAGATATTCAACAATGATGCTTTGATCCACGAACATCATGAAAGCTGCAGCCTGAAAGGCTACCATGATTCCATATTAAACAAGAAATGCATTTATTGATATAGATGGAATTACCAACTATCCCTACAGAAATAAGCATCAGAATCACAGGTATAAGTTCAAATAGACTTTTTTCCGCAACCATCAGCACTTTCGTCCTTACTATATATGTATCAAATGCACATGTGTTGAATGATAAACGATATACAACTAGGGAGTTCTTTAGTTATCCAGAGCAAATAACTTCTTTTAGTTATCGAATGAATGATACTAATGGCGAGGGTCAAAGAAATGACTCGGAAATTTTGTTTAACATATGATTTGGGCAAAAAAGTTATTACATACCTATATAACAAAGGTATGAAATACAAGTAGTAAGTATAAAATGACTTCTGGGGGAACTTTTGTAACTAACTTATCAACAACTTGTGTTTTTAACAGACAGCCTTCGTTTTTTACTAAATAAGCCCCGAAAGTAACATTGACACCTACTCTTTATTTTCATCATTAGAAAGACTACAAAAAAATATGATATAAATTTACATATGTTGAACATCACTAGATTAGTGAAAATGGACACAAAATGAATATGATATAAATTTTAAATTTTAGATTTCAGCTCTCATGATAAAAATATTTGAGCTCATAACTTACAATGAGTTCATCAGATTTTATAAAAAAAATGTATTAAAATTTTAACTAAAATTTTTGGAGAGTGAATATCAAATAGTATTATAGTAAACCAACTGAACCTTAATCATAAAAAAATTAAATTAAATAAGGTAAGATAGTTTGCTTGCTTTGTTTTTAAGCAGTTATAAGACATACTGAAGGTACTATATTCCCACCTATTTAGAGTGTCAAACACTGGAATGGAATTCGACGCCTTTCTTTTTCTATTACTTTTTACTGCAGTATAAAACCGGTTTGACATACATAATTCTGTCTCTGTGAGAGCACAACTACTGATGTGTTATACACGGGGGACTTACATGAGCTCGAGGGCATGCATGTGCGCGCATACCCTTTGACCATCATATGTAGTGCAAATTTTTGTCTTATTTAAATTTTATAAGTTTAACACTAAATACATACCCATAACATAATTCTGGATCCGCCGCTGTTCCTAGTAACACATCAAACTTAACACTGGCTTTGGCTTCGAAAAACTTGAGGCTACTATTTTTTTTGTTAATGTGGCTAGCTTTCAAGATCATAAACATGATCATACAATATCAAGCTCGATAAAGAATGATACGGACAAGAACATGGACGCCATAGCGTCCATCAAGTATGAACACAACTCATTAAACGATAACTGTGATGGAAGGATAATTTGAACGAATGCACATCCAATATTTTCTTCATATTTTGCCTGTGTGATGAGTTCTATTTTGTGATTCGTATCGTAAAATATTGTTTGTGTTGTGAAACAAAATCTGTAAAATAGATCAGACGATGCAGACAATATGTTTAGATTTGGCAGAATAGGACACAAATGTTTGTAAACTAGATCAATGGGTCAGAGGGGTGAGCATGGGGCGGTTTGGGGCGGTTTTTGGCTAAAACCAAACCTCGAACCGAAAATTCGGTTTTAAGTTTTTTAAAAACAAACCTCGCACCAAATGTTCGGTTTGGTTTTTGGTTTTTGGTTTTTTGCTGTTCGGTTTTCGGTTTTTTCGGTTTTCGGATATCCGAAATTTGAGTTGACGGTTTTATCTTAGACCAATTATTTTAGCTAAGTTCTTTAAATTCGGATATCCGAAATTTTGGATAACAGTTTTACATATCCGAATATCCAAATATTTATAATTTTCGGAAAACTTTTATATGAGTTTAAAAACTGACATTTTATAAAACCCTAACCTTTTAATAAATTTTGATCAATTTTTCAGATATCAGAATACGCATATTTTTTGAACATCCAAAACCTAAATCAAGAAATCCTAGAATGTAAGATGCATAGTTTGTCATAAAATAATAAGATTACATACCATGTATATAAAGATGAGATGTGTGAACATATATGAAATAAAGAAAACTAACTTTACGAATTTATTATAGTATTAGCTAAATAAACACTGTTACGAATATCTAATCTCTTAGTTTTTGGACTTTGTTGATTACTTGTATTAAAAATAAACGTATCATTTTTTATTAGTTTTATGAATATTAGTATGTGACGGTTCGGTTTTTTCGGTTTGGGTTTTCATATAAAACGAAAAACCGAACCAAAACTTTTGGTTTTTTTAAAAACCAAAACCGCACCACCGGTTTTAGATTTGGTTCGGTGTTTTTGGGGCGGTTTTTTCGATTTTGTGGGTTTTGGTTCGGTTTTTCGGTTTTGTTGCTCTGGGGCATTACTCATCCTCATATTATTATTCGCCTCTTATATCATATGTATAAAACTATGAACATTAGCTCTATAATGATTAACAACTAAATAATAACAATGAGGTATAATAGTGATAAATTTCCTCAAGAATCTGCCTAATGTGCCGTATGATTTGAAGGGTCAAATCCAATCGACTTGTAATATTCTTTATCTGCATTTGACACTCGATCGCGAAACATCCTCCACTCGCTTTGGCATCTTTCCCTCACCTGTCATCATCAAAAGTCGCAAAAACAAAATAGTTTAAAACCATGACTAAATATTAGTTAGAAGGAAATATGGAATTCGCCTAGTTAGAAAATGGTTACAACTACAGTAAGAACCCTCCTAAGAAGACTTATACGTGTTTGAATATTTTTTTGCGCGTTCCGTGCTACTATTATCATATGTTCCTAGAAATAACAGTCACAAGATAGAGGCCATATACATACCCCTTGCCATGGTTGTCTCCCATTTTCTCCCTGACCCTGCAAATAGGATAAGCGAGATTAGTCGTTGGTATGCTAAGTTCACAAGGACAATACAGGAAATTGATTTATTACCTGATTTCCAAGTGAAGGTACACCTTGATGAAGTATCCATTGTGCATCAACAACTCCAATTTTTTCATGTGCAGGCTACATAACCACAAAAACAAACAAGCCGAAAAAATACAGTCATGAGATTCATGATTGTTTTATTTTTTGACAAAAATGTGAAATGTAACCAAATGAGAGGTGGTTAAGTACCTCGACACATTTCTGGAGACCAAAGTCAAGACCCCACCCGTGGACCAAGTCATTCTACATATAAATGGAAGAATTAGGCACGGTAATATGTCAAAATTGTGTAATGCGAAAAAGATATGATCATATGCATATGCTATACCTGGATTAAATGCCACACGCAGCGCCAAGCGTCTCGAGAGAAAACCGGAGCCATGATCTCCACAAATCTGTAACCCATAAATAACCAAGTCAAAAAATGATTCAGCCAATGCAAATTTCAGCATTTCTTTTTCTAGCCAAATTCAAAATTAAAGTCTTCTACGGAGTATTAATTTTGGTCAGCTAAGGCAGTTGATTAGTAGTCAAGTGTGGAACTTTCCTGGGGTCAACTCTATTGACTCGTATCTATTTGTAACCCAGTAAGACATTAAGTTCATCTACAGTACTCCAGCTATTCCAAGAAAATATCAATTTGACTATTGAGGTCAACTCTATTGACTCGTATCTATGTACTATGTAGTTGAATGAAAACTTTTCGTGGTTTTAAAATGTATTTTTAGTTAATGTGGAGTTGATCAATATAAAGTTTGTACGTACCCTGCGCAAGGAGGCAAATGTGGGTCGCTGCACCAACCTGGCTTCTCCTCTGTTTCTCTACCAAAACATAACAAAAGAGCATAAAAAACATACGAAAAAAATGTAAACAAAAAAGATTCCTGGTACATTCTTAATTTGCTTCTGCTAACAACAAACAAATTATCATATGGTAATGCTAAAATAAGAAGAAAAAAAATTATCATGCGTGGACTTACTTATGAACTTCACGATCTCCACGTCTCTTGGTCATTTGCCATGTTAAGCCCCTGCTACTAGGATCCAAACCAGGCTGCGATATTTCTAATCCATGCTTCCTCACAAGTTTAATGTATCTGAGATAGTAATAAATTTACATATTGTTATACAATGAGCTGTAGATAATTTGATAAAAACACAAGTTCAAATAAAAATAAAATATATATTCATGTGTCCAAGCACTCACTCTTCGGAGTCAAAATGTTCAACCCCAAGATCTTCATCCCAGATAAATATGTAGTCATATGGCGCGACAATGTCAGGATGAAGGAATCTTTTTGCGTACCACCTTTTAGAAAAAAAACGTTAACAGTCATGAATCAAGTCAATGGATCTACGGGGCATAAAGAGTTTGATGATGCTTCTTACCATTTTGTTTGTTTTTCCACACTTATATGAATGGCACGTTTTGACCATTCAAATTCATCCCATTCTGTTGTTTTACCATCATAGTGAAAGAGAAGAACCGTGAAGTTCTCGGAAAACTTTTTGACTACATTATCGATGTGAGCTTTCTGTTTTTCACCAACAGTAAAAGTTACAAGATACTTTGGTTTAATTGTTAGGTCCTGCAGATGCAAAGAAAGGTTGTGTTAGCCCAAGGTAAAATTAATGAGTCATTGTGGCTTCACTGTAATAGGAAAAAAGTGTTTTGGCTTTATTAAGACCAAATCAAGCATGTTCTATATCCTTTCTCAATTAGTTGTCTTGCTTTGACTTTAAATGTCAAACTTATTTTCAAAAAATCGTACATTCATTCTTCAACACAATTAATACATATTCTTCTGAAGTGCATTATTTGCAACGTACAATGTATGTTGAAGATTGTGTTTGGGGCATTTAAAGTCATAGTAGCACCAGTACTAAAGATTATAGAGATAAACAAACCTCGCTAGGTTTACCAAATAATCTTCTAGGAAATAGATCTGACTCAGAGGCAACAATAGCTGGTGGTAATCTTTCTGCGCCTCGTGGATTAGAAGGGACCCAAATCTGCATAAAAATGTTAAGTTCACAACTCTTTTAAGGTCTGTTCCATCAAATATCCTTTTAGATAAAGTTTTCAAATTAAAAACACCTATTTGCCTATCGTCATAAAAATGGTTATTCAGGTTCGCAAGATTCATAATATTGTGATCTAGGTTTATAAAGACACTTACTATGCACAATCAAACATTTCAAGTTTAGAGAGGATACATCTTACAAATTTAACCCTCTGTCAAATAATAACAACATTTCTCCTTGTAAATGAGAACAAAAAGCTTTAATATATTATCAATCAGATGGAATAGTATCTTCTACTAAAATCATAAACATGTGATCGCAATATCAATAATCATTTCAATTTATTAATATAATAATATCACATGTAAAGCCATTATAAGAAAGTAATCTTTTGACTGAAAAGCTGAAAATTATAAGCAACGTTTTAGGCTTTTAAACAAATGGATGACAAAAAAGGGATGTATTAAGCATACCTTTGACGGGTCATCAAGGTTTCGTGCTTCTTTTGAATGGTTATCCTTCGTGACAGAAATCGCATTTAAGATCGTTTGTGTAGAGTGGCCTGAATTTTTGTCCGAGAGGTATGTATCAATTGGAGAAATGAGTTTGATCTATCAAATTTGAACCACCAAAAGCTTGTTATTAATGTAAGCAATCTAAACATTGCTCCGTAGTAGGTAGAAGAGCAACTATGAAGCAAACAAACACATGCAAATAAATATGGAAATCAATAAAGTACACCGTATCTTTCTGTGGAATCTGCAATGTCTGACTCAACACATAGTTTTTAGTAAGTATTTGACTATTTGTTGAATGTCTAAAATACCCTTGAAGGTCGACATAATAAGGCAGTTTTGTGAATTGAGATCTATATCATCATTGTAACAGTAAAGACGGTAACTGACAAATAAGTAAACACTGACCTCAATTCTAAATGACGGTCATTTTTTAAACCATTTTTTAGTAGAGGTTACGCTTGATCTCTAGCGGGTCAAACATATATAAAAAAAAAATTGCTTAAAAGGAAACATGTCAAATGAGTCAAACGACATCCAAAATGCATTTTTATGCATAAAATCTTTGAACTCAATTTATTCAAGAAATTAGATTATTGATATAATATTTATTAGTTTATTACTTGATCCTACTTGCACACTATCAATAGAAAATCTATAAAATTTGGACAAAAAGTGCTTTTAGTTTAAAATATCTGCAAGAAATTACCCATTTTAGATGTTACTCATCCCTGTGACCACCCATTTTGCCACCTCTTGTGTTTGGCATTTCATTCATTGCAAATTAACAACTTGCGCGTGGTTGTTTGAAATGAAAAGCTTAATACAATGATACAGAGGTAAATCACTCCTTTCTAAAACTAAAATTATTGTAATTCTCATGTGACGGTAAATAACACTTCTGGGAAACCAAATAATCAAAACACGAAAATACCTTTGATGGTGAGAAAGCCGGAAAGGATGATCCAATGAAGAATCCGAAAAGAATACCAACTGAAATGGTTGCAATAAGCATTGTACCCTCAGTCGATTTCCTGAAAGTTCCATCGGTCTCCAATATCGGTCCCAAATAAGTAAAACATTTGATTATCTTTTTTTCAAAAACACAAGCAAGTTCTAATCATAAGAACATACAAGTTACAAACCTTCGATTAGGGGTTCCCCTTCTTTTACTGTCTTCAAAATTCATATTAACACAATCAAATTAAGGTCCAATAACAGCTTTGCATTCCTTTACACTTAAAACCCAAACAGCCCAGAAAACCTGAAGAAACAAAAGCAAATTTCAACACAAAAGCATAAAAAACAACGAATTCTAAATCGAACCAAAAAACAATCAAAATAACCAGAAAACAACAGTACTACAAGCTAGAACTAGTTACTTGAGTTGATTAGTACTTACAAAAAAATGAATACAGTACTTCTCTACTATCAAGATTATAATCGATCAATAACCATAGGTGCAATGAAAACAATAGATATGTGAATCCATACTTATAGACTACAGTAAATTGACTTCAAAAAGACCAATTCAAACATTCACAAAAGACATGTGCTTTTTCCCACAATTTCCTCCATAAGTTACTTTAAATTCAGGCAACAGAACTAATCATGTGCCTACTTTAGCCTAAATTAACATGCAAATAAAACAACTTCCAAACACCCATACTATTTTTTTAACGCGCCTTAACCCCACCGCCACACAGACTCAAACCAGGAAACACGCCTCAAACCAGGTAACACGGCCACTTCAGGACTCTAGACTTCTCACAATTATATATATAATATATATATATATATAAATATATAATATATAATATATATATATATATATATATAATATATAATATAAATAATAATAAAAAAAAAAAAAAAAAAAAAAAAAACAATTAATAAAACCCTATAAAAACAAACTTAAGCCACAATATATGCTAAGAACCCTAACCCCTAAAGTCAAATCAAAACATGTACATTTACTTACATACAAAGATTCATACAACACGATCAAAACCTTCATAACATAATTAACTTAAAACATACAACTATACACCTTTATTATTTGCGTGTTTCTTTGACTAAGAAAAAAGTCAAACACAAGCACAAAAACACATAAAAACATGAAATCATTAAAAAAGGTACCTGGGTTTGGTTCTTGGGACTAAACCCACGAATATTTTGAGGTATGTAACGTGGGTTTGTTATAAAGTTTGTGAATTGATGATTTTTTTGAGGAAAAAAATGGGTTTTAAAGATTGTTACTGTATTAAGGTTTTAATTAAAGCAAATATCTTGAGGTTTGAATGCTTTGAGAATTTATAATCCCAATATGCGTTTTAAAGAGAAGGCCCACTTTTATAACTGCTTCTTTTCGCGTCCCTTGTTTAAACTTTTATTGCATTAAAATATGTTGTTTAAGTTTAAGATTTTAGAAGGGCTTTGCAAGACAATTTTAAAACATGGGAAATTAAGAAGATACTTTCCTTGTTCATATTTATTTTTGTGTTTGTCGTAACTTAATTGTTCATTACTAAATTACTAAAAGTAGATATAAAATTTTTATCGAGTTTATCATATTCCGCATATTTAAAGTTAATATTGAAAAGTTTAAAGAAGGCTTTTGTTAATTGTTTAAATATAAAAATCATTCTGCAAAAATTAAAAGAAAAAAAAAAAAAAAAAAAAAAAAAAAAAAACATACTTTTTCCGTTTCAAAATTATTGTCAGGAGACAAGAATCACAAAGTTTAATAAAAGTGAGACCATTATAATTTTCAACCACTCAAATAGAATATTCCCTCACCAAATTAATCGGATTGGCATTACTAGTAGACTTTTTTTTGCAACACAGGTATTTACCTTAAATAATCTTGTATAGTTGGCATATATATCTCCCTCCTTGTAGTCTGTTCCATCAAGAAATCAATACACAATTCATGTGACATTAGTATTTACCTTAAATACTCTTGTTTTGTATTAGGATGCCATTAGTATTTACCTTAAATACTCTTGTTTTGTAATCTTGTATTTATCTTCTATGAATCTATTGATCCAAGATAAATACAAAACAAGATAAATCATTTTGTATTTTTTATTTTATTTTTGGTCTTGCGGTTCAAAATTTTCTCTAGTAAGAAGATCGATTTTTATAATGATGTACATTTGATTTTAATATGCTTATTCACCATGAACCATTTGTCGTTTACAATAATGGCCTTACATTTTCAGTCCCCATAACTCCATAATGTACAAATCTATCGACATGAAATCTTGTTTGATAGCCTTATAATTTCAGTCCCTATAAGGTACCAATCTATCGACCTGAAGATTACAAAGCGATGCCACTAAAAATGAAAGTGTCATTTCATTTTCATAATACAAAAATTAAACTCTTATTAAGAACACAATTTTGGGTTCTATACTTCCTTCATCACCATTATTATCCAAGGTGCCATTTCATTGCTCCTTAGACTGCATGCAGTAAGGCCAAGGATCGATCGACCATGCAATCGATCGTCGTTATTGTTGCACAAAATTCGCTCTCGGTCGTCGATAGGGAATTTGAGTGAAATGGTCGTAGGGACAACCGACTGTCGTTCCATTTTCTGTGTGTGATATTTAATTAAGAAGGAATATTTGAGGGGTATGTTTTTTGTAGTGTAGGTTGTTTTACTGTGGCAAAAAATTGACTATAAGTCGTTGGAGAGAGAAAACTGACGTGACGGATAAAAAGGATCAATCCCCCTTCTTACGTGTCTTCTTACGTGTCCATCCTTATTTATGATTGGTCGAACAAAAGACGAGTATATTTGACTCTTCTAAAGTCAAGATATTGGGAATGCATAATCAGAAAAGTCGCATGCATTGAGTTATTCGGACTTATGATTGGTGCCACGTGTAGTGAAAGAATGGACGATATAAGTCCACTTGGCAACTTGTTTGGCTAACGAACTATTTTGTTTTGTTTAGCGTGTAAAACCGGTCAACGACTATTCAAGCAACTCCTTTTTGATATTTCAACTCTCGACTTGTTAATCGGTTTGGAATATTATATCTTTAGATGCAATCAAAATTTTACATGGAAACCAAGTTGTAAAATTCAAGATTTATAGATTGAACTGATTTTCTTAATACACATTAAGTTAACAGCTAACGCTAAATTAAATTGAATGTTATTTCAATTTGTGTTTCGGATAGTGTTTTAATTCTAAATTTTGTTGTAGGCGAACTTGTTACCAATGTAGCGAGTTTCGTTATTGCTGACATTCATATCAATTATTTTCTTTGTCTCGGGGGTGGTTGTCACACCTCGCCAATAGCGGAAACGCGAGTGCAATATCATAGATATCATCACAACACATGGCGTTTATATAGAGAATTACTACATGCAAATAAATAAAACAAAGTACAGACACAAAGTGTCGTAACGATACCCCAAAATAAAATAACCCAAAACAATCTCCAAATGTATCTTCATTAAAACATAAAGTAAAAATGAAAGACGTTCAAGTATCGCAAACAAAAATCCAACTTATTCCAATTAAAACTTAAAAATAGTCATCCTCAAATGCAAATTAGTCTCTTCTAGTCACGTCCTTCTACCTTAGTCTTAGAATGCTCACCTGAAAATGATGCTTAAAAACGTCAACATAATGTTGGTGAGATTCATAGGTTTAAGACACACAAAACATTTCTCCGATAATAGTTCACTGTGATTACAAAATTTAGCAGGACAGTAAAAATAGTTATCACACAACTAGCATGCAATTGGGACGGAACGTGCCCACCGATCCAAGTATAAATTGGGATGGAACGTGCCCACCGATCCAAATACCACCACAATTGGGACGGAACGCGCCCACCGATCCAAGTTAATAATAATGGGTAAATCACTACCCTCCGATCGGACCACACAGAAATAATAGTGAGTAGAGCCACTAGGACTTGCTACTCTCCAAATGGATAATGGGAGCATAGCTACCCTCCAAATGGACCACACAGAATCACCACAATAATCTCATAACATGCAGTATACGTATAATAACAATTACAAGTCCATGCATTTTATAACCACATAATCACAGTAACTCAAAAACATTTAAACACAAGCATCATTCTCATCCCAAGTTAAAAATGGGACTATGAACTCACCTCAACCTTGCAGCTTTCAAATTATCCACACACAAATCTATACAAACAAAACAGCACCACATTACACGCGACCAAGCTAAAAGCTATAGTCCATGTAACACATATATGATGGATGTCTAAGGTTCATATAACCCACCATGGATTACCTAGACTCCATACTAATCACTACCAAACACCTATACTCACTAAATCCCTTAAATAAAACATCTCAGAAAACGCAGATTTTTAGGTTTCACCCACATAAAATCATGACCAAAAATCATCCACAACTCACACCAAAAATTCACCATGATCCTTCATAAGCATACAAGCTTCTCCCAGAAGGCCATGCATTAAAAACACACACAAGTACCCAATGAAAAATCAAACATGACAACAATCCAGATTCGGATCTGAACGCACACCAAAAAGTTTTGATCTAGTAGACATACTTGTACATCTTATTATCATCCAATTTTCGCGTGAAAGTCAAAGATAATATAGAACTCAATTCCCCCAGAAGGGCTAACCCAAACTACACTTTTTAAACCACTTTTTATTTCAATACTTCTAACCTAAATCTGTCCCGGTTTAACTGTTTTGACACCTTAACTTATAAAATTCGTTTGACTGACTTCCCGACCTCGAAAACACTCGTGGCCAGACTTTTTGGAAAGCTCTTTCTCTGAACTATAATTTAGACATAAAATTCGTGATCTAACTCATCTTCATCTATTAAATATCATCGAATCTCTACAGCCTTAATATTCTGTCAGAATCTTAACCCATTAATTATCAAGTTTTAAACCCTAATTACTTCACCAATCATCATAATATTACTAATTAATGACCCCAACATGTTTTATAATAATAATTTACAGAACTAAACATAAACCCTAATCCATCATATTATTGCTACATGAATCATAAAAATAAATTGAACACAAGTATTGAAATTTATACCTTAATCTTGATTTTAGGCTTCAATAATTAAACCCTAAATTTTTCTTCTCCTTGTCTCCCTTGGTTTGGCCGATTTTCTCAAAAGAGGGGTGGGAGGGTTTTGATTTTGTATTTATAATGCCCTAGTGAACATTCTAGACCCTCCTTATAATTGGTAAGTGTATTTTGATTAAAATTTGGTTTCCTTTTTCTCCTAAACCCATTTATGGCCGATTTTATATATACATATATTTTTTTTATTTTTTTTTATTAAATTTAATTATTACACTTAAAACCTTGCACTCTTGATATTTTATAAAAACCCTATACCGAACTTAACACCTTACGCGATAAACTTTCGTTTTTACGACAACCCGGAAAAATAATCATTTTCAAAACAAAGTTTCCAAAAATAGAATTTCACACTCTTTAAACACATGACACATAAAAACAACCTCCACGTAACTTACTAACGCTCAAATACTTGAACGGAGACTTGTTACGCAAAAACACAAAACACCAAAACTACACAAGTCATTTCTACACCACCAAGGCGATCAAAATAAACTTATCCCAAAAATTTAACGCTACTCAAACATGACGAAAATCTCACACCAAGGAATTTAGTGCTAACACATGTACATATACCGCTCACATACCACATATATACCACATATAACACATAATACACACCAAACAAAAGTTAGATAGGTTGAGACTATTAGTCAAACTAACCTGCTAAAATCACGGTTGTTACAGTGGTTGTTTGAACTTATATGTGACTTACGAGCTTATTTGCTTTTGAACTTATATTTTATAAGCTCCAACTTTCTGGCTTATTTTAAGACTTGTGTGATTATAACAATTTATTATGATATGATAAATTCATATAAACCAGTAAATTTCAAAAAAAAAAGGGGAAAATGAGGCTTATAAAATATAAGCCGAAGTCAAATAAGCTTATAAGCCCACGTGTAAGCTTAAACAAACACCCCTTTAAAGAATCCTTAATGCATAACTCATTTTCATACTATCTTGATTCTTTAAATAATTTCAGCTTTTTATTAAACCATCATCTCCAATGCAAAAACAAATTTTCAACGAGAAATGATACATGAAACTAAAAATAAACCTAATTGAGGACATAAAAACATGTGGTATCATCGTGATGACTGCAGACAGGTACCCACTTATTTTACATCTCATTAGGATCATGCCACATGTTTTTAGGTACACTTTTAGGTCCATGTATCATTTCTCTTTCTCAACCCATCGTTTCTCAAGAGAAAAGTTCAATGTAGACCCAAATTCTCTAAACACCCAATGAACTAATCATGATAATTCATTTTTTTATCAAAACAAAAAAACTCACTTTCGTCATTTTTTTAAAATAATAAATATCTCACACCGTTAATCCTTACGAGAAAAGAATCATACCATCACGATGAGAATTAAATCATCTTTCTATAGAGAGACACTTCTATATACTTTTGACAAACTTTTTTTTCGATTTTTTTTTAGTGAGTGTTGAAATTTACGTTTAGAAAAATCACATGTGATTTGTTATTTTAAAATCACTTGTGATTTTATGAAATCACATGTGATTTGTGAAACAACACGTGATTCCTAACATACAGATCACATGTGATTTTTTCAGACACGAATTTTAACACTAAAACAAAACTTTAAAAAAAAAGTTCGTCGAAAGTATATTGAAGTGGTCGTCTACTGAAAGATAAAAAAAATCTCTTCACGATGGTGTATTTTTTGTCGCTTACGATTTACAGTTTGCAAGATATATATATTTTTTTTAAATGTGAAAACTATTATTTTGTTTTGTTTTATTTTGTTTTATTTAATTTTATGAAAAAATGAGTGGCAATAATTTGTTCATCGAGTCTTTAGAGAATATGGGGTATATATTAAACTCAACTCCGTTTCTCAATCCATTCTCACCAAACACAAAAATGGTATAGGTTGGGTCTGCATAAGCTTCTTAATAAGGGTGTGTTTGTTATGGGGTATTGAGGATTGGGATTGAATGCTAAAGTAAAAGAGTTTATTTGGTACAATAATGTAGGATTTAAGATTAGGCATGATGACGCAATTTAAACCTTTTAGAAATCCCCACTTAACTACTTAACTGTCAGGTATAGAAAACATGAAAAAGATCATCTCAAAAGTTGGTTTTCAATATGATAGGTTATATTGTTTGTAGTGTGAGGAGTGAAAAAATAAGTGGCCCTTAATTTTGATTAAAAGAAAAACATTTATCAATTTACTTTTTTATGATTGACCAACATAACCAATTATGTTGTAACCAACTTTAAAGGATCATAATCCTAGAAAACGCTCCTATTTTCTTTTGAAAGAATTGCATCTTTTATTTATCCTTTGTCTTTCTTTTTTTACAATGATAGGCCCAAATCATTTCAATTATATTCTTAGTTATTTGAAAACAACATAGGGCATGTTTGGTAGGGGCTATTTAGGGGAGCTGTTAGTTTTTTATTAAAAAATAATCTTCTCTAATATAAATAGCTCCGTTTGGATACATTAACTTCAAGCTTTTATTTCAAACAAATAGCTCCTAAATGAAAAGCTGATTCATGAAGCTTTTTATACATCTTGGAGCTGTTAAAACTTTAAATTACTGATATACCCTCTAAACATTTGTTTACAATTATAAATATATCATTTTATGTCATTTTACATCTTATATTTACATTTAATAGCTAACCTACCAAACACTTTTATTAGAAAAAATATACAGCTTGTAGCTCATGTTAACAACTTACAGCTTACAGTTTACAGCTTACAGCATACAGCTGACAGCTGACAGCTAATTTTGCCAAACATACCGATACACTAATTTCAAATGCTATTCCAAATATTTAGCGAGCAATCTTTATGATAGTCGTACTTTTTCTTTCAATACATTTTCTATCATCCTTATATTTAACGAGAATGCAGCCGGCCGTCGCGTTGCGGGCGGGTCTTTTTTTTTTTTTTTTTTTTTTGGGCCGATTTTGTAGAAATAAAGTAGATTTTTTTATTTTTTTTTTGGATGTATTGGTTGTATTTCAAATGGTAACGCGGGCCGTTTTTTAGTTTTTTTTTCCATTGTAAATGATATGTTTATGGCTCAAATCAGAAAAAAAAAAATCAATGTAAATAGAAACATCGATGAAGCAGACAATTGCTAGCTGTAATTATTAATAATGAAAAGTACTGATACTTACATGTAAATGATATGTTTACGGCTTAAGAATCTGGTGGACATGAACCTGTGGTATTCATCAGGCTCCAAAGACACCCATTTTTGCCCCGTTTGACTGTCAAAACCCACTGATTTTAGGCCCCAACTGTACCTACTGCAGGCCCCGTATCAGCACGCAAAAGTTACAGTATTTTCTGACCCGCTGCAAATATGCTTATTTAGCTTCCGATTAAACCAAACAGTACGCGTAGCGTAAGCAAAAATAACCATAAGGCGCAAATAAACCAGCCTCATAACAGTAAATCCAAATGTGGTACTAAAGACTCGTCATGGCTGCAATCATAACTAAATTACGGCAAATCACTGATGCGAAGTTAAAAAAATTAGGCTCAGATCGGAATACACGTATATACCCGAAGCCGGCAAACCACAATGGCTGCAACCCACAGGTCTCCTCGCCAAGGTACCGGCTTCTTGAAGCAGCATGTTTCAGTTATACAACTGCAATCATCCATCATCATCGCCACAAATATCATACATTATATATATGATTAAATCACAATCAATACAACGCCGGATTAAACGGTACCATACAATACATATCATTTGTGGGTTGTGATTCTGGAAATCACTGCAACATAAGCTGTAATACCTGAAATTCAGATAACATGTAAAATGACCAAAATGTCCTCACTACTTAAGAATTTAATTACAAGCTATTATAAGTACCAAATTAATCTGAATTATGTTAAATAAATTACATATAAGGTAAAATAAAATTAAGATAAGTCTTGTACTAATTTTTATATGTCCAAAATAATTATCTTGCACCTTACAAAAATTAAAAACCGAAAATACATTACTTTTATTAATTTCGGTATAATTAAAAGTGATTTAAAAGTTAGATAAATACAACTAAATTAAGATAAGGATCAAACTAATCAAAATTCTGATCCCCTTAACTAATATAGGCCAATTTCTATGTATCCCCCCCCCCCCCCCTAAGACCGGATTTCCTATTCTATATAATTCTATCCCATTTATTTCTTTCTTTTTCATCAAGCCGAGAAAACACAAACACCAAATAATTCACCATTCATTCCATACGATTTCTGGAGGTCCAAGAGTAATTTTCTGAGTTCATTATATTTCTAGGAAGCCAAGAAAAATAGCCATTCGAATTATAGAGGCCTGAATTCATTGTTGTCGAATTTTGTTCATACGTAAGGTATAATTCCCTATTAATTCATACGACCCTTTATAAATTCGTTTTCCATTTTTCCTGAGTTCCTTATATCATATATGATCTGTGAAAAATTATTACAAGGTTTGTTGGTCGCGTTTGTGCTCGTGGGGAATTTTTGTTCGATTTAAGCAAATCGTGTGGTATAATTTTCCATCTTCCATTCGATCATTCTGAGATCACTCTGGTATTTTTCCCATGACCTCTACATCACATAGGGTCTGTATAAAATGATAAACATGAACCATGCATGATCTATAATTTATTTGTGAATTAAACCTTAAAAACGTAATAAAACTCTAACTAATTCTATACGAATTTTCTTGGCATGAAATCTATTTTATTTGGACTCTATACAGTACGTATGATCTCAGAAAAATACTAATTCGAATTTTTGAGGCTTGGATCATGTTTTGTGAATTTATGTTCTAATCGCTAATTTAGAAAATAAAGAAAAGAAATAAAATAAAAGAGAAAGAAATTAGGGTTAGGGTTTTTGGTGTATGATTCTTGTCATTTAATGATGTTTAAGGTTTGTCATTATTATGGGGTAATGATTGTAATTTAATATTAGGGTTTGTAATAGTTTTGTTAATTAATGATTTGAAAAATAAAAGTATAGGGGCTGTTTTGTAATTTTTGAAACTTGTAGGGTATTTTTATAATGTTTTATACATCTGTAGGAATGTGGGAAAAATATTACTTTGGGGTCCTAAGTGTAAATATTGCAAGATAATGAATTAATTGTATTTATAAGGGTTGTTTTGAAATTAATTAAAATAGAGGGACTAAAGTATAAATTCTGGAATCTTGATATTTTTCTGAGTAAATACTGATATTAAAAGTGTAATGTGAAATTTTGAGGATTTATGGGCTTAATATGTAATTGTTATGAAATTATGATTTAATTTATAAGTTTTGTAAACTTAAAGGACCATTTATGTAAATTCTGAATTATGAGGGATCTGATCTGTAATATACCTAATTCTGATGATACATTCTGTAATTATGTAAAATAAGTTGGTTTTTTGATAAATATGAATATTGTAGGGATTAAATTGTGAATATTGTAAATCTAGGGTTTGTTTTGTAAATATGGTAACTAGAGGGGTATAATCTGTAAATTGTGAAACTAAAAGGATTAAGATGTCATTCTGAATAAAAGGAGTATTTAAGTCAGTAGTTAAAGTATTTTCATTGTGATACCTTTGAATTTAGAATAATTACAGTTTAAACCCTGAACTATGAAAATCTGTCATAATTAGCCCTAAAGTTTTGTAACTTGATAAAAGATACCTTAATACCATAATATTCTGTAATTAAGGACTTAACAAAATCTGTAATATCAATATCTGGTTAAATATGGAAATCTGTTAATTCTGGAAACCTGCTAAAAATAGAAATTACTAAAAATGGAAAGATAAACTAAAAGTAATAATCTGAATTAGAATCCTTAGTAATTCCGTCTTCTACTTCTTTAGGTGTGAAGAAGGAGAAGTCCTGATTTCTGTTCTGTGTCTGTTTTGCTTATTCTGCTTTGCTAATAAGGTACAGATATTCTGCCCTTTTTCAGTAAGGGTTTTTCATCCCCTTTTCTTTCAGTTTTTCATTTCCTTATTAGGATCCCCTATACCATTGCTATGTTCCCTTCTGTTTGTGAATCTTTGTTGTAATCTGTTTGTCTTGAACCTTTTGTTTGAACCTCTGCTATGATTCTTTTATTCTGAACCTTTTTCCTGAACTCTGATTGTAAACTTGTTTGTGAACCTTTGATGTGTTTCTTCTGTTCTGAACCTTTCTTGAACCTTTGTGTTTTGATCTCTTGTTCTGAACCCTGAATTTGTGAATCTTGATTGAATCTGATCTGTGAACCTTGTTCTGAACCTTAACCTGATATATCTGTTGTAAACTTTGATTTGATTTTTGGTATAAACCTTAACCTGTTAAATCCTTATCTGAACCTAATTGATTTTGAACCTTTATTAAACTACATATGAAACTGTTTAAGAAAAGCTATTTTAAAAAAGAAGCGATACTGCTTGAAATGGAAGTTACTAAAAGTTTTGGAGGACCATTTTTATGAAAACTATTTTGTAAGATCATTTCAATGAAAACCATTATTAAAGGATTGATTTAAATGAACTTGTGACAGGAACTTCTGAAATGGATTATTGCTATAAACTTGTAATTGTTAACCCTTGATATACTCTTTTGGACTATTGGAAATAAACCTTTTAATTTGAACTTAAACTTTGATATAAAACTTAATCTGATAAACTCTGATTTGAACCTTCGATATTTATTTCTGAACTGTTTGACATGAACCTTTTGCCATGTACCCTTAAGATATGACCTTCTGATTTTGATAGTACATCTGACCTTTGACCTACAGTCTGATATCCGAGCCAATCACTAGGCATGAGGGTTTCATGTCCATGTCATTGATGCACCGATGGCATGACTCTAGGGTAGGAGAGTGATGACCTGTCCCGTCCCTGATTTTATCTGTTATGTAGGAGAAGATTCGGGCCTACTGGGGCGTATGGATGCATCCTAGATCTGATCTGATTTCTGTTATCTGTTATTATGTTATCTGTTATATATATATCTCTGGTGACTGATGGTGTGTGCGATACACGTCTTTCACATATATCTGGGAGCTGATCACTCCGATTTGATACATGAGGTCACCCCTCATATTATCTGGTTACTTGAGAGGTATCCCCTCTAGATTACTTATGTGACTACACTGTTATGATATAATCTGTTATTTGGGCTCGTGATAGATTTCTGTTCCCTTTATTCTTACACCTTATTTATTTCTTATTCTTATTTCGTTTCACTTATTCCATTTCTTATTCCTATTCTTTCATTTGACTTTGATTCTGTATGATATGTATTTTCTGATTTCCTTTGTACTGCTATCCGTTATCGTTTCTGTTATCTATATATCTGTTCACTGAGCTTTTGAAGCTCAGCCGCATTTCTTTTCCTGCGGCAGGTTTTAGTAGGAAGCTGTGAATGAGTGAGAGTGTACCTCTGGACTTAGAAGGCTTGGTAGCTATTCTGGATTAGAATTGGATAGAAGATATTATGTTTTAGAATTAGTTTTGAAAGTTTTCGTTGTAACCTTGTAGATTCAGTATTTCATTTGTAATCCTCTGAGATTTTTGTATTACTGTAGATGTATGCTCTGTTTTGATATGATATGAATCCATTATTGTGATATCTTTACCCTTGTCGGGTTGGGGTGTTACAATTTATGGTATCAGAGATCACAGGCTGCGACTCGTAATACATTTACCCTTGACCTGTGAAGTCTGGATCACTAAGTTTCCACTGTAGGCGCTCGTAGGACAACCTTTGAGAATTTGCTTTAGGATTTTCCTATAGGAACTTAAATTCTGACCAGTGAGGAATGGGTAGACTATAAGTCATTTGCTTAAGTATCTTGCTTCCGCACCTCTCTGATTCGTGTCTTGCTTTTGGTTAAAAATCACATTTGGAAATTTAGATCTTATGCCTTGCACCACCTAAGAATTGAAACCTTAATAAAATCTGAAGCATTGGAAATTGCGTAGTAATTATCTGACATTATTTGATCCTTGCCTTCCGATTTCCACTCCGACCTCTGAAACTTCTGTTAATCATTCTAATGCCTCTTTGGGCAATCTGAGAATCCCCATGGCGATGATACACTTGATACATTCTGTTAGTTGTTCTCGTTTCTAATAATCACCTATGAATCTTCTGATACTATTTGATTTCGACTTAACCATCTCTGTTCCCATGAGAAGCCTTGTGGTGTTTTAACCACGAGTACACAGATGTTTTCCCTCTCATTCTGAATGGTAAAATCTGCTTTGTTGATCCGTCTTTCCTTGGTAGTAACCTTGATTTTATTCTTATAAGGATAAATTGAATGATCATTTAAAATATTGATGACTATCCTCCTATGTCTCACCTTTGGCGTTTGAAACAATGTTGGAACCCCGACATGATTACCAATTGTTAAACTTTTGCTGCCATTACCTGATTTTGACCTTCACTTTCGATCTGTTTGATAAACAGTCTGATATCTTTCCGACCATCCCGAAGGCCGTTTAACCCTAATGTGGTTGACACCTTCTATAATTCATAACCGTGCTGGATATAAATGTATCATCTGATACTATTCTGTCTTGCAAAATCCATACCACTCCTATGAGAACTCTGGTGATTTTAATCTTGGGTATAGAAGTTTGTTCCCTCCCTTGAATGATGAATCTTATTTGCCCATCAGTTTTCCTTTGGAAGGATTTGATGCAAATACTATCTCTGTATGAAACTGTTAACTGAGCATGATGATGCTGATAACCGATATTTCATAAGCCTCACTTTGACAGTATTCGATGTTCGTATTACCGATGACTCACACCCTACCTGCCGCTTGTGATATATAGCTAAATGAAACCCCAACACCTTGAACTGTTCGCTTATCTATCCCCAACACTATACTGAACCACGTACTTGACTCTGACATATGAACTATCCGTCTGGGTTAATGACCATATTCGTTCTGCGGATCTGTTTACTATTGATATACTTGATTTTGGAGATCTTGTGATTATTGATTGGCTGGTTCTTCAGCTATCATAAACTACCGCATCTGAAATGTAACAATCTGACCCACCCTATTTTGTTATAATAACCTTTAACCGCTTAAATCTGTTAAGCTTATCACTGTTATGGAAATATTTACCCGGATCTCATTTGATTGTCAAATTCTCCTGACACCAATTAGTATCCACCCCTAGAAAGTTTTGTTGTACAAATTTTCTGGCATTTTCTGATGAAACTCCTGGGTTTTCCTCCCGTTTGAGAAGTAGAATTGATTCTGAACCGATCTCGGTTGACGAGTCATGATGCTATAGAAGTTGAGAGATTGAAGAAACCGATGAGATATGATTTTTGTTTCACCTCAGTGTTTCCCTTGAATACCCTATTAAACTATGAAGTAGAAAGAGAAAAAAAAATTAATTCAGCATAACAACTATCGTAAACCTAACCGTAATTTTAACCGTAATCACTTTTCATTTCTGCGTATCAATGATTAAATTGTTCTACCTTGAAATTCTGTATCAGACAACCTCATTAAATGTTTGAAGGACTGATGAAGCAACCACAAGAACTCCTAAGATGGGAGATGACTAACTGAGAGAAGCTTCCGTAAAGTATTTCAGTTTTATATGAAGTTATCCCTGAAAAGATTCATGAAAACTGTTTTCGTACTCATTGTGACCATTATGAGTCTTAAATAATGCCAATAGTATTGGCTAATAAGAATCATGTTTTCACGAGTATCTGGACAATTGTCATAGTATGACAGCATGTTGTGCCCTGAGACGAACGAGGAAACATGTAGACCATCTTCGTATTAAATGGAATCACCTTTGTTCTGGAAGAGTAGATGTAATTGGCGTTCAGAGATTGTAGCAGACACCACTACCAAGCATCCGATGACGACAGCAATCTGAGTTGGCGAATTCCGAACTGTGCTAGCAGACTTGTCCAAGACTCGCAGTCTTGCTTCTCCATTCATTTTAGTTGTACTAAGATGAATCGGGAGCAGAAGCAGACTTGAGAATGGAAATTGAGATCATGATTTTGAATGGAAGAAAATTCTGAAGCGAACGTTTGGTTTGGAAGAATGAATTCTGTGATGGATGAAGCTATGGATGACGTAATTGATTTCCTCTTGACCTATTTAAATTTTGTTACCTGATGATAAAATCCTTTGAATGATTTAGGTTCTCTGTAGTAATTCCGCTCCGTGTTCATTCTGCGCATGTTGGACGATGGTTTGTTATGTGAAATTTGACAAATAATGGATGATCTGATGTACCAAATTCTGATAGAAATTCTGGGACTTCCGTTAACTTTTTCGAGTGATTCGTTCTCCTCTTAGTTAGGGTATTTGATTTTGATGACCTCTGAGACCGTAGGAAGACTAGGTGGATTAGGATAAGTTTGTTCTGTTCACGACTTGAGATAAAGTATGACCATCATGAGGGCATATTTATATGATGCCAGTATTATGACGTCTGGCCAACGTGATAATACTTACATCATATAACGTGCACTTGTTGTGGGCATAGGATATTTCGGGAAGTGCCTTTGAACCTTAGAAATTCTGATAACTGTTGGGAGTATCTGCCTTAGTGAGACTGTAAGTTCATTTCTGACTATACGCGTAATCTGCTTCCACCGTTATGCGAATTGATACGTCTGGATTCTCGTCACGCGTTTTGCTGACCTCTGTACTTCTGATAACTATCTTAGGTTACATTGTAGAACTTTATGCCAATTGATGTTATCAATAATCTATTTCCTGCACGTTCTAATCTGATTTGTCTAATCAATGTCTGTGAACGGCATATCCGTCAAAACCCTATGTATTTCTTTGTCTTTTCCGAGAGAATCTGATTTTCATCTACTACGTTTGGTATGTTATTCTTCTGATCTGGATTCAGTATGTTATGTCTGTTCTGAGGATCTGAAACAATTTTGGAATCTACAAGTTCGAGTCATGAGAAACAAATCTTTCATATGTCTGTTCACCGTCAGTTGTGTTTCTGTTTCGTTTCACCTCAATTCTCGTCTTAGTCTGTTATGTCTTTGTTTTGTTTTCTGCTCTCTTTTCGTTCTGCTTTCTGCAAATTTCGAGGACGAAATTTTTTTGTTAGTGGGGAAGAAGTTGTAATACCTGAAATTCAGATAACATGTAAAATGACCAAAATGTCCTCACTACTTAAGAATTTAATTACAAGCTATTATAAGTACCAAATTAATCCGAATTATGTTAAATAAATTACATATAAGGTAAAATAAAATTAAGACAAGTCTTTTACTAATTTTTATATGTCCAAAATAATTATCTTGCACCTTACAAAAATTAAAAACCGAAAATACATTACTTTTATTAATTTCGGTATAATTAAAAGTGATTTAAAAGTTAGATAAATACAACTAAATTAAGATAAGGATCAAACTAATCAAAATTCTGATCCCCTTAACTAATATAGGCCGATTTCTATGTATCCCCCCCCCCTAAGACCGGATTTCCTATTCTATATAATTCTATCCCATTTATTTCTTTCTTTTTCATCAAGCCGAGAAAACACAAACACCAAATAATTCACCATTCATTCCATACGATTTCTGGAGGTCCAAGAGTAATTTTTCTGAGTTCATTATATTTCTAGGAAGCCAAGAAAAATAGCCATTCGAATTATAGAGGCCTGAATTCATTGTTGTCGAATTTTGTTCATACGTAAGGTATAATTCCCTATTAATTCATACGACCCTTTATAAATTCGTTTTCCATTTTTCCTGAGTTCCTTATATCATATATGATCTGTGAAAAATTATTACAAGGTTTGTTGGTCGCGTTTGTGCTCGTGGGGAATTTTTGTTCGATTTAAGCAAATCGTGTGGTATAATTTTCCATCTTCCATTCGATCATTCTGAGATCACTCTGGTATTTTTACCATGACCTCTACATCACATAGGGTCTGTATAAAATGATAAACATGAACCATGCATGATCTATAATTTATTTGTGAATTAAACCTTAAAAACGTAATAAAACTCTAACTAATTCTATACGAATTTTCTTGGCATGAAATCTATTTTATTTGGACTCTATACAGTACGTATGATCTCAGAAAAATACTAATTCGAATTTTTGAGGCTTGGATCATGTTTTGTGAATTTATATTCTAATCGCTAATTTAGAAAATAAAGAAAAGAAATAAAATAAAAGAGAAAGAAATTAGGGTTAGGGTTTTTGGTGTATGATTCTTGTCATTTAATGATGTTTAAGGTTTGTCATTATTATGGGGTAATGATTGTAATTTAATATTAGGGTTTGTAATAGTTTTGTTAATTAATGATTTGAAAAATAAAAGTATAGGGGCTGTTTTGTAATTTCTGAAACTTGTAGGGTATTTTTATAATGTTTTATACATCTGTAGGAATGTGGGAAAAATATTACTTTGGGGTCCTAAGTGTAAATATTGCAAGATAATGAATTAATTGTATTTATAAGGGTTGTTTTGAAATTAATTAAAATAGAGGGACTAAAGTATAAATTCTGGAATCTTGATATTTTTCTGAGTAAATACTGATATTAAAAGTGTAATGTGAAATTTTGAGGATTTATGGGCTTAATATGTAATTGTTATGAAATTATGATTTAATTTATAAGTTTTGTAAACTTAAAGGACCATTTATGTAAATTCTGAATTATGAGGGATCTGATCTGTAATATACCTAATTCTGATGATACATTCTGTAATTATGTAAAATAAGTTGCTTTTTTGATAAATATGAATATTGTAGGGATTAAATTGTGAATATTGTAAATCTAGGGTTTGTTTTGTAAATATGGTAACTAGAGGGGTATAATCTGTAAATTGTGAAACTAAAAGGATTAAGATGTCATTCTGAATAAAAGGAGTATTTAAGTCAGTAGTTAAAGTATTTTCATTGTGATACCTTTGAATTTAGAATAATTACAGTTTAAACCCTGAACTATGAAAATCTGTCATAATTAGCCCTAAAGTTTTGTAACTTGATAAAAGATACCTTAATACCATAATATTCTGTAATTAAGGACTTAACAAAATCTGTAATATCAATATCTGGTTAAATATGGAAATCTGTTAATTCTGGAAACCTGCTAAAAATAGAAATTACTAAAAATGGAAAGATAAACTAAAAGTAATAATCTGAATTAGAATCCTTAGTAATTCCGTCTTCTACTTCTTTAGGTGTGAAGAAGGAGAAGTCCTGATTTCTGTTCTGTGTCTGTTTTGCTTATTCTGCTTTGCTAATAAGGTACAGATATTCTGCCCTTTTTCAGTAAGGGTTTTTCATCCCCTTTTCTTTCAGTTTTTCATTTCCTTATTAGGATCCCCTATACCATTGCTATGTTCCCTTCTGTTTGTGAATCTTTGTTGTAATCTGTTTGTCTTGAACCTTTTGTTTGAACCTCTGCTATGATTCTTTTATTCTGAACCTTTTTCCTGAACTCTGATTGTAAACTTGTTTGTGAACCTTTGATGTGTTTCTTCTGTTCTGAACCTTTCTTGAACCTTTGTGTTTTGATCTCTTGTTCTGAACCCTGAATTTGTGAATCTTGATTGAATCTGATCTGTGAACCTTGTTCTGAACCTTAACCTGATATATCTGTTGTAAACTTTGATTTGATTTTTGGTATAAACCTTAACCTGTTAAATCCTTATCTGAACCTAATTGATTTTGAACCTTTATTAAACTACATATGAAACTGTTTAAGAAAAGCTATTTTAAAAAAGAAGCGATACTGCTTGAAATGGAAGTTACTAAAAGTTTTGGAGGACCATTTTTATGAAAACTATTTTGTAAGATCATTTCAATGAAAACCATTATTAAAGGATTGATTTAAATGAACTTGTGACAGGAACTTCTGAAATGGATTATTGCTATAAACTTGTAATTGTTAACCCTTGATATACTCTTTTGGACTATTAGAAATAAACATTTTAATCTGAACTTAAACTTTGATATAAAACTTAATCTGATAAACTCTGATTTGAACCTTCGATATTTATTTCTGAACTGTTTGACATGAACCTTTTGCCATGTACCCTTAAGATATGACCTTCTGATTTTGATAGTACATCTGACCTTTGACCTACAGTCTGATATCCGAGCCAATCACTAGGCATGAGGGTTTCATGTCCATGTCATTGATGCACCGATGGCATGACTCTAGGGCAGGAGAGTGATGACCTGTCCCGTCCCTGATTTTATCTGTTATGTAGGAGAAGATTCGGGCCTACTGGGGCGTATGGATGCATCCTAGATCTGATCTGATTTCTGTTATCTGTTATTATGTTATCTGTTATATATATATCTCTGGTGACTGATGGTGTGTGCGATACACGTCTTTCACATATATCTGGGAGCTGATCACTCCGATTTGATACATGAGGTCACCCCTCATATTATCTGGTTACTTGAGAGGTATCCCCTCTAGATTACTTATGTGACTACACTGTTATGATATTATCTGTTATCTGGGCTCGTGATAGATTTCTGTTCCCTTTATTCTTACACCTTATTTATTTCTTATTCTTATTTCGTTTCACTTATTCCATTTCTTATTCCTATTCTTTCATTTGACTTTGATTCTGTATGATCTGTATTTTCTGATTTCCTTTGTACTGCTATCCGTTATCGTTTCTGTTATCTATATATCTGTTCACTGAGCTTTTGAAGCTCAGCCGCATTTCTTTTCCTGCGGCAGGTTTTAGTAGGAAGCTGGGAATGAGCGAGAGTGTACCTCTGGACTTAGAAGGCTTGGTAGCTATTCTGGATTAGAATTAGATAGAAGATATTATGTTTTAGAATTAGTTTTGAAAGTTTTCGTTGTAACCTTGTAGATTCAGTATTTCATTTGTAATCCTCTGAGATTTTTGTATTACTGTAGATGTATGCTCTGTTTTGATCTGATATGAATCCATTATTGTGATATCTTTACCCTTGTCGGGTTGGGGTGTTACATAAGCACACCTTAAAACCTTTTGATACGTATTGCCAGACCCGTTAACTAAAACCGTCTCACATATACCAGGATTTGCGTAACTGAGATTATGACCGCTCGAAGGATAAGGGGAACTAATGGATATCCGGCTCAGATTAGTAATTGTGTGTCGGCTCATATAAAACTCTGAATTTCACCATGGCTGCAAACACAGTCGGTTGCATGGCAAACGTTTATACCATGCCCTCCGGTCATTGCCCTGCCAGGTTACGTCCAGGTTTTCAATGATCCATTTTATTTGATTGAAATTATAACAATCGTCATACACCATTAACTATCATCACTGCCTTTTTCCATGTATCGTTATTAAACAGCCACAATAGTCATGTTTGGATTAGGTTATTTATCCGGCTTATGGGCTTATTTGAGTTTAGAAAATCCAATAAGCTAAAGATTAGTCCACAATAGCTGTTCGTCGCGCCATCCATACTACGCACGGCATGGCTGCAAACCAACTGAGTTTCCATGCCAAGATTAGTCAACCCCCCGGCTGCAAACATGTTACCGTGATGCCCTGTCATGATAGGGGCGCATAAGGCTAATCTAGCATCAGCTTCACTCATATCTAGCAGACAAACACCAGAAATGATTCCGTAGACATTCATTACAACAACCTCAGCATGACTGAAGCCACAACTTTGGTGTAGCGTCGTCAACCACCCGACTTGGCTGCAATCACATTCTTGGTGTGACTGCCTAGTGTTAGTGAGACTTTAAGTTCATTCTACCTATACACGTAATCTGCTTCCACCGTTATGCGAATTGATACGTTTGGATTCTCGTCATGCGTTTTGCTGACCTCTGTACATCTGATACTAATCTTAGCTTCTGCTATAGAACTTTCTGCTATTGATGTCATCGATAATCTATTTTCTGTATGTTCAAATCTGATCTGTCTAATCAAATTCTGTGAACCATATATCCGTCAAAACCCCATGTATTCCTTGTCTCTTCCGAGAGAATATGATTTTCATCTACTAAGTTGGTATGTTATCCTTCTGATCTGGATTCAGTATGTTATGTCTGTTCTGAGGACCTGAAACCATTTAGGGAATCTGCAAGCTCGAGTTATGAGAATCAAATATTTCATATGTCTGTTCACGGTCAGTTGTGTTCTGTTTCGTTTCACCTCAATTCTCGTCTTAGTTCGTTATGTCTTTGTTTTGTTTCCTGCTCTCTTTTCTTTCTGCTTTCAGCAAATTTCGAGGACGAAATTTTTTGTTAGTGGGGAAGAAGTTGTAATACCTGAAATTCAGATAACCTGTAAAATTACCAAATTACCCCTGATAACATAGAACCTTATTAAACAACTTATAAAATTCCGAAATAATTCCAAAACTTCTGAAATCGAACTATATCTGAAACAAATAAATTTCTGGGACAATGTTACATCATTTTAAAATGTTCAAAAATAATCATACACAATTATTTAGAAATTCCGAATTATACAATTTAAATAAATATAATGTGAAACCTTTTAAAATTAAATAATATGTAAATTAAATTAGGAAAGGTCTAAGAAAATCAATCCCAAATAAATTGATGATTATAATTCCGAAATTCTGGTCCTAAGCCCTCCCCAAAGTCGGTTTTTAAGAGATATAATCAAATCTTTTATTTCTTTTTACAAAACCAAATCGCAAAACTAGGAAAAAAACCCTAGCGATCTAAATAAATCAACCATGGCTAGCACACGAATTCTGGGATTGAACAAGTATTTTTCTGGGATTATTGGAGGTGCAAGGAGGCTAGGAAAATTAATGGTTGCTGCGTTTTCTCCTTGGTTCGTCCTTGTTCTTAATTTCTTGTCGGTTTGCCCTAAAACAAGGTAATAATTCTTGCGACTTAACCGAACGTGATAAAATTAATATGGAATTTTTCCAGTGATATTTAGATGTTATATAACTCATATAAAATATGCAAATCGATCCATGCATGCTAATTCTATGCGTATGATAATATAATGGCTATAGAACACGTAAATCACAAATATATGAAATCCGAATTTCTGGGCATGATGGCTATTTTATTTAGACCTCTTATGATGTATTAGACCTGGGAAAAATGATAGATCGAATTATGGTGGCCTAAATCAAGTCGTTGTAATTTTAGTGTCTAAAACATACGTAAATATGCAATATATGTTAAACGAATTTTCTGGGCATGTTCACTATTTTTCGTGGGTTCCTTATAAGTAATATGATCTGGGAAAAATATGGTTTTGATTTTTAGAAGCTTAAAATTAACGTGGTTAATTATTGATAAAATCGGATTTTAGAAAAATAAAGAAATAAAATAAAAGGAAATCGTGGCTTCTAGGGTTTGATTTCTTGGATGCATATCTGATCATTTAAAGTGTTTTAATGATGAATTAATGATGGTTCAATGATTGGTGAAAAGTAGGGTTTGTAATTGTTTATAAAAAGTCTAGGCGATTTGAACTAAAATGTATAAGGACCTGTTTTGCCAACTTTGAAACTTCTGGGATATTTCTGTAAGATTATATACATCTGTAAGAATGTGGGAAAAATATAACTTTGGGGTCCTAAGTGTAAATTTTGCATAATAATGAATTAATGGGAAATTAGGGTTTCGTTTGGAAATTAATTAAAAGTGAGGGACCAAAAGTGTAAATCTGAAATTCTGAAGTTTTTTTGTGTTAATACTGATATAAAAAGGTTGTTGTGTAATTTTGAGGATTTTTGGGCTAATTATGTAATTGTTATGTAATTATGATTTAATATATATGTTTTGTAAACTTAAAGGGCTAAATATGTAAATTCTGAATTCTGAGGGGTCAAACATGTAAAGTACTAAATTCTGATTGTATATTCTGTAATTTTGAAATATAATATGTATGGTTGGTAATTATGGATATTGTAGGGTTTAAATTGTAAAATATGTAATTATAAGCTTTATTTGTAAATTCTGAAATTAAAGGGGTGTAATCTGTAAATTGTGAAACTTAAGGGAATGGAAAGTATTTCTGAATATAATGAGTATATAATTCTGTAACTTGAAGTAATTTCACTAATGACCTTGTAAATTAATGAAGTTGCACTTAAAACCCTAAACTCTGTATAATTGTCATTTAAAACCCTAAACTTCTGTAACTTGCTAAAATATACTGATATTCCATAATAATCTCTGAATAAGGTTCAACCTAATCTGAAATGATAATATCTGATTAATCTGGAAACCTGCTAATTATGGGAACTTACTGAATCTGGAAAGTTACTAAAAATAGAAAGTACATAAAATGAAGAGATTAACTAAAGGAATAATCTGAATAAGGAACTTTAGTAATCCTGTCTTCCTCTTCCTTAGGTGTGAAGAAGGAGAAGTCTTGATCATCTGATTTCTGTGTTTGTCTGTTTGATTTCTGCTGTGCTAATAAGGTACAGATATTCTGCCCTATTTCAGTAAGGGTGTTTCTTTCCCTTTCTCTCAGTATTTTGTTTTCCTTATTAGGATTCTCCATACCATTGCTATGTTCCCTTCAGTTGTGAATCTTTGTTGTGATCTGTTGTCTTGAACCTTTTGTTTGAACCTCTGCTATGATTCTTGTATTCTGAACCTTTTTCCTGAACTCTGATTGATCTCTTGTTCTGAACCCTAAATTTGTAAGTCTTAATTGAATCTGATCTGTGAACCTTGTTCTGAACCTTAACCTGATATATCTGTTGTAAATTCTGATTTGATTTTGGTAAACCTTAACCTGTTAAATCTTTATCTGAACCTAATTGATTTTGAACCTTTATTAAATTACATATGAAACTGTTTAAGAAAAGCTATCTTGAAATGGAAGTTACTAAAGGTTTTGGAAGACCATTTTTATGAAAACTATTTTGAAATATCATTTCAATGAAAACTATTTTTAAATGATTGATTTAAATGAACTTTTGACAGGAACTTCTGAAATGGATTATTGCTATAAACTTGTAATTATTAACCTTTGATATACTATTTTGGACTATTGGAAATAAACCTTTTAAATCTGAACTTAAGCTTTGATATTAAACTTAATCTGATAAACTCTGATTTAAACCTTATTATTTTAATCTGAATTGTTGACATGACCCTTCTGCCATGAACCCTTAGATGTGACTCTGTTTATTATATGACATCTGACCTTGACCACAGTCTGTTATCCGAGCCAATCACTAGGCATGAGGGTTTCATGTCCATGTCATTGATGCACCGATGGCATGACTCTAGGGCAGGAGAGTGATGACCTGTCCCGTCCCTGATTTATTTTATCTGGTGTGTTCTGAGGAGTTTCTGGCCACAGGGGGCGCATGGATGCATCCTAGTTCTGACTCTGTTATCTGTTATCTGTTATCTGTTTATGTTATATGTTTGTTATTATATCTGGTGACTGATGGTGTGTGCGATGCACGTCTTTCACATATATATCTGGGAGCTGATCACTCCGATTTGATACATGAGGTCACCCCTCATATTATCTGTTACTTGAGAGGCATCCCCTCTGGATTATTTATGATTATTCTGTTATGATATTATCTGTTATTTCTGGGCTCGTGATAGATTTCTGTATTTCCCTAAACCTGGTTTGTATATTATCCCTTTCTCATTTCTTTCCTTTCACCCTTATTCCTTTTCCTATTCTTTCACTTTAGTTCAGTATCTGTATAATCTGTATTTCTGATTTGTTTCTGTATTGTTCTCTGCCATTGTTTCTGTATTGCTATCCGTTATCGTTTCTGTCATCTATATATCTGTTCACTGGGCTTTTTAAGCTCAGCCGCACGTTTCTTTTTGTGTGCGGCAGGTTTTAGTAGGAAGCTGGGAATGAGTGGAGAGCATACCTTTGGACTTAGAAGATTGAATAGCTATTCTGGATTAGAGTTGACTAGAAGATGTCATAATTTAAAAGTAGTTGTTTTTTTTGAAAGTTTTCAATTGTAACCTTGTAGATTCAGTATTTCATTTGTAATCCTTGAGATTTTTGTATTACTGTAGATGTATGCTCTGTTTTGATCTGATATGAATCCATTATTGTGATATCTTTACCCTTGTCGGGTTGGGGTGTTACAATATAAAACTCTGAATTTCACCATGGCTGCAAACACAGTCGGTTGCATGGCAAACGTTTATACCATGCCCTCGGTCATTGCCCTGCCAGGTTACGTCCAGGTTTTCAATGATCCATTTTATTTGATTGAAATTATAACAATCGTCATACACCATTAACTATCATCACTGCCTTTTTCCATGTATCGTTATTAAACAGCCACAATAGTCATGTTTGGATTAGGTTATTTATCCGGCTTATGGGCTTATTTGAGTTTAGAAAATCCAATAAGCTAAAGATTAGTCCACAATAGCTGTTCGTCGCGCCATCCATACTACGCACGGCATGGCTGCAAACCAACTGAGTTTCCATGCCAAGATTAGTCAACCCCCCGGCTGCAAACATGTTACCGTGATGCCCTGTCATGATAGGGGCGCATAAGGCTAATCTAGCATCAGCTTCACTCATATCTAGCAGACAAACACCAGAAATGATTCCATAGACATTCATTACAACAACCTCAGCATGACTGAAGCCACAACTTTGGTGTAGCGTCGTCAACCACCCGACTTGGCTGCAATCACATTCTCGGTGTGACTGCCTAGCCAAGATACGATTGTTGGCGAGCCACGCATAGTAAAAAAAAATTATATTAATCAGCCACAAAATCAGCAGGTTAGAACAGAGCAAGAAAGAAATGCTCACCAATATCTACAACGAACAAATAACCAACCACAGGCAATAACGAAAACCCAAAAATTAGGGTTTTCAACCAATCATTTTAAGTCATCAATCAGCAGACAATCGGCAACTAAACCCCATATAAATCAAAATCCCTAAAGCCAAACGGCCACTAAACCCTATATAAATGAAAAGCCCCAAACTTGCAGACATCAACCCAAAAATTAGGGTTTTCAACCAATCATTTAATTAACAACAATTCTTACCACCGGAATCATGAGTCAGCAGCCAATCAGCCATTAAACCCTGTATAAATCAAAAGCCCCAAACTTGCACACATCGATCCAAAAGATATTGGTGCATATCAAAGACATGGCTTTCGAGTTTTCCGGAGATGCACCAAATCCTCAAACACCGCCAACAACAACCCCATATTAATCAAAAGGCACAAAGTAAGATAGATACGTACAGAGAAAGACAGGCTTGAGAGATTTCTGGAAACGCAACAAATCATCAACAGCGCAGGTCTTGGATTATTTGGATTATAAAGTAATAAAACGGATCATTGGACTCGATTTGGCAAAAACAGCTTCACCTGGGCTACGAAAAAGGGCTAAGCAGTTGGGCCATAATTTTGGCGGGAAAACGGGTGCAAAAACGGCGCCGTTTTGTTCGACAATTAAACATATATATAATGCCACCCCATTCACACATCAAACACCAACTAAATTTTCTTTAAGTTATCAGTCCAGTGGCAACAAGCTTTTAATAATAATAATAATAATAATAATAATAATAATAATAATAATAATAATAATAATAATAATAATAATAATAAAAATTATTAAAAAAAAAAAAAAAACTTACTTTTAAGTTATTCTTAACTAATGCATTTTATTTATTTATTTATTTATTTATTATTATTATTATTATTATTATTATTATTATTGAAACAACTTGAATTTATTAGAAAGCTCTAAAAGAAGCAAAACACAAGGCAATCTCCAAGTTAGAGACGAGCCAAGTAAAATACATGAGATAACACCACACAATGAATCCCAAAAATAAACCCAACATACAGAGCTACAACGAATCATTACTCATAGTACAAGATGGATTTAGAACCCAATTGCTCCAGCTCAAAGACTATTTGCGGCTCATGTTCAATAACCAAAGCAAAGAAAGAGTCTGCACCTTAGCGAAAATATCCTCATGAAGGCAAGAGGAAAAACTATGGAGGACACGATTATGCCAATCCCAGATCGGCCAAATTGCCAGATAAACAACTTTCTGAAATATTTTTTTAGCTAAAGAGGATAGTGGAGGAACAAATTCCAGAAGCTCCTGAATGAGAGGAAAAACTTGGTGAGTTAAATTTCCACCAACTCCATATTTTACACCATATCAAGATGGTCTTTGGACACAATAAGAGACAATGTTGAACACAATCAGTAGATGGATTACACAACACACAATTGTGTGAAACGATTGGCACAACTCGAGCTTCAAGATTGGAGAGGGTGGGAAGATGGTTATTCATAACCCTCCAAACACAAATATTTACTTTTTTGGGCACCCAGAAGTTCCAATCAAGCTTAACCATCATTACATTTGGCCCAAGGATAGTTGAATCAAGGAGTTTAGAGAGCTTGTTTACTGTGAAAACACCACCAGGATCAAGGTCCCATATCCACCCGTCCCTGTATCCTGGATATAAAATGAGGTTGCCAATTAGCTGAGTTAAATCATTTATATTGTCCAAAGCACGTCCTCTAGGATTAGAACGCCAAGCCTATTTATAAGACCATGTACCATCTTCTAAGATCCATCTATCGTTAACACGACATTCTTTATTGGTTTCAAGAGTGTAGAGACGAGGGAAACAATCTTTTAGACATTGACTTGCTTTGAGCCAAACATCATGCCAAAAGAGTGCCATGCCAAAAGATACGTCATCCCCACTTTTTACATTTCTCACAAATGAATTTCGAAACGGGATACCAAGAGAATCAATTACCGAGCTTACTCTAACAGAAAGAAAATATGAACTAGACATGTGTTTTGTAAGTTATGTGATAAGCATTTTCCAAGTATGTGTAATTTGACTTAAGTTTAATCAATATGAACTAGACATGTGTTTTGCAAGTTATGTGATAAGTATTTTCCAAGTATGTGTAATTTGACTTAAGTTTAATTCCGATTAGAGCATTCGCAAATCTAACTAAATTTGGCATAATATCCAAACATAACAAACAACCAAAAATGAGGTTAAAATTTAACATAGAGTTAATTTCATAAATGGTCCCTGTGGTCTGCCGGCTTTTACAGGTTTAGTCCCTAAACTTTTTTTCTAACGGATCCAGTCCCTGTGGTTGTGACCCATAACGGTTTTGGTCCTTGAAACTAACTGTCGTTATTTTTTTTCCGTTAGTCCTTTATACTAACATTTGCAACAAACAGTTGCACCGTTAGTCCTTTAACGACCGTTTGCAACAAACAGTTGCACCGTTAGTCTTTTATACCAACGACCCTTTATACTTAACAACAAATTTGTTTAAGAGTAAACTGCAAAATACATCCCTGTGATTTACACCTTTTGGCACTTTACATCCCTGTCAGAAACTATTGGCAATATACATCCCCCGTTAGGCAAACGTTTGCCACATTACATCCCTGAGTTGGATGGGCGTTATCTTTCTCCGTTAAGTGTTTGCATCGTTAGTCCTTCTGTTAAAATGTTTGCACCGTTAGTCCTTCGTTACGTTTTCGTCTAGTTTTTTACGTTTTCGTCCGATTTTTACGTTTTCGTCCGATTTTTTACGTTTTCGTCCCATTTTTTACGTTTTCGTCTGTTTTTTTACGTTTTCGTCCGATTTTTTACGTTTTAGTCCGATTTTTTTGGTTTTCGTCCGATTTTTTACCTTTTCGTCTGTTTTTTTACGTTTTCATCCATTTTTTTTACGTTTTCGTCTGTTTTTTTACGTTTTCGTCCGATTTTTTACATTTTCGTCTGTTTTTTAAAGTTTTCATCCATATTTTTACGTTTTCGTCTGTTTTTTTACGTTTTCGTCCGATTTTTTACGATTTCGTCTATTTTTTTAAGTTTTTGTCTGATTTTTTTCGTTTTCGTCCGATTTTTTTACGTTTTTCGCCTGTTTTTTTTACGTTTTCGTCTTATTTTTTACATTTTCGTCTGTTTTTTTTACGTTTTCATCCATTTTTTTACGTTTTTGTCCATTTTTTTTCGTTTTTGTCTCTTTTTTTTACGTTTTCGTCTGTTTTTTTTACGTTTTCGTCGGATTTTTTACGTTTTCGTCCATTTTTTTAAGTTTTCGTCCGTTTTTTTTTTACTTTTTCGTCTGATTTTTTACATTTTTGTCTTTTTTTTACGTTTTCATCCATTTTTTTTTCGTTTTCGTCCATTTTTTTATGTTTTCGTCTGATTTTTTACGTTTTCGTCTGTTTTTCTACGTTTTCGTCCATTTTTTTCATTCTTGTCCCCTTTTTTTTACGTTTTCTTCTGTTTTTTTACGTTTTCGTCTGTTTTTTACGTTTTTGTCCCTTTTTTTACTTTTGTTCTGTTTTTTAACATTTTCGTCGGATTTTTTTTCGTTTTCATCTGTTTTTTTACGTTTTCGTCTAATTTTTTACGTAAAAAATGGATGAAAACTTAAAAATACAGATGAAAACTTAAAAAAAACAGACGAAAATGTAAAAAATCAGACGAAAACGTAAAAAATATGACGAAAACGTAAAAAAAATAGATGAAAACGTAAAAAAATGGACGAAAACGAAAAAAAATCGGACGAAAACGTAAAAAATCGGATGAAAAAGTAAAAAAACAGACGAAAACGTAAAAAATCGGACGAAAACGTAAAAAACTAGACGAAAACGTAAAAAAAGGGACGAAAACGTAATAAATCGGATGAAAATGTAAAAAATCGGACGAAAACGTAAAAAAACAGACGAAAACGTAAAAAATCAGACGAAAACAAAAAAAATGGATGAAAACGTAAAAAAACAGACAAAAATGTAAAAAATTGGACGAAAACGTAAAAAAACAGACGAAAACTTAAAAAAAATGGACGAAAACGTAAAAAAAACCGACGAAAAATATAAAAAAACAGACGAAAACGTAAAAAAAAGGGACAAAAACGAAAAAAAAATGGACAAAAACGTAAAAAAATGGATGAAAACGTAAAAAAACAAGACGAAAATGTAAAAAATCAGACGAAAACGTAAAAAAAACAGATGAAAACGTAAAAAAAAATCGGACGAAAACGAAAAAAAATCAGACGAAAACAAAAAAAAATCGGACAAAAACTTAAAAAAAACAGACGAAATCGTAAAAAATCGGACGAAAAACGTAAAAAAAAAACAGACGAAAATGTAAAAAATATGGATGAAAACTTAAAAAAAACAGACGAAAATGTAAAAAATCGGACGAAAACTTAAAAAAACAGACGAAAACGTAAAAAAATGGATGAAAACGTAAAAAAACAGACGAAAAGGTAAAAAATCGGACGAAAACGAAAAAAATCGGACTAAAACGTAAAAAATCAGACGAAAACGTAAAAAAACAGACGAAAACGTAAAAAATCGGACGAAAACGTAAAAAAACAGACAAAAACGTAAAAAATCGGACGAAAACGTCAAAAATCGGACGAAAACGTAAAAAACCGGACGAAAACGTAAAAAACTAGACGAAAACGTAACGAAGGACTAACGGTGCAAATAGACTTAACCCATAGGACTAACGGTGCAAACATTTTAACAGAAGGACTAACGATGCAAACACTTAACGGAGAAAGATAACGCCCATCCAACTCAGGGATGTAATGTGGCAAACGTTTGCCTAACGGGGGATGTATATTGCCAATAGTTTCTGACAGGGATGTAAAGTGCCAAAAGGTGTGAACCACAGGGATGTATTTTGCAGTTTACTCTTTGTTTAATTGGTTTTCTTATAATTTTTTTTTTTTTTCTAAATATCCTTAAAATTTATACACATTTTTATACACACTTTTATACACACATTTTATTACACGTTTTTATATACATGTTTTTATATGCACATTTTTATACACATTTTTTATACACATTTTTATACACGCGTTTTTATACACTTGTTTTTATACACACATTTTTATACACGTTTTTATACACATGTTTTTTGTAACCACTCGTAAAATTTCACATTTAAATAAATCACTTTACAGAATAATTATCCATTTTTTCACGTATAATTTTTTTTTAATTTATTATCTGATTGTAACTATTATCTCATGTGACGTAACTCACATGCTCGATAAACGTGCTTCCACGCAGACCAACCTAACATACTTAATGTTTATTTTATATAAACATATTCATATGAAACATTGCAATATACCATTTGCCATTTTACGATAATTCATTAACGAACGTACAAACAAAGCATTCCTTATCTATTTAGAGTTTCCACAAAACCCTAAAATTATCATAACAACTGTGAAAACGTAGAGGGGGGTGAATACGTTTACCGTTTAAAACTTAAAAATTGTTGTATCAAATTTCCAATTTGGCTAGTTCTAATATGAAAACTTAAAAATTGTTGTAGTTTATGTCTACCAAGTTGTCACATAAGTATTATCAACTAATCACAACACAAGCAATCACATAATGCAAATATAAAAGTAAAGAGATAAGTAAAATAAAGCGCAAACCGAACACGATGATTTATAGTGGTTCGGCTACGGAGCTCCTTTCCGCCCTACTCCACTCCCCGAGTACCCAACTCGAGAGTACTTCACTAGATCAACAACCTCCCTTTCTTAGGCGAAGAAAACCTTTACACGTTGCTTACTTCCTTTTCCGGTACTAAGCTAAACACCGAGTTCTACTTCAGGGCAGAACCAACCCAACGTCGCCTATAAAATTACCGACACTAAGCTAGATGTCGAGTTTTTTACAAGGGTACAACCACTCCCTACATTGCTTAACCTTTTTCCGGTACTAAGCTAGATACCGAGTTCTTTACACGTGTACAACCACTCCCGACACTCTTTGTGTTTTGAGGACTAAAACACTAACCACACTCATTGATACAAATGATGTTTACAATGATCCATGACATAAATGTTCAATGGATATAAATGACTAATCTATATGAACTTCTTGAATAAGAAGTCTTCAACCATTGAGGATGTCAAGTACTCTTGAATCTTCATATGTTGGAATGCTATGGATGATGTCTCATGATCTTGAGCTTGCTTCACAGGATCATTAACAATGTATGCTTACAACATAATGAAAGTTAGTAACATTATGATCATTATGTAAAGGGTGATTGATGTATGAATCTACATGTTTTGCTACTGATCTAAGTGTGTGAAATGAGTGAAGGAATGTGTGTTCTAATGTCATAAAAGTGTAAAACCATGGACTACTATTTATAGAAAAACATGTGTAAAACCATGTGTGTAAAACCATGTGTGTAAACCATGTGTGTAAAACCATGTGTGTAAAACCATGTGTGTAAAACCATGTGTGTAAAACCATGTGTGTAAACCATGTGTGTAAAACCATGTATATAAAACCATGTGTGTAAACTATTTATAGGAAAACAATTTCTACAAGCCACGGATCTGGCGGATCCCATAAATTGGATCCGTCAGTTATACCAATTGGATCCGCGGGTGTCAGAAAAAAAATATTTTCACAAATCTTTCCATATCTTTCTATATCTACTATATCTTTCCAAATCTTTCCATATCTACCAAATCTAATATTTTGCTTAAGAATATTTCCAATATATTTTTTAAATCTACAAGATATTATAAAGATATCCTAATGATGTATGCAATGATGTCATGAACATATTTCCATTTTAAGTATTAAAATGTAAATAATGTAAATGTATATATGTATGTCCTAGCTTAACTAATATATGTTTACCAATATGTATCATGTTAGTTTGACACCTAAAGTGTAAAATGAGGTTCTAAGTAGAATGGTTAACCTTTTAAAATACTTAATGACCTAACCGTATTTTAAACATTCTAAATGGTTTGTTAAGGGTTTGATCATAATGCCACATAACAAACATGTACGAACCTGTGTTGTATCATACGAGGACTCGAGAAGTCGAGAGGTGTTGAATGTATGTTGAGATAAGATAAGATTACAAGTAACTTGTACATTTTACGTTATGTATCAAGTTACATGTTTGTCATCAATCAAAACAAACGAGATTGCTTGCACTAGCAATCTCCTCAACGAGACTGCTTGCACTAACAATCTCCCCCTTTTTGATGATGACAAAATATGTAAACGTGATAGAAAGTAAAATGCAAAAAGGTACTTGTGTCCGTAATTACTTACATTCTCCTTGTGTCCGTTTACACCTTTCTCCCTTTTTCCTTGTGTCCATAATTACTTACTTTCTCCGTTTACACCTTTCTCCCTGATGCGTGGTTTTGCAACCTTACAACAGGTTTTACCTCTCGAGGGATCTCAAGAGGCTTACAACCCCACCAGGCAGTGTACCTGACCGATGTAGTATAGTGTAGTGGTAAGTACGGGGGATTGATCGTTCTCCACAGGGAATAGTGTTCGTTAGGTGTGAAAAACTACTCTAATAGGTCTAAGGGTGAGAGAAGATTCTTTTTATGTTTTTATAATTTTATGAAAGCAAGTAAAATCTCGGGTTTGAAAGAGTGGGCGGAATTAGTTGCTAGTCAACTAACCCAAATAACTACGAATGCAAATAAAATAAAATAACGAAAATGAAAAGGTGGTAAAACTTATGTGGGAAGAAATGTGTTTACTTAGATTTCCTTACTCCCTAACTATCTTTTACCGGTTGATTAGTGTATATTAATCGCGTGGATGACGGGTGTATTCCTTAATACCAATCGTGGGGTGGCGTACGTACTTCCCCAACTCTATGAACTCCTACTTCACTCCTATGTCGAGCCGGCTAGGAAGCTCCTAACATGGGATCACTAGAATTCGCTCATGCATTAAATACAACCATAAAAACCTTAGTACGCATTGGTTCATGCTTCTTAAGACGTTCAAGCAAGTTACCGAATAGGAAGTTAGCCAGTTTTCTTAAGCCTAACATAGATAAACAATCATCCAATACAACTAATAACACACTAATAACCAATAATCAATAGCTAGGTTTCATTAGATCTAAGCAAACACAAAGAAAACCTAGCCTAGCATGTTAAACAAAAGACAAGAACAAGATAGAATCAAACAACACATAGACATATTGAATGATTAATTGATAACTTATCTTCAATGTAACATGGAAGATCTCAAGGCAAAAAGCCTTGAAAAAGCTGCTAAAATCGTCTTAGGGTTTTTCACACACAAAGTTCCACACAAGTTCCACACTAATGACAAAAAAATTGCAAAACTATATATAGACTTTCAGATCTGACGGCGTCACGTTATGGAGTGTGACGCCGTCACCTCGCCGCTTTTAGGGTTCCCGGATGGCCTTCTTGACGCCGTCCCTCTTTAGCTCTCCAAAATCCGTTCTGGCTTATCAAGGCTTGACGCCGTCAGAATTAGGCGTGACGCCGTCCCTCTTTAAATTAAGTCGTGACGACCTTGATCACTCCAAAGGGTGACGCCGTCAGAATTCCCATGCAAATTTCTCTGGCTTATCATGAGTAATTTTCATATCCACCACTTTTGCTAAGCCATGACGCCGTCAAGAACAAATCCTGACGCCGTCAAAGGTACTTTCCAGCACAATTTTGAGACTTTGCCGTTTTCTTCACTTTTATGCTCCAAAAACGTCCAAAATGCTTTCTTTTCCAGATTTCTTCTCCAAAGTACCTAAAATGACAAAAGGAACGATTTAGGGCAATATTTGATCAAATAAATACGATTTAGGGCTTAAATGACCCCCTAAAAGCGGTACACTTTTCGCTTCATCACTCCCCCTTTTGTCGAAGCAAAAAGGGTGTGTCCTTGGAGTTAACTTCATTTCTCCCCGAAATGGCGAGCTTTGCATCATCCCTAGTGAAGTTAAATATACTACTCCAATCTCCTATGGTTGTTGCGTCTCCTAGGTTGTTAGCGAATCCATGGATCAAATTAAGACTCTTAACCTACATCAAGGTTAGTGGTGTGCAATAAAAAGAATATATATGAAAAATGTATGATGAATGAAAAGCAAACACCCAATGATACACGAGGGTAAGCTATGTTGGACTGTGTTGACCTATCTCCTCCTTTTTGCCGAAACAAAAAAAAGATATGTGTAGCGGAATGCGATTTTGAGAACTTTAAAGCTCCCCCTTGATTTATACTCCCCCTAAATGGAGTGACAAGAATATGATGTATGATGATGCATGATCCTACAAAACAAATAGTTAGACTATTATATGCTCCTTCTTGAAGTATACTCCTCATTGCTAGAGTACCAACGTATACGGTTCAAGGATGAGAAATGCTAAAAATGATGAGTTAGTATATGATATACTCCCCCTCGATCTATATTCCCTGTTGCTAGGGTACCAACGTATATGATCCAAGGATGAAGAATCCTACAAAATAAAGATTAGTATAAGACAATATTTGTCCTTGGACAAGTATGTGATATACACCAATGTGTGTATATGATGCATCCTAAAAATGCTTGACGAAAACTCCCCCTTGCTCTAGGGCATCAAGACAAACCTACAAAACAAAAGATTATTGCTTTAGAAGCTATGTCTTAAGTCGTATACGACCAAAGTGTATAGACAATGCAATATGAGTGCTAGACTGATAATCCTCCTGGTTTGAGAGCGTCAAGAAGCACCTATAAAAGAAGAAAAATAATCGATGCAAACTACATCCTATGATGAGTATGCTATATACGATCGAGCGTATATGATGATGAACCTACAATGAAATGGTTAGTGCAATATGTTTTATCTCAAGGAAAAATATATGCAACATATCTAATTACAAACAACTTACCAATTGTGATTGTCTAATAAAAAAAATATGATGCAGCATACTAATTATGATATCAATCGTGATTATCTAGTAAACCATGTAATCTTCTAATAAGAATTACATTTACAAGAATATAATATGATAAAATCCTACAAAGCTGTGCCTATGAGGAGGGTATTCACAATACAAGAATCACTAGTTTGAGGGTTGTTTGGATCGATTGGAAGAGATTTTAGAGTGAGAAAGTGGGAGCCTTTATGAGAGAGAAAGTAACTAGTAATCTATTAGCTTGAAAGGTCCAACCCTTCCCATGGGTGGGAAGGGAGTATTTATACTATTACATAATATGTCCCTAGTGGACTGTGGAGCGAGCTGACAGAGGGTAAAGACCCGACCCACTCCACAATACTAATTAATAACTAAACTACTAATAATATTACTGATAATCCTATGAGCTATGATGATCTAATACGTACTCGGGGTGACCGAGTCTTCAGCTGAATATTCATATTCCTAACAATCTCCCCCTAAGGGAGGTCACCCCAGAAGCAATGTTCTGAATTTCAGCACTTCTTCCTTGAATCTTGACATCATAGCTCGTAATCCATGATTCTTCAATATCATAGATCATTGTGCAGCAGCAAATCTTAAGATGACTTTTTCTTTTGTCTTGGATGATCTTTGTTGATTCTTTGGAGTTATCATCCCACTTGAGTCTCCAAGTCATCTTTCAGTAGTAAATCTCCATGTGATGAAGTATGCTTAGAGTCGACATGCTCACACGATATGGAGTCATGATCTTCAGCATCAGAGTTAGCAGAAGCTGTGTTGAAGGTCTTTTAGGGTGATCATGACTTCTTTGATGATGATGTGGTGTGAACATGTGGTGATGGATTGGCATCTTTTCTGCAACCAGCTACAACAGCAACCAGCTACAGCGTTCCACAGCAACAACCGCCAGATATTCCTGCATACGACAGTTAGCAATAAAACGTCCGGTACTTACAAGTTCGGACTTCGAGATTGTTAACAGCATAGTGTGAAAACTCTCTCTAATCCTTACCAGGACCGTTCCTAATCGAAAACCCACAGAGGGCTTTTTAAGATCGAACCGTAGCACATCAACGATTAGGTGAGTCGCTGGAGATCACTCCACGACTGTAGACCGTTAGAAACTATCGTGACCACTAAGCGTAATCCATAAAGAATTACCGAAGTGACCTGCTTTCAGGGCTGCTTGATGTTGACCCTGGCAGGAATTTCCATTCAATCATTGAGAATTACTTTTGTAAATTCCCTCATGAATGTTCTGGCAGATTGCTAAGATCTGCGTAGGACTCATAAGTTTACAACTGGTGTCCTTAAAGATGAACAACCAGTGTAGAAATAATTTGTGTCCCTATGAGATCTTATTATGCATCTCGTGGCTCTAGACTCTATAGTGCGTTTTGATTTAGTGAGCGGAGGCTGGAGAGGACTGCCACCTTTTCAATATCATCTAACTCGGAGTGAGAGAGACGATAGGAATGTATTGAACTCCGTGACAATTGAAACAAGAATCCTTTGAGGGACCTTGAGTGGCTAGGGAGGGTTGTGCAGCGTATCACTGGGTCCATGATACTTTGTCTTCAATGCCAGCAATCAACTAAGTGATTCTGACAGCATATGTATTGACCCGGTTTCTGCCTAAGTTGTAAGGAGGGCTATTTCTTTTCACCCTTTATCTTTACAATTCTTTTTCATTCTTCAACCCCTTCAGTGCTTACCGAGACTTCATAACTAGCACCTTGTTGGGTTTGTTCCAGTACTAGCTCCATCTCAGTCGGCACTTTTCCCTTATCCACTTTTCTCCTTTTTAATCATACCTAAGGACTTCTACACTAACTAGTGGATTATCCCTGGGTAGATCCCTCCGGCTCTGGCGGGATCATGGGAACTTGAGCCTAACTTAACCATCCTTATAACTCCATGCGTTAATTAAAAATGGTCGGTCTTTGATATTCATCCATGATTGCCAAACCAAATCCTTTAAAAATCTCTCAAAGTGTCCATGATTTTGAAACACATTTTTGCAAACACTTGAGAGTTTTATATTTTTCAAATGCTCCCCCTCAACATGTGCTCGAGTGATAGTTTTATAAATTTGCACATGTTAGGTAGAGCTTGCACTTTTTGAATTGATCCACTTTCAGTGAACATGACCGATTCGAGACACGCCTACATCACTAGTTGGACTAGCTTAAAATTATTACCCGGCCTGGTCAAGTCCACAGAAAGTTTCTCGAAATGGTACACTCTACTCAGATACGTCTTTTTCGAGACACGCTTACATCACTGGTTAGACCAGCTTGAAATTATTACCCGGCCAAGACGTATCCTTTCGATTGATGACAATTCAAGTTTCGTCAATTCTTTGGTGAAGTCTGAGCCTTGCTCACACAAGATGTCAAAATCCTTTGTTTTGTATAAACCATTTGCTCCCCCTCAATATGTGCATCGATATACGAAAGATTTTAGCACATATGGAAGAGCTTGCTTTTATGACCAAAACATTTTGCTCCCCCTCAATATGTGCCTTGATATACAAAATGGTTTAGCACATACGGGAGAGCATACATTAATTTCCAAATCATCACATTTTATCAGAATTTTCTTATTTAAATCACATTCTCTCCCCCGATCAAAAATTTCAAACCATTTGAGATTTGTGATCTCAATTGATTTAAATACATTTAGAAGAATTTGGGAGAAAATGTGGTCAGGTTTTAAATGTATTCTGATTTTGGAGCATACTATGCTCCCCTTGAACCAACTAGAGAGCGTCACTGCTGATGTTTGCACAAATTTGGCAAGGTGTCGGAAATTTGAACAAATATGCTCCCCCTCAATTAATGACCCGTTTTTTCATTAAAAGAGCTGTAGTCATTCAATTGAGCGACGGATATTTGTGAAAATTTAGTTCAATTTACCACCTTGTGTAACATCAAGACTCTCTTGAAGGATCAAACAAGATAGAGAATCTAGATGAAAAGAAGACTTCTCTTCTTATATACGAAGTGATGCACTGAAACGTACATCAAGACGGGAGAACATGGATATAAAGTAATCCATGCCCAGGTGAACATCACCCGGTTGGAGGAACAGCTATCTTTTTGGCGACATGCTTTCCCCATTGTATAGTGCGGGTTGCAGTATGAAGTAACTGCAAGCCATTAAGACATGTTTTAACTGATTAATATAACTTCTGCTTGAGCTTCATTTAAGAATCCGTGCCATTGTTGAATGACATTTCTAGATACGTAAATGTTATCGATAAACAGAAGACATGCCTAGGTAGAACTATTTTTGGTATTTTCTGATTTTTCGATTTTTATGGCTTTTATAGGTTTTATATTTTTGTATTTTTCTTTTTGATTTAAGATATATACAACTATGTACAAGGATATAAGAAGACAATCCTTTACTCCTCCTTTTCTTCCTGAAGACACTTGAGGGTTTCAGGAGTCATGCTTTTCATGCCGAGGCGTGGGAGAATAAACTGAAACCTTTCTCTTGGGAGGGCCTTGGTGAAGATGTCAGCTAACTGAAACTCTGTCCTCACGAAGTACAGTTCCACAATTCCTTTTTCCACTTGTTCCCTGATGAAGTGATGCCTGATGTCGATGTGTTTTGATCTGGAGTGCTGAACATTGTTACAACAAAGAGCAATCGCGCTTTTGTTGTCACAATATAGGGGAATTTTGTTGTATGAGAATCCATAGTCCGAAAGTTGTGATCGCATCCAAAGGATTTGTGCACAGCAAGCAGACATAGCAATGTACTCAGCCTCAGTAGATGATATAGAAGTACTCATCTGCTTCTTAGAAGACCAACTAACCAACTTTTCCCCTAAAAACTGAGCTCCTCCTGAAGTACTTCGACGAGTGTCTTGACATCCCGCATGATCTGCATCCGCGTAAGCCGTTAGCTCCATTGCAGTGTCCTTAGGATACCAGAGACCCATATGAACCGTGCCTTGAAGATATCAGAATATCCTTTTCACTGCTTCAACATGCTTCTTGGTTGGTCTGGATTGATACCGAGCACACATACACACAGCAAACAGAAGATCTGGTCTGCTAGCCGTGATGTACATCAAAGATCCAATCATGCTTCGATATTTTGTGATATCTACTGGAATCCCTGAAGGATCTTCATCCAGCTTTGTTCTATCAACCATGGGAGTGTCAACAGGTTCACTTGAATAGAATCCAAACTTTTTCAAGATCTCGTTGGCGTATTTGGATTGATTAATGAATATGCCTCCGGGACTTTGAGAAACTTGTAATCCTAAGAAGAATGACATTTGTCCCATCATAGACATTTGGAACTTGGAATTCATCTCGTTTGAAAAGCTATCACATTCACTAGGATCTGTTGAAGCAAAGATGATATCATCTACATAGATCTGAACTAGTAGTAGATGGTTTCTTGACTTCCTGGTGAATAGTTTAGGATCAACAACACCCTTGGAGAATCCGTTTACTAGGAGGAATTTGGACAATGTATCGTACCATGCCCTTGGCGCCTGTTTTAACCCATAAAGAGCCTTCTTCAAGCGGTAAACATGAGTAGGATGTTCAGTGTCCACGAATCCTTCAGGTTGACTCACATAAACTTCTTCCTTCAAGTCGCCATTCAAGAATGCCGTTTTGACATCCATTTGATAGACTATCATATTTCGACTAGCAGCATTTGCTAGGAAGATTCTTATAGCTTCAATTCTAGCAACCGGAGCAAACGATTCTTCAAAATCAATGCCCTCTTCTTGTCTGAACCCTTTAGCAACTAGCCGTGCCTTGTTCTTTAACACATCACCATACTCATCAAGCTTCACTTTGAAGATCCACTTTAAGGCAATGATCATTGCACGCTCAGGAGGAGGCACTAATTCCCATACTTCAAGTCGATCAAATTCATGGATTTCATCCTGCATAGCCTGGAACCAGCAATCTTTAGTCATTGCTTCTTTGGCATCTTTTGGTTCGACTTTGGACAGTACGGAATTGAAGAAGCACCACATTGCATCAGTGGCTAGTTGATTACGTGTGGATACTGGACGTGAGGGATTGCCTATGATGTTGTCGATTGGATGATCACTGGTCCATTTTCTGAGGTGGTCGTGAGGTTGAAGGTTATGAACAGAAGTAGCAGTGCTGTGTTCCTCAGGTAAGGATGTGTCTGATGAATGTTCAGGAGCAAATATGTTTTCAAAAGGAACCTCTTCAACAGGAGCAAAAGGATTAACTTCCAAAGAATTATTATCTGAAGATTCTTGCATTACTGGAGTAGTTTGAGTGTTTGATGACGAAGGCGATTGACTGGCAGCAGGAGCATTGTGACTGACTGATACTGAAGCTGCAGGGCCTTCTGAACCTTGTGGGGCTTGAACCTCATCCATAGGAATTATAGCTGGTTCACTCGGGATGGTTCCATTCGTTGGCTCAAAGTATTCATCAAACATAGGATCGAATAACTTCTTCAACTCCTCACATGTAGGTGGCACATAAGAATCTGCAGGCGTGGAATTCTGTACAAGTCCTGAACTAATGGGTCCAGGAGACAAAAGGTGAAGATCGGGTCCAGAACTGATTTGTCCTGAAACAGGTAGCTCACTCAGCTCATCGAACGTAACATGAATGGTTTCCATGATTTTACGGGTTCTTTTATTGTAGATTCGATACCCTTTACTGTCTGGTGCGTATCCAACGAAAATACCTATATCTGCTTTAGCTCTTAACTTTCCCAAGTCTTGACTATCGTTAGTTGGATAGCAAAGTGCACCAAACACACGCAGAAAGGAAAGATCTGGTTTCTTGTTATGAATTAACTCGAAGGGAGTCTTCTCATGAACCGGATGAATTAGGGATCGGTTTTGGGTGTAACATGCTGTTGCAATAGCTTCTGCCCAGAGAAACATCGGTGTCTTTGAAAATATAAGCATAGTTCTTGCAGCCTCCACCAGAGTACGGTTCCTTCGTTCAACCACCCCGTTCTGTTGAGGTGTGCGAGGGATACTTTTCTGATGCGTGATGCCAATACTTTCATAGAAATTACGGAGTTGTTGGTTAACAAACTCAGTACCATTATCTGTGCGTATGATTCTGACAGTTTTATCGAGCCTTACTTGCAGCTGTTTTATCAGTTTAATGATAACCTCTGGAGTTTCGTCCTTGGTTCTCAAAAACTTTACCCATGTGAACCGAGAATAGTCATCTACTATCACCAGAACGTACTTCTTTCCATTTATGGTTTGTATTCTCATTGGACCGCACAAGTCCATGTGGAGGGTATGAAGAACTTCCAGGTTGGTGTTGATGGTTTTAGGCTTGTGGGTTTGTTTCTTGCTTTTACCCAGTTGACATGCAGAGCAGAGATGATCTTTCTCATATTTCAGTCTGGGCATCCCTCTAACAAGATCTTTACGGGAAAGATTATTTATGGTACCGAAGTTCAAGTGGTTCAAACGACGATGCCACAGCCATGATTTTGTTTTAGAGGCTTTAGAAAGCAAACATATGGGAGAGGACTTCAACATTTCTTCAATTGATATGGTGTAGAGATTGGTGCCCCGACTGCCCTTGAGGAGATCTAAACCATCCAATTCTCTGACGAAACATGCATGCTTTCTGAAAGCCACTTCCAGATCTGAATCACAAAATTGACCCACAGAAAACAGATTGTGCCCTAGTCCTTCCACATAATATACCCTTGATATTACACTGTTACCAAACACATAATCTCCATAACCCATAATAGCACCAAAGTGGTCGTTCCCAAATCTAACCGTCCCGATAAACTTTTTCACGAAGTTCTTGAGCCGCGAGCGATCCCCAGTCATATGTTTTGAGCAGCCTGAGTCCAAATACCACAGGACGATTTGTACGACCTGCATTTGAAACCAGACAACAATGGATAACTGAAAAATGTGGATCCCCAAGTGCAATTGGGGTCCATTTGGTCAGCACATACATATTCAGGAGCCACAGATTTCACAGATGCTACTGTCTTTACTGAGGAGACAGAACTAGAGGTAGGACAAGACCTAGATGGAAGGCATTGTGATTCTAAAGCCAGGATTCTACCAGTTGGTCTCCATTCCTTATTCATCACAATTTTATGCATATTCATTTTAGATAATGTTCTCTGTTTTCCTAAATTGAATTTCCTTCCAGTGGGTCTCCATTGATAGCCTATGCTAGCAAATGTTTTTCCTGTTGCTTTCCAAACCTTTTTGCATGCTTCAGTTATCCTACCATTCTTAACATGGGATGATGCAGAAGACATCAGGAAAGACACAACACATTCATCATGATTAGCATAAATTAAACAATTGTCGCATGTTTTACAGATAGCATTAGAATTCGAATTAATTACAGTACTTTTGATACTAGAATCAACACGATTCATCCTACTCATTGCAAACTTATTGTTCCTAGGTTGGACTTCTACATTCTTCAAGTGATCATTCTTAGCTGGCGCAGTCATATCCTTTCTTTCATTTCCTCTAGACCTTGACCCGCTAGCTTGGGTGTCACTTTTTACTCCTGTAGAAGCATCGAAGGTAACATTAGTTTGTTTTTCTGTCACATGCCTTCCTGATAATGATGTGTTGGGTTCTGATGTTTTGGGTGGTAGATCAAAAGCTACATGCCTGTTCACAACATTGGATGATGATGCAACAAATCTATCTCTATGGCCTCTAAACTTAGGAATTGAGCCTATGGCATATTCTAAGTTTTCCTGAATCCTTTTCATGAGTTTGCATGCATAGACAACTGCTTGATCAAGTGGCTTATAATTCCTATCCTCTTCAACTACCTCACGAAGTGTGTCAAGGCCTTCTCTAAGATGATCGAGATATGTTTGATGGGCAAGGCTGTTATTTCTAAGCTTAAACGGAATACGCCCAACATCAACATCATACTTTTTACTATCAGTAGCCTTTGGTGCATCACAATTACAAGTGGTGCATGGCATTTTACCTTTCACCAGAGCCTTCAGATTCTCAATTTCATTTGTCAAAGAAGTTATTTGATCATTGTGATTGCTTCTTGTAACTTTAATAGAATCATATAACTCTTTGAAATGTTGTTTAACCTTTGAATTTTCTTCTCGATAACACTCATTTTCATAATGTAACTTATTTATGGTGTTTTGATATTGAAAATTCTGAGCATCTGAAGACGAAGGTTTATTGGTGCCATATACTTCACACTTGTTGGATTTCAATTGGGCAATTTGGGCCCTCAGCAGTCGAATCGTGTTCGTGTGAGCTTGAATTGTCTCATCTCGTTTGCTTAATTCAAAATAAGTATCAAATTCAGGAGCATCCAAGGATGTCTTGTCATTCGATATTTTATGTTTTTCATTTAAATGTTGATATTTCAATTGCAAATTAAGATATTCAACTTCCAATTTTGAAAAACGTTTAACCATATCATCATGGTCATCATTTTGAATTTTTCCAAGCAATTTAAAATTCTCCCCCTCAAGCTCAACAACACGATTCTGGGTGACATTTAACGCAATAGCATACTCATTAAATTGACAAGCAGACAATGCAGAATCAGTGACAGTGTAAAATACATCTTGTGCAATACATTTAGCAATCAAGTTGTCGTTAGTAAGGAGTATGTTTTTTCTTTCAATCTCTCGACTCTTAAGTTCTATTGCATGTTCATTCACCTCATTTTCCATATCTTTAAACACTACTTTCATTTCATTTATTTCGGCTTTAAGGGCAGTTTGCAACCCTTCAAAGTGTTCTTTAAGTAGTTTAAAGAATGGCATGACCTCAGTTAAGTAACACCTTTTTGCATGTTCAAAACACCTTTCCCCCTCAGTAATGCCAGTGGGTGTGATTCTCTTCTTACATGTTTTATCGAAATCAGCAAACAGTTGCCAAAGCACATATAAGCTAATAAAGGTTTTGCATTCAGTGGGAAGAGACAAAGGCACTAAATTCCTAGGTGTATTGGGAGGATACACCGTTATGGACGCAACTTTTCTAATGAGGGGAGTGTTGGCCTTAAGTTTTTCTACCTTAAGTTTTTCATTATCTTGTTTCCAAAATATCTGTTCAGGTGTTAACTTCTTTTGAGGAGCAAACACAGTCAAACGATTTTCTTCATAATAATCATGGGGTTTGATTATTATTCGTCTGGCTATGCACTCGGGATCCCTCATTTTCTCATTCATTTTTTCCCTCGTTTTATCACTCAACTCATCCTCTTCATCAGTGTAGATATGCTCAGGTTGGTCATGAATAGGCATAAGCATCACATTACCATCATAAAGGGATGGTTGAAGTACTTGCATGTCCCTAAGGATGGTTGACTTAGGTTCACCTATCATGATTTTACTGTGCTTATCACTCAACTTTCTGTGCTTATGAATCATTTGAGCAGTTTGTATGGTTTGATTTTGTGTGTACAACTTATCTTCAAGCTTATTTTTTAACGTTTTGAGTCTAGAGAAATCATTTAAAAGAGTTGTTTCTTTTTGTTTGAATTCTTGCTTAAGTGTTGTTACACACTTTTGTGCTTCCTGTTTCTGTTTGACAGACTGTTCTAGCTGACTTTTCAAAGAACTCAACTCTATTTTTAATGTTTCTTCTCGCGCTCTAGACTCTTTAATAAGTGTACTCATTTGACCTTCTAATTTCTGCTCACGATCATTAAGCTCAAACTTAGCACGCTGTTCATACATAGCAACTTGGTCTTTATAGATGTTTAGTCTAGTGATCAAGTTATCATCAGGGACAGGCAATTTGTTCTCATGGTACACACATGCATTGTCTACATTACCCGCATTATCTAAGGCACATACATTACTCATAGCACACACATCATTATTGACAAAGGATTCACCATTTGGTACATCAGGCAAGTTGTTGCTATTCAAATACTGTTCATATGAGACAATATTGCTATTTTCCATATCAACATCACTTGAGTCAGAAACAACTGCCTGATGTACTTCTTCGGGAATCTGTTGTCCCTCGACAATATTATATGTGTCATAAATTTTTAGTACCTCAGATATCACGGATGCATTAGAAGGACCAGCTTGACGAGATGAGGCCAGGGAAGACAAGTTAGCCATGAAGATTGTTTGAGCAGTAGGTTCATCATCCACATCAGAGTCAAATGCATCACAGTCATCTGCCTTGAAGATGTTAGTGATGAGGCGAAAAGTGTACCGCTTTTAAGGGGTCATTTAAGCCCGAAATCGTATTTATTTGATCAAATATTGCCCTAAATCGTTCCTTTTGTCATTTTAGGTACTTTTGAGGAGAAATCTGGAAAAGGAGGCATTTTGGACGTTTTTGGAGCATTAAAGTGAAGAATACGACAAAGTCTCAAAATCGGCTGAAATTTACCTTTGACGGCGTCAGAATCATCTCTTGACGGCGTCATGCCTTGGCAAGAAAAGTGGGATGTGAAATTTACTCATGACGGGCCAGTGAGTTAGCATGAGAATTCTGACGGCGTCACGCTTTAACTAAATCAAGGGCGTCACGGCTTAAATCATAAGGGGACGGCGTCACGTTCAGGGTTAGACGGCGTCAAGCCTTGATAAGCCAGAATGGATTTTTGAAGAGCTAAAGAGGGACGGCGTCAAGAAGGTCACCCGGGAACCCTAAAAGCGGCGAGGTGACGGCGTCACAATGCATAAGGTGACGCCGTCAGATCCAAAAATCTATATATAGTTTTCTAATTTTTTGTCATTAAGAGAGAGCTTAGTGTGTGGAATTTTGGGATAAAACCCTAAGACGATTTTAGCTACTTTTTCAGGGCTTTTTGCCTTGAGATCTTCCATGTTTCATTGAAAGATAAGTTATCAATTAATCATTCAATATGTCTATGTGTTGTTTGATTCTATCTTATGCTTGTCTTTTGTTTAACATGTTAGGCTAATTTTATCTTGTGTTTGCTTAGATCTAATGAAACTTAGCTATTGATTATTGGTTGTTAGTGTGTTGTTAGTTGTATTGGATGATTGTTTATCTATGTTAGGCTTAAGAAAACTGGCTAACTTCCTATTCGGTAACTTGCTTGAACGTCTTAAGAAACATGAACCAAATGCGTACTAAAGGTTTTTATGGTTGTATTTAATGCACAAGTGAATTCTAGTGATCCCATGTTAGGAGCTTCCTAGCCGGCTCGACATAGGAGTGAAGTAGGAGCTTGTAGAGTTGGGGAAGTAAGTACGCCACCCCACGAATGGTATTAAGGAATACACCCGTCATCCACGCGACTAATACACACTAATTAACCGGTAAAAGATAGTTAGGGAGTAAGGAAATCTAAGTAAACACATTTCTCTACACATAAGTTTCTCACCACTTTTCATTTTTGTTATTTTATTTTATTTGCATTCGTAGTCATTTGGGTTAGTTGACTAGCAACTAATTCCGCCCACTCCTTCAAACCCGAGATTTTACTTGCTTTCATAAAATTATAAAAACATAAAAAGAATCTTCCTCAACCCTTAGACCTAATTAGAGTAGCCTTTCATACCTAACGAACACTATTCCCTGTGGAGAACGATCAATCCCCCGTACTTACCACTACACTATACTACATCGGTCAGGTACACTGCCTGGTGGGGTTGTAAGCCTCTTGAGATCCCTCGAGAGGTAAAACCTGTTGTAAGGTTACAAAATCGCACAATCAAGTTTTTGGCGCCGCTGCCGGGGAATAGTTATTGTTTAGGTTGAATTTTTATTTCTATTAGGTCTACTCACTAGATTCCTTTCTAGTGAGATTTTTATTTTATTTTTCTAGGTTTTCTTTAGTCTATCTATTTTCTTTGTGCTTTTGTTCGTAACAGATTTTAATTAACTATTCAGTTTGCCATTATGGAAAACGCGAATCCACCCCTTACACCTGGCGAAGTGGCTTTGTTGCGTAGCCAACTTGAGAATGAGATTAGTGAGCTCAGGGAGCTCAGTAGAATGATTGATATAGAGCTTGATTATGCCTTGAACAACTTAGGGACCGCCATATACTCAGATAATTACTTAGAACGTAATAATCTTACGGTTGATAAGTTGATTGAGAAAATTGAGGAAGTAAAGGTAGATCCTAGGTTGGATGATTGTTTCAATGAATACCCCACTAAGAAGGAGATTGCTTACTATAACAACCTAGTTGATAACCCTCGACCACCTTTTGTTAGAATTGACCCAAAGATTAAGAGAGGTGATCCCGGGAATGTGAAGATACCATGTATGATTGGGTACCAATACGTTGAGCATGCTTACATTGACTGTGAATCCCCAATCAACGTTATGTCCTCAGGCCTCTATAGCCAAATCATAAACACACCACTTGAGCCTAGGATGGACCCCAAGTGTCCAGGCGGAGTTTGTAACTTCGTTGGAAGAATTAAGGATATACATATCCTTGTTGGGAGCTTTACCTTTGTCACCAACTTCATGATTTTAGAAGATATGGCAAGTGTTGTTGACTGCCGCCTATCTCGCGTTGTGTTAGGTAAGCCATTTATCGAGGCATCCAATTTAAGGTATGACCGTTTGAAAGGCACGGTTCAGTTTTCTAATCACTTAGATAGGATCACATATAGGATGCCTTATCGGGTTAATGAGTTTCGTTTTGTGCCTCGATTTGACATGGACAACATTGGTGCGATTGAGGACATCAATGAAGAGGATAAAGAAAAAGGCATGGACCATGTTTGGAATAGGAGAAGCCTTTATTATAAAGATTGCTTAAACCTTGGACCTAAATACAAAATTAATATGGAGGTTGTTAGGATGATTAGAGGGGCAATTGAGAAGCAAAACGGAAAAACGTAGACCCCGTGACTTTGAGTCTAGCTACAAGACTCGTTAATAAAGAAAAGCGCTTCTTGGGAGGCAACCCAAGCTTTATTTGTTTTATTTGCTTTGTGTGTTTATTTATTTGTTTGTTTGATTTTATTTGCTTCCGTATGTATGTTTAATTTTTATTATTATTGATTCATGTTCAAAACTAAATTGTGAAAATGCTTTATTTTGTTTTTAACTTCGTCTTAACTACATATAAAGGTATTTTGCAAAAGATAAGTGTAAGGGAAATCTAAATCGGTTTATTAGAACACATATGAACATGAATCGTAATAATAATAAATTAGCATACATATTAGTGTTTGTTTGAGTCAAATGTTTGTATCGAGTCATAATGATGTTTTGCAGGATTTCCAGGAAGTAAGGTAAAGGTTTTTCCAGAAATTTTCCGGAAACTTAAAATGAAAATTTTTGTCAGGTCATTTCTGACGGCGTCAGGGGTTATAACCTGACGGCGTCAGATTTAATTTCCAGAAATTTTTGAAAGTTTTGTTTTCATAAAAAGTTTTTATTTAAAATCTCCAACTTATAATCTCCAGGAATCTGCAAAATTATCATTCCACAAGCATTATATCCTTATATATAGATTTTATCCCGCCGATGTTATGCAGGTTCTCGTGTTTGTTTTCTCAGGTTTAACAGGTTATTTTGGACAAGGAAATGTTTATGGAATCAAGCTTATGGCGATGTATTAGTCATGGAGCTTCAACATTCTCTTTGGAGGAAGATTTAACCGTGTGATTTCACTATCCAACGAGCGAATCAGGGGAGTATTTGATTTCATTCTTTTACTTTATGCTTTTACATCTTGTTATTTGAACATTGGGGACAATGTTCATCTTAAGTGTAAGGGGAGGGTAAAAGTACGATTTTAGAGAATACAATTGCGCTTGATTTTTGTTTGTTTAATAATAGATGTGTAATAAAACTGAGAGAAATACTTGATTAGGGTAATTTTAGTGCCAAATTTAAAATTTTTTACAACATATAGGAGTGAAACTTTAGTTTTAATGAGCGTCTCATGGATAGGAATTATATGACTAGCACAAAAACCGTACCACTAAAAAATTTTCCACCCCCAAATATGTGAGGTTCGCCCCTAGAATTGGTAGGAAAAGCATTTATGCTATGATGTGTGTACCGGTAGCACTTAGATTCTAGAACTTGCGTTAGGACCATTCCGAGGCCACAAGTGAGACTACATTCGTGTAGTTAGATTTACTACATGATAAGAGGCATTAGGATTAACCCATTGTTTTACACCTGTGTTTTTGTTATAATTACATTGGCTACATTGGTCAAGTAATTCTCCCACACCATTTGCGTTGTACTCATTTTTAGTACACGATACCCCTAGTACACCCCTCAGAGCCTATCTTTTCGTTTCGACCTTTAAGCATTTTACTTAAAGGAAGAATTTGTTACACCCCACTTAAATGTACACCCAAATCGCCTTAGCCTACCTTGTATGCACTCATTTTTAGTGCATTATTGTGACAACATTTGTTTAAACCCAAGTTAATTATCTAGTTGATTACATGGTTGCTAAGTCGAGTCATATCCTTGTACATATTGTTTTGGGACGATTGGGACTCATGGGTAAAGTACTAGTGTAATGGAGTAATGGGGAAGAACATCATTTATTACCCCCATATGTGCTAAATTATTTTAAAAGTACTCCAAGTTTTTCAATTATCTTAATTCGAGTCATTAGAATAGTTATTTGTAAAGTTATGTAAAAATTCAAGTGTAAGGGAATGCAATGCTCCTATGATGTATTATTTTGGATGGTAGGGCAAGAGTGTATGCAAAAAAAAAAAAAAAAAAAAAAAAAAAAAAAAAAAAAAAAAAAATCAAGAAAAACACAAAAAAATGAGAAAATGAAAAATAGAAAAAACATACGGACTACCATCCCGTTTTATTTTATGTTTATTTTATATTTTTGTTATTTTGTTATTTCGTTTCTAGCTTAAGATCGAGTCTAGTCTTGGCTTAGCAACATTGTATAGTACATGTAATTGACCAAGATCTTTAACTAGCCACCAGTAAAATATCCCGTATCCAACAAAACCGTGTTTTCCTTTTCCCTACACCTAACATTATAACCCATTTAAAAGCCCTCTTTGATAGTTTATCTTAGGTGCTTACGCCTAGTGGAGGAGGTTTTCGATCCTTTCCCAAGCCTATGGTAATCTATTTGCTATGACAGGTAGTGAGAGATATTTTCCGTTTTCATTTATGAGATTTATTTTGATGACACTTGAGAGATGTGAGTATCTAAACACTACTTGTGAGGTGCTAGTATGTAATCTCCGTGCTTATTATGATTGAAGTGGAACGAATATTTGTTGTAATTACTTTTATGTTTGCATTAAATGACCCCTAACTTGTATTTTGATTAGAATAAAAGCGCATTTGCTTGAGGACAAGCAAATCTCAAGTGTAAGGGTATTTGATGAGGCGAAAAGTGTACCGCTTTTAAGGGGTCATTTAAGCCCGAAATCGTATTTATTTGATCAAATATTGCCCTAAATCGTTCCTTTTGTCATTTTAGGTACTTTTGAGGAGAAATCTGGAAAAGGAGGCATTTTGGACGTTTTTGGAGCATTAAAGTGAAGAATACGACAAAGTCTCAAAATCGGCTGAAATTTACCTTTGACGGCGTCAGAATCATCTCTTGACGGCGTCATGCCTTGGCAAGAAAAGTGGGATGTGAAATTTACTCATGACGGGCCAGTGAGTTAGCATGAGAATTCTGACGGCGTCACGCTTTAACTAAATCAAGGGCGTCACGGCTTAAATCATAAGGGGACGGCGTCACGTTCAGGGTTAGACGGCGTCAAGCCTTGATAAGCCAGAATGGATTTTTGAAGAGCTAAAGAGGGACGGCGTCAAGAAGGTCACCCGGGAACCCTAAAAGCGGCGAGGTGACGGCGTCACAATGCATAAGGTGACGCCGTCAGATCCAAAAATCTATATATAGTTTTCTAATTTTTTGTCATTAAGAGAGAGCTTAGTGTGTGGAATTTTGGGATAAAACCCTAAGACGATTTTAGCTACGTTTTCAGGGCTTTTTGCCTTGAGATCTTCCATGTTTCATTGAAAGATAAGTTATCAATTAATCATTCAATATGTCTATGTGTTGTTTGATTCTATCTTATGCTTGTCTTTTGTTTAACATGTTAGGCTAATTTTATCTTGTGTTTGCTTAGATCTAATGAAACTTAGCTATTGATTATTGGTTGTTAGTGTGTTGTTAGTTGTATTGGATGATTGTTTATCTATGTTAGGCTTAAGAAAACTGGCTAACTTCCTATTCGGTAACTTGCTTGAACGTCTTAAGAAACATGAACCAAATGCGTACTAAAGGTTTTTATGGTTGTATTTAATGCACAAGTGAATTCTAGTGATCCCATGTTAGGAGCTTCCTAGCCGGCTCGACATAGGAGTGAAGTAGGAGCTTGTAGAGTTGGGGAAGTAAGTACGCCACCCCACGAATGGTATTAAGGAATACACCCGTCATCCACGCGACTAATACACACTAATTAACCGGTAAAAGATAGTTAGGGAGTAAGGAAATCTAAGTAAACACATTTCTCTACACATAAGTTTCTCACCACTTTTCATTTTTGTTATTTTATTTTATTTGCATTCGTAGTCATTTGGGTTAGTTGACTAGCAACTAATTCCGCCCACTCCTTCAAACCCGAGATTTTACTTGCTTTCATAAAATTATAAAAACATAAAAAGAATCTTCCTCAACCCTTAGACCTAATTAGAGTAGCCTTTCATACCTAACGAACACTATTCCCTGTGGAGAACGATCAATCCCCCGTACTTACCACTACACTATACTACATCGGTCAGGTACACTGCCTGGTGGGGTTGTAAGCCTCTTGAGATCCCTCGAGAGGTAAAACCTGTTGTAAGGTTACAAAACCGCACAATCATCTGCCTTGAAGATGTTAGGATCATTAAGTGCTAGATCCTGAACAGGTTTCTCATCCACATCTTCATCAAAAGTATTTCCTCCATCTCCTGCCAGGAACAATAACTCTTCCTCATCCAATACAGCTCCATTTTCTTGAGCTTGCATTAACAGCATCTTGTCTTTGAAGTAATCTGAGTTCTGAGGACGTTTAGGTTGATTGCAGTTTCTAGCAATGTGTCCAAGCCCCCACAATTATAACACTTGATCTGTTTCCCTTGCCCTTGATTGGCATTCCCTGCTCTATTCTGCACATAACCTCGACCCATGTTTCTACCAGCTCTCCCTTGCACATTCTGAACCACAATTTTCCCATCCTCCACCATTGCTAGATTGCGTGGGTTGGAAGAATTCCTTAACTGATTATTGGTCTGAGGGAGTGATGCTTGAAACTGTTGAACCAGTAGAGATACTTGATTGGTGAGATTGTCAATCATTTTGTCGGTCTGAGAGTAGCCTGAGTCAAGTTGTGAACTCATAGCAGGTATTTGTGAGTGAAGTTGGTGATAGCTTGGATTGGATGATGATTGGATTGTTGGTTGTACATTTGTCATGAAAGCCAGTGGGTCATTTGTAGTTGAAGGATTCAACTTTTCTCTCAGCACCCGATCATAGACGGCATGCTTCTCATGTTGTTGCAGGTAAGCATACAGCTATTCATAGTTAGTATCCCTTAAACCTTTGTTGAGTTTGACTGCAGTAACAAATCTGTCCCATTCAGGAGTCATGTTGTTCACAAACTTTGAGTTAAGTTGGATATTGGGCATAGTCATTCTGATCATCCTCATATCATTCACCAACTTATGAAATCTCACATAGTAATCTGTGACATTCTCTCCTGGGTTCATTTTGAAATGCTCGAACTCATCATACAATTGTGACTCACGATCTTACTTTGTGAGTTCTGACCCTGCCAACAACATTTTAACGTTGTCCCACACCGCCTTGGCTTCAGTGTTAAAATTGATGAGCTTGTATACATCCTTTGGAAGACCTTGAATGACTATGTTTGAGGCTCTAATATCAGCATCATACCTCTTCTTTTCTTCTTCATTAAGATCATTATAGTTTCTAGGTCTATCAATGCCCAAAGTTACAGTCCCATCTTCACCAGTTGTAATAACGTCTCTGGTGGTACCCATCTGATAAGGTCCTTCGTCTATTGACTTAAGAATGTTAACACCATTATCTTTTCCCAAGCAGTAAAGTCTTATTCGTTGTGCCCAAGACTCATAATCCGTCCTATCTAGCATAGGTGGACGAGTATCAGATCCTGCTGCTTGAATATCATCTGATGATGTACTTGATGTGGTAGCCATAGTAACTACGGGATTTTACAGATCTTGTGATTTAACTGAGAAATTGAATCTTTCGCGGGAATTTCTAAAATCACCAAGACACAAACCGCATACAAGTCTGAGAGACAAACCGAGTAGATACAAACCGAGTAGATTCAACAGAGACAAACCGAGTCTACACAAACCGAGTAAAATCCTTAGAGACAAACCGAGTCTACGTAGCTGGGACAAACCGAGTAGACACAAACCGAGTAAATTTACACAAACCGAGTAAATTCTTCAGAGACAAACCGAGTCTACACAAACCGAGTACACGCAGCTGGGACAAACCGAGTAGGTACAAACCGAGTAAATTTCTCAGAGACAAACCGAGTCTACACAAATCGAGTACACGCAGCTGGGACAAATCGAGTCTACACAAACCGAGTAAAATCCTCACAGACAAACCGAGTCTACACAAACCGAGTACACGCAGCTGGGACAAACCGAGTACGCGCAGCAGGGACAAACCGAGTATGCGCAGCAGGGACAAACCGAGTAGACACAAACTCCCAAGCACGTCGCTTTCACTGCCTTTTGTCTTTTTGCCTAAACGAGTAATAGGACAAACCGTATCCAAGAATAGACACAAACCGAGTCCAAGAATACTTCCCAAGTAGACAAACCGCTGCCAAGAACAACTCAACTAATACCCACGAATTTTCCCAAAATCACCACACTGTTCTTAGATCTGTGAATCCAAACACTAAATACCACTCTAATACTATTCTTAAGCTAGAAAGTACAAAGTAAAACAACTTCTAATCACTAAACAAAGCACAAAAAGAAATTTATTCTACTAACCAAACCGAACAAAAAAAAAAAAACTTAAAAACCACAAATCTAACCAAGAAAAAACCTAAAGAGCTACACGAATACAAGGTAAAACGACTTCTAATCACTAAACAAAGCACAAAATGAAGTTTATGCTACTAATCAAACCGAACCAAAAAAAACTTGAAAACTACAAATCGACCCAAGAATAAAAAACCTCACAAACTACACAAATCCGTGAATACCAACTCTCATGGACCTAACCATGGCTCTTGATACCAATTGTAGGGTATTCACAATACAAGAATCACTAGTTTGAGGGTTGTTTGGATCGATTGGAAGAGATTTTAGAGTGAGAAAGTGGGAGCCTTTTAGAGAGAGAAAGTAACTAGTAATCTATTAGCTTGAAAGGTCCAACCCTTCCCATGGGTGGGAAGGGAGTATTTATACTATTACATAATATGTCCCTAGTGGACTGTGGAGCGAGCTGACAGAGGGTAAATACCCGACCCACTCCACAATACTAATTAATAACTAAACTACTAATAATATTACTGATAATCCTATGAGCTATGATGATCTAATACGTACTCGGGGTGACCGAGTCTTCAGCTGAATATTCATATTCCTAACAAAAGCAATGCCTATGAGGAGGATATGAGAGATCCTAGTGTTGGTGTTAGTTTACTAGTAATAACTGGATAACTAAAGATAGATACAAGTAAGTTTTTAGCTAACCCATGTGGATGATGATTAGTGAAAGAGGTGATGGAAGGTTGTGGTTATAGTGAATGGAATGAATTTAGACACTCTAATGTATAGCAAATGCTATAAGAGTATTTGAAGACGGTTACGGTTATGATATTATCATCTACCAAAGATGATGAATCGTGCCATAGTAAATGCTCGAATGAAAATAAGAGGAAGTGAAGACAATGATCACTTAGGAATAGAGATTCCATATGTAACAATTGGAAATACTAGATACCTATATGCGGATGAAAATGACATCATATGATGAGAGTGTTGAGAATGATGGTTCTGTTTGCACTGACAATGACGTGCTTGATATATATCAAGAATGAAAAGGATGAGATCCTATGATGGTATTCTTAGACAATGAGGGTGTTCTAGACAATTAAGATGAAAATCCTAGATTCGTTGATTACGTGAAGTTGTTTGGTTTCTGAATGGTTCCCGCGGATTAGGCGGAACCAAAATTTGACCAGGTGGTTCCGTCCTTCTTATCGAAGGGTTCCGTGAGACTAAAATCGATTTGGTCATGTTTTGTCGTTTTTGATCAATCGAAGGTTCATGCTAAGGTCTATTCACTTATAACTACTAATTTGGTTTCACTAATCCTAGTCAAATTCTAAGGAAACTTAATGTATCTTATTTAAGAGGTTTGTCAAACACATGATGTGTTTTTCATTTAATGAGGTATTGGTGCAGAACAGTGATGTTGAGCTAATAAGGTTTGAAACACTTTGTGATTTTGTGAACTGATTTAACTAAGTGATTTGAACCTACATGTTGGTATAAGAAACATGAGTACATGTTCTTTAATGCGAAAAGACAATTATGTGATTGAATTTCTCTCCTCCTTAATTGGTGGACATTCAACATAATCTATGAAGAATGAAGGTAAAGTGTTTAGGATGTTGCAGATTAATGAAAGCGATGAGCTTGGCAATGTTTTTGTGGATATTGGTTAGCATACAAAGAACTTCATCCTCGAAGTCACGTAGCTCTTCTCTATCAATGCGAGATGATCGCATGATGAGGCATGTGGTTTTCCTTATGGAAGATGTATTGTTTTAACTAAAAGATGATGGAGATATTGTTAGGAAAGCGGAAGCAACAATACGATTTGGAGAGAGGTATATTGAAAGATATCCAAACACAAATTTCAAACCTCTAAAACTTAATCCTATTAGCTTTTAAAGCTATATGCAAGAAAATGGATCCCATAAACATATTACTAATCTAAGTAGCAATAATGAGATAACAATTATGCAAAATAAGCATAACAAGGAGAAATAGCAAATAATTTGTTATCAATCTACAAGACAAAAGTCCTAATGACAAAAGATGTGAATATCATAGAAATCATAACATCTTATGTAAACAAAAACAAATATTCATCTACCAGACAAAAAGCTACCACATGGCATCAAGACAAATAATCATATTGTAAGATGACATGACATTGTTTTTGATATTACATTGTGAAATTGTTTTGAAGTTAGGCTTAGTTACTTAAGCATACTTACCCATTAATTAACACAAGAAAATAGGTGCACACATGGCAAACAAATAGTGTGACAGGTTCATGCAAACAATTCTAACATTTTAGAAGCATGCATTATTTAGACTATCCTACGAAAAAGACTCAACGAATGTCAACAAAAGACACGAGCTTTCAAATATAGAAACATCATATAAGAATGACATATCATGAGTTAACAAGTAATACATTAATCTTGCGAAATATCATATAACGAAAGAATGAACATATTATTCAAATCATGTTAACATGAAGCATATAATCATGCAGACAAAAACCTTTTCAAGGTTTACACATTTGACAATCAATCAAATAATTATTATAACATCAAGATATCAAACAAATATCATGTAATCAATACATGTATATGTAATGCAAGTGATTTTATTAATTATTCTTAAGACAAGATAATTTACCAATACATGACTTAATGAGACTCAACTATTTCTATTAAAACTAGTGTGATGAAGATGTCATGTTATACACGTAAATTTGACAAATATGTGTCAACAGATTTTAATCATTGTGTTTGGAATCTAAGGTTGAATGATCTAAAGGGTGACATCCTTTGAGTTGAGTTTAAGTATGAGTTATGCAAGTGATCTAAGATCAAGACATGTGTTTGTATGTGGTAATGGGATATGTCATGAACGTTCTGAAGAAAGTTCTTTGGAACAAGAATCTAAATAAAGTTACCAACTTTAATAGGTCTTGTGTATGCTCCAAAGATGTGGATATGCACAAGGTTTGACCAAGGTTTAATGTACGCTTGAAAGGAAATAGATACGTATGGTATCTTTCAACAAGTAAGATTTAACCAGTGCTCAATGAGGAAGATAGTTCATAGAACTAGTGGATGTTTATTTTAAGATCATTTGCCCGATGAGGTGTAATGAAATCTCTTGTAACATAAAGTTACCAACTTTAATAGGTCTTGTGTATACTCCAGAGATGTGGATATGCACAAGGTTTGACCAAGGTTTAATGTACGCTTGAAAGGAAATAGATACGTATGGTATCTTTCAACAAGTAAGATTTAACCAGTGCTCAATGAGGAAGATAGTTCATAGAACTAGTGGATGTTTGTTTTAAGATCATTTGCCCGATGAGGTGTAATGAAATCTCTTGTAACATAACCGTTCATGTTGCAAGAAAATAATGATGCATAGGATATATGTTATCCTTTTATGAAAACCAAATACATAATGTTTTTCCGAAACATCATAAATGAAGATATGAAGCTTAATTGTTTGGATAGACCTATCCTAAGTTTACTGGATGAATTCACTTTGAGTTTCTTATATATACTTCTCAAGTGTCATTGTTGCTTGGGGTGTATGAGGTTGTCATTGCATTTCAACATATGTTGTTAAAATACTAATTTAAGGGTTAACGAGACTTATTCAGAAGCTTGGTGACAAAGTATTACTGATACTTTGATTACTTGTGAAAGTGGTACTACTAGTGGAAATTGATAAACACTGAATGTGAATATCATGCTCATTTGATGATTGAAGTTCTAATTCTATAGGTGGCAAGGTATTGTTGAGTTGATTCAACGTGTATTTGATTTGGTATGAGTGTTGGACTAAGGGCTTTTTGAGCAATGCACTCAATGGCGTGAATTATGGTGATGTAGGAGTTTGTTGTACTATGGATGAACTTTTGGGTTTCATGAATGTTGAAGATTACAAGAATGGATACTAATTCTTGTGGTTTACTAGCGGATGAAGTGTTTGGTTTGTGAAACCTAGGGGCTGAATGTGACGGGTTGATAAAAGAACACATGTTCTAGTTATGATGGGATGTGAGTTTTAACATATATTGTTAAAATACTTGGGAGTTGATTGTTTCGGATATGACTTTCAATGACTACAATCGTAAGTCAGATATACTTGAATATTTCGGACGAAATACTTAAGTTGTCAATCCTACTTGGAGAAAAGAGTAACAAGACATGATAATTAGATCTATAACCTAAGTGTGAGTTATAACTCGATGTAAATCTTAATTATCTTGAAAGATGACATGTTAACCAAGCCAGGCAACATATGTGAGTATTAGACAATATCCATAGTCATGAGTTGGGTTTGTAATCTATGATATATTTGCAAACAGTGAGTCTGGATTAGTTTGGAAGTTGTCAATTTACAAATCAAGCAGTGAATGAGTAAAGGACGGGAGGATGCAGTGAATGTGTGTAATGATCACAAATACTTAGTGGTTTACCGAAAAGGTACCTTGGAGTATTTTCATAAAATTTGAAACTGTGATTAGATATGATTATCCTATTTGGTGTTTGGTGAGATGTCCTAATCCTAATTTGAGTGAACATTAGTGATAAGAATCCTAAGAACTAGACTCAATAATCTAAGGATCGGGATTAGTCGGGAATTTTGAAAAAGTTACTGTTGAGACTGACGGATCCAATCGACAACAAAGGCGGAGCCAAAGTTTGAGAGCCGTGAAATCCGTGGGTTCTGGACTGGCGGATCCAAAATGAGGGATCCGTCGGATCCGTTGAACAAAAGTACTAAAAACAAACAGAGAGATATGCAAAATTCGCGTTTTTCGACCAAGACCCGAAAATTCTCTTGGAACATATCTATTAGCTAATATGTAATGCAAAACTACTAAAAATGTATATTCTAACACACGTACACACATAGTTTAATCCGTTCATAATAACTTACCATAAATGAAGTTAAGCCAAACAGTGGCTTATTCTCGGAAAATTGATAACACTAAGTGTTATCGTCCTGCATGACATGGTTAGTTCATATGATCATTCAAAGATAAGTTTCTATCCTATGACAAGATAAATACATCAAACATCTTTGTTGAAAGCAACTATACCAAACACCTTTTCACAAATACTACATGTTTACATGTTTTAACACTTGAAATTAAGTGAAGGTTTGTGCAAGGCAATACATCTTAAGATACTAAACTTAGTTTCACTCAGTTCACATTTCTAAGTAAGTTATGCAAAGTTTTCTCATAACATATGCAATTATAGTATCTAAGTCTATAAGTGAAACAAACACAGTATATCAACTTAGTGCACAAGATCTAGCAAAAGTCCTATTGTACATCAAACAAGCAATTGATAAACAAGCAAATAATTTGTCATGGCAAAACACTTATGTATAACCTATCAACAAATGCAATCAACAGACAAATAACATGTATGCAAATAACAAATCAAGTAGTCATAGAGCATAGCATAAAAGAAAGATACTTTTCGTCACTTTGCGTTTAAATATGACGATGTATGCCAAGCTTGATTTGTTTCCTTTATATTACCAAATTCTTTAGTTTCAATAGAAATCATATCAATATTTAAAGGATACCAACATACATTGCTTGACTCAAAAATTTACGTTACTGTGTCAAAATAAAACCAAATATTTTGGACAGGTTGTACCTTTTGATTTGTTTTACCTATTTCAATTTAGATTCAGGCCATGATATTATTTTTAAATGAAAGTGTACTTAATTCCCTTCAAAATGATAGGTGGCGCGACTCCTACGGACTTACGGTTAATTAGTTATGAATTTTTGAAGTTTGACAAAAAAACTGCATACTGCATGGACGGATCCGACGGATCCTTTTTGAGGGATCCGCCCTTTGTAACATTTGGATCCGCCGAGACCTGTGACAGATTCTCCTAAACTCGTATTTTGAAATAGCGAAAGTGTGTGGGACTTGCTAGACTTAATCTTAAGCATATATTACAAATATTTAACAACATTTCTATCTATGTGACTTATCTAAATATTACGGAGGTGATTTTTCAACTAACTTAATGGTTATTCCAAACACTCCCTTAAAACCCGAGTTTTTCGTAAATTAGCTTTACGCACATAAATTGACACTTAAACCTTTTTAAGAAATCTTCTCTTTTGATTTTCCAAAGACATCTTCAAGCTTGTATAAGTAATTTTTAACAACAAAATTTCAAAGTATACTTAGCGAAACATTTTTCATATTATGTTCTGCTTCAGAGGTAATTTGATACATGGACCTTACTCTATTTTAAAAACCATTTGTTTTGAAAATGAGAGCCAACCCGCTCTGATACCAATTGTGAAAATGTAGAGGGGGGGGGTGAATACGTTTACCGTTTTAAAACTTAAAACTGGTTTTTATCAAATTTCCAATTTGGCTAGTTCTAATATGAAAATTGTCTGTTGTAGTTTATGTCTACCAAGTTGTCACATAAGTATTATCAACTAATCACAACACAAGCAATCACATAATGCAAACATAAAAGTAAAGAGATAAGTAAAAGAAAGAGCAAACCGAACACGATGATTTATAGTGGTTCGACTACGGAGCTCCTCTCCGCCCTACTCCACTCCCCGAGTACCCAACTCGAGAGTTACTTCACTAGATCAACAACCTCCCTTTCTTAGGCGGAGAAAACCTTTACACGTTGCTTACTTCCTTTTCCGGTACTAAGCTAAACACCGAGTTCTACTTCAGGGCAGAACCAACCCAACGTCGCCTATAAAATTTCCGACACTAAGCTAGATGTCGAGTTTTTTACAAGGGTACAACCACTCCCTACATTGCTTAACCTTTTTCCGGTACTAAGCTAGATACCGAGTTCTTTACACGGGTACAACCACTCCCGACACTCTTTGTGTTTTGAGGACTAAAACACTAACCACACTCACTGATACAAATGATGTTTACAATGATCCATGACATAAATGTTCAATGGATATAAATGACTAATCTATATGAACTTCTTGAATAAGAAGTCTTCAATCATTGAGGATGTCAAGTACTCTTGAATCTTCATATGTTGGAATGCTATGGATGATGTCTCATGATCTTGAGCTTGCTTCACAGGATCATTAACAATGTATGCTTACAACATAATGAAAGTTAGTAACATTATGATCATTATGTAAAGGGTGATTGATGTATGAATCTACATGTTTTGCTACTGATCTAAGTGTGTGAAATGAGTGAGGGAATGTGTGTTCTAATGTCATAAAAGTGTAAAACCATGGACTACTATTTATAGGAAAACATGTGTAAAACCATGTGTGTAAAACCATGTGTAAAACTATTTATAGGAAAACAATTTCTACAAGCCACGGATCTGGCGGATCCCATAAATTGGATCCGTCAGTTATACCAATTGGATCCGCGGGTGTCAGACAAAAAATATTTTCACAAATCTTTCCATATCTTTCTATATCTACTATATCTTTCCAAATCTTTCCATATCTACCAAATCTAATATTTTGCTTAAGAATCTTTCCAAGATATTTTTTAAATCTACAAGATATTATAAAGATATCCTAATGATGTATGCAATGATGTCATGAACATATTTCCATTTTAAGTATTAAAATGTAAATAATGTAAATGTATATATGTATGTCCTAGCTTAACTAATATATGTTTACCAATATGTATCATGTTAGTTTGACACCTAAAGTGTAAAATGAGGTTCTAAGTAGAATGGTTAACCTTTTAAAATACTTAATGACCTAACCGTATTTTAAACATTCTAAATTGTTTGTTAAGGGTTTGATCATAATGCCACATAACAAACATGTACGAACCTGTGTTGTATCATACGAGGACTCGAGAAGTCGAGTGGTGTTGAATGTATGTTGAGATAAGATAAGATTACAAGTAACTTGTACATTTTATGTTATGTATCAAGTTACATGTTTGTCATCAATCAAAACAAACGAGATTGCTTGCACTAGCAATCTCCTCAACGAGACTGCTTGCACTAACAACAACAAACATGAATAACTAAACCTTAAAACATAAAAGTACAACTCATCTGGACTAATGTACAAGTTACTAAAGCACAAAAACCCTAATTTCGCTTTAACTCCCGATAAAACCCTAATTTCCTTTAACTATGATTTTATGTATTAAATTCACCAACCTTAATTTATTTATATAAGACTCTTATTAATGTACAAGTTATTTAAAGCCATGGTACAACCCTCTTAAGCACAACCCATTTTCCTTTTCATTTCTCATACAATTCGATATATATATATATATATATATATATATATATATATAAAAAAAAAAAACTCTAAACTAAATTCTAATTAACATTTACATAAACTAAAACTAATTTAAACCCTTAAACCTTAAGTACAACTCACTAAAGCCCAAGGTACCTCCCCTTAATACTATTCGACCTATATATTTTTTTTCTTTTCCCCTAGTTCGACTCAAATTAACATCAAACTAATTCTTATTATTATTTTTCCTAAACTCTAATATACAACAACTAGTAGCCTAAGTACCAACATTACAAGCCTATTCAAACCATGTTTAACCTTCCTAGTCCGAAACACATAAAACTCTAACTAAACTAACTTCTCAATAAAACACAACATCACATATACCTCCACATGTCCCCTCCTAGGTTCAAAAACTCTTCACATCACATGTCTCTCTAAGTAGTTAAATATCTTGGCTATTATGCAAACACATCACCCTCCCCCTCCATAACTCCACGCCTCCTCCTCTCCATCAATCTCTTCCAAGACCCCTCCACATGTCCCCTCCTATGTGACATAACCTTGAAAACCCTACTTCTCGCTTTCTATAAATAGCAACCCAAACCTCACCACTTACTCCCACACCAAATCGACCAAACCCCAAAAACAGCCCAACCATACCTAAAATACTGATCCTATAATTCATTTAGAAGTTAAATAACGTTCTTAGGAAGGCTTAGAAGTGAGAGAGCAATTGGTGATCAATATACAAATCCATTCAACCCCTAAAACCCTAATCGAACCAAGAATCAAGTAAGTTAATCCAACTCTTTTCATTCAGTTTATATACTTAGAATATCTCTAAAAACATATCTACATAATCCTAAATAAAAGCTATGATCAAAAGTTAAATATTTGTCTTTCCTTTTTATTTTCTGTTCGAATCAGAAACCAAACAAAACCATAAGTTATTAAAGAAATCAAGGAAACTATAAAACAAGTTAGAAATGAAATAAATAAGGTTATGATCATGTAAATATGTAATAAAAACTAGTTATAACAGTTAAAAAACAAAAACCCAAATCGGGTTCCTTTTTCTGGTTTCTGTCGCTAAATAGCTTCACAAGCCCAACTTTGAACCTAAATATCGACCACCAAATGGTCATAATAAAATCTGAAACTTGGCAGATCTAAAGATCACATAGCTAACTAATATTAGGAAAAAGAACGATGTGAATTGGTTAATATATCACCAAGTTATCAAGCCTCAAGCATATGCCCTTATCGCTAAAACTAAAAACCAAGATTTTCATTTTATTTCTTTTATGTTTTTCGTTCCAGCAACCCTACTTTGAACATAGATATCGACCCCTAAACAATCTCTAAAAATTCCAAATTTTTGCCATGTTAAAGAACGCCTAGCTAACTTATTTTAGGAGAAAGAAACACGTAAAAAGGTTGAACGAGTAAAAAGTTATCGAGTCTTAAATTGTGCTCTATCGCTAGACCAAAAACCATTTTTCCAGTTTTTGACAAAATGATGTTCCACTCGACTGACTTTGAGAAATTATTTCAACCATCAAACGACTTTCAAAAATTATGAAACTTGGCCTATTCGAAGATCACCCACCTAGCTATACATAGGAAAAGGAAACTCGCAAAAAGCTCTATTATTCACTAAGATATTCGAGTCTAAAACTCGTTCTTCGCCTCTAATTTCATACGCAACAATTTAAATCTTTACGAGCTAATAAGCTCAAATAATAAGCCATAAGCATTAAATAAGCTATTTGAAAATTTATTATGACTTTCACAAAAGAACCATAACGAGTCTTGCCTTTCCCGAATTTTTAAAACGCGTATTTATAAAATAAGGACCGCGAGAGTAATAACTAAAAAGCTTTGAGGGTTATTTTTGCCAAAAATCTAACCAGTTTTATAACTAGGACTTTGATTGTTGATGACATGTAACTCAAGGGTAGAAAGTGTCATTTTTAAAACTATAAGGTAGAAACAGTCATTTGACCAAAGTTTAGGGGTAAAAGCATAACTTTTCATAATTGTCCTTATTTTTAATATATATATATTATATATATATATATATATATATATATATATATATATATATATATATATATATATATATATATATATATATATATATATATATAACCCGATTTAACTTAGAAATTAATAAACGTAATACGTTTATTTCGATAACGAACGAACGAGAGATATATTTAACGAACAAGATATATATATATATATATATATATATATATATATATATATATATATATATATATATATATATATATATATATATATATATATATATAACAAACGAACGGAAACATAAAAACAAACAATAAGATAAAATCTTATCCAACTTTTGAAGAGACTTCATGTTGTCTCATTTTAACATTTGATCAACAACCAAAAACATTACGAAACGAACATTTAAACTTATAATATATGAAAACGATTACTGAAATTTGGCATAACGAACCAGGTTGCGTGCCGGAGACATTTATCAACTTTATTTGATTTTGTTTTCCATCCAGATTGCTAAGGTGAGTCATAACCCCTTTTTTCTTATTTTGAACTCTTTTGGGGGAGATACATGCTCATTTTATTTACAAATCTTACTTGCTTTATTTGATTTATGAAACATTATTGAAACTTACTACTTTACTTTACTTAAACATTATTGAAATTTATTACATGTTGAACACAAGTAAATTAACGAACGTTATCATGATTTTTATTGCATAAGTTAGCTGTTGCCATTTAAAAAGACCTCCCATCATGGACCATTAATCACTTTCGGGTGAGCACGAATAATGTGAATAGATCTATTGGGTTTGACAAGCCCCTTTGTGTTACAGTAACGTGGCCCAAGGCATTTTATTTGAAAACGTTTAATAAAGAGAGTTGGCAATCTCCTACTAGGGGGCAAGGATACCTACATTTAATTATGGGGTAATTTAACATCATTAGCTCATGACTGTTGATGATCCACGTGTTAACGTTTTGAGTGTCATGAGACTTAGTGCAATAATTATATTTACCCATAATTGTATTCATTGCAATTATTTCCTTGAAACTTGTGTTTAAATGATTTACTTACGAACATAACAGATTTACTTAACTTTTCTGAAACGAACTGTTTTTACTCACAAACTCTATGAACTCACCAACCATTGTGTTAACATTTTTAGCATGCTTTATCTCAGGTAAATAGAAGCATGATTTGACACGGAGTGGCCATGGACTTTCTTATAAAAAGAGTGTCCATTTTAGTTATCATTCAACAAATAACGTTCCTTTATTAATGTATATTGGAATTTCCCGCTGGGACCTGAATAATGTAACTCTGATATAAATAAATGAATGATAACAATTTTATTTAAAAACGTCTCTTTTCGGGTCGTTTTCTATTTTCATGACTGTGACGCTTGAAGTAACCCCCCAACTTATAATTTCGCTGCGATTATCGAAAACGGGGGTGTTACATTTTTATACACACATTTTTATACACGTTTTTATACACATGTTTTTATACACACGTTTTAATACACATATTATATACACATTTTTATACACACATTTTTATATACGTTTTTATACACATATTTTTATGCACGTTTATATAAACACATTTATACACATTTTTATACACATATTTTTATATACACATTTTTATACATGTTTTTATACACACGTTTTTATACACACGTTTTTATACACACATTAATACGCATTTTTATACACGTTTTTATACACGAGGATAAAAATGTGTGCATAAAAATGTGCATATAAATGTGTGTATAAAAACGTGTGTATAAAAGAATGTGCATAAAAACATGTGTATAAAAACGTATATAAAAATATGTGTATAAAAACGTGTATAAAAAAGTGTGTAAAAAAACATGTAAAAAAAGTTGTGTATAAAAGGGATATATAGAAAAACGTATGTATAAAAATGTGTGTATGAAAACGTGTATAAATTTTAAAGATATTTAGGGTAAAAAATACACGAAAACCATTTTTTTTTAAAACTTTTTTTGAAGAAAAAAATAGAAAAAAAAAAAGAGAAAAAAACCAAATTTTGAGTTAAGTATAAACGGTCGTTAATATAAAGAACTAACGGTGCAAATGTTTGTTGCAAACGGTCGTTAGCTAACGGAAAAAACTAACGACAGTTAGTCTCAGGGACCAAAACCGTTATGGGTCGCAACCACATGGACTGGATCCGTTAAAAAAAGTTTAGGGACTAAACCCGTAAAACCTGACAGACCACAGGAACCATTTATGAAATTAACTCTTTAACATATGTTTTTGCTTGTTTTGGTTTACAACAAAAAATACACTCTTGCTTCGGAACTTCTGGAAAGGAAAAAAGAACATATGAATTTACTTATTACGATTATAATGATTATGTCAATCCCTATAAACATTTAATATTTGTATATCCCAGGTGATAACAAGTCACTCCGTTTGTCACGGTTAGTGCTCTTTGTATGGTTTTTTTCTTTATTACTCGTCTTTAGTTAGAAGTCTTTCTTTTTGACCTTCTTATTCAAATTGCTATAAAAGGCATTTGACCTAAGACCATGTGTACTAGTGGTGAGTAAAAGAGGGTGGGGCGTTTTGTGTCATGTGGCAGTGTGGGCCATGTTGAGACTTGATAAAAAAAGTGGTGTAGTGATAGTAGGAGCGTTTTGCGCCATGTGACACTCTTTTTATTTTATTTTTTTTATTTTTTTAATCACTAAAACTAATTAATAAAACATTACATAATATAAAAAAAAAAGACAATTTCATTAAAATAAAACATAAAACATTACATAATTAAAAAAAAAAAAAAAAAAAAAAACGACAAACATAATTAAAAAAAAAAAAAAGACAAACATAATAATAAAAAAAAAAAACGACAACACATTTAAATAAAAACTAAGCGTCACGATATTTTCGGCGGATTTATTCGTTAATTTGTTTTGCCCCGGGGTCTAGCCCATCGGTACTTCGTTCCAACTGTTCCAAATCTTTCCTTTTGATAATTGTTTGGAGGTCGTTGTAACTTTTTTCTTTAAGCGCACGACGACGCTCCGCCTCATCCCCTATCCTCTCAAGTTGTGCCGCAATTTGGCTCAACGCGTTGTTGTCGGTGGCGGAGGACGAGGACGAGGAAACCCCTTTTCCCTTTGGCACTTCGCCTACCTGAGGGCCTTAGCCTCTCAACGACAACTTCGTCTTCTTCCGCAAACTCGTTTAAGTTGATGAACGTGTGGGCATCGGATGATTGGCTCTCGTGTTCGGTGGCGGATGATGATTGACTTTTGGACCGTTTTGACGGTCTCGTTGTACGAACTTCCAAAGGGGTTTGCTCTAGCCATTTTTTATGGGTGTGGAGATACTCCCATACTTGCTTCAATTGAAATGGATGAGACTTGACTTGTTTGTATTCCTTACAAGCGGCGTGGTACGGCTATTCCAACAAACTCTCACCGCTTGGTACGTCATTTTTTTCCGGTTGTAGCAAGTATTGAAAAATTGACACCGATTGTTCATTTCGGTCTACATGCCCGAAACCATGTCTGGCGTACGGTAATCGGGTCCAACTTCCATTGCCGTAAAAAAAGCTTCTCGAACCCGATGCCAAAATATGTGTCCCCGTTGATAATCCGCTAAACAATAAAAAAATAATAATAAGTTAGTAACTAAAAAAAAATCGAACTTAATAGTTAAAAAAAAAATCCGAAATTAATAAAAAAAAAAAAAAATCGAACATAGTATTTAAAAAAAAAAATTCGAACATAATTAAAAAAAAATCCGAATATAATAATCAAAAAAAATCCGAACATAATTAAAAAAAAAAAAAAAAAATCCGAACATAATAATTAAAAAAAAATTCGAACATAATTAAAAAAAAAAAAAAAAAAAAAAAAAAAAAAAAAAAAAAAAAAACCTTACCGGCGTTAGCATCCGTGGCAATTTCTATCCACGCACGAGCCAAACACATTTCCTCGTGCTCGGTCCAAGGCGTACGCTTGGTCGTGGCTCTCGGCTTGTTCGCGGGTTTCTTTTTGTGCGACCGCTTTTTTGGTTGAGACGGTTCGGCGGCGGCTTTCTTACCTTTCGTAACACTTGGAGGAGTCTCGGGGACCGTCTCATAATCTTCGACATCAACCGGCTCGTGTTGAGACGGGAAGTTTTAAGACGGGAATTTTTGCGGTTGAAATTGTTGAGACGTGAAGTTTTGAGATGAGAAATGTTGAGAGGTGTTTTGTTGGTTGTACGCGTTGAACCCGAAATTTTGGTTACCGTAACCATAATTTTGAAACCCCATTTGTTGTTGCATGTTCGGTGACAAATTTGAGATGACATCGAGAAGTTCTTGGTTTGAAAACTCGTTAACACGACGAGGAGGAACGTAACCGGGGTTGGTATAATTTTGTGAGCGGGTTGGACGGTTGGGATTCATAGTGATAATATTATTGTAAAATATTATTGTAAAAGATGGAGATAATTGAAAGAAGAGTAAATTACACCGTTCGTCCCTGTGGTTTGGGGTGAATTTCATTCTCAGTCCCTATTTTTTTTTCTTGCTTTTTTGGTCCCTATATATTTTCAATTGCACACCGGTGGTCCCTATCGTTAACTGGCGTTATCTTTTCCGTTAGCAAGTGGCAACGTTAGTCCATTAACCAAACAAGCGTTTGCAAAGTTAGTCCATTAACCAAAAAAACTTATAAAAATTCAAAAAAAGTTATAAAATTTCGAAGAGTTTATAAAAATTCGAAAAAATTATAAAATTTCAAAAAAATTATAAAAATTTGAAAAATTTATAAAAATTCGGAAAAATTTATAAAAATTCGAAAAAACTTATAAAAATTTGAAAAATTTATAAAAATTCGAAAAAACTTATAAAATTCGAAAATTTTTTAGAAATTCGATTTTTTTTTTAAAATTCTAAAAATTTTTAAAAAATTTAAAAAAATTCGATTTAAATATTCGAAAAAACTTATAAAAATTCGAAAAATTTATAATAATTCGAAAAATTCTTGAAAATTCGAAAAATTCAAAAAATTTTATGAAAATTTGAAAAAGTATTAAAAATTCGAAAAAACTTATAAAAATTAGAAAAAATTCAAAAAATAATTTTTCGAATTTTTAAAAATTTTATAAATTTTTTCGAATTTTTCAAATTTTTATAAGTTTTTTCAATTTTTTATAAATTTTTTCGAATTGTTTCGAATTTTTCAAATTTTCATAAATTTTTTTGAAATTTTATTAGTTTTTTCGAATTTTTATAAACTTTTCGAAATTTTATAATTTTTTTTGAATTTTTATAAGTTTTTTTCTAATTTTAATAAATTTTTTCTAATTTTTATAAGTTTTTTTGAATTTTTTTGAATAATAATAATAATCACAAGGACCAAAAATGAAAAATAAATCGGCCGTTAGTAAAAGGACTAACTTTGCAAACGCTTGTTTGGTTAATGGACTAACGTTGCCACTTGCTAACGGAAAAGATAACGCCAGTTAACGATAGGGACCACCGGTGTGCAATTGAAACTATATAGGGACCAAAAAAGCAAGAAAAAAAAAATAAGGACTGAGAATGAACTTCACCCCAAACCACAGGGACGAATGGTGTAATTTAATCTTGAAAGAATGTGTATAAAAAATGATGTTTGAGGTGGTTTTTATAGAGAAAAAAAGAGTGTATTGAATTTAAATAAAAAAAAAAAAAAAAAATAAAAAAAAGAAAAAAAAAAGAAGGGTAAGATAGCCATTTGCAACGGCTAGTTTTTTTTAAAACACAATGGGGCGCGGGCGGTATAAACTCCACGCTCGAAATTTTTTTTTGGCAATAGCGCCCCTCGATTATGGGGCTGGAGCGTTTTCGGGCGCTATAGGGCAAAAAAATGGGGCTATAACGCCTCACTACGGAGGGTCTAATGTTCATAGTTTTGTCTTTCTACAACTGTGTCCACAATTACTTAGGTATCCTACAAGGAGTGGGCAGCGGGTTGGAGGGCGGGTTGAGCGGGTAGGATGGGAACACCGCCGCCGCCTAGGCGGGCTGGGCAGGCGGGTTCCATCCGAGGGCTGCAAGCTCGCAACGGGCTGGAAGAAAATGTTAACGTTTAGTACTTTTTCGAACGTTGCAAAAGGGAGCGTGTGAAACAAATTAAACACAGTTGGTCCTTGGCATTTACTCCTTGCTTTGCCTATTTAATCCGAACCCATCACAAACACAAATAAACAACCAAAAAAAAAACACACTCCAAACACAAATACAAACCTTTACACACTGAAACACAAATAAAAACCAAAAAAAAAAATGTCATCATCATCATCATCATCATCTTCTTCCTTTTTGCCTCCGATACAATTACCCATCTTACCGGACTTATCCACGGGTAGTACACTACATTTTTTGTGCGCCGTGGTTGACGAGCTCGAAGAAGACACGGCAAGCACTACCGAAACTCGAACCTATATCGAGCGGTTTCGGGAAGAAGCACAAGAAACACTAATGCGTGACTATTTCGTTGACGAACCGAAGTTTGGCCCGTCTTTGTTTCGTGAGAGGTTTCGGATGTCAAAAAGGTTGTTTTTACAAATTGTTGGTGATATTGAGCAGAGGTTCGAGTATTTTCAAGAGGGTGCAGATGGTAGGGGGAAAAAGAGCTTTACGGCTCTACAAAAATGCACATCCGCCGTTCAACAACTCGCAACGGGCAACCCTCCGGATAACTTTGACGACTATTTATGCATGGCAGCGAGAACGTCACGCGAATGCCTTGATCATTTTTGCACCGCGGTCATTCAGATATATGGGCGTGAGTTCTTACGTAAGCCTACTAGTCACGACGTTGCACGCTTGTACGAGGCACATGAACGAAGACACAAGATTCCGGGAATGTTAGGTAGCCTTGATTGTACACATTTTCCTTGGAAAAATTGTCCTAAACATTTGAAAGGGCAATACAAGAGTGGGAGGTATCCATACCCGACAATTATGCTTGAAGCCGTTGCTTCACAAGATTTGTGGATCTGGCACGCTTTTTTTGGTCCTCCCGGGTCGCTTAACGATGTCAACGTTTTGAATCAATCGACCTTGTATCTTAGGGAGCGAAATGGAACGGCTCCCAACTCATCATTCGTTGTCAACGGGCGTTACTACAAACGGGGATATTATCTTACCGACGGAATCTATCCTAGGTACTCAACTCATGTCAAAGCATTCCCGTATCCGACTGAAGCGAAGGAAAAGAAATTCAAGAAAGTTCAAGAGTCGGCAAGAAAAGATGTCGAACGATGTTTTGGTGTTCTTAAGTCAAAATGGGGTATTCTGAATCGTAAGATCCGTCAAACGACCGTCGAAAAGATCACTAACATCGTTTATGCGTGTTGTATATTGCACAACATGATTATAAAAGATGACGGGAGGGCAATATCAGGGACTCATATAATGGATCCGCCGGTGCAACCCGTTTATGACGACAACACACTACCGGAGTTACTAGATGAACACATCCATCATCGTCTTCAATTTGATCTTACGGAGCATGTGGCGTCTCAAGATTTACCATACCTCGATGACCCGGAAGATTAAGTTATGTAGTTTGTTTTCAGTTATGAATAAAATGTTTGTGTGTTTTATGAATTGTACTTTTAATTTCAGTTATGAATAAAATGTTTGTTTGTTTTATATAATTGTTTAGTATTAGAAGGGTTAATTTTGTAAATTTATAATTTTGAAGGAAAAATTATGAATATTTAAAAAAATATTTGGGAGGGTTGAAAGTGATGGGCGCCAGTAAAAAGGTTGGATTGAGGGTTGGATGGTTAAAATGAGGTGGAGGGAGATGATTGGTTAAAATTTGGGAGGGTTGGAGGGTAAAATGGGATGACTCCTTGTAGCCTTAGGTATCGTACTAAAGATTGTAATGCTTTTTTAGTTTCAAGTTGGCATGAGATGTAGATTATTGTTGGCAAACAACTAGATATTTTGCTCATATGGAAAACTAGGACAAAGACTCACATAGTCATATCTAACTCTCCTTAGTTTGGTCTAACTATTTTGACTAGTGTTTCGATATAATCTGCTCCAACAACAAACCTTGCAATTTGCATACATTCAATATTTGTTATTATCATTTATGTCACAACTTTCTTCTTTGCACATCAAGGAGTTAATGCTGGATGAATTATTGTTTCTACTTGTTTAAGAAAACTAGACGGTGTAAAATAACAAAAGTGACTCCGTGGCCCAATGGATAAGGCGCTGGTCTACGAAACCAGAGATTCTGGGTTCGATCCCCAGCAGAGTCGTTTTTCATAAATTTTTATTTTTGTCGTTTTTGGTCATTTAAATAATTTGCTGGTAATATATAGTCATTTATGTCCTAAAATCTTTGCCTTAGATATTACAACATGTTGCAACCTATATAAACCATTTTCATATTTGTGGTTGCGTTCCGTGGGGTTTGATCAGACAAATTTTAAAATTGGATAATTTTACCATCTTGACTAGACATGTGTATGGTAAACTTATTAAATTCTACGAGTATCTTTCTATAACTTTACGATCATTAAATGATTGATGTCACATCGTATTTTTATCACATACAGTGTTATAAGGCCACTCACATCAGTTAACTTAGCTTTAACACACCTTAACTCAACTTTACCCACAAATTTTCAAATTCAACCCCTAACTTATAAATTAGTTCATTTTTTAAAAACATAACATTCATTAAAAACATAACATTACATATTTCATAAAATAAAATTACAACGAAATTAAAAAAAAAAAACATTAAAATACGATAAGAAATTTTATATAGAGTTGTAATTGTCGATAAGATCAGATTTCTCCTCCCACACTTGTAACACCTGCTCCCTAACCATCTTCAATGCGACCTGAAGTTCTAGATCTGTTTCATTAGTTCTTTGTAGAGTTTCTAGACCGACCCTGATAGCTGGATGGTCTTGAGGCAATTCACGCAGCCTTTCGATATCTGGAGCACGATTATGCATTTGTAGCATAATACGAGTTATCTCGCCAAACAAACTGTTAATAAGTTTGAGTTCTTTTTCTTGTTCTGTTCGTAATCGGTTGAGGATAGCCCTTTGCACCTCTGCTGGTTCGTTAGCCATGGTGTTTGTGTTTAAATTAGTGTGAGAAAATGAAGTCTTGTGAAGGTGGTTTTTATAGCCGTTAAAGTAGCCGTTGAAGTAGCGTTAACGCTGCGTTAACGCTGAGTATTATTCAAATTCAAACGTAAACTAAAGTACACCATAATAACGCTGCGTTAACGCATCTTAGTCACAACAATTAAAATTCAAATTCACGTTAACAAAACGTGTGCATTTGTACCCTATAAATACCCATGCTTCTGAAGCACATATCACACAAAAATACATTCCAAGCTTCTCAAATACTCTACATCCAAACATCTCTGATTCATAATGTCTTCCAGAAAAAACTTCGGGCAACAATTTCCAAGCCCACCTCACAAAAAGGATTTTGGACAACAGTTTCCAAGTCCACCTCACAAAAAGGATTTTGGACAACAGTTTCCAAGTCCACCTCGCGATGATGAAGAATTCCATACTCCCCCAGAGCATATCTTTCCAGTTTTCCAACCGGAAAATTTTCCGGTGAACAATCCACCGAAAAATTTTCCGGTGAACAATCCACCGGAAAATGAACCGTTCTGGATACCTGATGAAGAACTTCTCCAACTAGATCAACACATGCAGTTGCATAATCCACCGGTTGCCAACGAAGACATGCAGGACTTGTGGGATTTGGAACATCGTGAAGACATTCAGGTCCTGCTGGAAATAGAAAATCAAGAAAGAGAAGAGAGACGGGCTCGTTTGGAGCGGGAAGCAAAAGAGGCTGAAGAACGCATGCAAAGATGGGAGTGTGGTATTTATTACACGACTTCCGAATCATCTGAAGATGGTTACCCAGATTCAGATGATACTTTTCATTAATTTCCGTTAATTAGTTTAATGTAATTTATATTTCCGTTAGTTAGTTTAATGTAATTTATATTTCCGTTGTACTTTGGTTTTTAATTTCCGTTAATTAGTTTAATGTAATTTATATTTGTGTTTAATTAGTTAAACGTATTCGTTAGTTAGTTAAACATTTCGTTAGTTAGCTTAATGTAAAACACAAAACTAAACATGAGGGGGCAAATTTGACAAAGTCCAATACATTTTCTATACAAAGCACAAGGGCCAAAAGTGTCAATTTTTTTTTTTTTTTTTTTACAAAAACCACCCTTAACGTGACGTTAAAGGGCTAACGCAGCCCCTTAACGCCACGTTAACTCACACTCGTCCATCGCTTAACGCATTGTAACGCACGTTAACGTGCCAAATTTGCCACTTTAACGCAGGTTTAATGCTACCGATGGAAGTGGTCTAAGAAGGTAATTTAATAAAGTAAACAGTAAAATTACAACTTCAAGAGAGAGAGAGAGACAAAAAAAAAAAAAAAAAAAAAAAAAAAAAAAAAAAAAAAAAAAAAAAGTTGGTTAACATTATAAAGTTAATTCAAAGTATATTATTGGGACACTTGAATGACTTAAAGACAATTTTTTGTATTTTAGTTGTTAAAACGATATTATTTGGATAAATGAATATGTATATAATTATTCGGATCACGTTATTCGGATAATCAAAGTTATATATGTGGTATTCGTATAAGATTATGAAAACTTCTTTTTTTCATGAAAGTGTCTTTATTTGAGTGTGGGTAAAGCCTCACCAAATAAACATGAACTCAATTTGAACCATCAAACGAGTTCCTTACTCAATTTATTCCATAAACCAAACTAAAACCAAATAACCCAATCACTACGTATAATTGGATTAGGCAGGTTATTCGAATCAATCCTAATAGTGAACACCCATATTTGTTATGTTCATGCATGTTGTACAGTGTACATGTTTTATCATCTACTTCTAGCCCCATTTTTTCTTTTTTAACTCTTTCTCCGTGTGTGGAATGGGCTTATTAAACTTAACTGATATGGTTGGCTTGACTAGACCATTGACAGTCTTCAAAGAAAATAACAGTCTAGCCCGTCTAGGTTCGAATGAAAAGATATTGGTGTTGAATAAGACTTCAGCTTTCTGGGTTGTTTGGTAATTTGGTTTTGAATAGATATTAGTTTTTGATATGTTCCGTAATTTGAGTTTTATGGGATTATAAATATAGATCAATGATATAGGAAAACCTTTGTAGTTTTAAATTATAATTTCGGTGATTTTGAATACTTTGTACGGTTTTTTTGTTACTTGAGTTTCTGACTCAACATTACGATCTAACTAATATCAGGGCAAATACCTTTTTGGATAGCTCGGAGTCGGCTCAGGTGCACCTCCGTGACCGTAAGGGGGTTAATTTTCTCCCCGTTAGATTCAAACCCTTGACCTCCTATCTGGAAGACTGATATTCTTATCGTTGGATCACCCCTTTGTGGTTTGAAAATTTGAATAGATTTTCCGCTTGGTTTGTCGATATTGTATCGTTATTTCATCTTTTTATTGTTAACAAGTGGTGCAATAAAGAAAAAGAAGAAGAAAAGGTTCGTGTTCGTTTGAAATCGTCATTTGCTACGATGTGTTAATTTGGTGGATGTGACTAATAACAAGGTCGTTTGTTTTGTGGACTGGTTTCACTTTTGGGCTTTGTGCTAGTTTTAGACTAGTTTAACTTTTGGGTCCTTTAATAATTAGTATTGTGGATCAATCCTTTGTGGGACAATGAATTCAAGTTCGATGATAGGTTCTTAGGATTTTATTTTTGTTGGAATCTGACACGTTTGTTAGTTTTGTTGGCCTTTATCTATTGAATTTATTTGTGTGAAGCTCGATCTTAATACTTATCAAGTAAGCAGGTTACTACAATCTGAATTTGATATTTGGTATTTACGTATCGATTCCGTATTTAGAGTCTTGTTTATAAACAAGTCGCTTGGACTAATTTCTTTGTTGATTGATTGTACGGGGATCCGTTTAATTTGGAGTTGGGTCGCAATCCTTATTACATAAGTGAACCACTAGAATTATCAAATGTAAAATGATGGGGAGACCTAAATATATGCCTAATTTCATGCGTAAACTTATGTTATATGATCCTGTAGGCTTATGAAAAAATAGATCCCTTCGCTGCAACCAACAGAATGATGTCACACATGTTTAGTCACATTTTTTAGGCTTCCCAATCACCTCTCTTATCAAACATCATACTTTGGTTTTGTTTTGTATTGCAACTTCAGAGTTGGGTACGTGGTTTTTTAAGAAGGTATGGACGATCAAGCTTCTTTTTCCTTAAATTGGGTTCATAGTAGTTGTGAATCAAAAGCCATAATTATATAGAATTAAGGAGGTGTTTTGTATTTGTGTTTTACAAACCACCATCACCGCTTCACCACTAACGCCGAACACACCATAAATGGAGTATTGTCTCAAAGAGATGACATGTACCAGTTTGGGATGATATTTTTGGACATACTCGGACGTCCAAATGCCATAGATTCAACAAAATGAGTGTTTGAAACGAATACTAAATTAAGGGGTTTCGAGTTTTCTTTGGATGAGAAAGAAAGGGTGCAAGTTCTTAAAGTTTACCATATTTAGCATTAACCGTATATGATTATTTAAGAAGGTAATCATGGTGACTTGTGAGACCTGTTTAGCCTCAAACTGAGCACATAGTCAGTAACTAAGTAGTCTCCAAATCGTGTTTCATTTTGTTTGACAAAATTGACACCAATATATGTTTGAAAAGAGTAGATAAAAAGTAAAAATAAAATAAAATGACAAGGCTGATCTAGTTTCACGTGTGGAAATTACAGGACAACATAGAAGCTTTCGTTGGTTCTCTAATTTGTCAGTAAGGACACGTGTTGGTACGCAGCTCTCTTTCTTTATAGGACCCCTCTTGAAGTACAACCTTCATAAATCGACACGTGTTTTACTTTGGTACATCCAGAGAACTTGTGCAACCTCTGGAGAGGGACTTTACGAGGGATTGAACTAGCTTTCCAACAACATAGCAAACAAGGGAGTACTTATTTTTCAGTAATAAATATTTGTATGGCCCCCTCTTCCATCTACAACAAATAAGTTAATGGTTATGTTATTAAGACCCCTTGTGATATGATAATAAAGGATTTTGGTCAAAATGTACAAAACGTGATGCATATCGTACAAACTCGCAATGCACAGAGTCTAACGAAACCCCTATAAGAGGATCCATATAAATTCCCCTATAAGTTAAGCCATTGTACAAGACTTGTTTGCTAGCCTTTGCACCTTATGCTAAGGACCACCTTTTGACCACCAATCCTACTTTCTTGTGACAAAAGTAAATTATTTTACAAGTGTCATAAAAATTATTTTAATTTTTTCGGCAAAATAATGGTTGAAAGATGATGTACAATGGCCAACAAAATAATTAACCCCCAAAAGTACATACCACTCACCCCTTGAGCGACTCCTTCAAAAAAGTGACAAGTGTCTCAATGTACGTTCTTACCAAATACTAGTTTGTACCAGGTACTTTTTTTGGCGACTGGGACCTACTATTTTACGAACGACTTGTTTTTTGGGCGATTAGGCTGAAGAGAGCCCACTAATTTTTGGGCAACTTTTTTTTTTGTCTTTTTGTGAAAAATTTAATAATGGAGCTAAATATATTTTTGGTCCTTGTGGTTTGTTTGGTATTTCATTTTTGTCATACACATTCTCTTTCTTTTTTTTATAATCAATTAATACACACACTTACAAATCCTTCATCAAAAAATACTGCTTAAAACCCAGATCCACTCAAATCTCCCTCTTCTTTTATAAAAACGTTACAATTAGAACGGTACTTTCCTCTCCTTGGGTCTGTTTCTTCTATATTGCAATGCACCACCACAACTCAAGGAGAGGTGTAAAATGTTACTGGATAGTCATGATCCTATGGACTGTTGTTCCCCTATTGCGTCATACCACTACACAGTATTGTTTTCCCTATTTGATAATTATTTTTACAGGTAGAAAGTTTAGATCCATTGTTGCAACGTGCTTTTGCTGCTGCCTCCGCTGTTCCAGATCTTCGAGGTAATTATTTTATAATGTTTTTGTAAAATCCGAACCATCACTGGTCTCAATCAAATACAACCATAACCGACACAATCTCCTCCTCAAACTATCAAACTCGAGCTTAATTGAAAACAAAAGAATACATAGAAAGATCTCAGCTTGTCTCTTAGTATAATCAAAGATTCGTCATTACAACAAACCCAAAAGAAATTTTTCATCATAGATCTATAAAGAGTCAAGCCTCTTTTTCTTTAATATAAAAAATGTTTATTATTTATTTTGCTAGTATTTCTTTACATGTTTTTTTTAGGCATCAGACTGAGTTAAGGGGTGTTCGTTTAAGCTTATGTGTTTTCGGCTTATGCATCATTATTCAAAATTTACTACAACCAAAAACCTTCCCAAATTCCCTTTGCAAACAAACCAAAAAGTTACAACCAAAAAACCTTCCCAAATTCCACCTGTATGCTTCTCATTACCTTCATTTTAGTTGTTGTTGTTGTTGTTGTTGTTGTTGTTATTTTTATATTTATATTTGTTAAAATTTGTGTATTATTTGTTATTTAGGAAAGTTTTGTTGTAATGTACTTTTCGATTAGATCGTGGCAAAAGTCGAGAAAAAAAAAATCATTTGTTGAAACAGCTTAATAAAATCCATATAAAAATGTTTTGTTTGATGTGAAACATAGCAACCATTAACAATCTAGGAAGAAAGTGTGTGAAGGCTTTGATTGTTTAAAACAACATCTTATGCAAAACCTTTACACTTTTGGTGGTTTTATTATAGCTACTATATATCAAGTTACATGTACATGAAACTAACATTTCCATTGTTTTACCTCCGTGCATAATGCGGCACATATTTATAAAGGCTTTCCACTCCATCCTCAACAAACAAGGACCTGTTATTGCGAGAGGGTTCCACAATCAACGACTAATCAAGGATGCTCGTTATCTAGGTAGCCAAATGACCACCACTAGCCTTCGTAGCATTGTGAATTGTATACAAGGTTTGCATAGAAGTCGTCAAGAGAATGATATCTGGAGTCTATTAGATCGTGTCGACTTGTACGAAGTTTTGTTAGCCGACAAAGAAAGACTTGCACGAAGTTTTGTTAACATGAGTTTCTTTGCATAAGACTCCAATGATAAGCGTCCCAAGAGTCCAACAAGTCTTTCTTTGTCGGCTAACAAAACTTCGTGCAAGTCTTTCTTTGTCAGCTAACAAAACTTCGTGCAAGTCGACACGATCTAATAGACTCCAGATATCATTTTCTTGACGACTTCTATGCAAACCTTGTATACGATTCACAATGCTACGAAGGCTAGTGGTGGTCATTTGGTTGCCTAGATAACGAGCATCCTTGATTAGTCGTTGATTGTGGAACCCTCTCGCAATAACAGGTCCTTGTTTGTTGAGGATGGAGTGGAAAGTCTTATAAATCCACATTATGCATTGAGGTAAAGCAGTGGAAATGTTAGTTTCATATACATGTAACTTGATATATAGTAGCTATAATAAAACCACCAAAAGTGTAAAGGTTTTGCATAAGATGTTGTTTTAAACAATCATAGCCTTGACACATTTTTTTCCTAGATTGTTAATGGTTGCTATTCTTCACATCAAACAAAACATTTTTATATGGATTTGATTAAGCTATTTCAACAAATGATTTTTTTTCTTGACTTTTGCCACGTTTAGCAATATAACATCTAATCGAAAAGTATATTACAACAAAACTTTCCTAAATAACAAATTTAAATATAAAAATAACAACAACAAAACTAAAATGAAGGTAATGAGAAGCATATGTGTAATTTGGGAAGGTTATTTGGTTGTAACTTTTTGGTTTGTTTGCAAAAGGAATTTGGGAAGGTTTTTGGTTGTAGTAAATTTTGAATAATGATGCATAAGCCGAAAACACATAAGCTTAAACAAAAACCCCCTTAACTCAATCTGTTGCCTAAAAAAACATGTAAATAAATACTGGCAAAATAAATAATAAACATTTTAAGACTTACAATTGTGCTCAAATAAAAATATAAACTTTTTATAAGCTTTTTATAGAACTAGACACGACTAGCCCTCGGTTGAAACGTACGAAATAAAAACGTAAAACGTTTTTATTTCGTACGTTTACGTTTTATATTTTCTATGTAATGTTAATTTATGAATAAAAATTTTAATTTTATATAAACAAAAAAGTTGGCGTTTTTAGTTTTATGAATAAAAGGATACTCTTTTTAATTTATTAATGTTTACGTTTTTATTTCCAAACGATATTCCAATTTTATAGTATTGTACGTCTTTGGACCCTTGGTTTAAGAGTTTTTTTTGTGTTTTTTTTTTTTTTTTTTTTTTTTTTTTAATATATATTTATATCAAACTTCAAATATTTTTTTATAAAATCGCACATAGGTCAAAAGCATATCAATATTGGGCTTGTTTTGTTCGTAATTAAGAGTTCTTCGCAACGATATTTTTTTCATTAATGAATTCGATAGATACTTGCTAAATATTTGACGAATAAAGTTTGTTATATAAAAAAGTTGTAAATATCAAAAAGTTAAAGGGTAAGTTTTGTAAGTCTTTTAATTTTCCATGCCACTACTTAGAAAATTGGTGGTCGTGTATGTCTTGTAAAAAAATACGCGACAACCTAGTAGATATCAAAGTGATAACAAGAAGAAGAAGACTAATACTCTGTTTGTGTGAAAACTAGAGAGAATACAAGAGAGATAATACGACTTAATGAAACCCTAGATCTGATAAGGAGTATATGTAAGTTAATGTTCCAATTTAGTCCTTCAGCTTCACTTGTCTCTTAGTAACACAACTAGACCACAACTTAAATAACTTTGAACCTTGACAACTTAAGTCCCTCTGATTTAGACTTAGGAGTTTGTTATTCTTCTCAACATCCCTCCTCAAACTCATAAGTCATCAACCTGAACACCAACTCCATCTTTAACTTGCCTGCTACTACTTGCACCACTTTTAGATCCTGCAAACATGTCAAACATACGAAGACTTTTGCAAAACAAACTATGTTGCATCTGTCCCAGACACTTAGTAAAGATATCTGCAACTTGCAGATCTGTATGAATTTTAATGGTCTTAATGACACCTGCAGAAACCTTTTCCCTAACCAAATGCACATCCAATTCAAAGTGTTTGGTTTTTTCATGAAAAACAGTATTGGCTGCTATGACAAATGGTAAATTTCCCTAATAATTATATTTAAGACAATTCATTTTCTGTGACTAGAACACCTGACTAGACCGATATATGTTTAACACGGATAACAGACCTGCACATATTGTCACCCGGAAATCTCACCAAAGAACAGTGAAATTATCACATCTTATAATTTACTCATTATATGGAAGTAAGAACAGGAGGTTATCCAAGTTTCACACAGACTGATACCACACGCAAACCAGAAATAAAACTGAGACTCAGGAATTTTAGTGAATACTTAAAGATTCAAAAATACATTCAAGTATTACACAACGACTTTAAAAATATAATCTCCCATATTTGTGACGGTTCCGGGAAGGACCTGAATTTGACTCGGTTTAACGAGACACGAGTATCATATACCACTCTATAACTAAATACTCACTACACTTAAAATAAAACACAACACCAACCCACTCACACTTTCCCCAACGCCTTGCTTATCTAACCCTAGGCATTACCCACCATTTTTGTCCACCTCCGTTCATCCCAAAAAGAACAGACGAGCCGTCCCTTTCCTTCTCCACTATCAACCCCTTCTCTTGACCTAGATACCTTATCTTCTTCACGAGGTCTAGAAGTACATCTAAGTCAAACCTAGAAGGTCGCAAAGGATGTAGAAGGAACACCCAAATGGAAGTTTTATTTCCCCCAAGATCCGAAAGCAGTGTTGGAGCTATTCTCCATTTCTTCCTTTTAAACCCGTATCCCAGGGGCATTCGAATCACGCTTCAACGACCATAATCAAAGTTCTGAGATCAAGAATACTCAAGGAGGAGCAAAAGATTTTGGTGGGTTGTGATTCGAATAGGGATAACTGGGTCTCGGATTAAATCTTGATAGGGTTCCTGAACTCATCACTCTTCGTTCGAATCACTGTAAGAATATTCATTTGGAATCATTTAGGTTGTTCTTGTTAAAGTTTAGACCAAATGAAAGATGATTTAGTTGATGAATTTTATTAAGTTTCGAATTTTAATTATTGTTATAGGCAAGATTTTAGATGTTGTTAGTGGTTGTTTATGTTTGAATTTGATTGTTAAAATTTCCCAGGAGATTGTTACGTAAGAAAAATCTTGTTAAGGGTTGGCGTAGGATTAGAAATTGATTAATAGGTTGAAAATTTTGTTGGTCGTTGTGACTGTAGGGCGATTCGAAATGACCCCAAGGAACCATAGACTCAAGTGGTGAAATTGGAATTTGAGATGGTTGATATTAGGATTTGAGTAGAAAAAGAAAAACCGCCGCGGATGATGTATTTCTTGTTAGTAAAGTGTACAAATCCGAATAGGAACCATGGCTAATTCTAGCCGTATAATGACCACCCAAAAACAAGGCGTTTTGGTAGAAATTATTGGCTGGAAGACCACCTCACATAGGGGAGGTCTTGGTCAAGTAAATTCGCAGCAGGTTAGACCCAAAACCTTGAGGGTTATACCCTCGGTTTGAGCCTTGAGTGCGCTCACCAAACCTAAGAAACTAAACCTCAAAAATGGGTAGTACCACACTCACTCCAAAATAACCCACAAACCGCAAGACTATTAGTAATTCAGATGTTTTGAAAGGTAAGGTCAGGTGAGGCAAAAACGCCCTTAGACCCTAGAACTAAATCTCACTCGAGTTAGTCACGACGTGACAATGAGGCCAAGACTAAACCAAGACCCCTAGAGATTTGAGTCGAGTAATACTCAACCAAGAATCCTACCAAGACATGGATACCCCAAGTCCTTGTGAGGTCGATATTGTGGCCAAAGGATTCTCGAAAAAACACAAGTCTGTGAAGAATTGAAATGTTAAAAAATGTGTGTTGTGTTGTTTGTATACCAGGCCGAAACAACCCACTTAGAACTAGATTCCAAGCCCAAACTATGACCTCACTTGTTCTAGCCTGTTGGGAATAATAACACTCCAGCCCACCAGGCCTATTGTGACCTTGGATCGACCCAATAGCTACCCATTCCCCCTCCTCCTCCAAATACCAGTGGGCCGCAGCCCAACTAGGGATAACACTTAGGAGATTAGTCGTCGCCAAATTAAAATTTCACAAGCCGACCACGAAAAACATTTTGTTAATACAAGCACGTATACATATATATGAAACTGATAACCGAATGCGCCATAAAACTTCACTAGTATGTGTGAACATAGGATTTGAATAGCCTTAAAATAAAACACGACGGCGAGAATTGAACCACTTAGATTATACTAACACCATATATATTATGTCGAGATTTCATAAGTGATAGAACAAATGATTGGAGAAAGGAGATATGGGCGATTTCACAATTTCACAAATAGTATAACATACAATCGACATAGGAAATATAAATTATATACAAACTCATGTGAAGTTAAAATGTGAAACACAAGTAAAATAAATGACGAACCAATTTCACGGTAAGTTTAGACTATAACACACGTCGGGATATATATAAATTGACACTTACAAACGTTATTTTAAAACTGAGTCAAATAATATAAATGTCACTAGTGAAAACATGGGATGTTATATCAAACTTAACCGGACAAATTGGACGATGTATATATTGTTCTAAACTAATGATGTATCAAAATGAGTCGTGATAAATTAACTACAATAAGGACTTAGTTAAATCATCCAAGTTTACTAAAACTAACGTTATATTAAATTTCCTCAAACCATTTAACTAGAAGGTGATAAACGTCACTTATGTTAGGCCTTACTTCTAAAAATCAACATAATCGGACATAACGGACCAAATTACACAACTTTAATATATATAAAAGTTACATCTCGACTGAATCCATTTAGGCTTTAGATGGTCTAATATCCCCAAATTCCTCATTTTATACACATAAGTTATTCATAGGGCCAAACCTTACCAGTTTCTAGGAAAGACCCTTCGTGAACTACCTTACTGCCACACAAGCAACAACAACATAAGCATTCTGAAATATTAAAATTTATAATTCTGAAAGAACTTAATTTAAATACTTGAAACTTAGACATGATTGTTTAATCTAGGTCGCGTGTTGGTGCCATACGTCCTTGCATTCACTGCATCCATTGTTAAGGTGAGTTTATAGCCCCTTTTTACTTATACTTTTGTTTTATATAAATGGGGTGAGAAACATGAAAAGCAAATTTTGTGGACCATTAATACTATTATACCAAAGTTATTGCGCAGTTAACCTAAGTCCTGATATGTCCCCTACTGCCCGAATTTCATGAACCGTTAATTCCTGTCAGGAAGCGTGAATGTTATAAATAGATCTATTGGGAGTAACGTCCCCGTTCGGTTTGACCGGATAGGCAAACGAGCGTATACCATATCAATGTACACTATGGGATAAACACTTGCCAGGGCTTTTATGATTTACATGCGTCTAGAGCATGCAGACATGTTAAAGCTTCGGTTGCATGAACTTAGCGCTAGCGTAATAAAAACATATACATGACATTTCAATACTTAAATAAAAACTGTTGGTCCAAAGATGTTATATTGTTTTAACTGAAACCTATAAACTCACCAGCTTTTTGCTGACTTTTAGCATGTTTTTCTCAAGTATCTAGATTATGCAAGTGTGGCAAGGATTGGGCAAGGCGGCAGACTCATACTTTGTCAAATGCGTTTTTAATTAATGAATAAGACTTGTTTTTGAGGGACCAGTAACTTGTAATTATATTTGCAACCTAATGATTATTATAGATTGAATTAAGCAAATGAATACGTTTTATAAAATGTGTAATTGGTTCTTCGTCACCTTGTGTTATGATTTCCATTTTCGTAGCACCTCATGGTATTAATGCTTCCGCAAAGTCAGATTTTGGGGGTGTTACAGCTGCAATCTGAATTGCAACACTATTATCACAGAAAACATCAACATGTAACAAGTCTTTTAAACCAAGACTATGTAACAAATTTCCCAACTAGATAACTTCACAAGTAGCATAAGCTAGACTTCTATATTCAGCCTCAGCTAAACTCTTAGACAAAGTAGTTTGTTTTTTACTTTTTCATGAAATAAGAGTTACCCAGAAAAACACAAAATCTAGTAATAGATTTTCTAGTTTTAGGACATTTAGGGGAATCTGCATCCGTTTACTTTCAACTTAATGTCCTGTTTGGTAACAAAACTGGCTAGAAACAGGAAACTTTGGTGTTTCTTTTTAACTTATTGTAAAGAGAATCCTTAATGTGGAAGGGGGCAATTAAGCATACTGTTTCTATTCAGGACGTCTTAATACGATTTTTTTCCCGAACTAGTGTAGGTGGAAAAAATAAATTCGAAAAATTTAGAAAACTTCGAAAAAATTTATAAAAATTCAAAAAATTTATAAAAATTCGAAAAAATTTATGAAAATTCGAAAAAATTTTAAAAATTTAAAAAAAATTCAAAAAATTTTAAAAATACAAAAAATTTATAAAAATTGAAAAAATTTATAAAAATTCAAAAAATTTATAAAAATTCAAAAAAATTTATAAAAATTCGAAAAATTGATAAAAATCAAAAAAATCGAAAATTTTATAAAAAATTTATAAAAATTCAAAAAATTTATAAAAATTGAAAAAATTTATAAAAATTCAAAAAATTTATAAAAATTCAAAAAAACTTATAAAAATTCGAAAAATTGATAAAAAATCAAAAAATTTGAAAATTTTATAAAAAATTTATAAAAATTCAAAAAATTCGAAATTTTATAAAAATTTATAAAAACTCAAAAAAACTTATAAAAAATTTGAATTTATTAAATTTTTTTTCGAATTTTTATAATTTTTTTTGAATTTTTAAAAAATTATAAATTTTTACAAATTTTTTGAATTTTTAAAAAATTATAAATTTTTATAAATTTTTTGATTTTTTTAAAATTTTTTATAATTTTTTATAAAATTTTCGAATTTTTTGAATTTTTATAATTTTTTTGAATTTTTAAAAATTATAAATTTTTATAAATTTTTTGAATTTTTAAAAAATTATAAATTTTTTTAAATTTTTTGAATTTTTTAAAAATTTTTATAATTTTTTATAAAATTTTTGAATTTTTTGAATTTTTATAATTTTTTTGAATTTTTAAAAAATTATAAATTTTTACAAATTTTTTGAATTTAAAAAAAATTATAAATTTTTATAAATTTTCTGAATTTTTTAAAAATTTTTATAAGTTTTTCGAATTTTTATAATTTTTTATAAAATTTTCGAATTTTTTGAATTTTTATAAATTTTTTGAATTTTTAAAAATTTTCGAATTTTTTTAAAATTTTATAAATTTTTTCGAATTTTCATAAATTTTTCGAATTTTTATAAATTTTTTCCACCTACACTAGTTCGGGAAAAAACTCGTATTAAGATGGTCAATTAAGCATAAAAAAGAAACAACATATATCCACACAGGACCTAACTAGAAACAGTACACATATATCCACACAGGACCTAACTAGAAACAGGAAAAAAAAAGAAACAGCCCTTAGCCTAATCTGCATCAGCATAAGCTTTAAGTTTTAGATCAGACTCTTTATTAAACTGTAAATCAGACCCTAGAGAGCCTTTCAAGTATTTTAATACTCTTAAGGCAGCCTTCAAATGTGTCTGTAAAGGACTATGCATATGTTGACTCAAACAATGAACAACATAACTAATACCAGGCATTAGTCAAATATATCAGTTTTCCAACCAGCTTTTGATAATTAGTGATATTATTCAAAAACTTGTCTTTTTCAGACTCAACACAGCTTAAGATAATATTTTCAGGCAATGGAGTATCAACTGGTTTAGCAGCTAACAAACCATATTTCATGCAACAACTCTAAACAGTACTTCCTTTGAGACATACACACACCTTTATCATTTTTCAACACCTCAATACCAAGGAAATATTTTAATTCTCCCAAATCTTTAATCATGAACTTAGAACTCAGAAACTTTTTAAAGTTACTAATCTCAGTTTCATCATTTCCAGTAATAATAATATCATCCACATAAACAAGTAAAGCCACAAACACAGAACCTTTTTGTTTGATATATAAGGAATAATCTGTAACACCCCCTAATTTATGGTATAGCAGCGGGAAAGTAATTAGGGTGTTACGGGGAGGATCAAAGTCATAATTACAGAAAACGGCTCGAAAGAGGCGTTTTGAAAGTTATTTGTCATTCAAGTAATACTTTTAATACAAAGAGGAAACATTTGATTTAAAAATCCCATAGAAAGATATAAAGGCTTGAAAGAATAACATATTTGATTTTTACACCATTTTAATTTATCAGAGTAATAAATGCCCACTTTGTGTCTTGTCCTGCTCCGTTAATTACCTGTGATACACATGCTTAAAAGTGTCAACACAAAGGTTGGTGAGTTCATAGAGTTTAATGGAAAACCATTTATTTCAATGAATTTAAGAGTATTTAGTATTATTTGAAATAAATTCAAGTATGATTAAACAATCAGTTTTTAATAAGTTCAGAGGTAAATGGGTTATCCGAAATAAGTTCCAAGTACTGATGAACAGTTCATTTCTATGATTTCAAGAACGAGGTAATAACTATAATAAAAGCTAACAGCGATGAAACAAGTAATGAGTAATGTTGATTATAACCACAAGTAAAATCATATATGTATTCAGTCAAGTTCAAGTACTAAATTATAATCCAAATCATGAGATGGAAACTCATGATGTTAATGTAATGAGGTGAAATACCTATACAGCTGTATCTAGATATATGTTGAAGACATATATTTTCTTATTGATATTGCCCCAAGCCTCATGACACGCAAATGTTAACAAAATACCGTAAAACGGAGGTGATCAATATCAAATCAATGACGGAAGATAATTCCCTCGAGTAATAGGTGATTTGCCAATTCCTATTTGTACTCAAATATAGTGTATCACGACTAATACGACTAGCCACAGAGGCATTCCGTCAAGTACTTAGTGGGATAGGATGTCAAGCCTCAACAGGTTTCGAAGTTGTCCACTATATTCGCGTTCACCACAAGTGATTAATGGCTCATGATAAGGGACTTTATCGCGGTAAGGGTAACTTAGGCAATATCAAGGTAACGATAAACCTTAAGTACTTATGCTCTTCCTAGCAAGTATTTCCGTTGAAACATGAAAATAACATATAAAAATAAGAGGAACATTCAAGATGTTATAATGAAACAAGTATCATGTTACAATAAGCAATTTGAAGATATCATCATTTGAATTCAGTATTCAAGCTAATCAATTAGCAAGTAAGGTATATATCACATCGTAAGGAATAAACCATATCAGGTAAGTATTAATTAGGATTTTGATTTGAATCATGTAAGTTATTATTATACTTATTCATAAAAGTAATGAAATATATTTGAGCATGTATCTCTCTCAAAAGTATAAACGAGTATTAAAAAAGTAGGGGCCATGACTCACCTTTATCTGACAAGGTGGAATTACGATATCAAGTAAGATTATGGGAACAATTATGGAAACGTATTCAATACGGGACCTGAATATAATGAAGGTCTGAGACTCTGACTTAATATGAATGATGGAAATGATAATGAAAACGAATAACGATTTGATTGTTAGAGTGAGAATATGATCTGTTTAAAATGCCTCAAGTTCAAAAATAATATTATTTATAATATTATCTTGTTTTTATGTTATATATTCCAAAATATCATTTCCTCGAAACGTATAGTTAAATCGTTTAAAAATCTTGTTATATATATAATTAACGTAAAGTTATAAATAAATAAATGAAATACATAAAAATGCAAATGACGTGAAGGGAAATCGTAAAAGGGAAAATAAAATAAGAATGTCAAATATGAGATGTTGGTCCTTTTTCTTTTCCAGTTTTACACTTTTTACCCTAACGGTGTTATCGTTACACCGTTAGTCCTTTATTTTATATAATTTACATTTATAGTCCACTACTTGTCCAATATAGCGTTCTGAGCTTGGAATATGATAATATATCAATTTCTACCTTAATGATTCTATTTTTACAGTTTTAGTCCCTACTTTTAGCAGACGACAGTTTTGGTCCTCCTAGGTGACTTTGCGTTACATTTTTAGTCCTTTTCGTACAAAAATTATGGGAAAAATTATGCGAGATTTTCTGTAGCTTAATGAAGTTTATTAAAACTTATTTCCACTGCTTATTACACAGATTGCTTATTTTTAAGCTAAAAGGGCCTTTAACGAAATGTATACTAGGCCCGTTAAGAAATTTAGAGGCGAGGGCATGAAAATAATTTTGGGCCTGGACTTGGGCTATTTTTGTGATTCTAAAAATATAATATATGGGCCTGGTGGGCTGGTCTAACGTAAGTTCTTATTGGGCTTAAACCTTAGCCCAACCGGAAAACTAATAAAATTAAGTTTAAATTTTCTTGATTTGTAATACATATACCTAGCGAGTAGCGATCAAAAGGGACTAATTTGAGTGTGTTTATGAGCTTATGAGATCGAACTTAAAACACGAAAGATGTAGTTTGCTAGGTGATTATTCGATATGTGCAAAAATATAGGTAGGTTATGTGTACCGATTCGAAAATAAATGGGCAAGATGTAGGCTAGTCGAGACATGTTTTATACTCGAAATACTTGGTAAATTTTCATAAGTTTAACCCGGTTTGACTTTCGTATGAAACTTGGTTCGAATTGACTTAGGTAGTATTTGTATACGTTATGTTAAGGTGTCATGATGATTATTATCTTTAACATGTGCAAATCCAAGTAAGGAAATACGTAACGAAAACAACATGATACGTATACATGAATAGAAAAGGGTACGATTGAAAGTAAAAAGGGAGTCATGCATGGGCTAGTTTCGCACATTAATATGAGATGATCTTGAGTTTGTACGACTTACAATAAGAGGAGAAGTGAGTGTTGGTCGAGTGAGTGACTAGAAAACCATGAACTTCGCTAGAATACCAACCCGATAATATGAAATAATCTCTTTCGATTAATAAACTTGGAACCCCGATCCAAGTAAGCTTTCTTGACCTCAAAACTTAGAATAGGTTTGTAAAGAAGGGAGAGGGTTGTCGAACGTGGAAAACAGCAAGAACACAAGAGCTTGTAATATTTCCAGCTCGTACGTTACAAAATAATTCCTTCGACTTTGAATTATGTATCTCGATCATTTTCACTGTTTCTGGATCTTCAAAAGTTTAGCAAAGTGAGTTTAAAGAGAATATAGAGTATTGAGTGAAGGTTTACGTGAGTGAGAGGGAATGAATTTGCATGTATACTTCTCGGTTTATAAATATAGGTGAAGGTTGGAATTATTGAGCAACTTGTAAGATTCTTTTGGCAGAGAGACAAGATTTGCATAGAATAGTACTTAAAATATATAATATGGCAAGTTGATTTGTGATAGTGTATGTAAAAAGAGTTTGTATATGTGCATGAATATATATCCATCAACATGTATTATTAAATTCAAACAAATGGGGCAAGTTGTTTCTATTGTCAGGAAACGTGTTTGATTTTCATGACTTTAAGGGTAGGAGTGAATGAAGAAATCAAATGAGAATTGAGTTGTGTTCATATATATGTCGACATGTTTTAATATGTGTATACGATTTGAAAAAATCGTATAGCACATGATAATTGATAACGAAACTTGATTATTAACATGGTAACATGATAGAAATAATATTAGAATCACGTAGAAACAAACCGGAGTAAAAACGGTTAAGTTTTGAATATATAACTTATGTCAAGTTGGGTTATTTTCGACCAAATGCTTTGCCCTTCAAAACCCAAGTAAAACTCGACATTAAATTCTGAAACTTGGCACGTTTAGAGTTGGCTAGGTGAGAAATGAGACGGCATAAAAATATATATGTGTCGCGTTTAATAATCGAGAGCACGAGAAGTATTTTGGAGCTAGTTTCTAACCGAATATATACATAAAATCATAAAATTGATTTTGGGCTTTTAACTTGGGCTGAAGGAATAGTACATGTCGATTAAGATTGGGCTGAAATAATATTAAGGCCCGTTTGATATAATTAAGGTTAGTGAAATATTTATGTTTCGTAAAACGAGTCGAGAACTTGTTCCATCATTTGGTGAATTATATAATATCGTAATCACAACCAAATAAGATAATAAGAAAAATTTCAAATTTTCCCGTAAAAATGGTGATTAAAAATAATGATAGAGATCAGTATATAATTAAACGTTGTTAATTATATGAATTTTTGCAGTTCTCTACAGTACCCACCAGTCACTCTAAATTTCGTCCCGAAATTCAAATTTAATTTGATTACTAAAGTAAGGAATTATGAACAGAGAGTTGTCAAAGAAATTTCTATTCGGAAATTGAGAAAACGAAATCTCGTTAGATTTATCCGTACTAACTGAAGTAAACTTAAATGTTGCAACTAATGAATCCATGGGCTGTAAATATAAAAAGTAACGGTCAGGAATAGTGGAAAATTAACGGCTAGTGAACAGTAATACCAACGGTCGTGAATAGTGACCTCCAACGATCGTGAATAGTGTATAACGGCTAGATTTTTAGCCTATAAATACTCACTTTAATTTCCTATTCTTCCACCAACCATTTCCTCTCATTTATTACTTCCAAAAATGCCGAGTCTAATTACTATTATCGCGATGGTATATGTCGTTGTTGTCGTCACTTATTTGACTTTCGTCCCGGATGAAGATTATGAAGTTTTGATCGGGCTTTTGGTGTTCCTAATACCACTCACGGTTCTATTATATGTTGTGGATAAGATATGAAGGCACTAGTCTTACTTCAGGATTGTTACAATAAGTATTTTTGAACTCTTAGGTTTGTAATGCTTGTACTTTTCTGGAATTTCTATAAAAAAAATGATGGGTAATATGCGTAGACATTTATTCGAGGTTTGTCAAAAGTAATATTTATGAACAGTTTATTTTATCTCAATATTTTGCTTTTGAATGAAGATTGTTATTAAAAAGCATTTATGACATGATTCTTCCTAAATTATACATAGGTAGCTAGGCTATGTATAATTGAGGACCAAATGATGTTATGCTTGGCTCAGTCACAGTGGTATTTATTCTTTTCAAAAAGTTTTAGATTGCGTTCAACGCGTTGTTTTTGTAAAATGACAACGTAATTACTTTTCAAAAGAAAGTAGAAAATTTTTGTTCATCCTATGGTGATGAGTCAGGAATTTCTAGGGTGAATCTAGGATATCCTTGGTATAATCTTAGGTTTCATACGAGGATTCTTACAAGATGATAATAATCTATTGTTCGGTCAGAAATGATGTTAACTAGATTTCTAAGGTGATATCAATGTATTGCTATGCGACGATTATGAATAAGGCAAATGGAATAGAAACTGAAAATAGACGTAGATTATGATTATTACGAAAATATTACAAGATAGAATCTTCATACGGTAGAAAGGTAGTTGTTACGTTTAGGTTACATCCATCGTACCTAAGGTAAAGTACAAAAGAAAATACAACTCTAAAGGGTTTGAACTATGATTTTATCTATTACAACAGGAATTTCTCTTCTGTTTAAACATTAATGTCATCCTTTGACATTGTTAAGGTTCTAAAGAATTTCCATTCTCTTCCACTGGTCTTTTTGTACTAAATGGTATTCCGAGTTGGGCACTGATTCTTGCAGTGTCCCGTTTAAAATTTTTGGCCTAGATATCCTTGGGTAATGGCGATGGTAGGTTCAGTCACTTCTTCTATATTTTTAAAGTGAGTTGGTCTACATCCCATGAAACTTTCATGGATATTCTTATAAGACACAGCCGTCTTCTTTTCTCTTTTGCCATGTCGTTGCTAATCGGAGGAACTATGGTTACTTCGAGTATTACTGCAATGATGTTGGTTACTACCTTCTGGATATCTTCAGTACTTCGTTAGGCCCTTTTGTGAAAAACAAATGAAGCTAATTATTTCATTGATGATAGACTGAATTGAATCCCTACTGTAATCTAATTTCAAGATGTGTCTGGGTAGTATTGTAGATAAATGATCAACTCTTGGTATGGGATTGCTAAGGAACAAATGATTCATTTACAAAAGCTGAAGTTCAGCAACTTTCTCTTCATTAAGTTTTCTTCCAAAAATTTATCTTAAGAAATTCTATGGTTATTGCCTAGTGATGGCATGTTTAAGGAATCATAACAATCATAGGTAATATCACGGTAGGTCTGAATAAGATCACAGTAATCAATATAATGTTAATAACTTGATCGATTGTTTTTGCAAAACAAACGATACGATGTCTTTTATTAATGCTCCATTGATTTGCGTGGAGTCATTTGTCTACCAAAGAGTAACAAATGGTGAGATTTTGTATAAGGGTATGACAAATCATTACATGCATGCATAACATTACAGTAGGACATGAACGAAAGAATTCATTCACAACGGAGAGATATAACAAAAGAGGTTGTTATTTATTGAGAGTTGGTTACAAGTTATGAGAGTTTCAGGATTATTGGAAAATATGTCAACACTAACAAAAAATTATTTGGATTAGTGGGTACAGCAACGATACATATGAACTCAAGACTAGTTACGTCTCTGACGTAAATGTCTAACTTCTGCCTCAAGTTCTAGTTATGCAATCTTCATGTTTGAGAAGTGTTCCTGGCACATGTTCATCTGATTAGACAACATGGTTTCTAAGGCGGAAATCTTTTGACCCTGGTTTCTTGTCGTATCCCTGGCCATCCATAAGGTTCTTTCAATATCTTCAGCTCTAATATGTGTCTGGGCATAGTCTCTACACAAACAGCGGTTTCTGGAATTAAAGTTCCTAAGTTCCTGGTCATAATTGTCTTTCATTTTACCAACATTCATTCCTAAGTCAAACACTGCTCGTCTCTCGACATCTAATCTTCTGAACAGAATGTCAATATTACAGTCGTACCATTTGAAACGTAATGGTTGTAACTCTTCCAGTTGTTCAGTATGAGCGTCTAGTGTGTTTGCTTATTGGTGGATAAGAGTCTATATTGAATACGAGGGTTTATATTATAATCAGGGGAATTGGGTGAAGATACATCGTCTAAGATGTAAGGTATTGAGAAATCTGGAGCGTCAGGTAATGGGGATTTTGGCTCAACATCTTTCCAAATTGTTTCTTGATGTAAATTCTATCCAACATCGAATGTTGTCGGACCACCAATCAATTCTTCATCTGAATAAGATTCAGTAGCTCTCCTGAGTCTCTGACGTAAGGGTGAGTAAGTAGGTGATGATGGGAGTATCTGAGTAAGTTCCGCATTTATGCTGGGTTTGAGATATTAATATACAGGGATCTTCACCATCCGGGGTGATCTGATACGTAGGTGATGTACGAGTAGTACGGAGGGTAAGTTTTGGAAATATCAGCTGATTTGGAAGTCATGGTACTATAGTACCCGTAAATAGTAATTATAAGTAATTCATACGTTAAAGATGTAACGGTAAGTGAGAAATAATCTATACTACATACTAATGCATTTAGGACTTCTAAAAGAGGAAGTCTTAAAAATTATAAGACCAAAAACATTTCCCAAATAGGAAATAACAAGCCATTTAGTAATAAAACAAATTATGGTTTGGACATTTGGTCAATACATTTAAATGAGCTAATAATAATCACATTTGGCTTGACGTTTGGTCAATACGTTTTATAGAAATCTTGAATGTGCAGACTTAACAGCCCAAGTTTTGTAACAACCCATTTACATCACCATTTACACCATCCAGAACACCCATTGAAACGGCTTTTCCATTTTCTTTACTCCCTCCAGCCATCCACTTTTATACAGAATAAAAAGGGCTACACTATCACAGTTGTTTTCTTTCATCTATCTATCTGAACACAAACAACCCCTTCTCTCTTTCAAAATACCCACCAACTGCCGCCATCATAACCCCCATTGTCGCCGCCGCCTTCTGAAATTGCCACACTATCACAGTTGTTGGGTGATTTCATCGGCTAGGTGGTTTCGCTGGGTGGTTATGTGAACGAAATGGTGGAGGTTTCAGTGGTTTAGGTGTATTTGTTGGTTGTTTCGGTGGTTTTGAGAAAGAAATAGAAGTGGCTCTGTGTTATCTTTAAGTTCCTCACCACTGTCATCCGACACAATCACCACCTTTGTCACCTCCACCGCCGCCACATCAGCCGCAACCACGACGAGTTTTGTTGTGTTTCGGTGGTTTCAGTTGTAGATCTGGTCACTTTGATGGTGCTTTTAGCGGGTATCCATCCAAAAATCGGATACCGATCGTATGATTTGAAGAGACATCAACTCAAAAGTATATTTGGTCGGTTGAATTCGTATGGAGATGGTGTAGATTTGCAAATAGCAAAAGGAGAATGGGGCTTTGGTTTTTAGAGGAAGGAGAATGGGATACGTGAGAGGGGAAAGGGGATAAGGGAGAAATATTTAGATCTAGATGTGGGGGGTTGTTTGAAATAGAATGGGATACGTGGGTGTTTTAGGTTATACCATTGTTTTTGCACTTATATTTGCACAATAGGTTCCAAGTTAATTACTACTACTGTATTGAAAATTGGAAATGTTTTTTGTGGAAAATTTTGAAGGTTGAGTAGTTTATAATAAAACATACGGAGTATATCATATATGTATTCAGTATATGATGTTTAATGGTTTTTATCGTACAAGTGCACGTACACTAATCTTTGACTCGTAAATGGTTGGAGAATCTGAATAGACCTTTGAAGCGGGGTGAACTTGTTTGTTGGACCCTTGAACCTAATGAATAAAGAACATGCTACCTTTAGCTTAGAAGTTAAAACCCTTATAGTTTGTAAAATTATTATTCTTACATAGAAATGTAACTCGGTTTTTATTTATTTATTTATTATTATTTTTTTAAAGCCATTCGTTTTAGATATTTCTGACTTGTATTATTTTTTGAGGCCATAAAAGTGCTCATAGAAATGTTCGTGTTTGCAGAGTTTGAACACGGATGTTTTTTGACATGTTGATCTATTCTTTTTTTTTTTTTTTTTTTTCAATGGAGTTTTTTTTTGGGTCTACATTCTTACAAAACATGTGAGCTATGGTTTAAGCGGTAAATCTCCAAAGATAAACTTTTGTATTAGAATATAATCAAATAACAAAAATTGAAAAAATAATTTACTTTGATTTTGGAATCGATATAAAAAGAGAGAGCAAATTTACTAGCTGTAAGACTAAACGCTAAATGGCTAAATGTAATGTAAATAATGGGCTTTTTGATCGATCAAATTTCATATAATTTAATATGAACCATGGGCTTTTGTCGTTTTTATTTTCAATAATCTATATTTATATCTATACTACATTACAATGTATTTGGGATCTCCCCGAATTAGAAAACTTAATATTTTAAGACAACACACTTACTTAATGTTAAAATATGTTACTTTTGCTATGAAATAAAACCACCAAAACTAATAAATGTTCTGATCAATGATATATTAAAACGTGTAACTGCATCCACCATATAAATTCACACAAACCATATCATATCTATTACACACACGTCTAAAACATTTACACAAATCTTATTTACCTCTCAACTCACATATACACCACCATCTAAATTTTTTTGTCATCTATAACACTATCATCTCAAAAAAATATATAATAAAAAAATTACGCATCGGTAATTTTAATTACAGGGTACCCGCCGCCGCAACGCGCGGGTACCCTGCTAGTGAGAAATAATGAAGTATATGAGAGTAACTCTCAAGCATGAAAAATATTCTTAACAGGTAACTTATTGAGCACGAAAATCTGCAGACACGGAGGGCGTAAAATGGTATAGTGTAAAATCATTCATTTTGGAAATGTAGTTATAGTTCAATGTTTGAAAACATTTAGTTCTCTATAACTCAGTCTCTGATACCAATCTGTAACACCCCCTAATTTATAGTATAGCAGCGGAAAAGTAATCAGGGTGTTACGGGGAGGATCGAAGTCATAATCACAGAAAACAGCTCGAAAGAGGCGTTTTGAAAGTTATTTGTCATTTAAGTAATACTTTTAATACAAAGATGAAACAGGGCCGTCTCTGAGGATTTATGGACCTAGGCCGAGTAAAAAAAATGGCCCGGAGGCTAGGTGCAACAAATTATATAATATAAAGTAAAATATAAAAACGATATGTAAGTGGGTTTTTTTATGTGGGTTAAGTTATATGATTTAATTTTTGGATGATTGTTAAGATTTGTAATAGGCTTAGTTAATTACATATACAATTTTTATATATATACATTAAAAAAAATTAAAAATCGGGCCCCCTAAAAAATCGGGCCTCGGCCGGTCGCCCACTTCGTCCCACCCCTAGACCGGCCCTGAGAGGAAACATTTGATTTAAAAATCCCATAGAAAGATATAAAGGCTTGAAAGAATGACATATTTGATTTTTACTCCATTTTAATTTATCAGAGTAATAAATGCCCACTCCGTGTCTTGTCCTGCTCCGTTAATTACCTCAGATACACATGCTTAAAAGTGTCAACACAAATGTCGGTGAGTTCATAGAGTTTAATGGAAAACCATTTATTTCAATGAATTTAAGAGTATGTAGTATTATTTGAAATAAATTCAAGTATGATTAAACAATCCGTTTTTAATAAGTTCAGAGGTAAAAGGATTATCCGAAATAAGTTCCAAATACTGATGAACAGTTCATTTCTATGATTTCAAGAACGAGGTAATAACTGTAATGAAAGCTAACAACGATGAAACAAGTAATGAGTAATGTTGATTATAACCACAAGTAAAATCATATATGTATTCAGTCAAGTTCAAGTACTAAATTATAATCCAAATCATGAGATGAAAACTCATGATGTTAATGTAATGAGGTGAAATACCTATACAACTGTATCTAGATATATGTTGAAGACATATATTTTCTTATGGATATTGCCCCAAGCCTCATGACACGCAAACGTTAACAAAATACCGTAAAACGGAGGTGATCAATATCAAATCAATGACGGAAGATAATGCCCTCGAGTAATAGGTGATTTGCCAATTCCTATTTGTACTCAAATATAGTGTACCACGACTAATACGACTAGCCACAGAGGCATTCCGTCAAGTACTTAGTGGGATAGGATGTCAAGCCTCAACAGGTTTCGAAGTTGTCGACTATATTCGCGTTAACCACAAGTGATTAATGGCTCATGATAAGGGACTTTATGGCGGCAATGGTAACTTAGGCAATATCAAGGTAACGATGAACCTTAAGTACTTATGCTCTTCCTAGCAAGTATTTCCGTTAAAACATGGAAATAACATATAAAGATAAGGGGAACATTCAAGATGTTATAATGAAACAAGTATCATGTTACAATAAGCAATTTGGAGATATCATCATTTGAATTCAGTATTCAAGCTAATCAATTAGCAAGTAAGATATATATCACACCGTAAGGAATAAACCATATCATGTAAGTATTAATTAGGATTTTGATTTGAATCATGTAAGTTATTATTATACTTATTCATAAAAGTAATGAAATATATTAGAGCATGTATCTCCCCCAAAAGTATAAAACGAGTATTAAAAGAGTAGGGGCCATGACTCACCTTGAGTATATCTGACAAGGTGGAATTACAATATCAAGTAAGATTATGGGAACAATTACGGAAACGACTTCAATACGGGACCTGAATATAATGAAGGTCTGAGACTCTGACTTAATATGAATGATGGAAATGATAATGAAAACGAAAAACGATTTGATCGTTAGAGTGAGAATATGATATGCTTAAAATGCCTCAAGTTCAAAAATAATATTATTTATAATATTATCTTGTTTTTATGTTATATATTCCTAAATATCATTTCCTCAAAACGTATAGTTAAATCGTTTAAAAATCTCGTTATATATATAATTAACGTAAAGTTATAAATAAATAAATGAAATACATAAAAATGCAAATTACGTGAAGGGAAATCGTAAAAGGGAAAATAAAATAAGAATGTCAAACAAATACAAATGACAATGTGTAATCTCCTTCAGAAGGACACCACACTAATAACCTCACTTACAAATAATCACTCAACACTCAGACCTGAAGAATCAAATAAAGAGATTGATCCTTCAATGCTAACACTAGTATATATCAAAGTGATATCAAGAACAACAAGACTAATACTGTGTGTGTGAAAACCAGAGAGAATACAAGAGAGATAATACGACTTAATGAAACCCTAGATCTGATAAGGAGTATATATAAGCTAATGTTCCAATTTAGTCCTTTAGCTTAGCTTCTCTTGTATCTTAGTAACACAACTAGACCACACCTTAAATAACTTTGAACCTTGACAACTTAAGTCCCTCTGATTTAGACTTAGGAGTTTGTTATTCTTCTCAACTATGGTGAATTTAAAGTTAACCATCTAAGTTTACATCTTCATGAAAACTATAAATTTTAATAATTTCCTACTATATATATCATTGACATGATAAATCCAATATTACATTAACTTCAAAGTTCAAACTATTGACAAAACTAAATGATTAGAAGAACTTAATATGCATACATTTTCTTTCGAACTCAATTTAAACAACACATGTATTACACGGGTGTTTAACTAGTTAGGAATAACATAAAAGATTTACTCAAATTTTAAATTAACATACAAGTGTACCAATCATTTTTTAGGCATAACAATTAGGCATAAGAATATTTTTTGCACTAAAATACTAACCATCTAAAGACTAGTTAACATGATCAGATTACTTCTACCCAACGTGCTTTTTACCATTTCCTAAACATAAATTATTGAATCCTCAACTAGACATTCTTGTTGGCTTAGTTTGTTGGATTAATCTTTTTATGTCACCGTGCATGGTTTAAAGTTTTATTTAATATGTCTTTATGATTTTATGTGTTATGTTTCTAGTCAATAATTTATGTTTAAGAATTCGGTCAAAGTTTTTTACCAATTCCTAAACATAAAGTATTGACTAGAAACATAACAAATAAAATTATAAAGACGTAGTAAATAAAACTCTAACCATGCACAGTGACATAAAAAGATTAATCCAACAAAACAAGCCAACAAGAATGTTTTGTTGAGGATTCAATTCACTTCTTTGTTTTGCTTCTCTATTATTATGCATGTTCGAGTCGTGAGTGAACCCGATGGTGGACTAGTCATTTGAAGGTAGCACCATCCATACACCCAATAAGTAATAGTAAAATGAACTGCACCAAAACTCGCGCGAACCTTAAAAGTTCCTCTCACGCTATAGAAAACAAATTTGTTAATCTGAACCTGTTTTTTAAGTTCAATAGCAAGATTTGGTGGCTAATGAACGAAAATAGATTCGAATTTGATCACAACGGCTCTCGTCTCCTCATGCCTTAGAGAAAATGGTAGAATAGATTGAGTCCATGTCTCGTCTCCGCATGTTCGAATTTAACATTAAGTTTCTTGTTGGGGTTGGAGAATTTTTCTAGAAATACCCAATCTCCTCAATGTCTTCTTCCTCTGCGACCCTTAATCCTTCAATAGTACGAACAAATACAACCCTTTCCCCAAAACACTCAAACTCCTTCATAATCCTTCGCCTAAAAGCCATACGATTTTCAATCATTGGAATCATGTTTTTGTAATACCTCACTGTATGAGTATTACCTTCCCACTCTTGCTTAAGAAGCTCCCCCAAAATATCATGCAAGCACTTAGAACCTCCGGCCTTCTTAGAAAGTAGAGTGCACATAGGAAATCGAGATGGCATGATTGAAAGATCAGACACTGTAACCTGCAATACAAATACCTGTTAACAAATAAGAAAATCCACCAAATGATTTGCCCCAAGTTTTGAACACACGATTTTTTTTAAGAAACCCTAATGTAACTACCTTTTACAAATATGAGAGGGAAAAAAAACCCTGCATACCCACCAAACTTTATATATAATATATATATTCACCAAAGTTATAATTTTCAGATTGTAATACAAAGGGTATCTTACTTTTTAGATTTATTGCTTAAACAACAACGACGCTATGCAAACGCTATATCGTGTACGACAATTTCTGTTGCTATCATGTCATCTTACTATTTTGTCGGATTTATGTTAGTTATTAATTGTTAAACATGGATACATATCCTAAGCCATAGTAACACTCAAACCTAACATGGTAACTTTTGACCTCTTTTTTTTTGTGCTGCCTTACGTATACAAACACCCCGCTGCAACGCGTGGGTTTACGACCTAGTTCATCTTAAGTGTAGGGAGGGTAAAGAAACATTTGTAACTATTCTAGCATTCTCATTTGTTTTGTCTTCATAACAATGTGTAATTTTCTGAAAAGTAATCTATTTGAGTAATTTTAGCATCAATTTAGAGAAAAAAAATCATGGCATTTACTTGTGACACTAGTTTCAAGCGTCTCACGGATAGGATTTATAAGCTAGCACAAAAGCCTAACCACTCAAATTTCACCCACAAAAGTGAGGAATATTAGCCTTTCATATATAGCATTCATTTTTAATGATTCTATTTTTGTTGAGTGTACCGGTAGTGTATTAGATTCTAGAACTTGATTTAACTGATACGTCCCAAGACCGCTAGTGAGATCACATTCGTGTGATTAGATTTACTAAGTGATAAGAGGCATTAGGGTTTAACCCCGTTTTTAGCCTGCATTTGTTATAATTACTTGACGGCATTTGTTATAATTACCCTTTTTGTTGCACTAATTTTTAGTGCAAGATACCCCTAGAACACCCGTCTGGGCCTAACTTTTTGTTTCTTTACACTCCACTAAAGAATTTGTTACACTCAAATTGCCTTAGCCCACATCTATTGTTTATATATGTTTAAACCCTAGTTAGTTGTCTAAATTAGTTACATGTTTCTAAGTCATTTTGTATATAAAATTTTGGGATGATTGGGACTCTTGGTAGTATTATTATTATAGAGAAATGGGGAAGAAAGAGAATTATTACGCCCAAGTTATCAATGTCAAGTTAGTACTCCATGTGTATTGATCTTCTTATTTTAGGTCATCTATCGGTTATGTTTTCGTTTATGTTCAAGTTATCAAGTGATCAAGTTATGTTATGTAAGTGCGTGTAAAAAAATTAGAAAAGAATATACAGACTGCCATCTTGCTATTATTTATATCAAGAAAGAGTTGGGAAAGAAAAAGTAAATAGTCAATGTTTAGTTTGTATATGTTTAGAGTTTTGACTTAGCGACACGCAAAATGTAATGATTTAGATAATTAGCTTGCCACCAGTAAAAAATCTCCATATCTTCTAATCCTTATTTCCTTACCGAAGCCTTACATTACAACCTTTTGTAAAGACCTCTTTGATAGTAGATTCTATGTGCTTACGCTAAAGTGGTGGAGGTTTTATCATTTATCAAGCCTATGGTTAATCTATGCACTATGATATGGTAAGTGAGTGAATTTTATGTTTCCATATGTTATATCATTTGTATACACCCGAGAGATGTGAGTATCCAAACACTTATTATGTAAGGTGTTAGTCTTATAAATCCATGCTTGAAACAGCCAAAAGTGTATTGTCAAACGAGTTGTGTCATGGTTAATTTTTATACTAATTCTAAATGCCCCCTAAATTGTATTATTGTCAAAGTTAAAAAAAATAATAATAATAAAAAAATAAATAAATAAAATAAAATATATATATATATATATATATATATATATATATATATATATATATATATATATATATATATATATATATATATATATAATATATAGGGGAGCGTTATTGTGGTGTACAAGCTTAAAATAGATAAAATAAGCACACTTGTGCACCGTTGGATCAAGATTGTAGATGGGATTTAAATGTTATTAGATGGATGGCATTATTGTAATTAACATGAGAACTAATGGTACAAGTTGACGTAATTTGTATTAAAAAGGGCATTCCTTTTGTGGTAAATTAATGAGCCACCCTAAATGTGTTTTTATTAAATTCATTAATTGACCATTGATGGATCATCAATGTAATTATGATATTCAAGTTATCAATACACATTTTAATGTACTTCATTTGTTTATGTTTTAATTTAAAATAATCTATTAAACTAATTATTATTTCACAATTCAAATTTCAAGACCCAATTGTTGTAATATTTAATTAGTATTGACACACATGAATTTTTTAATTTGCACACAATTGACGTATTAGTGACACACACACAAATTTTTAAATGTGTTGACACACTTACACATAACTTCTTGTAATTGACACACAATTAACGTATTAGTGACACACACAAATTTTTAATTGAAACACAATTGACGTATTATTGATACACACACACGAATTTTTTAAATACGTTGAAACACTTGCATATGACTTCTTGTAATTGACACACAATTAACGTATTATTGACACACACACAAATTTTTTAATTGATACACAATTGACGTATTATTGACACACACACGAATTTTTTAAATATGTTGACACACTTGCACATAAACTTTTTGTAATTAATACTCGTAATGTGTATTTAATACTCGTAGGTTTTTGTAATTAATACTCGTAATGTGTAATTAATACTCGTAATTAATACTCCTAATGTAGTAATGTGTATTTAATACTCGTAGGTTTTGGGAGAAAGATGAAAGTGACGGAATGTGTATTTAATACTTGTAGGTTTTATGAGATATAAATGTTGTGACAAATGACTAAAATGCCCTTTTATTTGAAAGAATTCCCATTAAATACACTACCTAATTAATTTATCTAATTTATTTTGATCTTGATCCATTAAGTTGATCTAACGGTCCACAAATGTGCTTATTTTATCTATTTTAAGCTTGTACACCACATGAACGCAAATCTATATATATATATATATATATATATATATATATATATATATATATATATATATATATATATATATATATAATAATAATAATAATAATAATTTGCTTGAAGACAATCAAATCTCAAGTGTAGGGATATTTGATGAGGTGCAAAATCGTATGGCTTTTAGGGGTCATTTAGCCCTTAAGTTGATGCACATTATATCATTTGTTGCCCTAAATTTTTCCTTTTTGGCTTTTAGGTCTTATTAAACGGATTTGCTGGAAACGTGCGAAAAGACAAGTTTCAACTTTGTGACTCTATCGCCCAGAAAGTGCAAATTTAATGTGACATGTGACGGGTCAGTGTGTGAAGACGCCTTTTGTGACGCCGTGAAGGTGGAAAAAACCCTAAACTCGACTAGACGACGTGACGGCGTCACAGTTAAAAGCTATCACCGTCACAATTGAGTTTTCTATATATACTTCGCATTTATTTTCATATTTTCGTGTAATTATCCGGAGATAAACCTTAGACGATTCGTAGTTATTCCTTTTCTACCTAAAGACTTTATATGTATTGAAGAGGTGAGTCATTGGTTTAATCATTCAAGTAATGCATGTTTAGCATTATATGTTATCAAGTAACGTTTAACATTATTTGTTTGATTATGTCTTTTATCTGTTGTGTGGGATTAATTGTATAACTTTTTTCAAATTTTTGGGAAACTTTAGTAACCTCCGAATGTATTAACCCTAATTCTAATAACTCAAAGGTTGGTTGAGTCAAGGCACGAGAGTCGATTATACTTCAAATCAAAAGGTTTTCTTGTGACGTTCTTGAGATTTTGGTTCAGAAAATATGTAGAAAATTTGTTTGGAGTTAGTATTCTTCATGTCTACAATTAACTTCTTTATACAAAAGCTTCTTTACTTAATTGTTTTTGTGTTTCTGTAAGACGTTACTATATATATAATACACCGTTTAATCCGGCTTCGTTTCGCTAACATTATCTGACGTCAGTATGACGTCACTATATGGGAGCCCAACAGATAGCCCGTTCAGCAGCTTAGCCTGTCTTGATCTTGGCCCAAATTTTCAGTAGATAAACACGGTTTGATATCAACCGACTCCAGACTCCAGAGTTTATAGTTATCCAGTTTCTCTCTCTCAGACACATGTACATCCAAGTCGGTTGCGGTTAAGTGGAGGATGAAGGTCTTCATGGAAGACATAGTATCAATTTGTTGCGGATATCAACGAAACTTAACCTAGTGGATATCAATGGAAGACATAGTTTCAATTTGATTTTTTTTTTTTTTCAAAAGGTTTTGGTTTTTACGTTTGAAGGTTTTTTATTTGCTGATTTGGTGTGTTTGTTATGCAGGTTTCGTTTGTTGTGAATGTTGCTTCCAAGGATAAAACGCAGGTGATATTTGATGTGACTAGAGGTATCCGTTAATCTTTATTTGGCCCGTTTTTTGTTTTTGCGTTTCATTCGTTTAATAATCTCCGTATCCACTCCACCGGTTCTACTTTCTACTGGTTCCAGAACTTGGTAGGAAGAAGGAGACGCGGACTGTGGCTAATTATTTGATTGGTGGCTTAGACATAGATAGATGTTTGGTTCATTGAGTTTCAAGTGTTTGAGGTTAGACTATTTTATTGAAGCTGTCATTGGTATATTTGATGTGAAAATATAGATGTTATACTCAGTTGGTGATGTATCTTGCCTTTGTGGTTGTTTGTTGAGGTGTGGGTTGTTGTTAAGGCGAACATAAGATGCAGGAATTTGAGACTGTCTCTAGCTCGATTGTATGAGGTAATTTTTTTATTGTTTTGGTTTTAATGTTTGGTATCGAGTTTAGTTAAAGAGTTGCCGTAATTTGAGGATTTTCTCTATATATGACAAAGACCGGCCATTTTAGAGACCAATGATTGTTTGTATCTTTTGGTAGGTTTTAGGAGAAACACTGAATGGTTAGAATAATTTGTTGAGTAAATTACACCTTTCGTCCCTGGGGTTTAGGGTGACTTTCACTCTCAGTCCCTATTTTTTTTCTTGCTTTTTTGGTCCCTGTGGTTTTTCAATTGCACACCGGCGGTCCTTATCGTTAACTGGCGTTATCTTTTCCGTTAGCATATGGCAACGTTAGTCCATTAACCAAACAAGCGTTTGCAATGTTCGTCCTTTTAATAACGGCCGTTTTATTTTTATTTTTCCGAAAATATTTTTTTTCCAAATTTTTTTTTCCAAAAAATAAAAAAGAAAGAAAAATAATTTCGAATTTTTTTTTTTCTAAAAAAGTATTTCAAGAAAAATTTTTTTTTTTAAATTCTAACTTTTTTTCGAAAAAAAATTCAAATTTTTTTTTCAGAAAAATACAAAAGAAAGAAAAATAATTTCGAAAAAAAAAATATTTTTCTAAAAAAATCATTTCAAGAAAAAAAATTTATAAAAAAAATTCTAACTTTTTTTCCGAAAAAATTTTCAAAATTTTTTTTTCTGAAAAATACAAAAGAAAGAAAAGTAATTTCTAAAAAAAATTTATTTTTCTAAAAAAATTATTTCGAGAAAAAAATTTATAAAAAAAATTTCTAATTTTTTTTTCGATTAAAAATTCAAAAATTTTTTTTTTCTGAAAAATCTTTTTTTCGAAAAATCTTTTTTCGAAAAAAAAAATTTGAAAATTTTTTGAAATTTTTTTCGAAAAAATTTCACAAAAAAAATTTTTTTGAAATTTTTTTCCAAAGTTTTTTTTTTAAAATTTTTTCGAAAAACTTTTTTGAAATTATTTTTAGAATTTTTTCAAAAAAAAAAATTTATGTTCGTTTAGAAATTTTTTGAAAATTTTCAGAAAAAAAATTTTTGAAAAATTTTTCAGAAAAAAATTTTTTCTGAAATTTTTCGAAATTTTTTTCGATAAAAAAAATTAGATTTTTTTTTATAAATTTTTTTCTTGAATTAATTTTTTTAGAAAAATATTTTTTTTCGAAATTATTTTTCTTTCTTTTTTATTTTTCAGAAAAAAAATTTTGGAAAAAATAAAATAAAACGGCCGTTAGTAAAAGGACTAACGTTGCAAACGCTTGTTTGGTTAATGGACTAACGTTGCCACATGCTAACGAAATAGATAACGCCAGTTAACGATAAGGACCACCGGTGTGCAATTGAAAAACCACAGGGACCAAAAAAGCAAGAAAAAAAAAATAGGGACTGAGAGTGAAATCACCCTAAACCACAGGGACGAACGATGTAATTTACTCTAATTTGTTTAAGGATTATAATGATAGGTGATTAAAGGAGTGTAAGTTATGTTGAAGTATGTGTTACCGTATGAAGTATTTAATATGGAAATGTTGGTTTTGGTGGTTTTGAATTAAGTTGAAGAGTTGGCGTAATTTGGGGATTTGCTCAAGATATGACAAACATTGGCCATTTAGAGACCAAGTTATATTAAATGGTTACTTGAGTCATGCCGCTGACCGATAAACATGTATGGTACCGGTTGTATTTGCAGGATTTATATCCTGGGAGGATTGCGGTGCGTCAGTTGGATCCGGATGTGACGACTGATCTTTTGAGACATCTTCAGTTAATGCTATTAGCCACGGTATGTGTAACTTACTATCGCTTAATCTTATTGAGGGTGTTTGGATATTTGTTTTAGCTCTCATAATGTTGCAACAACGAGTTCTAATGTTTCTGTTTGTACTTTAATTTTGGTCTTTATTAGCTGGACCTTTTATCTTGCAGTGCATATCGGCTATAAACATGTATGGTACCGGCTGTATTTGCAGGATTTATATACTGGGAGGATTGTGGTGCGTCAGTTGGATCCGGATGTGATGACTAATCTTTTGAGACTGTTAGGGGATTAGGATAAGCCCAAGCCCGGTTTGTGGGTTTAGGGTATTAGGGTTTCACTATTATAGGGATTAGGATAAGCCCAAGCCCCTAACATAGACATCTTCAGTTAATGCTATTAGCCACGGTATGTGTAACTTACTATCGCTTAATCTTATTGAGGGGGTTTGGATATTTGTTTTAGCTCTCATAATGTTGCAACAACGAGGCATTTTTATACCCATTGGATGACTGACGTGGTGCCTTGATTATAGGGATACATCCGGACAATGAATATATGTTTCTTATGCTGCAAATAAAAAAAAAAAAAAAGCAGACAATGTAAGTTAAAAATAATTAAAACAGCCCATTTTTAGGTCCTTGATTCAGAATTGCCACATCTAACTAAATATTGAAATAATTTTGTTTGCATTATCTGTTTGTGTAAGCAAACTACATGTTAGTTGCTAATTTGTTGGTGACTTTCACTACTGTATAACTTGAAATTTGATATAATCTTTGTGTGTGCATGCATATCTTACTTATATATACTTTTATAAGTTTGTATGTGTATGATAGGTACTGGTGAGGATCAACTTCAACACAACAAAAGAAAACGAAGGCAAAGACACTGATGAAAGGCCATGAACTAAAATTACTTCTCTAAATTATACTATTATTGAAAATAAAATTCTATGTGCATATTTATCTGATTTAAGGAGACAATACCTCCCGTTTAAATGTATTTTTTTTAACATTTAAGTGTAGGTCTACCGATTTTTAGAGAAGGTATTTTCCATTGCAAAACACGGGTATAACTTTTATAATTGACATGCCACTAAGTGATGGACAATATGATTACCAATTGACAGTTGAGTTAAACGTTTAACAAAAAAAAAAAACCCTCATATTTGACATTATGACGGATAAGTCCCTTAAAAAATACAGTATATAACATTAACATACTAAACAATAATAATAATCATACCATAACACAATATTATTTCGTATCCGATTTCAACAACCATTTAAATTTAACATATAACATACAAAAATGGGGCAATTACATATATGTCCCTGCTATGCTAGTTTATTACATATATACCCAAGCTTAAAATTTAATTACATATATCCCCTTTCTAAACACTCTTAATTACATATATACCCAATTCATTTAAAATAGCTTATTAAATGACTATTATACCCTTATTAACATTAATATATTTCCCCCTTGATATGCGATTCTTATTTGGAACTTGTTTTTGTGTATTGATATGTACTTGTTTAAGACGCTTGTTGATTATGGGTGATTCTCATTTTGAAATGAAATCTTGAATTTTCTATTTATGATTGTTTTTAAGTCATTCAACAAGCGTCTTAAACAAGTACATATCAAGGGGGAAATATATTAATGTTAATAAGGGTATAATAGTCATTTAATAAGCTATTTTAAATGAATTGGGTATATATGTAATTAAGAGTGTTTAGAAAGTAGATATATGTAATTAAATTTTAAGCTTGGGTATATATGTAATAACAGGGACATATATATAATTGCCCCTAAAAAAATAGTCACCATCCCGCTGCAATACAACGGCTGAAAGCCTTTCGTCAATAAGTCAAACCCATATATATGAACTTATTAACACAAAGTTATACATAATCAAACCGTAAAGATGTACCCACACTTTTAAATTTTTTATACGGCTTCCATTTTACGAAAACTGTTTACGTACTCATACTGATAAACCTCATTTTCAAAAAAAAAACAGAAATACAATACACCATATACACAAACAACATCAGATGCGAATACGAAAAAAGGATCGTTGCCACGCCGCAACGCGGCGGTGCGAAGCCTTCCTCGTTAAACACATAGGGGGTGGAGATCTTGTTTTGGGGGAATTCGAAACTCTTGACTTATATCAACCATGATATATCTAATTGTTTGATTGAATGTTCATGCGTTTTCAATATCTCGACTTAATTGCTCTTTATAATGGTCTAAAACATTTTCTTTCTGTTTAGTTGGAAGACACGTTGCAAACAGAATACTTTTTTTTTTTTTTGAACGACACCACACTTGAAATCCGACCCTCGAGTTAAACTATCCAAACGGGCAGGCCCCGGGACTCGAACCACTAGGAGAGACCCGCGAAGGGAAACCCATAGAACTCACGGCTTCGCACTAGGAGGAAAACCTGGATTTTTTTTTTTTTTTTGTCTCTTACAAGACTTGAACCCTGGGTAAAACCTCCCCTAAACTCCAGAAAGAGCCCAGGTGGCCTACTGAGCTAAGCGAGTTGGTTGTTGCAAACAGAATACTAACAAGCCAACACAGAGGAATGGGGTTAGGAAAGACCTTCAAAGGTATATTATCCTTCCTCTTTTACTCTATTTACATTGCCCAAGTAGTTATGATGGAAAAACAGCATGCTCTATACGTATTCCCATAATCAATGAATATAACTTTCATATTTGTCAGTTTATATTTTGGGGTATCGTTTTTGGAGACGATAAGTATTTTACAGTTCTATGTTTATGAAAAGATGCACAAAATCAACATAAATCGATCAACATGGGCTGTGTGTATGCACAGCCAAAGATATATACCTAGTACTCTACTAAAGCAAAAATTACGAGCAAGTCACAAACACCACATTGGTTTAATACTTTGACTAGTGTGTCGATATGATTCGCTTCGATAGCTGACCTTATGATCTCGGTCACATTCTGTATAAACAAAACAAACAAAATTGACATTGAAATAATTTGAATGAATCGTACTTTCATTTTCTGAGTTGCAAATTTTCATTTATGAATTTTAACTCGACTTTTACCCTCACTAGTAGTGTATACTCTCATTTCGTATAACGTCTGTTTTATTTACTTTTTGTGTGCATATCATCGAATGCAGATAATGAAGTAAAAAACATACTACTCCGTATTATTTAGTTACTTTGTCTTCTTATTATGATAGGTTATCTAGCTGGTTTGATTTTTCAAAAGCGACTCCGTGGCCCAATGGATAAGGCGCTGGTCTACGAAACCAGAGATTCTGGGTTCGATCCCCAGCGGAGTCGTTTATAAATTTTTTGCTTTTGCTTTTTAATTTTTCTTCAAATACAAGTCGTATCACTTTCACTAGTTTTTTTTATTGGGCTTTGGAAACCCAACTGATCCGGTTGAGTGGCCCATTGACATCTTCTGGAGAAAAGTGTTTTGGTTTAATGAAAACAAAAAAACAAAAAAAAACAAAAAGGGTTTGGGAAAGAAGGCCATTTTTACACCATCAAAATTGTTTTGTATATTAACAAACCATATGAAACCAAGTAAGACGAAGATTGGTGCAAAATAAGTTTGATACTTTACTTATTCGTTTATAATATAAGAAGATCCTTATATCAATATATGCAATGAATCTCTATTTTTTGATTACTCTTTATCGTGGGTTTATCATTTAAATTTCAATAGCTTTACAAAAAAGTGTATATGCTTGAGTCCTACAGGTTACTCCTATTTGACTAGCTGCTTTCCTAAGTCCATTACATATACTTTAGGGCTTTAGGCAAACAAAAAAATACGGAGTAGTTGAAAGGTATCATTCAGCTTGATGTGCAGACATCCCAGTATTAATTTGATTTAAAATTTGACAAACTTTTTTTCCCCTTAAATATAAACATCCGAAAACATGAAAATACAATTGTTTTTATTAAATCTAAAAGTCTCCACTACATTGGGATTCCCACACAATGACACAAAGTAAGCGCACCCTCGCCACTATCCTATAACAGCAATGGGTGTGGTGTTCGTTGTGGCTTGCCATGGTGACTTAGCAGTTTCGTCGGCGCTCTCCACTGTTGGTGATTTTAATGTCATTACTTATATTTTATGTAATTGTGATTTACTTGAGATCAAGGGCTTAATCAGGTTTTGCTTACAGTCGAGTTAGGAGGTGCGAAGTGCACACTCGTTCTAGCTAGTTTGATGCCGTCACGAATAAAGAGCGGGGGTCAAGGGGACCGTTGTGGCTTGCCATGGTGACTTAGCAGTTTCGTCGGCGCTCTCCACTGTTGGTGATTTTAATGTCATTACTTATATTTTATGTAATTGTGATTTACTTGAGATCAAGGGCTTAATCAGGTTTTGCTTACAGTCGAGTTAGGAGGTGCGAAGTGCACACTCGTTCTAGCTAGTTTGATGCCGTCACGAATAAAGAGCGGGGGTCAAGGGGACCGCGAGGGGCAGAGCCCCTTGCGGGGTCAAGGGGACCGCGAGGGCAGAGCCCCTTGCTGGGGTCCCGCTAACCTAAACGACTTTTGGGATTTGGGTATTACCCGTTTTTTCCCTCCAAACCGTTTTTCCCACCAAAAGACACACCTTTTCATGAAACAGTGTGACTCTTCCTGCCAACTGTTTTTAACCGAAAATAACTACCTTTCGGTTGGGTTATATACACCACTATTATTCTTTTCTAGACATAACGAATCTAACAACTTTATGTGTATCGCTTTGATTTCTCGTGCCTTAGAAATGTACACCCCCAAAATTTGGTTCAGCGAAAGACAAAACAAGCATTGAGATGCTACAGGATTGGTACACAACGCAAGCATAAGAAAATGGGATAACATTATCCGTTATAAATAAAACATTTCAAAATCCAAACTTCAAGTTTACATTTATTCAAAAGTACTGAAAATAAGGCCCAAAAGAAACATAAGGTAGGTCTCAAAAGAATTATCAGATTCTGTAATTAATCAAAACACTCAAGAGTAAAAGTTTGGATCGAATGGTTAGAGAGAAGAAAAAAGAGAATATGGAACCTTGTGAGAGAAAATGAGATAATATTAGATTAAGAGAAATGAAAGGTCCAACCCTCTCCTTTGGTGGGAGAGGGTATTTATACAACAAACACAAACGCCCCATGTGGGCTGTGGAGTGAGCTGACAGTGGGTAAAGACCCGACTCAACTCCACGAATAATACGATAACTAAACTAATACTAATACTCCTACGAGCTACTCAATGCTAATAGATACTCGGGGTGACCGAGTCTTTCATAAGAATATTTATATTCCTAACAGAGTCTTAGTTGATCCTTCAACCATGCCACTTGCCAAGCCTCCAAACAGCGTTCATCCAAGATAATCACCTTTAGTTTCCTAAGAAAACATGCTAAAAAGGGTCAGCTAACGCTAGTGAGTTTATAGGTTTAGACACAACGTATACAAGTGGACCAAATCATTAACATGTTTGCTATACTAGACTATGTCACAAACCAATCAATCATACACACACATAAGTACGTCCAAACATTTCAATAATCCCTATAGGTGCTCCGTATAGTTCTGCACACTTACAGCTCATGCATTAATATTCCTATACTATTGCAGTACACACACAGTAATCCTGCACAATTGCAGCTCATACAACATATAACCATAGCTAGTTTAACATAGCAAACATAATAAAAACGAAAATAGCCTTTGGGCCATTCAAAACGGTTTTGCATGTTTTCTCACCTCAAGTTTTGCAAATAGCAGTATAAGTGTAAAAGTGGGGCTATGAAACTCACCTCAAGAAGTAGACGAGAAATGACCCAAAACGGTTTTGCATGTTTTCTCATTAGGTTGCAGCATTGGGGAGTGCAAAAATGATATGTATTGTTGTAAAAGTGGGTAACTAGATTCTTTTGCACTTATTGTTCCCTTTGGTAACAGATTCAGATGGGCCCACATATTTTTAGTTGTTTCTTTTTCTTTTGATTCGGTATACATGTCTAATTGGGGAGGGAGTTAAAAATGAGGGTCTCTCAAACCAGACGCTCATATGCTCATAATATCTACACCCTTTCCTAAAACACCCTTTACCTCTTTCTTTTTTCTCTCTCTATTTTCACGAGATCCCTATTTTTTTTTTCTCAAGACTTTCAACACATCAATAACTTCATCAAATCCCCAATCATAGTCTGTTTAAAAAGAGTTGAGATTGATGGTGTACGTTGGCTCTTCCATTTGCTGCTTCTTCAGCCACACAAGTCAATGACCTTCCATTTGCTGCTTCTTCAGCCACACAAGAGTTGAGATTGATGGTGTAAGTTGGGTAATTTACCTTTTGTTTTTAAAAGCTAAAGACACTTGAATATAGATCCTTCGTTGTGATGTGTTGTACTATTATTGTAAAATGGGTTTGATGTGTTGTACTATTTTTATAATCAAATTTTTATTTACATACTAAAGTTTAATTTTGTTTCTGTGTTATCTGTTTGTATCTTTGATCTTGATTTTGAAACATGTTATATAATGATGGGTTTTGTTACGGTAATGTATATTTCGGTATCGAATATATCGGTTGGTGAATTAAAGATTGTGTGGGTTCTTGTTTTGATTTTTGTTTAGATGGTGGTTTCATATCTGTGATTGTGATCCTGCAACACAAATTATAGAACCGAGGGTACAATAGTCATTTACTATTTTCAAATCTTTCATTAATCAGAAAAAAGAAACAAGATTTGCTTATCTAAATTCAGACTTCCATGTGAAAATAGATGCTCAGTCGAATCAGTACTTAATATAGAAAAAAAAAGAAACAGCCCCTAAGAATAGTTTATAAAATATATCATGAATCATATGCAAAAAAATGTTATTTAAAATTGAGAGATCAGAAGTCAAGATGCATAGAAAATGACTATTCAAGTTAAAGAGAAATCAATCTACAATATTTTCTTATTCACAATAAACAAGAATGGACAACAACTTAAAATACAACATGTTTTAGTTTAAATCTACGTTTTTTCACAGTAATTTGACAATGGGTTTTATTTTTCATCTATTCTCATTTGTGAACAATATTTATCCTACCCGTGATTATAATGATTTGTTTTGTTTCTTTATTCAATATGTAATATATACACACACACAAAAAAAAAAAAAAAAAAAAAAAAAAAAAAACACTTATTGTTTACACTATTGCTTTAAAAATTCGTAGATTTCACGGTTGTTTTAGACAGGATTTTACATAAACAAAAAAGAGAAAAGAACACACTTTAGACATTTGAGTCATACAATTCTTTGAAAGACATTATTTTTCAGCAATAGGATTATTTACTCTTCAGCCATATCATAATCTTTTACGTGACCTATCCAAATTTACTTACAACAATAACAACAATATTCAATTTCATTACACAAACTAAAAAAAAAAAAAAAAATTATAGGATTTAAACTGTCCTAAAAACGACTGCTTGCACAAATACCTTCAACATCGGAACTTACTTTCTATTAAATATTACAAAGAATGATAAATAGGCACATTATCTCCACCATATTTTTGCATGAGCATGATGTCTCGAGTTGTGTTTTGCATGCTAATTAACACATTATGCAGTATTAACCCTAGAACTCGCCCTAATAGGCAATATTTTAAGAGCAAATTCCGATATTAGAACAGTCGCTCAACTTTTACACTTTTTCTAGACTAAAGAAAAGTGTTATTCCCCAACTAGACCGAGCGACTTGCGACTTTTTTATTTTTAATAAGAAGTCGCCAAATGGCATGTACCTTTTCTGCTTGTATAAGCTATAAAGGCATGTACATTTTGAGCGACCTACTTTAAGCGACTTGTTTGTATTTTGAGCGATTTTTTTTTGTCAGTTTCGAGTACAAAAGTCAAACATCAAATATTAATATTTTATTCTTTATGTCCCCAATAACAATCAAGCGACCTAAGCAACTTAAGCGACTTTTGTTTTGCCTTTCCAATGTTACCTTTTGCACTTATTTTTGAAAAAAGTATAAGTTTTTTTAATTCACCTTTTAACACATATTTTTGTGTACAAAGTATACTTCAATAATTCAAATTTAAAACTAATGTAAATTCTAAGCTCCTTGTCTTTTTAGTATGACCAAACTTTGAAATTTAAAAAATTTGCTTCGAGACACACGCTTAACATGTGAGGCTTGAACCAACTTCCAAGACTTCATAACACCTAACTCTTTCTATTTGCAATTCTAAAATCCTAATTTTAAATTCTTAAAAAAATTGATTTTTAAACAAAAATACGTTAATATCAACTCTATTATTGCGTTTAAATTTGTACTTCAATTTTGTTGCAGTTCGTTCAAAAAAAATTTTTTTGTAGCAGTAATTAAAGATGATCGTCAGCCTCATAAACATAATCATCGGCCTCACACATGCCATTGCAGATTTCATTAACATGTAGCAACACTATAACAACAAAAAGTTATAAACTTGATACCATAACCATTAACAAACATGCCATTGCAGATTTAATACACCTCCAAACATATTTCTTTCCATATATACAACTAACGCACATCTTCTTAACATCTAGCAACACTTATACATCAAAAAGTTACAAACTTTATTCCTAAGTTACATTTTTATACTATTTCAGATCAATACAACTCCAAAAATACCTATAAAAATAATCATAAAAGCCCAAAAAATTAAGGTTTATCATTGTTTTAGTACTAATATCAACTAAATACCTAACATAACTACCTGAGCCAATCACAATAATACAAATTAGCTTACCTGTTTCAATCCACTCAGACGCGACTCACTTTAGACGGTTACATTACCCGTTCATGCCGACCATTTGCCAGCTGCCCACCTCTATGTTCAATGCAGGTCCTGTAGAGGCAAACAAAAGGAGGAACACTATTAAATAGGTGTTGCAACGTATTTCCCAAACCGTAATTGAAATAAGTATTTGGGTGATCTGATCAGACAGTATTCAAAAAAGGAGAAAGAATCAATACCAACAATATATTCATCCAACGAAAACAAAAGTTGTGAATTGACTTTGCTGAAGCTAATAACCGTGTCCAATTATTCTGAGTGTAGGAACTGCTGGCAACATTTTTAAGTGGCTTGCTTATACCTATAATGTTAGAACAATATAAATAGCCGAGTGTGTGATCCAAATAATAAGTTTAAAACGGTGAATAATATTTATCTTAAAATTCAGCTCCGCTCCTTGAAACCGAAACTCAATTTCATCAAACCTCCAGTTATCGTGTATGTTTATATATAGTTGTAAGAATATTTTCTGGTTCGCTATCTACGAAAAACAAATAGTTTTAATCCATGTATAACCCGTGACCCAACTTACTACGTAAGGTGATCCCCAAAGGCAGTCTAACCTGGCCGAAAAAGCAACATACGTTAACTCGAAGCTACAACCGAAAGGTAAACTTACCTGTTAGTAACCTACACTGTCATTATCAGTTGCGTTATAGAAAATTACAACAGAAAAACCATTTTACCATTACATCTTTCTAGTATTTTCCTCTTTTCCTGCTAGCCCTTAACAAATATTGTGTTCGTGCTTCTATCATAACTCCGATAAACCATAATAACCTCATACCAAATCCACATCTTCCTATAAGTAATCCCATCATACGTATAATTCCGACGGATTTTAAAACTAATACACAAAAAAAGTGCTTACAAAGCATTGAAACTCGAAAAAGGTCTCTTTTTAGCATTTAATAAGCCAATAGAACATCTCGAAAAGCTTATTGCTTCTAAACTAAAAAAGACAAACAGAGCTCATATAAGCTAAACAACACTAAGACACAAATCAACTGAACAATCTAAAAACTCAGAAAAAGTAATAAGCTAAACACTCGAATTGAAGGCTATTGTTTTTTTTACAAAAAAAAATTATTATCTAGCACTAACAATTCAAGCACTCAGAGATCTTAATGGTTTGATTTGAACCAAAAAGCATAATCTTAAAAGGGTTCGAATAAACAATTAACATTAAAGCAGCATAATTGAAAACCAAGCAAATCATACCTCAAAAAGCTTAATTAATGGCAAGTCGATTCTAAACTTCAATTACTTGAATACGTATGATGGGATTACTTATAGGGCATAAATCAATATCGAAAAAAAAAATGGAAGCGGCAATGGTGTTTTTAGGCAAAAGAGAAAACGGAAGGTTATTGATTTGGGTTAGTGGAATAGGGTTTGTATTTGGATTATGTGTGTAGAGGTGGATCTGAATATCAGTCAGGAGTGTGTGTGTGTGTGTGTGAAGTGTGTAGTGAATGATAACGGGCAAAGATTGTGAGGATCTGACTCGTTTGAGAATGGTGTTATAGAGAGAGAGAGAGAGAGAAATAGAGAGGTGGGTGTGTTTTAAACAGTGGTAATAACAGTGGAGTACAAATATTAGAACCATGGTTACTGCTATTCCAACTGTAGCGAACGACACATTGCAGCATACAAATTGACATGTACAACTCTTATAGCGCGGTTACTGTTATTCCAACTGTTCCGAACAACTACTTGCAGCGGACCAGGCTTTTATATATACGAGCTGGGAAACCCGCGCTTTGCCGCGGGAGTGCGGTGCTGAGTTTTTGTTTGAAATTAGCTAAGCACGAAACGAATCGTATTTGCCAAATATATTGAAATATATTGAATTCTTGAAAGTATTGCAAGTTTATACTCGTTTTCGTTGGTGTATTCTGAAGTTTATACTTGATTTTATTGGAAAAATGATTTCGTGAACAATGGCGCAAGTTTCGTAATTTTTCGAGTCTGTTTGCTATGTCAAATGATCCCCGAACCGTTTTAACGAAAAGTATTGCTAGATTGGCAGTTGTAGTCCCTCCGCCCCAATTTTACTCTTCCTACCCTCATTTTCATAATTTCATTTCCACCCCTCCCCATTTCATATAAAAACCCTTTTATATTTTTTTTATTTCATTTTAGCATATAAAACACACACACTTTTTTTTTGCCTATCTCTCTTTTCTCTTGAACCCGCCGGCGACACCATCTTTTCCGGCCAACCACCACCGCCGGCCAACTTTCCGGTCACAGAAATATTTTCCGGCAAATCATTTTAATTGTTGATTCGATAGATCGGTTTACGCTTATCATTTCTGGAGATTTTGAGCCTTCGGTTCCCACCACAACACCACCCACGCGCCACCACAGTCGCTGCCTTCACACCGAGCCACCACCAACCACTCTAGCCGCCTCTTCTTTCGGTAAAAAAAACCCTCCACGCGCCCTTATTATTATTATTTTTAAATATTTATCAAACCCTAATTCTTATATTTATTTAAATCCGATTCTTAATTAATCTTTTAATAAAAATATTTGAATAAAAATGTTTTAAAACAAAACCATGTGGATCACCGAGTCAACTCGTGTTGACTCGGAGTGAGTCGTATATTTATTCATTTTTTAGTTGTGATCTCGGGTTTGTTTGGGTCTCGACTGTCGGCACCTAGCCGAGCCAAGCCGTGGGGTAGTTTAAGATTAGTTGGTGAGGATGTCGAATTTGGATTTTATTGGATTAATTGTTGTTGGCATTTCAGATTAATGTTTGTTCTATGGATTGTTGAAGGATTTAGTGTAACTACAGTACTTTAGAGTTTGGATTAATCTGTTTATTTTTTTTATATATTTGGGTTTGCTTCTGTTGATTCACTCATGTGTTTTTATTTATGGATTTTGATTATAGGTTGCGGCGAGATGGGAGAAAACAATGAAGATTTAAAAGCTTATATACTACCATGGATGAAACAAAAATGAGGGCCAGAAGTTTCTGGGATTTACTTTATGTCTTTGTTTCTTTTTTGGTTCTGGAATATGTAAAAGTTAGATATTTCTGTCTTGTATGTATACAACAAATAATGTAATAGGTACACTTGCACTAATCACTTCACTAATCACAATGAACAGTTGAGCTACCACCATATGTAAAACACATCAGCCACACATCTGTCCGCTAATCACCCTTCTAATCACTTTGGAAGATATTTTTTGTGTCATTGCAATACCCGCTATTTAATAGATAGAATAATATACATATAATTTACATTGAGCAAGTTCGGAAATTAATCAAAAAAGACAATGTCAAAATCATATTTATGCAAAGTTTTTTTCTTTAATGCATGTTGAACCATTTTTTCATTTATGTACCTATTTTTTTATTTAACGAGCCGGGTAGCCCGCGCGTTGTGGCGGGGTGTTTAGATAGTTATTTTTTGTTGCACGATTTGTGTTTAAGATTTGTGTTTTACGTTTTGTGTATATAGTTTTTAAAATATGTATGGGTGTGTAAATTCGGTAAGTATGGATAGTATAAATTGTTTATGGTAATGTACCTAGGAGAAAAATAAATTTGATTTTTGGTATTTTGTTGTTGGTTTTTTTTTTTTTTTTTTTTTTTTTTTTTTTTTTTTTTTTTTTTTGTATTTATTGTTTGTATCTTAAAATTGTATAAGAATAAAAAAAAATTAAAAAAAAATATATAAATAAACAGTTATTTGGCTTTTGGTATTAGTGGGCTTAAGGACCAATAAGTTTTTGATAGCATTTGGCCCGTATTCGGTTTGGGGATAAACAATATTCGATTTCTAGATCTATGAAAGGATATTCGTTGTATTGTTGAAACGGCATGGCTCCAAAGTTCCCTAAATGTTTGAAGATTGCAAATCAAATTGGTGATAGACGAATCGAGAAGATTTTACATGCTATTTTTTCTCGGGAGAAGAAGGCGTATCTTTGTGATGAAAAGGACTATAATCAAAGGATTGAGGAGGTAAAGGCTAGGATTCAACACAGACATGGAATTATCATGGAGTTGATGAAGCTTGGGATTGATCCTGTGTTCGATGATTGTTTGTCAGATTTGAAGGCTGCTGAAAGAGATGATTTTGATGAGATAGGGTGGCTTATTCAGAGAAGCTATGCTGCTTGTTTACGTGTTGCTGACAAACAAAGGGTGGCAAAGAAATTAAGGAAGTTTAAATAAGGTTATTTTTATGTTTTCTTTCTCTTTGTTTAAATATGTGTTAGTTTAACAGTCTTTTGTACTTATCAGTAGTTGTGGGAGAATGATGTTGGTAATGTATGCTATGTATGGTGAATTTATGAAATATCCGGTTTTGTAAATATTAATAAAACTATGGTTTCCATTAGTGCATCAAAATTCCAGCATAGCTATTGTTTGGTGTTTCATTTTGTTTTTTGTAGATAATACAGACTAATGTTAGTTTGATTTTTATTTTATTTTTATTTTTTTTAAATAAAGACAGTCCAATGTAGTGGTTTTGTCTATTGTTGTTTATGTTATTGTAGAAAATTAAATTTGTCTCTGTGAAAAAAATCTAATTGGAATGAAGGTATTAGAGTTTTAGAAATGGTGGTTTGTCTATAGTCATGTTGATTGCAGTGCTTTTGGGGTATATCTACACTTGAAAAAAGCTGTGCTAGTTGATTTTGTCTTTTGTAGCCAGTATAGACTTATGTTTCTTTGAATCTTTTGTTTAAAGTAAAGTTGTTTAATGTACAGGCTGCATGTGGTATGTGCAGTTTTAGATTTTAAAACTTGTGGCTGGGGTGTTTCAAGTACTCAAATGGTCACTGTTCCAATGTTGTTGGTGTTACTGTTTGTAGTTAGATGGTTTGTGTATATAAGCAGTGTACATTTGCCTATATTCTTCAAGTATATTTTTCATATTTTATTTTAAAATTAGATCAGAAAAAGGAGAAAAAATGAAAAAATAAAAAATGGCCTATACTCCAAACTTTGATTTGCTGAAGGCAATTTGTGGGTCTGATGTGGTCAAAGACTGTTTCAAATTTCTTTTCGTGCAAGAAGAGACTGAGATTGAGGGTTTTACAAATAAGGTTGAGGAATGGTGTGGTGGGTTACGTGAGAAAATTGGAAATTTTGGTCAGCTGATTCAAGAAAGCCAAACTTTTAGTCATTTTGATGTGGCAACTATGGATGGGTTGGAGTGCCTTGTGGAAGCGCAAGCTAAAAACCGGGAGATTTTGCAGGCGTTAGAGGCTCTTTTGGATGTTGTGCTTGAAGCCAAGGCTGAGAAGCGTCGTCACGTCATGGTGATGGAGGTCCATGATAGTGATGAAAGTCCATGATTAGTGTTCTGTCATGTGGTTGGCCTTAGTGTTGTGTTTGTTGGTAGAAGTTGATGTAGCTTTTGTGGTGTTTTTTATGTTGTCATGCTCTTGGCAGTAGTTCATGTAGGTCTGTGGTGGTGGTGATGGTTGTAAGATATTAAGTTTATCAATAAAATCCATCATTTTCTGTGTACTTTTTTGTTATTATTTGTTTTTTTAATTATTTGTGTGGAAAAATGTAAGATCCTACAAAAATCCATTGTAATAATCTTCATTGATTAATGATAACCTCGGATTACTGTCTATTGATTCCCATTTTTGCGGGAAAATTTAAAATTTTCTTCTATTACTATTCCTACTAAGTCGCGTTATCCCAACAATTACCAAACAACGACATTTGTTCCCGACACATACCTCGAGACATAACAATTTCACAAGATCTAATAAATTCACAAAACTCCATTTCCACTAAACCTAAAATTCGCCAATTATGAAGAGTATAAATAAATTTCATACAATAATTACTACTTAATTTTCACTAATTACATTTGTTTTCTCTAATTCTCTACTAGCCAAATGGGTTGCCCCATTTATCCAGCCCATCACCATCTCACTTCACACGGGTCAAAGCCCAACTCCAAGCCACACAACTTTTGTTAGTTCATGTATATACTCGACCAGCCAATCACCCTCCAAAACAGCTCGAGTTCTCTCGATTTTTAAACGCAACTCACGAATATTTTTGCACCATCTCATACACGACCCACTAGATTATTCGAGTGCCAAATTTCAGAAACTTAAGTCGAGTTGTGATATGATTTTGAATACCAATTTGTTTGTCCCATTTCACTAAACTCGATATATACAAAAACCACAACACTCAACCGTTTAAACCCACACCTTTTCCTACGGTTTTCTAACAATAATATTAGCGTACTACGATGTTAGAAAGACAGTTAGAACATCAGTAGATAATCGTGACTCGCTAAACCCACTTGGCACCCGTTTTTATTACAAACCGAATATGTATACATTCCAACGACAAAAGACAAAGTTCTACCAAATTCTCCCATACCTTCCAATGATTTCTAAAGTCAGAAGCATGCTAGTGGTGTACTTAAAACACTGGTCATCCACAGTAAAGAACCATGATTGAGCTTTGAGGGTAATATAGTCAAAAACATGCGTAGACTACTTCTATATATCTCACCCTCTTATAGTAGCCCACACTGCTCATTTCCACTAACTTCACTCTCACTAATAATCCTAAAACCCAGAAACGTTTGTCTCTCCATGGGAAAACAATACGGGTAAGAAATCCAACACGTAAAAACGTGTTCTAGCTCGTCTAAGTGGACTGTCTCCTCTTACATTCATTCGATCTTCACAGTTTCTTCACCACCTCTAGAAGGTGTAGTAAGTATTCTATTACCTTCTCTTGCTTCCATTTCTCACGAACACAAACTCACACATGCATGCTACATTTTTACACTCGAACGTATTATATATGCTTCACATCTCTGTCACGTTAATATGGTCAAGTGGGTTACAACTAAGAAAGACATAAGGTCACTTTTTCTCATGTTAATAAGTCATGCATTGCATTTCCTTATCGTTTTCACTCGAACGTATATACATTCATTTCATGTTTTACGTGCACTATATTTAGTATAACACACCAAAAAGTGGCGAACCCCCATCATGGGAGGCTTAAGAGCCACTAACCACACTCTTGTCACGTTTATTTTCAGTCACATGCATCATTCGAACATGTACCAACTTTATGTTACACGTACAAACTAAAACTGGGAAAACACTAAATATATACTCCAAGTGTTATACACATTCGAAACAGTCCCAAGTAGCCTATAAAATGACATCATAACTCGCGATCTAACTGAACGACCATGTTCTATTTTTATACGACCTAATAAACCTCATAACTAGCTACATTTTTCATTTAAACAACTTGTAAAAATACCCAAGCTTCGACCCTCAAAAACAGCCCAAGTAACTCGTTTGAGCCACATTTGAAAAACAACTAAAAACAAATATTGGGCTTAGAGTTGTAACTCGTTAAAGGCCCATTTAAATGAAAAATAAGCTACTGATCGAATAAGCTATTAAAATAAGCTTCATTAATCTTAAATAAGCCTCACAAAAAGTCGCCTACCTTCTTCCCATATTATTTGCACTTTTGGACCAAAAATGTAACGCGATCTAACTGGAAGGACTGAAATTGCCAAACTGTGAAACTTGTGGACTGAAGCTGTGAAAACAGTTTATAGAGGACTTAAATTGACCATTGAATTAACTTCAAGCCTTATATGGACATATGACAAGTTTTGGACTATTATTGGACATTGGACTTAACGAAGGACTAACGGTGTAACGAAATCACAGTTAGGGTAAAAAGTGTAAAATCTGGAAAAAGGACAAGGACTAATTAATTTTACTTGACATTCTTATTTCATTTTCCATTTTTCACCCACCACTTCATATGCATTTTATACATTTTAGTTATGTATTATTTCATTTTCATTATTAGAAATTTAATTTCACTTGCATACCATTTCATCATATTTTGAGGAATTAATATTTGGATTCAATTGACATAAGAGTCAAGATAATAGTATATTTAAGCATATCAGCACTCATATCATCCAAATCGTTATACGATTTCTCACTTCCACACTCATTGTTAGTAGTAAGTCAAAATCTTAGACTTCCCTCATATTCAGGTCTCGTATTGAAGACGTTTCCGTGATCGTTTCCATAAGTCTTACTTGATCTTATAATTCCATCTTGTCAGATACACTCCAGGTGAGTCGTGGCCCCTACTCTTTTAATACTTGTTTTTAATAACTCTTTTGGGGGAGATACATGCTTCAACTGTTTTAAGTTACTTTTATACTTTGAAAACTCTCATGATTTACTCAAAATCATCAACTATGCTTTACATGTTTTTGAATCACCCTTTGGAAGGGATATATACTCGTTATACTTGCAAATTGCTTGCTTAGCTTAAACACCGTATTGAAAGATAACATTTTCAAACTACTTGTTGTAACACAATACTGAGACTCATTATATGCATTCATATAACAACTGAATGTACTGTTAACTTTATTATGATATTTCTACATTGCACTAGAAATAATTGCCAAGACTAAAGTACGCAACTCTATGAATCCCTGAAACCTATATTGCCTAAGTTTACCATATTGCCATAAAGTCCCTCGATCATGAACCTTAATCACTTGCGAGTGAACGTAAATAATTGTGAATAGATCTATTTGGGACTGACAATCCCCGTTTGGTCTTGCCAGGATGGGCCACCAAACGCACTTTATTTAAACCAACTTATAGGTTATTGGCAAATACCTATCCTGAGGGCCACTAGTATTTTACATCATTCTTGATGCCAGTAAAACGTTGAGTGTCATGAGGCTTAGGGCAATATAACTTTATGAATATATATGTCTCCATATATATTTGGACACCCGCTGTATTTAGTAAACCACCACTCCACACTGATTGACATCCGACTTTATACTATTGTTTTCACTATGTGTTTGGATTATGTATCATGTACTTGGAACTTAATTATTATCATATGCGACTTAGTTGTGTTGTCTAATAGAGACAGCTCAATAGTTGATATATCGTTACTTGTAAAAGCAGAACCATCATTTCATTTCGAGCATTAACAACGTAGCTCATTTTCATTTAAAACTTGGAACCTCTAATACACCGGAGTTCATAAATGATTTACTCGTGGATTTTTACCCAATTGCAAACTTGCTATTTACTTCATAAAGTACTAGTATTTATTTCAATTATCACTGTACATCTCTTAAGCTCATTGAAAGAAAGTTATTTTCTATCAAACTCCATGAACTCACCAACCATTGTGTTGACGTATTAAGCATGTTTATCTCAGGTAATCAACGGAGCAGGACAAGACACGGAGCGGGCATTAAATACTCTGATAACTTAAATGGTGTGAAAATCAAATATGTCATTCTTTCCAAATTACCACACTTTTGTAAGATTTTCAAATCGGATATTTCAACTTTGTACCAAAACTATTATTTTGAATGACATATAACTTTCAAAACGCCTTTTCCAAGCCGTTTTTTCTGAAATTTTGACTTCGATCCTCCCGTAACACCCTAATTACTTTTCCGCTGCCACATAACAAATTAGGGGGTGTTACAGATTGGCATCAGAGCCACAGGTTATAGAGAATCAAATGTTTTCAAACATTGAACTATAACTACACTTTCAAAATAAATGATTTTACACCATACCATTTTACGCCCTCCATGTCTGTAGACTGCCGTGCTCAATATATTACCTACTAAGATTGTTTTGCTCTAATCTTTACATGCTTGATGTTTACTCTTCACACATTACACACCGTATCACTTCACACTCAATGTTACACCTTAAACGTATGAATATTCATAATTACTATTTTCGAATGCTACAGTACCATGTCTTCCAAACTAGACGATATCACCAAGACTATCCCTCGTACTACCCATGCATCACCTACCTACCAAATTGCACCAGATACTGAAGATCCTTATGTACAAATGTCACAACCCCAGCCCGACATAGAACTCACTCAGAAATCACCTCCGTCATTACCTACTCACTCACCTCTACGTCAGAAACTTAGGAGAGCAACCGAATCATATTCAGATGAAGATTTGATTGGTGGTCAACCAACATTTGAATATGGACAGAGTTCACACCAAGAAATGACTTGGAAGAAGATCGAGCTAAATTCTCCCCTACCCGACACCTCAGATTTCTCCATACCAGATATCCCAAACAATGTATCCTCACCCAATTCTCCTGACTACAATGTAGACACCCGTGACTCCATATGGATTCGCCTTCACCAACACACCAACATACTAGACGCTCACTCTGAACAGCTAAAAGAGTTACAACCATTACGATTCGAATGGTATGACCGTAACATTGATACCCTGTTCAAGAGGACAGATGCTGAGAGAAGAGAAGTGTTTGGTTTAGGAGTGAATGTTGGTAACATGAAGGACAATTACGAACAGGAACTTAGAAACTTGGATGCCAGAACCCGCTGTTTGGGTAGAGGCCATACTCAAACACACATTAGGATTGAAGACATTGAAAGAGCATTATGGTTAGCTAGAGACACAGCAAGAACCCAAAGCCAAAAGATTGCAGCCTTGGAAAACATGTTAGCTAATCAGATGAATGCGTGCCAGGAACGTTTCTCGGCCATGGAAGCTGCACAACTGGATCTTGAGGCAGAAGTTAGACGTCTACGTCAGAGACGTAACTAATCTTAAGTATCGTTGTTGTACTCAATAAACCAAATATGTTTTGGTTAGTATTCCATGTATTTCGCAATAATCCTGTAACTCTCAGAAATTGTAATCGACTTTTAAGCTATGACAGTCTTTTTCCATTATATCTTTCTGTTGTAAACAAATTCCTTCCACCAAGCCCTATTATAATGCTATAAGTACAAAGAGCCATGCAAAACTTCACCATTTGTTACTCTCTTAGGTAAACAAATGACTCTACGTGAATCAATGAGACATTAATAAAAGACCTTGTGTTGGTTATTTTGCAAAAATCAATCAAACAAGTTATTAGAGTTATGTCAACTTTGATGATTGTATTCAAACTTACCATGATATTATCGGTGATTGTACATCAAATATACCACGACTAAACAATAAACCATATAATTCCAAGAACAAATTTTCAGAAGAGAACTTGATGAATGAAGAGAAAGTTGTTGAACTTCAGCTTTTGTAGAAGAATCCGTTTGTTCCTTAACAATCCCATATAAAGAGATGATTACTATTTTACGATACTACCCAGACACATCATATTTCTATGATCCTCAGTTGGTTTTGATTTTGTATTAAGATCACATTGTTAGCAATAATACGCAAATACTTTATTATTTGAAATTATTCTAATGATAAAGTGAATACTAAATCAGTGTTTCTTGTTGTAGTCATTGAAGATGGCCAACATGAGCAACACCCATACCCCCTCAACACTTACCACAACCATGATTCCTAAAACCATCGGGGAATTTGAAAACAATATCGTTACAGTGGTACATGAAGTGACTACAATAGTTCACCCGAGAGACAACGACATAGCAAGAAAAGAAAGAAGGAAGGCTATACCTTGTAAGCATAACCATGAAAGTTTCATGGGGTGTAAGCCAGTTCGCCTAAAGGATTCAAGAAGGATGACAAAACCTATCCGCACATGTGCACAAAGAATTAGGCAAGATATTGCACTTAAGAAAAATAACCAAAAGCGCAAACTTGAGAAGAGAGGATTCCTTATTCTCAAGGAATGTGAGTTCCACAATGATATTTGCATCCGCAATCATCTACAAGACCGCATTGACTACCTTCGCCAGCAAAGGTCCAAACCAGAAGTTGGAAGAAACTGCATGTAATACCTGAAAATATGAAACATGTAAAATGACCATAATGCCCTCATAACTTAAAATTTTAATTAAAAGCTTTATAAGCATCAAATTAATTCAAAGCATATGAAATAAATTACATATAAGCTAAAATAAAATTAAGACAAGTCTTGTAATAATTTAACATGTCCAAAAAATTATTTTGTACCATACAAAAATAAAAAAATCCGAATATACATGTTATTATTTAATTTCGGTATTTAAATGTATTTAAAAGAAAGGATCATTACAACTAAATTAAGATAGAGATCAAGCAAATAAAAACTCTAATTTTGTTAACTTCCTTAGACCGAAAATTTTGTATTCCCTCCCCTAGAACCGGTATTTTTGATTCTATATATTTTATCCCATTATTTTCTTCTGTATTCACTTTGCCGAGAAAACTAAAACACCAAATAAATCATCATTCATTCCATAAGAATTTATGAGGTCCAAGAGCAATTTTCCTGAGTTCATTGTCGTGCTAGGAAGCCAAGAAAAATAGCCACTCGATTTATAAAGCCCTGAATCTTTTGTTGTCGAATTTTGTCCAAAAGTAAGGTAAAATTCCATTTTAATTCGTGCGACCTCTTATAAATTTGTTTTATATTTTTCCTGAGTTCCTTACATCATATATGATCTGTGAAAATTTATTTTGAGGTTTGTTGGTTGCGTTTGTGCTCGTGGGAATTTTGGTGTTGTTTTATTCAATCCGAGAGAAGTATTTTCGCCCAGCCTATTCTACATGTTCCATATTGGGTTTGGTATTTTTTTCACCTCTCTTACATCATATAAGTCTCAAATAAAATGATAAACACGAACCATGCATGATCTATAATTTATTTGTGAATTAAACCTTAAAAATGTAATAAAACTCTAAATAATTATATATGAATTTTATGGGCATGAGCACTATTTTATGTAGACTCTATATGATATATAAGATCTCAGAAAAATGCAAATTCGAATTGTTGAGGCTTGGATCATGTTTTGTGAATTTTTGTTCTAATCGTTAATTTAGAAAATAAAGAAAAGAAATAAAATAAAAAGGAAAGGAGTTAGGGTTAGGGTTTTGGTGTGAGATTCTGGTCATTAATGATTGTTTAAGGTTGTTGACAATGATGGTGTAATGATTGGAAATTAATTCTAGGGTTTTGTTTGGTTTTAGTAATTAACGAATGGAAAATAAAAAAAGTATAGGGGCTGTTTTGTAATTTATGAAACTTGTGGGGTATTTTTAGAATGTTATTAAGATCAGTACTAAAGTGTAAAAAATATAACATAAGGGTTTCATGTGTAAATTTGGTATTTAAGAGATTTATTTTGGTTAATTAAATAATTGTTTATTCAAATTGTAATTAATTTAACTAGAGGGACTAAAAATGTAAATTCTGGAAACTTGAAGTCATTTTGAGTAAATAATAATATTAAGAGTTTTTTGGGTAATTTTGAGTATTTATGGGGCTAATGTGTAATTATTATGGAATTATGATTTAATTAATAAGTTTTGTAAACTTAAGGGACTAATTGTGTAAATTCTGAAATCTGAGGGGCTGAATAGTAATATATGTAAACTCGGATGTGAAATTCTGAATTATGGTAAAATAAGGTGCTTGTTTGGTAAATATGGATATTAGAGGGATTAAATCATAAATTATGTAAATATAAGGTTTATTTTGTAAATATTGTAACTAGAGGGGTATAAACTGTAAAATTATGAAACTAAAGGGATTATGATGTCATTCTGAATAAAATGTGTATTAAATCAGTAACTTGAAGTATTTTCATTTGATACCCTTGAAATTGATGAAATTACAATTAAAACCCTGAACTTGTGAACTTGCCATAATTAACCTTAGACTTCTGTAACTTGTTAAAATATACCTTTATTCCATTATAATCTCTGAGTAAAGACTTAATCTAACCTGAAATGATAATATCTGTTAATTCTGGAAACCTGCTAATTATGGGAAGTTACTAAATCTGGAAAGTTACTAAAAATAGAAAGTTACTTAAAATGGAAAGGTAAACTAAAAGTAATAATCTGAATTGGGATCCTTTGTAATTCCGCCTTCTACTCCTTTAGGTGCAAAGAAGGAGAAGCCTTGATCTGTTCAGTATTTATTTGCTTGTTATTTTCTGCACTGGTAATAAGGTACATATATTCTGCCCTTCTCAGTAAGGTGCCTTCGTACTCATGATTTTCTGATTTCTGATTCATCATAGGATTTCCCTAAGCCATTGCTATGTTCCCCTTTGTTTGTGAACTCTTGATATGAATTTTCTGATATTGAATCTTTCTGATACTGAACCTACTGTTACTGAACCTACTGATACTGAACCTTTCTTATATTGAACCTACTGATATTGACCCTTCTGTTACTGAACCATCTGATATGAACTTTCTGATATACTGAAATGGATATTGACCTATGAAACTAAACTGAATACTGAATACTGATACTTGACCACTGACCCACAGTTTGATACTACGAGCCATAACTAGTCATGAGGGTTTCATGACCATGTCATTGATGCACCGATGGCATGACTCTAGGGCAGGAGAGTGATGACCTGTTCCGTCCCTGACTGTATTTTATTTGGTGTGTTGGGAGGTTTATGGCCACCTGGGGCGTATGGATGCATCCTAGAACTGTTACTGTTACTGATTACTAATTACTGTATTACTGGTGACTGATGGTGTGTGCGATACACGTCTTTCACACTCTGGGAGCTAGCTACTCCACTTACTGATTGAGGACTCCCCTCATATTTACTGATTACTGAGAGGTCTCCCCTCTATATGGCTACATGATGATACTGTTACTGTTACTGTTACTGGGCTCGTAGAGGATTACTGTTTCCTACACTTTATACCTTGTACTTCTCATCACTGTTACCTTTTCTTATGCCATAACTCTGATTGATTCGTATTTCTTTTACTGTTCATTATTCTGTATTACTGCTTGTTGCCGTTATATCTGTTCACTGAGCTCTCGTAGCTCAGCCGCATTTCTTTTCCTGCGGCAGGTTTTCGTTTGGAAGCTGGGTATGAGTGGAGAGAACCTCGGACTTAGAAGACTTTGATAGCTTATGGACTAGCAATGATTAGAAGTCATTATATTCCGACTTAGTAGTTATTGAAAATCCCATTTGTAACCTTGTAATTTCAGTATTTCATTTGTAACCTTCGAGATTCTTGTATTACTGTAAATGTATGCTTTGTTTGATCTGATATGAAACCATTTTTGTGATATCTTTACCCTTGTCGGGTTGGGGTGTTACAATTATGGAATCAGAGCTACAGGCTGCGACTCGTAATACATTTACCCTTGACCTGTGAAGTCTGGACCACTAAGTTTCCACTGTAGGCACTCGTAGGACAACCTTTGAGGATTTTGCTTTAGGATTTCCCTATAAGAACTTAAGTTCTGACCGGTGAGGAATGGGTAGACTACAAGGCATTTACTTAAGCATCTTTGCTTCCGCATCACTCTGATTCATGCCTTTCTTTTGGTTAAAGCCTGTTGAAATCACTCTTGGAGATTTAAAACGTATGTCTTGCACCACCTAAGATTTGGAACTTTGGAAGCATTGAGACTTGCATAGTAATTTCCTGACACTATTTGATCCTTGTCTTCAGATTCCGACTCTAACCCCTGAACCTTCTGTTAATCATTCTGATCTCTTCGGGCATTCTGATAATTTCCATGACGATGATACACCTGATACAATCTGTTAGTTGTTTCTTCCTTCTGATAATCATCTTTGAATCTTATGACATTAATTGATTTAGCCTTAACCACCTCCGTTCCCATGAAAAGCCTTGTGGTGTTTGACCACGAGTATAAAAATGTTTTCCCTCTTAGTCGAAACGGTAAGATCTGTTTTGTTGATCCGTCTTCCTTTGATAGTTAACTTTGATTTTATTCTGATAAGAGATTGATTGAACCCTCAAAATACTGACAACTATCCCCCTATGTCTCATCTTTGGCATTTGAAACAATTTTGAACTTCCTACCATTATTACCGATTGTTAAACTCCTTGCTAGCACTATTACTCTGGAGACTCGTGTGTTACTTTCACGGTTATGAAGTTTTCCTTGAAACCATTTTTGTACACCAATGATTGAACTTTATCTTGAAAATTTAATGACACCCTGAGTTTTCCGAAGAGGATTCCTAGTTTGAACCATCAAGTTTTCACCGGACTGCGAAGTAGGATTTGACATGATACCGAGAGATTGTCTAGCTGCCAAGCGAAGATGTCCTTCGGATCATACCAGTTGACGTGAGCAACCAGAAAGAGCAACAACCGAAGACCAGGAAGTGAGCCGCTTAAGTATATCTTCTGGTAGTGTTCCACTACCTGATTTTGATCTTCATTCCGATCTGTTTGATAAACAGTTTGATATTCCTCCGACTATTCCGGAAGGTCATTTAACCCTAATGTGTTTGGCACATTCTATGAATTTATTTCCCATGCCGGATATAAATGTATCATCTGATACTACTCTGTCTTGCAAAACCCATTACTACTCCTATGAGAACTCTGGTGATTATTAAACACGGATATAGGAAGTTTATTTCCCCTTCTGAATAATGAATCTTGCCGCCAACTAGTTCCTTTTGGAATGATATGATGATAATTTTGTCTCGTTATGAAGTTGTTAACTGAGCATGATGATGCTAATAACCGATATTCTATACGCTTCATTTTGACAATTATACACTGATCCAACCTACCTGCCACTTATGCTAAATAGCTGAACAAGACTCCAACACCTTGAATTATTCGCTTATTTATTTCCACACTCTGATGAATCATGTACTTGACCTTGATATATGAACTATCCGTCTGGCTTGGCGACCGTGCTCATCCTACGAATCCGTTTACTCTGGATATATTTGATTTTGAGGTCTTTTGCTTATGGATTGGCTGACTCTTCATAAGCTACCATAGACTACCGTATCTGAAATATGACTTTTAACAAATCTATTTTACTCTACTTTTATTATGATGACTCTCAGCCGCTTGAATCTGTTAAGATTAATGTTGCTATGGAAGCACATACTCCGATCTCATTTGATTGTCGAATTCCTCCTGACACCCATTAATATCCACCCTTAGAAGTTTTGGGCATTGGAAGTTTTATTGTACAAATATTCTGATGTTTTCTGATGAAACTCTTGAGTTTTCCCCTCCTGTTGCAAAGTAGAATTGACCTTGAACCGACCTCAATCGACGACACATGATGCTGTAGAAGTTGAGAGATTGAAGAAGTTGATGGATTATGATGTTGTTCACCTCAGTGTTTCTTTTGAATACCCTATTAATTTATGAAGAAGAAAGAGAAAATCCTACGTCAGCATATCAACTATCATAAACCTAACCGTATCACTAACCGTGATCATCTTTAGTTCCAGCGTATCAATGATTGATCTATTCTATCTTTGTAAATTCCGTATCAAACGGCCTCGTTTAATGTTTAAAGGACTGAAGAAGCAACCACAAGAACTTCGGAGAAAGGAGATGACTAACTGAGAGTAACCTCCGGGAAGCATTTCAGTTTTATGCACGAATGAGGAACATGTATATCATTTTGTAAAGTGACCCTTTGCTCGAGAAGAAGTAGATTTGATTGGCGTCCAGAGACTGTGGCAGACAACACTACCCTACATCCGGCGATGACAGCAGTTTGAGTTGGCGAATTTCGAACTGTGCTAGAAGACCTGTCAAGACACACAGTCTTGCTTCTCTATTCATCTTAGTTGTACTAGGATGAATTGAGAGTAGAAGCAGACTCGCGAAGGGAAGATGCATAGTGACCATGCCAGAGATTCACGTTACCACACCACAGCGTCCAGAAGAAGTGCCGAAGGCTTGAGGGACCAGACTCAAGTTTGTATTTCCTTTCCACCCGGTGATCATATGGACAGACGTAGACAGACTACTTGAAATTTGAAATCATGTATTGAATGTATGATATTTCTGAAGCGAAGGTTTTGTGTTTGGAAGAGTTGATCCTGTGAAGGATGAAGCTATGGATGACGTAATTCATTTCCTCTTAACTTACTTAAATTTTCGTTACCAGATGATAAGATCCTTTGAATGATTTAGACCCTCTGTTAATGATTCCGTTATGTATTCATTCTGTGTATGTAGGCCGATGGTTTGTTATGAGGATTTTGAGGCAACCTCTGGTATTGTCTGAGTTGATTCTGATGAGTGATGATGGATTGACGCTATTGGCGACGTATCCGGTTCTGATAGACATTTTAGACCTGTTCCGTTAACTCTTTCGAGTAGTTCATTTCTCCTCTTAGTTATGATGTTGATTCTGATGACCTCTGAGACTGTAGTCGGACTAGGTGGATTAAGATAAGTTATTTTGTTCACGACTTGAGATTAAGTATGACCATCATGAGGGCATATTTCTATGATGCCAGTATTATGACGTCTGGCCAACGTGATAATACTTACATCATATAACGTGCACTTGTCGTAGGTATAGGATATCTCGAGAAGTGCCTTAGAGCTTTAGAAATTCTGATAACTGTTTGAGATTTTCTGCGTTAGTGAGACTTTAAGTTCATTCTACCTATACGCGTAATCTGCTTTCACCGTTATGCGAATTGATACGTCTGGATTCTCGTCACGCGTTTTGCTGACCTCTGTACTTCTGATAACTATCTTAGGTTCCATTGTAGAACCTTATGCAAATTGATGTTATCGATAATCTATTTCCTGTACGTTCTAATCTGATTTGTCTAATCAATTTCTGTGAACGGCATATCCGTCAAAATCCAATGTATTTCTTTGTCTCTTCCAAGAGAATCTGATTTTCATCTACTACGTTTGGTAAGTTATTCTTCTGATCTGGATTCAGTATGTTATGTCTGTTCTGAGGATCTGAAACAATTTTGGAATCTGCAAGTTCGAGTTATGAGAAACAAATCTTTCATATGTCTGTTCACCGTCAGTTGTGTTCCTGTTTTGTTGCATCTCAATTCTCGTTTTAGTCTGGTATGTCTCTGTTACGTTTTCTGCTCTCTTTCTTTCTGCTTTCTGCAAATTTTGAGGACGAAATTTTTTTGTTAGTGGGGAAGGAGTTGTAATACCTGAAAATATGAAACATGTAAAATGACCATAATGCCCTCATAACTTAAAATTTTAATTAAAAGCTTTATAAGCATCAAATTAATTCAAAGCTTATGAAATAAATTACATATAAGCTAAAATAAAATTAAGAAAAGTCCACGGTGATTTTATTAAGTCCACGGTGCGGTTAAAGCTTCTCACATGCAGGTTTAAGAAGACGGCGAACGTGATTGAGCTTGTTCGCATTTGGAAGTTGTCTCCTTCTCTTATGCATCCATGATGTCTTGCATTTCTATGGATTTTTGGCTCAAGGTGGTGGAAGTGGTCTCGTTGGAAGTTGCTTGGGGTATGGTGGATTGTTCGTTGGAGATTCAAGTGAGAGTTGTACTCTTTTTTCCCTACTCCAAGGTTTTCCCTCTGGGTTTTTACTTGGATAGGTTTTTAAGGAGGCAGTCTCATTTGATTCATCAATCTCCTTCGAAGCGGCTTATGGACAGTTGTGGTGATTCATGTTCTTTTCGCTGGTGGTTTCCTATTGGTGATTTAGTTACTGTATGTCATTGATTGGTTTCGCTTTGTGGCATGTCACAAGCGATTAGTGGTAGTGGTTGTTCAAGCGTTTGCTTGAGGTTAATGTGGTTCTTCTGCCACATTCCATTGTGCTTAAACTGTTTATGTGATTAATGAATTTTACCAGGGTTAACCCCTTTTACCCAAAAAAAAATTAAGACAAGTCTTGTAATAATTTAACATGTCCAAAAAATTATTTTGTACCATACAAAAATAAAAAAATCCGAATATACATGTTATTATTTAATTTCGGTATTTAAATGTATTTAAAAGAAAGGATAATTACAACTAAATTAAGATAGAGATCAAGCAAATAAAAACTCTGATTTTGTTAACTTCCTTAGACCGAAAATTTTGTATTCCCTCCCCTAGAACCGGTATTTTTGATTCTATATATTTTATCCCATTATTTTCTTCTGTATTCACTTTGCCGAGAAAACTAAAACACCAAATAAATCATCATTCATTCCATACGAATTTTATGAGGTCCAAGAGCAATTTTCCTGAGTTCATTGTCATGCTAGGAAGCCAAGAAAAATAGCCACTCGATTTATAAAGCCCTGAATCTTTTGTTGTCGAATTTTGTCCAAAAGTAAGGTAAAATTCCATTTTAATTCGTGCGACCTCTTATAATTTTTTTTTCTATTTTTCCTGAGTTCCTTACACCATATATGATCTGCAAAAATTGATTTCGAGGTTTGTTGGTTGCGTTTGTGCTCTTGGGAATTTTGGTGTTGTTTTATTCAATCCGAGAGAAGTATTTTCGCCCAGCCTATTCTACATGTTCCATATTGGGTTTGGTATTTTTCTCACATCTCTTACATCATATAAGTCTCAAATAAAATGATAAACACGAACCATGCATGATCTATAATTTATTTGTGAATTAAACCTTAAAAACGTAATAAAACTCTAAATAATTATATACGAATTTTCTGGGCATGAGCACTATTTTATGTGGACTCTATATAATATATAAGATCTCAAAAAAATGAAAATTCGAATTGTTGAGGCTTGGATCATGTTTTGTGAATTTTTGTTCTAATCGTTAATTTAGAAAATAAAGAAAAGAAATAAAATAAAAAGGAAAGGAGTTAGGGTTAGGGTTTTGGTGTGAGATTCTGGTCATTAATGATTGTTTAAGGTTGTTGACAATGATGGTGTAATGATTGGAAATTAATTCTAGGGTTTTGTTTGGTTTTAGTAATTAACAATAAAAAGTATAGGGGCTGTTTTGTAATTTCTGAAACTTGTGGGGTATTTTTAGAATGTTATTAAGATCAGTACTAAAGTGTAAAAAATATAACATAAGGGTGTCATGTGTAAATTTGGTATTTAAGAGATTTATTTTGGTTAATTAAATAATTGTTTATTCGAATTGTAATTAATTTAACTAGAGGGACTAAAAATGTAAATTCTGGAAACTTGAAGTCATTTTGAGTAAATAATAATATTAAGAGTGTTTTGTGTAATTTTGAGTATTTATGGGCCTAATGTGTAATTATTATGGAATTATGATTTAATTAATAAGTTTTGTAAACTTAAGGGACTAATTGTGTAAATTCTGAAATCTGAGGGGCTGAATAGTAATTTATGTAAACTCTGATGTGAAATTCTGAATTATGGTAAAATAAGGTGCTTGTTTGGTAAATATGGATATTAGAGGGATTAAATCATAAATTATGTAAATATAAGGTTTATTTTGTAAATATTGTAACTAGAGGGGTATAAACTGTAAAATTATGAAACTAAAGGGATTATGATGTCATTCTGAATAAAATGTGTATTAAATCAGTAACTTGAAGTATTTTCATTTGATACCCTTAAAATTGATGAAATTACAATTAAAACCCTGAACTTGTGAACTTGCCATAATTAACCTTAGACTTCTGTAACTTGTTAAAATATACCTTTATTCCATTATAATCTCTGAGTAAGGACTTAATCTAACCTGAAATGATAATATCTGTTAATTCTGGAAACCTGCTAATTATGGGAAGTTACTAAATCTAGAAAGTTACTAAATATAGAAAGTTACTTAAAATGAAAGGTAAACTAAAAGTAATAATCTGAATTGGGATCCTTTGTAATTCTGCCTTCTACTCCTTTAGGTGCAAAGAAGGAGAAGCCTTGATCTGTTCAGTATTTATTTGCTTGTTATTTTCTGCACTGGTAATAAGGTACAGATATTCTGCCCTTCTCAGTAAGGTGCCTTCATACTCATGATTTTCTGATTTCTGATTCATCATAGGATTTCCCTAAGCCATTGCTATGTTCCCCTTTGTTTGTGAACTCTTGATATGAACTTTCTGATATTGAATCTTTTTGATACTGAACCTACTGTTACTGAACCTACTGATACTGAACCTACTGATACTGAACCTTTCTTATATTGAACCTACTGATATTGACCCTTCTGTTACTGAACCATCTGATATGAACTTTCTGATATACTGAAATGGATATTGACCTATGAAACTAAACTGAATACTGAATACTGAATACTGATACTTGACCACTGACCCACAGTTTGATACTACGAGCCATAACTAGTCATGAGGGTTTCATGACCATGTCATTGATGCACCGATGGCATGACTCTAGGGCAGGAGAGTGATGACCTGTTCCGTCCCTGACTGTATTTTATTTGGTGTGTTGGGAGGTTTATGGCCACCTGGGGCGTATGGATGCATCCTAGAACTGTTACTGTTACTGATTACTGTATTACTGGTGACTGATGGTGTGTGCGATACACGTCTTTCACACTCTGGGAGCTAGCTACTCCACTTACTGATTGAGGACTCCCCTCATATTTACTGATTACTGAGAGGTCTCCCCTCTATACGGCTACATGATGATACTGTTACTGTTACTGTTACTGGGCTCGTAGAGGATTACTGTTTCCTACACTTTATACCTTGTACTTCTCATCACTGTTACCTTTTCTTATGCCATAACTCTGATTGATTCGTATTTCTTTTACTGTTCATTATTCTGTATTACTGCTTGTTGCCGTTATATCTGTTCACTGAGCTCTCGTAGCTCAGCCGCATTTCTTTTCCTGCGGCAGGTTTTCGTTTGGAAGCTGGGTATGAGTGGAGAGAACCTCGGACTTAGAAGACTTTGATAGCTTATGGACTAGCAATGATTAGAAGTCATTATATTCCGACTTAGTAGTTATTGAAAATCCCATTTGTAACCTTGTAATTTCAGTATTTCATTTGTAACCTTCGAGATTCTTGTATTACTGTAAATGTATGCTTTGTTTGATCTGATATGAAACCATTTTTGTGATATCTTTACCCTTGTCGGGTTGGGGTGTTACACTGCATCACCAACCCTACTAAAAGAGATAACTATTATGGAAATAAGCCTCTGTGCCAAAGATGTAAGATGCATCACACCGGACATTGCATTGCTAAATGCGAAAAGTGCCGGAAAACAGGCCACAAGACAAGAGATTGCAAAGCCCATTAGGAGCCCAAGATTGATGCAAGGGAATAAGAACTCGTCGAAGAATCCCAATAGTGTCGAGAAATGACACCTATGTTCACGCAGAAGAATAAAATCCTGCTGTAATAAAAATAAACCCTAAGTCGTATTTCCTTATGTACCTTGCCTTAGGTTTGATGGATGTAACCTAAGTGCAACAACTATCGTTCTACCGTATGAATCTCTATCTTGTAATATTTCAGAAATCGTCGTAATCTACGTCTATTTCCATTTCTATTCCACTTTCCCTATTCATAGTTGATATGTAACAATACCTTGATATCACCTTAGGAATTTGACTAAACACCATATCTAATCAAACAATAGACCATTATCACATTGTAATAAACCTTTATCTAAAACCTAAGTTTATACCAAAGATATCCAAATATCACTATAGAAATTCCTGATTTATCCTCGGAATATGAACAAAAACTTTCAAATCCTTTTAGAAATAATCAAAGGGTGTCCGACTTTGTGACGGAACCATTATAATTGAACCATATAAAATTCCTTGAAGAAACATAAATATCATAGTAACTGAACCAAGCATCACAACATTTGGTCCTCAATTATACATAGCCTAGCTACCTATGTATAATTTAGGAAGAATCATGTTATAAATGGAACAGTTATCTTTTCAAAGTCTTTAATAACATTTTTCATTCCAAAGTAAGATTTTGAGATAAAATAAACAATTCATGAACATCACTTTTGGCAAGCCCCATCAAGATCTACACTTATTACCTACTACTTTATTATAAGAAGTCGAGAAAAGTTCGAAATTGGAAACTATAAGAATTCACAACAATATATGGCAAACACAAATAACATAAATTTTATTAGAACCCACGAAAATTAATACATAGCGAGACGATTAACATCGGAAGTGCTAATAATACAATAAAAGGCATAAAATCTTCAATAGGTTGGCCCACCATAGCAACAAAAACCACCACCAACCCAGCAATAGCAAGAGCCACCACAGGATGAATCACCTTGATTATTCTGCGTCGTAAATGCAACAAAATATTAAAAGCCACAACGAGACTAATTCGTAAACATAAAAGTAAATGAGTTTTATTCCACACTTGTTAAAGGTTACATAGAAACACAACAAATAACCATTACAAGCGACACTAGCTTAAAAGCTATTACCCCCAAAATTTATCCACAACAACGGCTAGGATTGTGAGGGGTACGACAACCAACAAAAACCCGATCAAGTGGCCGGAATCTTCGCCGGGGAGGAGAGCTAAACAAGCGGCGGCGAAGGCGATGAACAAGGTTGCAAAAATGAGGGCGAACGGCGGCATGATTATTTTTGGGAGAGATGAAGTGAAAAAAAAAAGGTAAAGTGGGGAAGGAAAAAGGGGAAAGTAAATAGGGTATTTATAGGGAAAAACTAGCCGTTATTTTACTGTTCACGACCATTAAGTTTCAAATCACTACCACTAAAAATTCACTATTCTCGGCCGCTAGAACACTGAACAATAAGTGTTAAATACCTCATGCTCTCGACCGTTATTTCACTAATCGCAGCCTATAAATTCATTAGTTGACCAAACATTCAAATTTATTTCCTCTAGTACGAATAAATTTAACTGGATCTCGTTTCTTCAATTTTCGAATAGAAATCTCTAGACAACATTTTTCCATAAACTCTCATCCCTGAACACCACATTTTTCAACACCTATCACGGACTAAACTTCGGGACGAAGTTCAAAATTGAGGGGTGGATACTGTAAGATCCTACAAAAATCCATTGTAATAATCTTCATTGATTAATGATAACCTCGGATTACTATCTATTGATTCCCATTTTTACAGGGAAATTTAAAATTTTCTTCTATTACTATTCCTACTAAGTCGCGTTATCCCAACAATTACCAAACAACGACATTTGTTCCCGACACATACCTCGAGACATAACAATTTCACAAGATCTAATAAATTCACAAAACTCCATTTCCACTAAACCTAAAATTCGCCAATTATGAAGAGTATAAATAAATTTCATACAATAATTACTACTTAATTTTCACTAATTACATTTGTTTTCTCTAATTCTCTACTAGCCAAATGGGCTGCCCCATTTATCCAGCCTATCACCATCTCACTTCACACGGGTCAAAGCCCAACTCCAAGCCACACAACTTTTGTTAGTTCATGTATATACTCGACCAGCCAATCACCCTCCAAAACAGCTCGAGTTCTCTCGATTTTTAAACGCAACTCACGAATATTTTTGCACCATCTCATACATGACCCAATAGATTATTCGAGTGCCAAATTTTAGAAACTTAAGTCGAGTTGTGATATGATTTTGAATACCAATTTGTTTGTCCCATTTTGCTAAACTCGATATATACAAAAACCACAACACTCAACCGTTTAAACCCACACCTTTTCCTACGGTTTTCTAACAATAATATTAGCGTACTACGATGTTAGAAAGACAGTTAGAACATCAGTAGATAATCATGACTCGCTAAACCCACTTGGCACCCGTTTTTATTTAAAACCAAATATGTATACATTCCAACAACAAAAGACAAAGTTCTACCAAATACTCCCATACCTTCCAATGATTTCTAAAGTCAGAAGCATGCTAGTGGTGTACTTAAAACACTGGTCATCCACAGTAAAGAACCATGATTGAGCTTTGAGGGTAATATAGTCAAAAACATGCGTAGACTACTTCTATATATCTCACCCTCTTCTGGCAGCCCACACTGCTCATTTCCCACTAACTTCACTCTCACTAATAATCCTAAAACCCAGAAACGTTTGTCTCTCCATGGGAAAACAATACGGGTAAGAAATCCAACACGTAAAAACGTGTTCTAGCTCGTCTAAGTGGACTGTCTCCTCTTACATTCATTCGATCTTCACAGTTTCTTCACCACCTCTAGAAGGTGTAGTAAGTATTCTATTACCTTCTCTTGCTTCCATTTCTCACGAACACAAACTCACACATGCATGCTACATTTTTACACTCGAACGTATTATATATGCTTCACATCTCTGTCACGTTAATATGGTCAAGTGGGTTACAACTAAGAAAGACATAAGGTCACTTGTTCTCATGTTAATAAGTCATGCATTGCATTTCCTTATCGTTTTCACTCGAACGTATATACATTCATTTCATGTTTTACGTGCACTATATTTAGTATAACACACCAAAAAGTGGCGAACCCCCATCATGGGAGGCTTAAGAGCAACTAACCACACTTTTGTCACGTTTATTTTCAGTCACATGCATCATTCGAACATGTACCAACTTTATGTTACACGTACAAACTAAAACTGGGAAAACACTAAATATATACTCCAAGTGTTATACACATTCGAAACAGTCCCAAGTAGCCTATGAAATGACATCATAACTCGCGATCTAACTGAACGACCATGTTCTATTTTTATACGACCTAATAGACCTCATAACTAGCTATATTTTTCATTTAAACAACTTGTAAAAATACCCAAGCTTCGACCCTCAAAAATAGCCCAAGTAACTCGTCTGAGCCACATTTGAAAAACAACTAAAAACAAATATTGGGCTTAGAGTTGTAACTCGTTAAAGGCCCATTTAAATGAAAAATAAGCTACTGACCGAATAAGCTATTAAAATAAGCTTCATTAATCTTAAATAAGCCTCACAAAAAGTCGCCTACCTTCTTCCCATATTATTTGCACTTTTGGACCAAAAATGTAACGCGATCTAACTGGAAGGACTGAAATAGCCAAACTGTGAAACTTGTGGACTGAAGCTGTGAAAACAGTTTATAGAGGACTTAAATTGACCATTGAATTAACTTCAAGCCTTATATGGACATATGGACAAGTTTTGGACTATTATTGGACATTGGACTTAACGAAGGACTAACGGTGTAACGAAATCACAGTTAGGGTAAAAAGTGTAAAATCTAGAAAAAGGACAAGGACTAATTAATTTTACTTGACATTCTTATTTCATTTTCCATTTTTCACCCACCACTTCATATGCATTTTATACATTTTAGTTATGTATTATTTCATTTTCATTATTAGAAATTTAATTTCACTTGCATACCATTTCATCATATTTTGAGGAATTAATATTTGGAGTCAATTGACATAAGAGTCAAGATAATAGTATATTTAAGCATATCACACACTCATATCATCCAAATCGTTATACGATTTCTCACTTCCACACTCATTGTTAGTAGTAAGTCAGAATCTTAGACTTCCCTCATATTCAGGTCTCGTATTGAAGACGTTTTCGTGATCGTTTCCATAAGTCTTACTTGATCTTATAATTTCATCTTTTCAGATACACTCCAGGTGAGTCGTGGCCCCTACTCTTTTAATACTTGTTTTTAATAACTCTTTTGGGGGAGATACATGCTTCAACTGTTTTAAGTTACTTTTATACTTTGAAAACTCTCATGATTTACTCAAAATCATCAACTATGCTTTACATGTTTTTGAATCACCCTTTGGAAGGGATATATACTCGTTATACTTGCAAATTATTTGCTTAGCTTAAACACCGTATTGAAAGATAACATTTTCAAACTACTTGTTGTAACACAATACTGAGACTCATTATATGCATTCATATAACAACTGAATGTACTGTTAACTTTATTATGATATTTCTACATTGCACTAGAAATAATTGCCAAGACTAAAGTACGCATACTCTATGAATCCCTGAAACCTATATTGCCTAAGTTTACCATATTGCCATAAAGTCCCTCGATCATGAACCTTAATCACTTGCGAGTGAACGTAAATAATTGTGAATAGATCTATTTGGGACTGACAATCCCCGTTTGGTCTTGCCAGGATGGGCCACCAAACGCACTTTATTTAAACCAACTTATAGGTTATTGGCAAATACCTATCCTGAGGGCCACTAGTATTTTACATCATTCTTGATGCCAGTTAAACGTTGAGTGTCATGAGGCTTAGGGCAATATAACTTTGTGAATATATATGTCTCCATATATATTTGGACACAACTGTATTTAGTAAACCACCACTCCACACTGATTGACATCTGACTTTATACTATTGTTTTCACTATGTGTTTGGATTATGTATCATGTACTTGGAACTTAATTATTATCATATGCGACTTAGTTGTGTTGTCTAATAGAGACAGCTCAATAGTTGATATATCGTTACTTGTAAAAGCAGAACCATCATTTCATTTCGAGCATTAACAACGTAGCTCATTTTCATTTAAAACTTGGAACCTCTAATCATCGGAGTTCATAAATGATTTACTCGTGGATTTTTACCCAATTGCAAACTTGCTATTTACTTCAGAAAGTACTAGTATTTATTTCAATTATCACTGTACATCTCTTAAGCTCATTGAAAGAAAGTTATTTTCTATCAAACTCCATGAACTCACCAACCATTGTGTTGACGTTTTAAACATGTTTATCTTAGGTAATCAACGGAGCAGGACAAGACACAGAGCGGGCAATAAATACTCTGATAACTTAAATGGTGTGAAAATAAAATATGTCATTCGTTCCAAATTACCACACTTTTGTAAGATTTTCAAATCGGATATTTCACCTTTGTACCAAAACTATTATTTTGAATGACATATAACTTTCAAAACGCCTTTTCCAATCCGTTTTTCTGAAATTTTGACTTCGATCCTCACGTAACACCCTAATTACTTTTCCGTTGCCACATAACAAATTAGGGGGTGTTACAAAAAAGTATAAATGTAAAATATATATTGTGGTAGTATATTTCTAATAATGTAGAAAGTAAGTAAGGGAAAAAGGTGTGTTACATATTAATAATGGCATATGTGAAGGTGCTTTGTTACATATGACTTAGCCTTGGCTATAGTGCAATAGTGTTACAAAAGCATTGGTTGTGGTATGTTGCTGTCTAAGATGGCTTTAAAGTATAAATGTGTGATATATGTTATAATGGTACACCTTAAGGAGTGTACAAAGCAAGTAAATGCAAAATGGATATTGCATTTTAATAATGGTATATGGTAGGATGTTTTTGTACATATGAGTTATGTTTGCCTGTGGCGCAACCATGTTACAAAATGTTTTTTAACATTATTAGTAGTTATTTGCTTCACATATATATTTACAATAGCATCAGTTATGTTACAAAAGGCAGTTGACCAACAGTATTGGCTAGTTACATATTTACATTAGTAGTTGTTTTATTGTATGCTGTGAGAGCACATGGATTATCAAAAGTGTGGGTGGTAGAAGTGTTTTATTGACTTTCATGGATATGTTCATTCTTTTTTGCTCTTTTTGGTGTCTGCTGATTTTTCTTGGAAGAGTGATCTTTTAGCAATTGTAGGTTTATCACTTGTATCACATGTTGTAAAAAAATAATTAAAAGGTTAATGAACATGTGTTTGGCATTCTTTTTTACACATGCATGGATAACACATAACGTTTTTGACCTGGAGTTTCTGTAGATAGTTGTTTTCCTTGCTTTGATGTGGTGTGCATGTGTGTGTAGCCTGGTGGTGTTGTTGTTGTATCTGTATTAATTGAAAATTGGGAATTATTGTTTGAGATTAAAGTTGATGTTTTAGTATTAGTTAAAAAAAATTAAAAAAAAAAAAAAAGGTCTTGTTACCTGGATTGTCTTGTTCTTGTGGTGGATTCTGTGTTGCTGATTCAATTGTCTTGCCTTCTGTTGTTTGTAATCGTATTGCTGTAAGAGTAAAAAAAATATAGGTTAGTATGTTAGATTATGTATAAAATTTTAGGATAAACTTTAAAATTTGAGGATAAGTTTTGCCAAGACCGAAAGTTTCTTACGTGTTGGATGTTCATGGTGTCTTGTAGGTACTGGTGTTACTTCGAGGATGGCAGCAGTTGTTGTTGATGAGCCGTATTCTAAAGGTGGAAAGATTTCTTGTGCTTGAGGTTCGTTAATTTCAATATTCTCAAGTGGTTGTTGTGTTGTTGTTGACCCTGTTATGAAAAAGGGGGAAATATATATATATATATATATATATATATATATATATATATATATATATATATATATATATATATATATATATATATATATATATATATATATATATATATATATATATATATATATATATATATATATAAATTTTTTACAAAGCACATGCTGTTCACTATTAATGATTCATTTATAGTTAGCGTTTTAGGTTGTTACCTGATGGTTTATCTGCAATCTGTTGTGGTGTATCGGGTTTGTCTAAGATGTCATTAAAAATGAAATCTACTGGTCCTTGTTTTGAAGATGTGTTGAAATGAAACTGGAAGATATGTTTTTGCCCAACGATTGAAAACATTTTTTCTGGAAATTCTAGAGGGTTAGGATTTCTTAGTGATTTGACCAATGATTCACAGTCGATACCAACAATATCATCTGCTTTTGGCGAGAAAAATGTAAACATAGCTGTTTCCGTGGTGTCTGTTAAATATGCTTTAAAATTGTATCTGCATATATTCAGTAGTTATGTAAGATAATTTTGGATTTTGTGAAATAATTATAGAATTTAGTCTTACCTGTAAGTTGGGGACACCATTGGGCCATGAACTCTGCATTCAAAGACACCTTCATTCAGATGTGCTTTAATACTACAACTTGTACACGATGGGTAATACCACTCGCGTGTTGTATTAATTCCTGTGATGGTTCCTTCGCAAGTAAACCGAATGCCCTGTTGTTTTTTTCAAGAGATAGGAGTTTAAAGTTAGTATTTTTATCATTAGGTTTTGGTTGGTGATGGAGAATTAGATTTAAAAATGTATTGTAACTTAATGCGTATGCCTGTGGACTTTCGCGTAAGAGTATAGCTAAGGGTATCCTGTTCCTCATTTTTTCTTGTTCCTTGTTTTGGTATGGTTGTCTGATGATTTCCAATGGCGGATTTAGGTTGAAGACTGCCTTATACCTGTTGTACATTTGTGGCATAATCAATAAGTGTCTCGGTACAAAAGTTAGTTGTCATAAAGATTAGGGCATACTACTAAATCTGCTTGATACTGCTGCAGTTCTGGAATGTTTGGGTTTATGTAATAATGAGTTGTTGATGTTGATGACAGTTGGAATTGGTTTCGGTATCTTGTAACTTGACAGTAACTAACAGCTATTATAACTGGTTTTTCCAGAGCATCAGTCTCTTCTTTTTTAAATGTTTCAGCGAGCTCATCCCATAATGTCAATTGCACTGAATTAAGTCTGTTTAAAAAAAAAATGATTATGTTATGCCAAATTTTGTATTTTGTATTAATTATATAACTATTAAAAAATTTTGTTAAGAATACTTACTTGAGGTTTTGAATTTCGATTTTGCGGTTAATCATTTGGTTTATGTTTGGATTTCCCCATTTCTCTTTTTCTCCGGATCCTATGTAACAACCTATGTAATCTGTAGAAATTGGAATAAAAAGATTGTCAAATATGCATACCTATGTTTATAAACAAAAAGTACCAAATCTATGTGTTACCTGTGAGTACTGGATATTCTTTTTTAGTTTTGTCTAGTGGGTCAACAACTTTGTAAGGCAACTGGTTGTATGCAACAAAGTTGAAATAATGATGTGGAAATCCAGTTGCTGATATAGCATCAAATTTTGTAAATCGCGTAAACAAAAGTGTGGTTTTGTTTTCCAGGGTTTGCTGCCAGTTATCTGTAGGAATGCATGTGAAACCTGAGATTCGATATGCTCTGCCAGGTATGAGAGTACTTGTAAACCGAGCTTTCTCACTAACTTCCATGTTTCCTTGTATTGCATCACCCTGCTTATGTTAAATTACTGTTTTAGAATCAAGTGAATATATATGATTACGTTTCAATAGTTCTTTTTTTTTTTTTTTTTTTTTTTTTTTTTTTTTTTTTTTTGGGAAATAACTTGTCTGTCCAGTAAAATTGCACGGTAGCCTTTTTCTGTTGTGTCTGGTGGGTCTCTAGCTATCCATGAACGATAGACCTTGACTTCTATAATTTTGTTTTTGCTTGTTGGTTTTAAGTCCTTGATGCTACTTTCTGTCATCCTGCATATAGGGAAAAAAAAAGAAAAAAAGAGGGTGTTAGCTTTTTTTGTATCATAACATGCATCATTTAGGGAAAATAGAAAAATATAGTATTAGCATATGATTTAGCAATAAACACCATTATATGCTAACAATTCAGTGACTGCAAGACTAAAATAGTAAATAAGATGTATTGTACTGAAATAACATGAACCTCTGGTGGACAAATTTTTGTCAAGAAATCTTTATAAATTACGTTTTTTGTTTGATTTGGTGGATGGGCAGGGTCGGGTGTCAAAAGAATCTTTAAACCATTAGGCGATGTTGCACGTGACAATGCAACATATAATTGCCCATGTGTAAAAACCGGCTGTGGAAGATAGATGCCAATTTTGTTGAGAGACTGTCCTTGGCTTTTATTGATGGTCGTAGCATAGCAAACTTTAACTGGGAACTGTTTGCGCTTAAAAATGAAAGGGTAGCTGGGGTCTTTGTGTTGTAAAAGAATTATTGGAATATAAACTTTTTCGCCAATTCTTGTTCCTGTGATGATCTCAGCCTCAATGAGTTTTGAACTAAGGTGTTTGACAATCATTCTTGTGCCATTGCAGACGCCACCTCCAAGATTCATGTTTCGCAAAATCATGATTGGAACTCCAACCTTTAATTGAAGGACGTTTGGCGGCAAACCTGGGAATCTGAAGGTGTTCAAGTATTCTGGAGGATATAACATTTCAGTTACGGCTCCATCTCTTCCAACTGGTATTGCTTCGTCTGAAATTATGTACAGTGTAGGTTCTCCTTGTATATGGGATAATATTTTTTCATTTATTGCATCTGTGGTTTCATTTTTGGGGCATACAATGGCTTTTTCTTGCAGGAGTTGTGCGGTTGGATTCTTCAAAGTTTTTTCATCATAGATAAAATCAATGAGTTCCTGAATGCCAGTTTCGTTATCTGATATCAAATATTGTGGGGGAATGGTAACCCAAGCAACGTCATCTGGATTTTCTTCATCAGCCTCTCCGACTTTGCCATCGCCTATATCCAGTAGCCATGAAGAGAAGTCATAGATTGCGGTTCTCTGATCTTCGAAAAGGTTTGTCTGAGTAAGCCTCATGTTTTTTTTTAAGCTTGAACACTTTAAAATGTTTCCACAAATACGATGTAGCAATCGATAGTCCAATGATCTGTGACTTTGTTCCCTTTTTTTTTAACTGGTAGTGTCTGCCTGAAGTCACCACCCAACATAACTGATATTCCACCAAATAGCTTTTGTGAATTATTCAGAAGATCTTTAAGGGTTCTATCGAGTGCTTCAAAACAATGTCGGTTATTCATAGGTGCTTCGTCCCATACAATCAAGTCAGTTTCATTAAGTAACTTTGACATGATTTTTTTTTAATTTGACACATCGACTCGTCGGTTAACTCAAGCGGTATTTTGAATCTCGAGTGTGCCATACGGCCATATGGTAGCAGTAAAGAGGCGATTCTTGAAGATGCAACGGCTAGCACAATTTTTCCTTCTGATCGAAGTGTATTGATAATTGTCTTCCATAGAAAAGTCTTCCCCGTTCCACCATGGCCATAGACAAAAACCAACTTCTGCTCTTTATTGTTGCATGCATTAATGATGATGTTATAGATATCCCGTTGTTCAGAGTTTAATTTAACAATTGAGACTGCAACTTCTTCCTTTAGCTATTCACGGTTATAATTCTTTTCTTCCATCAACAACCTGTTCTGCAAATCATCAAGTAGATCTTTTGGAGGCAATGAAAAACCTAATTCTTTGATTGATCTTGAAGAGTTGTTCAGTATTATTTCAATTTCATACAAAATGTAATTTTTGAGCTCTTGGTCGTTTAGATGAAGGTTTCTTACGCCACTTGTTTGTGAAGCTCTTGGTGAGATGTCATCTTTCATAGAACGCCAATGTCTTTCCCATAACTGTAGAGGATTGGCAACTTCACAGTGCATCAAAATATTTGCAAACAGGGTACGCAGTTCTTGTGATGATGCTGACATGGAAGCTTCTTGTAGAGCTGTGTCCCATTCGTTGTCATCGTGAAGCAGACCCATAGCTTCACACGCTGCACGGTATGTTGGGAAGACTTTGTTGTTGATAGTACGTACTTCAATGAACGATCTGCAGCTTTTTGGTGTGCAAGTAACATGCGAAAGTAGAATAGCTCACCTGCAGCTGGATGCACGTAGACTAATCTATCGATTGAATATTTTGTTTTAATTACTCGACGTCTCCATACCTTGATGTCTTCATACCAAACATATTCAGAAGGAAAGTCTAAATATGTTAAATGGCGGCCGTCTTCAAACAATGCATTGTATGTAAACCATTCTGTAAGCGTTGTTAGTTTTCTACCGTCATCTGTCATGACATGGCCCAAAGGTTCTTTGTCACGAAAAGTTATTTTTTGCATGTCTTTAAGATGAACTACGAGTATCTGCATTGTTGGTTCTCTATGATGTATAGGGAAATATAGTATTCTCCAACATGCTTCATGTGGACAAAGGAACCTTCCGTCAATGACGTTTTGGATTTCATCAATATGTATTTGAGGAACAGATGATGACAGCCCTGGATCACCAAGCGGTCTGATAATCCTTGCTGCAATTCGGTCAGTGCCTTTCGAAATATATTTGAAAAGATACTTTATCAGCATACTCTAACCGCAATATTCAACATTGATGTGAGCATGAAACATGAGACAAAGTTGGCGGTTATATGGCACCACATAAGTGTTGTCTAATTTCAGTTCACCCTTCGGTACATAAGTCGATGTTCTTCTTCTTCGATAATGTATGTGCCCATTTTCATCAAAGTAAGTGTTGTCATTATATTTTTTAGGATACTTCTTTGTGCACACAGCTTCTTGCATACATGGGGCTTTTGGACTTGCATTTCCACACGGCCTGTGCATCATCATGTCTGCCACAACTCTGTAAGCTCAGTTGTCATGTCAGGGAGCTCTGCTGAGATGAAATTGTCCACTTCTTCAGGATTCTTTATCTTGTCATTTGTATCTAGCCATAAGAGTGTGTGACAATGCGGGAGGCCTCGTTTCTGGAATTCAATCATGTAAAGGACTGCCGTTGAAAATTGAAAGATGTAAGAATATTTATTTGTATATAGTGTCAAAATTGTGTAGCAATAACATTATGGCATAATAAGTATTAATTACCTCCAGTAGAGCGGCCAAAGATATGTTGTTCTTTGAGAACTGTTAAAAAATCCTCAACCTTCTGCTAAAAAATGTGAGCTATGACATCAGGTCTGTCTGATTGTGTAAGTTCTGGATAGCTTCTCATATGTCGTTTAATCTCTGGCCAGTTGACGTTG